>OY037008.1:41601893-42801893 GCA_955831195.1 Pilophorus perplexus | reverse complement strand
ATGTTAGATAACGACGAGTGAACACGCACTGCCACCGACCTTCACAGTCTTTTTATGTTTTGTCCATAACCGACGGTTATTAACCGTCGAGAGGACTTGACCCGTTGATTGTGGTTATTTTATTGAAGGTCGATCTCTCGGCGAGCCGCTGTAACCGGCCTCATAACAAAAGTTATCTATCTTATCACTTTCTGATAGTGCTGCAAAAAATCGAGATCATAATCGATTACGTTATCGATTTCCCCCAAAACATCGAAAAATCAGTTTTTCTTAATCAATAGGGCTGGTGCGCGGGGACAATACAACTAGTGGTAATAACAGCAACATGTCAACAAACCATTTGTAAACAAAAGAGGTTGCCGGCAAAAACAACTACAAGATGGCGGAACCTTCTGTGTTTACCAAAGGCTCAAGGTGTATTCGAGCAGCTTTATTTATCAAGTTCCCGTTTCACGTGATAAATTCGCGTAGTATTTCCCTAATCGTTTGGGTATTTCTGCCGTGTAGGCATCAGGAAGGGATAAAAAGAAAATTTGGGTACTGTCCGGTGTAGTTTGTGTATGAATACTGCTGTGCGCCAGTGAGCGGTAAGTGTTGTTTTTGCTTGAAATATATTTAGTTATTAGGTAACTGAAATGTGTTAGATCTGCCGAACGTGGTGAGCTAGTGTTACGAGAAATGTTTCTGTACAAGAGCAAATAGAAAGACTTTCAGTACTTACTACTGCTTACAAATCCAACTTATTGCAGTTGACCAAGTAATAGGGTCAGAAGAAGTGAAGAAGAGGCACTTCACGTTGTTTCGGGATTGCAGCAAGTAAAGAGCCGATAGGAAAGATTAGAGTTTTGGTTCAGCATCGTAGATAACCGTAAAGTCAGCTCACGGACCCCACCCGAAGAGATGTATTTTAGATTGATGATTATTTCTGCGTGAACGCACTCAAAAACACCAGGGCCTTGGGCCCTGATCAATCAGCCCGGATTTTCCGTGATAGCACCAACCGTTTTGGTTTATTATTCTTGGAATAATACACCTATGTTTTCGCGACGGGGGTCGACGACTCCGATCGGCCTCAAAATTTGACATTATCCGTTTCAAGAGGTCTACATTCTAAATCCGAAACGTCCGTCCTCCGTACGCCGTTCGGGCCGTTTTGGGAAGTAGGATTTTTTAAAAAATCTGAAATATTGACAAAATACTTGGTTTACCATCTAGTTGTGCCTGCAAGGTTTTCAGTCCAATCGCCCAAACCCGTGGGGTGCTATGGGGCTATGGGAGGTTTTTTTTAAAGGCTTTTAGGTATGGGGTTAGGTGTCGTTTTCCGACTTCCGATTTCCCTGTGGCGATCTATAGGGCTTTCATGAGGCTAAAAATGGGATTTTTGAAGGATCCCAGGAGGTTAAATATTTTCGAGTAAGAAATAAAGAATTTTTGAAAAAAAAAATTTGTTGAAAAAAACAAATCCAAAAAAAAAAATTTTTTTCGAAAATTTTTTTCTATTACCTAACACAGAAATAATTTTTGCACAAGTAAGTTACTTGAAGTAACCTATATCAAAGAATAATAAACCCTCGTGTAAAATTTGCAGCGTTTTTTTCGCCCTTATTTTAGATGTTGCTCTATATCTAATAAACTACGCATTGTCCGACAAAAACTACTATTTAAAAACATATATGATTTTTTAAATAGCATCAAATGTGTGACAATTTAAGCCCAACCGGAGCTGTGTAGGTCAATTAGTTTCAGAGTTATGGCACTTTGAAAATATGCCATTTTTTTAAATGTGAACATTTTAGTTGATAACCTGAAGACAGCGGAAGCACGTTTTTCAGAACGTTTTCGGTTGTATCTCAAGAACTATTGGTCCGATTCCAAATTTATTTTTTTCTCGTGAAAGCTAAATAAATTTCCCATCGCAGCTATTCCGTGTGAAATTTTGATCTGAGCGTTGATAAGGGAGGGGCAGGCTCGGCAAAGAAGTGGACAATTTCGAAAAAACCTGTTTCTCTGCACATTATTGCCGATAACGCGGGAACGGTTGGTCCGATCTTACTTTTCTTTTTTTTAGGTGAAAGCTGATTAAATTTTAAAAAGCGAGGGAGCAATGAAATTTCGGTCGGAGAAATAGTCTTGGAGAGAGAGAAGAGAAAAGAACACCGTACGCTATTCAAAACAACGGTCTTCTGCCGCTCGGATCGAAATTGCTAGCAAACTAACCTGGCCCCGTGAAACCTTCCGATTTGTTGACACTCGTGCACCAGCCTCATTATCGATTAGATTTTTGTTTAAAAAAATTTTTAGTTTAAAAAGTTTAAAAAGTTTTTTGTTTAAAAAGATTTTAGTTCACGTTGTCTAGGAGGAGGCAGTTCCGTCGATTTTTGATGGTACACATATACCCAATCGAGCTGAAAATCCTTATTTTTCGAAACCTGTGCATAAATAATTTATTGGGATGTTTATTAAAGGTCGTTTTCAGCGTCCCTCCTTGAGAGGAGATTATTTCCCTTCGAAATTTACGGTTTACTTTTGATTTCTCCTGAGCTACAATCGTGGTTTTTCAATTTTGGTTTATTATTCTTGGAATAATACACCTATGTTTTCGCGACGGGGGTCGGCGAATCCGATCGGCCTCAAAATTTGACATTATCCGTTTCAAGAGGTCTACATTCTAAATCCGAAATGTCCGTCCGCCGTCCAGGCCGTTTTGGGCAGTAGGATTTTTTTTTTTTAAATCTGAAATTTTGACAAAATACTTGGTTTACCATCTAGTTGTGCCCGCAAGGTTTTCAGTCCGATCGCCCAAACCCGTGGGGCGCTATGGGGCTACGGGAGGGGTTTTTGAAGGCTTTTAGCTATGGTATCGAGTTAGGTGTCGTTTTCGAAGTATTTTTGGACGTAGAATCCATTTTTTGGGGTCCCGGAACGATCCGATTTCACTGGGGCAATCTTTAGGGCTTTCATGGGGCTAAAAATTGGATTTTTGAAGGATCCCAGGATGTTAAATATTTTTCGAGTAAAAAATAAAGAATTTTTGAAAAAAAAATCCAAAAAAAATTTTTTTGAGATACAAATCAAAAACTTTTTTTTTTATTTTTTCATTGACAGAATTAAATTTCTGCACAAGTAACGTATATCAAAGAATAATAAACCCTTGTGTAACATTTGCAGCGTTTTTATTAATGTTCGAAGATATCAATGTTGAAGTCTCTGACTTTTACGGTTGGCTTTATTGTATGACGATTGCTGTGTCAGTTTGGCTTTGGTAATAAAAATTATTGAACAGCCCTGGAGGTTTGGTTGGCCCTATACTTTTTTTGCATATACTAAACCCGCAGCACATTTCGGTTGAGGCTTCGGCCATTTTCGGACTCCCTTCTGGTCCTTCCGTCGATTCTTACCACAAGCGGTGCTGCAACAATTTTTTTTTAACTTTTCAATTTTTTTTTATTGATTTGGGCAAAAAATTGAAAAAATAAAATAAAATCGTTCCTAATTAGGAATTCTACGCCATGTGAACCCAGCCTTAAGGCTGGGTTCACATGGCGTAAAAAAAGTGGGAAAAGGTGGGAAGTTGAAAAATAAAACATGAGGCTTGGGTTGAATGATTCAACTTGAATCGAACTTCTAATCCAAATAGTGTATAAAACAATGTTAGAATGCCAAGGGGTAAGATAGTTTTTGGAAAACAGTGCCAACCAGGGGAGCCCAGAATATGTAACTAACTCCCAACTATGTACCTATCCATTGCGATCCTGAGGCCCACTTCACTGAGATGGTATTGATGACTCAACCCTCATGTGATCGAGGTCCAAACCCTAATACAAGAATCTCTACGACTTTAGATCCATCAACAAACTGTCTCCATAATCCGAAGATGGCTGCGGCAGTCGTTCTGAGCAATTGAATGTTCAGACTAGGCTATCAGAAATGATTTCCCTGCCCGAGAACTTGACCCTCAATCTTAAGAATGATAAGATATGGATCCGGCTTCTCATGAGGGCTCTCCTTTCACTCTCGGTCATGCATGCTTTCATGGCATAGAGCTCAGCCTGGTATACTGTGGTCCACTTACCCAGCGGGCTGGCGCTCCCATTTGGCTGTACGTCCCGGCACCTGCTCTGTTACACATCCTGGAGCCGAGCAACGTGGTGCCATTCAGCGTCTAGAGGCATTTTAACGCTGTTGTTGGGCTCTTGCACTTTTTGCGTTTATCTAACGATAGGATACCTCACTATCAACATAACCGTACTCATGTCCGTATTAACTTTGAAGTTACACTTCCAGTACAATCATGTCGCGAGCTGGGACAAGAGTTGACGCCAAGAAAGTGGTGAGTCCTTTCTACCGCTATGGCTTAGTGTGCAATTTAACATCCTCTGGCTTATAAACATCTTGCTCTGGTTGTTTTCAGAACTCTGAACTGTTCACTCTGACATATGGCGCCATGGTGTCACAATTGATGAGGGACTACGAAAATGTGGATGACGTGAATAAACAGTTGGAACGCATGGGTTACAACATCGGGATCCGCCTTATTGAGGACTTTCTGGCTAAAACAGGCTCCGGCCGCTGCTACGATTTCAAGGACACTGCCGAAAAAATTCAGGTACCTTGTGCACATTTTTTTATTTTATAGGTGGATTCCAACCGTTGGAATAATAATTATTCCAACCTATAAAATAAAAAAATGTGTAAATGTGTGGTAATTATTACCATTGTTGTTTACCTAGTGTTACCTGTACAGACAGGATTCCGCATCTACTTGGGTATTACGCCGGATATAACAAACTGGAGCCAAGCGAATGACGAGTTTTCTCTCCAGTTTGAGTCGAACCCTCTGACAGAGTTTGTTGAGCTTCCCGACCATTGCATTGGCCTCAAGTATTGCAACATCCTCACCGGAGTTCTTAGAGGGGCAATGGAAATGGTAAGAATACTGCTAGTGTTGCGTTATCTGGGTTGCCATTCGTCCAGGAGTCATTGTATGTTTCGTGATCTATTGCTTCAAAGTGAAATGCCCGTCCATCGTCGACGCCGCATTGAGCTCTCCATCTAGCAGTCTCTGCAAGGTTTTCAGCCGGATCGCTTGAACGCATAGTAGCTACAGTAGGGATTTTTGGAAGATTTAGAGTAGAGTCGAGTTGGGCGTAGTTTTCTAATTAATTTTGGATTAATCTCAATCCACTTTTGGATTCTAACATGCCATGTAAATGACTTGAGTAGAATATATCAAAAGGCACCCAGCGGTGTGTCGCCTACTTCGCAGAGTTGGGCACATTTTTATTTATAAATAAGGTTGTGAATTAATTCACATCATGCTTTGTTTGTGAATGTGAATGTGAATTAATTCATACTTTACCTATTTGTAAATGTGAATGTGAATTAATTCACATTCACATTCACAACTTTCACTTTATACTTCACATTCACAACTTTTTCTGTAAATTAAATTAAATTCTCACAAAAAATTGTAAATTATTCAGAAAAATGTAAATAATTACAAAAAAGCCTGTGAATTTTTTTAATTCACTAATAATTTGTGATTTTTTTTAAATTTACAAATAATTTGTGAATTTTTTTTAAATTCACAATTAAATGTGTGAATTTTTTTAATTCACAACTAAATATGTGAATTTTTTTACATTTACAGTGAATTAAGACCGAATTTGCGGTAATTACTGTTCTCATGGGTCTGCTGATATTGTAATACACTGAGAAAAGCCGATGAATACAATTTTTCTGGCAATTTCCTACCACTATGCCTACTACCACAATAATACCGCCTTAAGGCTGGGTTCACATGGCGTAAAAAAAGTGGGAAAAGGTGGGAAGTTGAAAAATAAAACATGAGGCTTGGGTTGAATGATTCAACTTGAATCGAACTTCCAATCCAAATAGTGTATAAAACAATGTTAGAATGCCAAGGGGTAAGATAGTTTTTGGAAAACAGTGCCAACCAGGGGAGCCCAGAATATGTAACTAACTCCCAACTATGTACCTATCCATTGCGATCCTGAGGCCCACTTCACTGAGATGGTATTGATGACTCAACCCTCATGTGATCGAGGTCCAAACCCTAATACAAGAATCTCTACGACTTTAGATCCATCAACAAACTGTCTCCATAATCCGAAGATGGCTGCGGCAGTCGTTCTGAGCAATTGAATGTTCAGACTAGGCTATCAGAAATGATTTCCCTGCCCGAGAACTTGACCCTCAATCTTAAGAATGATGAGTACCTAACTCATCACTATTTCAGGGGGCTCCCGGGGCCGTTAACTGTAGACTACCATCTCCCCGGGAGCTCCTGAAATAGTAAGACCAAAGAAAATAAAAGGCATGCGAAAGAAATCTCGATTTCGTTAGCACTATAGAAATACAGATGAAAAAGGGCCGAATAAAGAAATAAGTCAATATGTACAATACGGCTACAACAATGTATACTTTAGCAAGATACAGTAAAAATAAATTAAGAGCTTTTTTAATGAAGCTCCATGCAACTGGGAGCAAAATAAGGTGTCTTTATTGTACAAAAGGGCATATTCTCTAGAATGTAATTATGCTGCATGAGAATGGAATGGAAATAGAAACTGAAAGTAGGCATGTATACGAGTTTTGTACAAAATACAAGACACCGAAAGGGGGCTAGTCTTCCCCAGCTGGTATGGCATCTTCTATTCGTTTGATGAATTTGATCCTCAATTCTGTGCAACTATCGCCCTTCAGATGATCACGGACGAAATGCGATGAGACATCCATCTGTACCTGATAAACATGTAACTTACATAATTATAACATAATTATACAACATAATTATAATACCTATAATAGGTGGGGTTTCGATGGGATATACGATGGGTCCCGGACGATTATTAGGGATCAAAACATAATATATTATACAACATACCCGGGAGAGGAGAAGATTTTAAGGTTAAAAAAAAAATACACTGCCAAGGCAATGGCACATGAGCTTCCTCGTGCCAGGTTCAAAATGAACGTAGTTGACACTGTAACAAGAAAATTACGTTCGCGCATGCGCAGGGAGTACCACTGATGCAATCGTGATGAAACTGATAGGGGACCATCTAGGGCTATACCCACACAATTCCTGAAAATTTGATTGAAATCCGATCAAAGTTGTGGAAGTTATGGCTGTTGCAAGGAAATGTGGACAGACAGGCAGACGGACAGACAGACGGACACGAAACGAAATTTGTTCAGGAGTCCCTGAAACGCAAAATGCGAGTGAAAATTTTGTTTTTGGAGCAAAAAAAATTTTTCATTTCTAAAGTGAAAACAAAGCTTCCGCTGCCAAGCAGACTCGGAAGCAATATGTATAATATACATATATTATACGATGGGTCCCACCCAATAAAACATTGTAACAACTCCGCCTGCCATGCGGACGGTAGGCAACAAGTGGAAAAATGTGATCAGATTTCATCGCTACTTTTCGAAAAAAAAAAAAAGTTTAAAAATCACCGCTTTTCAAATCGCTCTAGCTGAACTATTGGGTCTACAATTAACTTAGACCAGTGAATTATATAGGGAATATAATGTTCTTTCAATTTGATAATAGTGACTTTGACCGTAGGACGCACTTATAAGTGCCAACATTTTGGAGTTTTTTGCGAATATATCTAAACGCATAACAGATATTTATTAGATCTCTTCAGGTTCGGATTCAACATTCCAAAAAACATAGAAAAAGACCAAAAAACCTAACCATATATTTTCCTACGTCCACGCATTAAATGGTCTATTATAGTCCAGATATTTGACATAGGTTCCTCTACATTAAACTTTGACTGGTGAATTGTGTAGTTAATTTAATGCTCTTTCACTTTGATACTAGTGACTTTTGCCGTAGAACGCATAGTTTCGGAGTTATACGCAAAAAACTAACAGAAGTGCCAACATGGAGTTTTTTGCGATATCTCTAATCGCATAACAGATATTTATTAGATCTCTTCAGATTCGGACTCAGCACCCCAAAAACACATAGAATAAGAATAAGAATAACGATAATATATTATGTCATTTCACTAGCTCGCCTAACTAAGCTAACTACACCTCCAGTTGCCAGGATCCATGGTGTATCCTTTTCTCCCCTTCCCGGGACCCATCATATACTCTTCATTTCGCCCTCGGGACCCATCGTGTAGAGCCCGTCGAAGGTCTGATTCCAAAGTGGGTCAAAGTCGGCGAAAATAGACCTCCTATCACAACTCGCCTAGTGGAAAAGGCCCATGATACCGAAGTAGCAGAGTTGGGCACATTTTTATTTATAAATAAGGTTATGAATTAATTCACATCATGCTTTGTTTGTGAATGTGAAATAATTCATGCTTTACCTATTTGTAAATGTGAATGTGAATTAATTCACATTCACAACTTTTTCTGTAAATTAAATTAAATTCACACAAAAAATTGTAAATTATTCACAAAAATGTAAATAATTACAAAAAAAGAGCCTGTGAATTTTTTTAAATTCACAATTAAATATGTGAATTTTTTTAACTTCACAACTAAATATGTGAATTTTTTACATTTACAGTGAATTAAGACCAAATTTGCGGTAATTACAGTTCTCATGGGTCTGCTGATATTGTAATACACTGAGAAAAGCCGATGAATAGAAATTTTCTGGCAATTTCCTACCACTTCATTGTAGTATATTATTAAGTGGTATTATTGTGGTAGTAGGCATAGTGGTAGGAAATTGCCAGAAAAATTGTATTCATCGGCTTTTCTCAGTGTATTACAATATCAGCAGACCCATGAGAACAGTAATTACCGCAAATTCGGTCTTAATTCACTGTAAATGTAAAAAAATTCACATATTTAGTTGTGAATTAAAAAAATTCACACATTTAATTGTGAATTTAAAAAAAATTCACAAATTATTTGTAAATTTAAAAAAAATCACAAATTATTAGTGAATTAAAAAAATTCACAGGCTTTTTTGTAATTATTTACATTTTTCTGAATAATTTACAATTTTTTGTGAGAATTTAATTTAATTTACAGAAAAAGTTGTGAATGTGAAGTATAAAGTGAAAGTTGTGAATGTGAATGTGAATTAATTCACATTCACATTTACAAATAGGTAAAGTATGAATTAATTCACATTCACATTCACAAACAAAGCATGATGTGAATTAATTCACAACCTTATTTATAAATAAAAATGTGCCCAACTCTGCGAAGTAGGCGACACACCGCTGGGTGCCTTTTGATATATTCTACTCAAGTCATTTACATGGCATGTTAGAATCCAAAAGTGGATTGAGATTAATCCAAAATTAATTAGAAAACTACGCCCAACTCGACTCTACTCTAAATCTTCCAAAAATCCCTACTGTAGCTACTATGCGTTCAAGCGATCCGGCTGAAAACCTTGCAGAGACTGCTAGATGGAGAGCTCAATGCGGCGTCGACGATGGACGGGCATTTCACTTTGAAGCAATAGATCACGAAACATACAATGACTCCTGGACGAATGGCAACCCAGATAACGCAACACTAGCAGTATTCTTACCATTTCCATTGCCCCTCTAAGAACTCCGGTGAGGATGTTGCAATACTTGAGGCCAATGCAATGGTCGGGAAGCTCAACAAACTCTGTCAGAGGGTTCGACTCAAACTGGAGAGAAAACTCGTCATTCGCTTGGCTCCAGTTTGTTATATCCGGCGTAATACCCAAGTAGATGCGGAATCCTGTCTGTACAGGTAACACTAGGTAAACAACAATGGTAATAATTACCACACATTTACACATTTTTTTATTTTATAGGTTGGAATAATTATTATTCCAACGGTTGGAATCCACCTATAAAATAAAAAAATGTGCACAAGGTACCTGAATTTTTTCGGCAGTGTCCTTGAAATCGTAGCAGCGGCCGGAGCCTGTTTTAGCCAGAAAGTCCTCAATAAGGCGGATCCCGATGTTGTAACCCATGCGTTCCAACTGTTTATTCACGTCATCCACATTTTCGTAGTCCCTCATCAATTGTGACACCATGGCGCCATATGTCAGAGTGAACAGTTCAGAGTTCTGAAAACAACCAGAGCAAGATGTTTATAAGCCAGAGGATGTTAAATTGCACACTAAGCCATAGCGGTAGAAAGGACTCACCACTTTCTTGGCGTCAACTCTTGTCCCAGCTCGCGACATGATTGTACTGGAAGTGTAACTTCAAAGTTAATACGGACATGAGTACGGTTATGTTGATAGTGAGGTATCCTATCGTTAGATAAACGCAAAAAGTGCAAGAGCCCAACAACAGCGTTAAAATGCCTCTAGACGCTGAATGGCACCACGTTGCTCGGCTCCAGGATGTGTAACAGAGCAGGTGCCGGGACGTACAGCCAAATGGGAGCGCCAGCCCGCTGGGTAAGTGGACCACAGTATACCAGGCTGAGCTCTATGCCATGAAAGCATGCATGACCGAGAGTGAAAGGAGAGCCCTCATGAGAAGCCGGATCCATATCTTATCGGATAGCCAAGCTGCTCTGAAATCACTGGCGGGAATATCTACCAACTCAAAACTGGTACTTGACTGCTGGGAGTCCATCAAGCGTGTTTGGGCCTCTAATGAGATTATTCTCAGATGGGTCCCTGGTCACGCTGGTATTCCAGGGAACGAGAAAGCAGACGCCCTGGCCAGACAGGACCCGAACCCTGTCTAGGTATCTCGGGGGCACTTTTGTGCGAGGCTGTTGACCCCGTACCAGCAGCATGGACACGCCATGCCGGGTCGGCTAGACCGTAAAGGTAAGCGCACACTACTGACGCGCAGCGCAGCGCATCGCATCGGGTCGTAAAAAGTTCACGGTTTAGTTCAGTGGCATTTAAATGGGGGAACGCGTGCACACTACTGCCGGGGCGGAGTGCATCAAAACATCGCCAGTAGTGTGCGCATCAACAACAACAAACAGACGGATTCCTCTTCAATGCAACAGGTGAAAAGGTGAGATTTTGAATCTCAACATTTGGAGAAGTACGTTGTACTTCTCGTACGACATTCTGAAGTACCCAAAGAATTTTTTGTCGTCGTCCAAAAGATCGGAAAATAATGAGTGGAACTCCCCAAACACACCTCTTTTTATACATATTTCGTGTACCCACATGCGACGTTTCTTTTTTTGTTTTTGAGCCTTTTCCTCGTCTAGCAACATAGAAAAAAATAAGAGTTCCTCGTCGGAAGAATCCATGATGGGCAACCAAAAAAGGATAGGACACAGGTTAATGACACGGACGGAATGACACTTTTCCGTTGCGATGCGGCCCGATGCGCCGCTAATGTGCTTAGCAACATTTTTGCGATGCAGTGCGCTGCGGCCCGTCTGTAATGTGCACTTTTAGAGGGCAGAAACGTGCCTCCGTTTACGGCGGACAGAACTGAGATTCATGGTGGGCCTGTACACAGGACACGGAAGTTTCAGGAAGCATTTAAACAGGATAGGGGCCACAAATTATGAACCCGCCTGTAGGTTTTGCAAAGATGAGGAGGAAACAGCGGATCACCTCATCTTTGAATGTGAGGCCCTGGAACGCAGAAGGTATCTTGCACTGGGCTCTGTGGACCGGGGCAAAAGGACCTGGTAGGAGGACTATTGAACCTCATCAAGGGCACAGAACTCCTACCATAGGTTTAATTTTAAGTTATTTTTCGTCGGTTTGTTAGTATTCTAAGAGCCTGTTATATCGTTGAACGTGTTGTATCTTCTACGTGTTTACCTGCAGGATCTGTGTGTTACTGTTTGTCATAACTTGGGATGGTCTATCGCAGACATCGTCAGCGGTATTTACATCACTCACCCACCGGACCTAACTTCTCGATAGCGGAATTTACATCCGACCCGAGGCCCTTAAATCTGGGGCACACAGGTCGAGTGAAAAATACATATCTACTTCGAAAACGTCACCCCACTCGATCCCAAACCCGAGCGATACCTAGGGCTGAAAATCTTGCGTTCAGAACTAGAAGGAAAACCGAGCTGTTATAACCAGGTTAAACGAAATTCCTAGAGCCCAAACCGGCCGGGACGACGGAATGATGTTTCATTTTTGGAATCCACACATCTAAGAAGTACGTAAAAAATTTAAATTTGGGTCCGATCAAAATTGCTGACCCCCGTCGCGAAATAAAGGTTGATATATAAACCACAACATATCCAGACACCAAGAACCTACATACTTACTAGTAGATTAAGGAAATTATCGGTTGGATACTTAAAAACAGTCAAGTCGAACAAACTTGATCAGAACATCAAAATTTGTCACAAAACAAAAATTTTGTGAATTTAATTCATAAACATAAATCAACCTTCCCAACAGGTTACCTACAACAACAGTTCTATACATTTTATATGTCCCAACTAGAGCCAAACCTTCTGCATGCTCCGCGAAGTTGGAGAAAATCGAAGTAGAATTCTACTCGATTAGTCGACGAACAACAAAAGGGCTCCGAATATCTAGCTGCGCTTGGATTTCTCCGGGTTGGTTTTCAGTAGTTTTTGTTTAGTTTTGTGATAAATTTCCAAAGTTTTATCGCTCATTCATTCCCGTAGTAGAACCGAATCGTCGTGTGGGTAAGAAATAAACATTTGTCTCGCCCTCTTTTAAACGCCCGCATAGTCATCAATCACCCCCGTAGTTACTGCATCGATGCTCCCCCAAATAAATAGTGCTTTCTCATACATTTTCTACTTCCTCATTTATGAACTGTTGCTGGCCGATTTCGATCGCCCGTCGGCGCCGTGAAGTGTTTCGACGACGATGGTTGTTTGATATTTCCGTAGCTCTCTCAGGGTAAATACGCGCTTTCCCCCCAATATATTATTAGCTTACATTGTATTGCTGCCCCCCACCCCGTCGTGCTCTCCTCATTATTAATTTATCCACCATCTGCCTTTCCCTTCCTTTCGCTTTCGTGAGACAGCTCGCTTCTCTTGATGTATGAATACAACGTACAATAACATCATTGCGTTATACGGCTTCTAGTGCACGGAATATACGTTCGGTCCCTTTTTACGCCCGTCCTCATCTCATTCAAGTACAAACTCTTGTTGTCAAATTTATGGACCATGTAGTACATACTATGTTCATTTTATCTTATGGAATATATATATTATATAAGGTATGTTAATAATACTCTTTTCGGATGTACTGACCAGGTATCGTGAAATGATTTTCCATGTGATCTTAATGCCTATGAACTTGATTATTGAATGAAAATTAATCATTCTGTTGTAGCACTATTGTAGCACTATTCGTATTCCGGGTGCACGAACCCTACTCGAGGCAATTACTCGTTAATTTTGAAAATCGATAGGAATGCGAATCGTTAGCAGCAGCCAAGTTATTACGAATCATGTGTACAATCCTTTTCTCTATTGGAGGAAGCCATCTCACTGGCACTTTCTTTTGTAGCGGCCCCACTTTTGCTTCCGTGAATAATCACCGTGCAGGCGTGCACCGTAAATTGGCTGTTTCCTGCTGTGGAATTGCACTTCTGAAGTTGACGCGGTTTCTCAGCGTTCATTTAATGATGGGAAGACGGATAATCGAAGTTTTTCGCTCTTCAGGCTTCGCATAGTCCGATAAAGCACTGGGTCTTCCATGAGATCCAAAATAATTAAGTACCTTTTTAAATTAGTTTTCGGAATGTGGAGGCGAAAATTCCCCCGTAACGGACCTCCTTCAAGACGATGATGCGGATGTAGACAGTTTGGACGATCTAAGAGACCTAATACCTACTGTGTAGGTATTAATTTATCATAGAGTCATTGAATGTTAGGTTTGTTACAGGTTTGACGGAATGTTAACTGAAATTGCCGGAGACATGCGCAGTTTAGAAACTGCTGTTCCAGGTCGATCGTAAGTTGGACGGAAACCGATAGCTCGAGTATGTGCGGTCGGGTTCTGTCGACACCTGTCCAACTTCTGTCGACAGACGCAGTCAGACCTGGAACAAAGCTATTGTGTGAAATGGATTGCAAACTGAAAACACCAAGTTTGAAGGGTTTTTTCCATTCTGGGAAACTTTCCCCCTTTTTTGAACGCATTTAACTTGGTACTTATTGGCTCGAAAAGTGAACTGAAGTAGTCCAAATTAGGAATGGAAACGTGTCTGTATTATTTTTTTATCGATAGAAGGCGTCCAAATAATACTGAAAATGGGGTTAAAACACAAACTGCAAGTTTCCATTAAATGTATGGAAAAATGCAATTTGAATTTTGGCGGAAACCCGAAGTCAGCTTCCAATTGGTCGACGAGTTGGCCACCATTAAAAAACTAAAAACTAAGTTAATTTATATCACGAATAAGTTGAGTCAATCACATTCACAACAAAGTGAACACGGCCAATTTCGCGTTACTCCAGTCACTAGTGCCAAACACCAAGAAAAAATTGAAAATCGACCTGCACTCTGGTGTCTTTGATTGGAAACCGGAACCGGTGTAGGTGACGTAGGTTTTTTGAATTGGCCAGAACAACTTAAGATGATTATAAACTATTTGAAAGACTTTTTGTCACAAAATCGATGTATTTTTCCCATTTTGACTTCTAACAACATAGTACAGGATGATTTAACCTGAAATTCGGGTGCATTTCCATTCCTAATATTTCGGAATTCTGCTCTCTTTGACTTTTGATTCGTCCAGATCTTTGGTAGGTTGCATAGGAAAACAGTTGTAACCCAAAAACTGAAAAAAGTCCCATAAAATCGTGGTTTTTAGGGCCTCTGAAGTTAGCACAGGGTTCATCAGTCCGACTTTTTGAATTGAAGGTCCCAAACGACCCAACAAAATGGGGGAAGGTTCCGATTTTTTTTGTTGGTTGGTTTTGTTTGTTGTTGCCTTACCTTTAGGCCACTAGTTCAGCGTCCTCACTTGTCTTACAATTAAGCCACTAGTTCGGCTTCTTCACCTGTCGCACGTTAGACCACTAGTTCGGCATCCTCACTTGTCTTACCGTTAGGCCACTAGTTCGGCGTCCTCACCTGTCGTATGTTAGGCCACTAGTTCGACGTCCTCACTTGTCTTACCGTTAGGCCACTAGTTTGGTGTCTTCACCTGTCGTACGTCTTGGACCCTTTTTTCAGGATATATTGACTGGACTAAATCTTGCCGGGCGTCCCTCCTTGGCCTCCTCCCTGAGGCGTATATTGACTGGACTATATCTTGCCGGGCGTCCCTCCTTGGCCTCCTCCCTGAGGCGTGAAGACCTGCCTAAAATAGCTAACAGTGACCATTCTATTCCCCGTTCACACAGTCATAATCTTTTCGCTATTTTCAGTGTGGGACTGAAGACTATCAGCCATGGCTGCAGATCATTTCTGCCTGCGATGGAACAATTACCAGAACAACATGGTGTCAGAGTTGGACATCCTTCGGACGGAGGAGTACTTGGTTGATGTCACTCTTTGCTGTGAAGGATTCAAATTCCGCGCTCACAAAGTCATCCTTTCCGCCTGTAGCCCTTATTTTCGAAATGTTTTCAAGGTATGTAATTTTCAAGTTTTAAATTTCATAGTCATTTTAGGACTATCTGCAATGAACAATCTACTTGCAGGAAAATCCTTGCGAACATCCTGTAGTCATCTTGAAAGACGTCCTTCCCGAAGATGTCGAGGCCCTACTCAGTTTTGTCTACCAAGGCGTCGTTTACGTGTCCGAAAAGAAATTGTCGTCTTTCCTTCAAACCGCCGAACTCCTGCAAATCAAAGGTCTCGCGGGAGCGGCTTCGAGTTTTGACGCCGCCACCTCCAAATTGAATTCGTCGTCAGAAAACGCCGGCAAACGACGCAAAGGTGCTCCTGTTAGGATTATGAAGCACGAAGATGGTAGCGAAGAGACGAGCGGAGGACAAATGGAAACTGAAGAAGAAGGTGGAAATGAGGACCTGGAGGACGCAAAAAACGTAAGTCCTTTCAACAACAGGGTTTTTATCCTCAGCTTTCACTACCAACAACCACGTTATTTTTCCAGGATGAAGATGGATCGGCTGGCGAAGAATCGGAATCGGAAAACAGTGGCGACGTCTCTGGCTCTACTTACAATAATTATATCAAAGAAGAATTCCCCAATCAAATGAACCAGTTAAAAAACGACTCAGTTTCGAACCTAATCCACCAGACCTTCGCTCGACAGCAACCACCCAACCAAATTCAACAAAATCGATCCACAACGCCCAACACGACGATTGAAAATCAAGGACAAGGTTTGTACGTTGTTTGTACGCACCATAAAATAGCGTGAAGGCGGCCCTTAACTATGTTTCACTCATTTCCAGGTTCATATCAGATGAGCAACACACCTAATCATGGAGGGATGTCAGAGATCTTATCACCTGGAGGTATGTGAGAAAATTATTTTTTAAGCCGCGAAGCATGCATTCTGAACATAGATTATGATTATTTTTAGGTGCTACATTTTCTCATCAATTTCATTCGTAATGTTACTTAGTTTAACAAAATGGCATGTTGTTAGTTTTGATCACTATGTACAAAATTGTTACGGTTATCGATGTATTTATTTATACGAAAATTCGTCATTTAAGATACATCGGACATGTCCCGTTGGTGTTGAATGTGCATTTAGGTTTATATGCTGTTATGATCATTCTATATGTTGTATCGCGATTCAAATTATTTTGTGTTTGTCATTTTATGTCATTTGTTTTGTTATTTGCAAATGTTCTAATCACTTGATTCATAAAATAGGGTCGTTGAGCTACATGAAGGTGTTGGGATTGCTCCTTGTCATTTTTTTGTTATTTATGACTTATCAAGTGATCACCGTGTCAAGACTGGGCCGGCGAATCTGTTTTGGGTAGGAGAAGATCGCGTGAGTTGGCTATAGATGTGACATAATATCGTCAGGCCACATAGATTTCCCAGCATTTTATTAAGATTTTAGTACACTGGCGAGTGTGCCTGGCTGATATTGATTCGGTATTATTCTTTTGCATCAAATAATAGAGAGTTTTAAAACGACCTCACTCTAACAGCCATGTAATGGTGAACGTAATAACATTACGTTATTATTATTCATATTATGAATCCGCGTAACGTGTCTGTCTAAGGCAGTGCTGCTCAACATGGGGGGCACGACCATGAAGAGCCAAAGAAGGTTGTGAAGCACTGGTCCAGGGCGAATCGAATCAGAAACTTCCGCCTAACCCTCTACACTCGCTTGAACGCAACCAAAAGCCAGGAGGAAATTGATGGTATTTGAGGACTGTCAATGTTTCGGCCTCTTATTGTCAAAATATAACTCGCCAATATCCAATGCACTTCATTTATGAAACGAGCACGCGAAGTGGGACTTGAAACAGCCTTAAATATGGTGGGGGAATAAAAAGGACATGGTGGGGTGCGGCCCGGGTTGTTATGGTGAGATGCGACCCCCTTTACCTCCGTGAAACTTCATGCCTTATGACAATATTGTAGTCCAAAGGCAATACAGTGGGCCCCGCTTACAGTGAACCCTGTTAGTGTGATCACCCGCTTACTGTGATCAAAACTCGTGGGACGGATGTACACGTATCTCTGAACGTTGATGTTTATCCTGTTACAGTGATCGATTTCTCGGGGCCAAAACAAAAGGGGGGTTTCTGTGCGAGCAAAAATCAGAGGGGTCAGTTAAGTTGGACTGAAAAAAGGAAATCTTATAATCGTTTGATAAAATGCAACCTATCAGCCAGCGTGAAGCTGCTTCAAAATTGAACATTTCTCACTCTCTATCGAACAAACTTGAGAAAACCAGACACGAAATTGAAAGTGAATGTTGAATCAAATGGAAATCAATCATGATGCATCATGGAAGACAGTGGCAAAGACGATGCTGAAGAGGATGTGCCTGCGCCTCCGACCGCCATAAAAAATTTAATGTTGGATGCCCTAGATATTTTACGTCGAGGTGTGCATCATTATGGGGACAACTTTGACACATTTTATCTGCGTGAAGAATTCATTAAAAAAAAAAAAATAGTGAGAAATTGCAAACGCCAATCAACAATCGACGAGTTTAAAAAAAAAAAAAAATTGAATACACATGACAACCTTGACTGATTTTTTAAATGTTTTTAATCGTGCTCAGGCGTGTTTTTCACACAAACATGAATTTTGAGTTTCTCAATGGTTTTTTCAACTCCCCGTGTACAGTGATCACCTGTCCTGGGACGAACGTGATCACTCTAAGCGGGGCCCACTGTAGTCGATAGGAGTACACCTACTTATCTCTTACCGTTTTTTCGATTTCTAAATCATTACTCCCACTCCACAAAACAAACCAAAACATCTCTATCTACTATATTAAAGCTCCAAGTAGAGAAGGAGAATGCTCATCTTTATTATTTGGCACTTCTAGTTTAACTAGCAGCCGCAACATCGGAAAAGCTAAAGAAGCTAGAGGTCAATAAAATCTTTCGACCTTATTGACATTCCAATTGATTCCAATTTCAACAAATTAGGTTTTAGGGATTACATGTTGCATTTCACCTGATTCACCATTTCCGTCACACATTTGAGCTCAGCATTCAGCTTTGACCAATTTTCGAACGCACGATTGAGTCGAGCGAGCATGTTGAGTCTAGTTAATGTCGTTTTCGAAGTATTTTTGGTCGTGATTTTTTTCTTGTATCTGATTTGAGGAATTTTGAAACGTCTCGATGCGAGACCGGATACAGAATACCTCGTGATGGTGTCTCATGGGTCTTGGTAAAGGGCTGATTTCCCGGATTATCCCGTCAAACTGGCGGACCATATCTCGGTGTGCCCGGTCAGCCGCACCTCACCTTCTCCGAATAAATTTGGGATGGTGAATAAAACTTTCAAGGCTGTTTCATCACTAATAGCTATGCCTCTTAACCATTAGAACGCCTTAGTTCTGTGCATGAGTGAAACCAACCTTGCAGTCGCTGTAAACGCCATCTGTAGGAACTCTCTATTGGCAGTTAGCACTGTGCTCGTAGCGCCTCTATCGGCCCAGCAACGCCTTTCTTGGGAAGAGCTTTCCCCCTTTTTGAATGAAACGGAAATGATATTTCGAACTGTATTTAGAACATAATATGTTCTAATATTATTATGTGTTGATGTCCTCAAGGTATAGAATCATTCTTCAACATTTTCATGTAGCTCATTAGGCTTGGATATTCCGCCGGGCCAAGTTTATAATATAATGCCAAATCATGATTGCTAAACCACTGCGTTAAAATACCCTTGATCAAGAATTGACCAATTCTTCCTTACTAACTAGAACATAGTAGTACTTTAAAAAATTTAAAATCAATGTATATCCCAATGTGATTGGTTGAAGTTTATGGTAAATTTGCGTTTGTGTTTTACTTGAGTGATTTTGGCACTAACCTCATTGTTATAGGTCTTCTTCTTCATAGTTGCTTAATCCATTTTGTTGCATTATCGCTATCTAGTGTGCATGGGAAATGATCAACCCTAGCTCATTTCTAAGCTGCTGGCGTTGTGATTGATTCATTACAGTTAAGAATTGCGTTAGTGCATTACTGCTTGACATTATGCATGGTTACAAATTTATTTATCTACAAACGTTCCATGGAGGTAGTTTTTTGAGTTGATCAACAACGGCTGATTGGGGTATTCATGGTCATAAACTGAAAGAGTGGTTAAGTGAGAATTGGAATACCGCCGGGCACCTAAGTGCACTTTGCGGCACCCCGTGAGATTAATCCACTTTGATAAGGTAGATTCAGGTGGTGGAAGGAACGCGGAGGAACGAAAATCACCAAGGTAAAGCGGTTATCAGTGCTTTCAACAATTGCCCCTTTCAGAAGAGTTGATGCCCGTGTAAATTAAATCATGGAGTGTGGCAGAGCGCATGCGCATTAGCTCTCGTCGAAACTGCTGGACCATGAACAACTCTAATGCTGTAATGAGAATTTTACGTTTGAGCATGCGCTTAGGATTCTGATCTACGAGCAATGAAATTTATGGGAAGTTTCCTGAAGGGTTATTTAAGGATTTGCGGTACGAAAAATAACCAAAATTCAGATCTCCTCTTACGTTAAATTATCTGTGATTTCGGTAGTCATTTCAGCTCTCGATTTGCATGAGCATAATGCATTGTAGTGTACGTGTATATGTTCCTCGCCGTATTGATGGTACCTATTTCTCTTGTTAAAATCTAAAAGAACGTTGTTTTGTTGACTGGGGTTTTGAACCATCTAGTCTGGAAGATTTTTTTTTTTTTTTTTTTTTCATGCAAAAATGTACGGTACTTTTCATGCCTGAGATGGCCTCACTAGAATTTAGCATTTTGATGGTTTTCTCCCATCTGGACGGGAATCCCGTCCATTTTATATCTATGAACAGATGGACGGGTGTTTGCAGATTCGAGGAGAGGCGAATGGCGGTGCATGCAGCCCCAGCGGTGTCAGCTCTGCGGGAAAATTTTCTCCAATTCCGGCAACCTTAGACAACATATCAGTAACGTGCACATGCCCGGGGAGAAAGTGCCTTGTACAGTGTGTTTCAGGATGTTTAAAAACAAAGAGTACTTGCGGAAACACCACGTTCAAACTCACAACGCCCCTTTGCGACGACACAAGCGATGATACACTGCCTCATCCCTCAACTTTTTCAGAGCTCGGTTTCGTTAGAAAATGTAGCCTGTTCCATGCTACGGGCTTAGGCAAAAAGACTGTTTAATTTTAAATTTTAACATTGTATTAGGGATCTCTTCTACATGGAGGTGGAACATGCGTAGTAATTGCGATTACAAAGTCTAGTCAATTCATACCAGCTCTCCTTTTCTTTGATTACCCCCACGACCATCCCAATAGTGAACTGCAGTTACTGAACCAGATTTCTGATTAGTCAAAGAGCCATTTTTATATAGGTTAGTTTTGGGCTTTCTAACATTATGCCAACGTAATCCCCTCCGTTCTGGCTATCTGGCTTTTGACTGAATCCCCTGTTTCCATCTCTATGTAACTTTCACTTTGGCTTCAAGTAAACATTCTGTCAATTTTCCCTTGTGTTCCACAGAAGTTAGTTTGTAAAGGGGTCTTCACGGTCGAGCTAACCATGTTAAATGCTGAAAGTAGAAATGGTGATTTTTCAAAATCATGAGGCACCCGAAGGGAGGATATGGTATGTTTAACGTGTTACAAAAAAGCAGGGAAAAACAAACCAATAAAAAAGATGCAAACTGATCGGGAGAAAACAGCGGCCATTTTGTTTTGATAAGATAACACGGTAATGCTGTGGTCGAAAGTGAACACACTTTGGCCTAAGCTATAGTACTTACAGGTAACGCAACTAATGACGGAGTTTGAGAGCATTCATACGACCAATTTTCTCGACTCGAGCACATTAAATGCACGTTCAAATTTTGAAACGTTAACACGTCGAGGATATCCTGACTGTGAAGACACCTAAATATTGGGAATTCGTCCTGTTTGATGTTCAAACTCCACTCAGACAATACTTGTTATTTACTTATATCAATTATTTCCGATTGAGTGACCATTACCAAATCAAAAGGAAAGCTATAATTTTAGTTTTCAGTTTTTTCTTACAATTTTAAGATTGCTTCCATGTTCTGCATATTGTCAAGCTGAACATGTTTCTCTGAAACGGCTTTAGTGACCCTGAAATTCAGTGGTAGGTTTCTTCATGTTCTATTAAGTACCTCGTTTAATCGGAGTTTTAAGCTGAAGATAGGGCCGCCGAAAGAAAAAGCGGGCCCGGGGCAAAAGAGCCCCCATGTAAGCAGGAGGTTGGGGGCGGTTCACAATAACGGAAGTTTAATTTTCATTCTGGGTACCATTCAATTAATATTATTTGTATTTTTCATTTTTCATGAAAGTTTCTAAGATGATATAGGTATTACTGTAAAGAGAACGATTGCAGCCTCTAAAACATCGGTGTTATGGGTTTTGGTACAAATCATCGAAAATATCGATGACGAAGGTTTAGGAATTCCCCGGAAAAGAATTCAAACAAAAAACCAAAATTTTTGAAATTTCTAATCAACTAGACAATATTGTATAAGAATATGTCCATCAATTGATTTTAATGGTCTTCTGAAACTGAAACCTTATTATGCCTCTAAATGGGCTCGCTACCTCGTTTCAGGTTCGAGTTTTAAGGTCGCTATCATCATGAAGCTGAGGTTCACCTTTGTCTTAGGTTGTTTGTGTTTGTTATTGTTTAGCTGTTAGCGTCTTCTGCGTCTACAAATCTTGTTCGAACGCTTGTTGATTTATATTTGTGGGGTGTATGAAGAATGCCAAGGAGTAAATTTTAGGTTTATGATACAAAATGATCATACAATTAAAAAAGATGTCGATGTTCAGAAACATCGATGGTTTCAAGCCGCGATGCTTGAAGGCTACCTATCGATGTTTTCTTTCGATGGTACGAATAATGGTGAACATCGATGTTTTCCTTTCGATGCTCCATCCTTCATACTGCTTTGCCGCCGCCCCTCTCCTCATCCTGACCTTTTTTCTGTTGTGATTCATAGGGTTTATTGTGATTCACATTGCTTCAGTTTTACAAGGCCCTATCACACGGAAGACTACGTTGTCTGGCAAGTGGCAACTCAGCCATTTTTTCCCCTTTTATTTTTTTTTATTTTTCTAGGGCCCGCTGGGGCTCCATGTAAAAGTCCGGGCCCGGGGCAAAATTTCGCCTTGCCCCCCCCCCCCCCCCCCCCCCTTGGTGGGTCTGGCTGAAGACGTTCTTCTGTTTTAAGTAAATTACATGAAATCGTGTACTTATGTGAACACATTTCTTAAACAGTATTGCACCATGTAGGTTGCTGGTTTACTAAAGAAAGTATAGATAGTACTGCCTACTTGATTTGTTCTTCCTGTAATGATCTCCCTTGTCTAGTCAGTTTTATAGCGTTACTGTTGAACTGTACTGTTATAACTTTGATTATACGGAGCTTTCAAAGCTCATATCAAGACTTACTAATCTAGTCGTTTTGTTACCTGTGATTCTATTTGTTACTCGCCCGGGTTTATTCACCGATTGCTTTTGTTGCTGTTGCTGGTTGTGTATCGGTCAGTGTTCCTGCCAAAACGTGCGAGGGGCTGATTAGAAAGACAACTAGGCTTGTTTGGTTTGCTAATGTAGTCAGCTACAAGGATCGAAACGCTTCCACCAACAGCAACAAATCATCACGTTTTCGTTGAAGCTTGGGCCCTTGTTATGGCTTTGTGCCGACTCCCACCATATCTTCCTAGTTACCTCTCAATTGTTGAATTTTTGTTACCAATGATGATTTTTCTTCCCTTCAAGCATAAAATGACATTATCATGGTGAATTTTCATGAGAATCGGTCAATCAAACAATGCTACTAGAATTATAGTGGAACGAATATCAAATGAAATAATGCTGTTGATAAATGGAAATAAACAATTTCGAAATATCTTTTTTACATTTCCCACATGCCTCTTTTCCTTCACGTTTTGTTTATTTTGCTGCCTATGTTACTGTTTTCCTTATAACATGCCATTTTGTTAACTTGCGTTCGTTATATTACGTTTTTCGTGTGTTTTCCCATTGGTGTTTTTATTTGATTTACCCAAACGTTGATTGGCCCGTAAAGGATTAATTTGTAAATTATTTTGAGTTTGTTATTTTGATTTATAGCCCTAAAATCCTGATTCCTCTGTACTCATTTTTCTGTGGCCAATCATCGTATCTTGCATGAAGTGTGAATATGGGAGTGGTGGAGGTATTTTTATTTATTTTTTCATCTACAGGGTGGGCTGAACTTTTTCTGGCTTATTTTGCACTGAAAACATCTTTCCCGTTAAATCGATGGTGCCAGATCATGACTATCGCCGAATGCGCAGAGGTGCAATAATTTTGTTATTTAAAATGGAAACATCCTTTTCTCATGCCAGATTCGTTTTGTGCGCTACATTGGTTGCAGTTTGGTGCATTCCCATGGTTGTTGATCTGTTGCGCTTGTTTCTGGCAGGTTGACCAACAAATATAAATAAGGGATTGAACATTCGTTTCCCAAATGCAACACGTACACATTTCAAAAACACAACATTAACGATTAGGGCACTTGGCATTCGTTGACTGTCTTGATCAATCAGGCACTATTGATTTAGTGGGAAACTATTTTTAGTATTTCTTTTCATGCGAAATGAGCTTTAAAGAAGGGTGGTCCACCCTGTGCACAATGTGGAACATGATTTTTCCTTCACCAAATGCATCATGCAAAAAATATGCAAAATGTTAACAAAGGTGGTGCTAACATTGGGCGGATTTGTCCGTCCTTCCAAAAGTGCATGGCGTTGCATCGGGGATCCGGCGATTGCTACCGCCTGCTTGGAAAACATGGCGATTGATCCCCCTGTAAGTTTTGGCGATTGATCCCGGTTTGTCAACTGCTCCCTCGCCAACTTTTGGCGATTCCTCCCAGTATGGTGATTCCCCCCAATCTCCAGGTTATGTCTAGCCTATAAGATAGTGCAGTGGATCAGTTAATGAAGGAGGGATTTGTGGTGAGTAGAGGAACTCTTTTGCGAACCTAATCGTTTCATGAAGTTCCTTGATTCCACTACTAGCAACGCACCTACTCTAGTGAGCAAGAGAGAGGCAGAGAGAGATCGTGGCAGTTGCCTGGTGTTGGTAGAGAGGGAGTCGACTCCGCTGGTATGCCACCATCCATTCCTCAGGCTTGCCGCTCATCTGCGGAAGATCGGTGGACCAGGTTAGCCACCTGCTATGCATGTTCTGATGGTTTGAGGAGTCCAAAAAGAATAAACCTTTTGCTCCCGCCTTGATGCCACCATCCCTCAGATCTTTCCAAGTAGGATCACACAAGGGTCCTGGCGGCAGTGAAGTCCTAGTTCAGTCCTGAATTCCCTGGATCCTGTCCCCTCTCAATGGGGATGAATGGGGCTTAAGAACGACGCGTAAAGGTCGAATGTGGTTTCATTTTCCAATTTATTTGGGACGTAAAATCCATTTGATGTGGACCCAAGACAGTCCAAACGCTGGTCAGGAAATAACAATCGGAAGGGGAGCAATCGCCACATCCCGCTCTGCGATCGCCCGTTCCACCGGGATCAACCGCCAGACGCTAATGGAACTTTCCCTTTTTTGGGGGGAAGAAATCGCCTGTTCCCCGTTGCAACCGTCCAAACAGGCTCCTGCAAGTCAAAAGCAGGCTGTGTTGTCGCCACAGAAATGTCAACTTGTGACAAGTGTGCCAGTTCCTGTATCGCCTTTGCCTTCTTCTTTGCAGCCGACCGTAACGGACGACGTCCCTGCCCCCAATGCACCAAAGTGATATCAAACAAAAGCAACCTCCTCAAACACATACGGATCCGCCACAGCGACGCTTACAACCCCGCGTGCTGCATCCTGTGCAACAAGATATTCAAAAACAAATACAGTTTACGAGCTCACTTGAATATATACCACAAAGAGTACATATCACCGACGCCGCAGCAGCAACCGTTACCGGCAGCGCCCGGAACGCCCGAGCAACTACCGACGCAACAGGCTTACCCCGTCACGCCGACCACCGCCAACCAGCAATATACGGTACCCACGTAGTCGTGTTTTCAATAACATAACCCGTAAGTCATTCATTCACCCTTTTATTAAACGACAAATTGGTATCGCCTGCCAAAGTACCAAAATGAAGTTTTTATTCCGTGAATATGACGTTTTTTGGGCATTAACACAGGGTTGGTGTCAACCTGAAGGAGCTGGTCTAGCCAGACACGGTGGTACAAACTACGATTCGGTCGTAACTAGCATGATTCAGCTGGAGACTACAGAACGAGCTGATGATCATCTTATTAAAATTATTAGCTTTGGGATCTCGAAATAAAGACTGCTGTAAGTCACTGAAGATAGTTGTCCCTCTATGCGAATATTATATCATTCAATATGGATTATTATTCTGTGATCAACTGATCGCTCATATTTGAGCCAAAGCTCAAAAAGCACAAATTTGTTCCGAAAATTGATTGCTCCCATTTGATGTTATGTCGATAGGTACTTTCGCTCCTTTAACGAATTGGCGATTCCAATGCCGAATGTTTGGAAACATGACTAACCAACAAACTTTAGTTTGAACATTAAGAGGATCGCATGGTTATTTATTCCCGGTGTAAACGCATCTTCTGAAGCTAATCCCAAGTCAAACTAGGAATCCAGGCGTGTTCTCTAAGCTTCACTGGATTCAGCCCACCGATCATGAAGAACCCCTTCAAGACCTAACCTAACCGGAGGTTTCTTCCGCCTCAAGAACAGTATTTCCGTAAATGTCCACTTTTACCCTCGTTGGGGACGCAGGATTGTCATGTGTTATCCCGGTTACCACCACGCTGAGTCATCTCTCACAGCTCAATACGCCTCAGCCCTCATCGCCTGTCCTAATAGAGGAACTCGTTCACAACGGCCTCCACTTGGACGTTAATCACCTTCAACATCTTGCGAATTCTTGGCGAATCTCGTCATCGTCATTCACTTCATGTCTCGGTGATCCAAGTTTACTTGTATCATAAATAGGGACAGCACAATACCACTGATACCACCCATATTTCGGAGTATCGATATTTTTTTTATTGTTGATACTGATGTGTGTATTGATACTTTCCATACCATGCTGGCGAACGATACGATTCATTGATATCGATACTTTTCTCCGATATTGAAACTCTCGGTACTTTTTCTAATGTGTTACCACAGAAGGGATTTTTTTATTTTTTTTATTTAAGATTTAATTTGTTTAAAGAATATCCTGGTTGTATACCTTAGAAATTTAGTGATTAGATGAACTCGAATGAGACCCTTGTATCTAAAAGATCGATTTAAATAGTCCGACTCCCTCATTGTTATCTCTTATTAGAATGTAGGAAAAACCTTTCCCATTTTAGACTCGCTAGGAAAATACTTTCCCAGCCAAAACGTCACCCCGGAAAAAACTTTCCCAAGTATGGAACGTTTTAAAATTTATTTCAACCCGATATGTTCAAAATTGACGATTTGGCGAAACATAGTTTAAAAAAATATTTATTGGCGCAAACGTAGGGTTTACGACTGGCACAATCGGTGTTCTAGGACTGGCGCAAACGTAGAGGGATTGTTCGGCTTATTTTCACCCTTCTGGCGCAAACGTAATTTACCAAATATTGCCCATCCTGGATAAAACGGAAATGCCCATTTTGTGAAGAAATGGTACATGATGGAGGAAAACCGAGGTCAATTTCAGATTCAGCACTCCAAAAAAACATTGAGGACAAGTGAAATGGTTAGAAAAGCTTTTTTATTGTTCTATTATTAATGTTTATAACCAAATGCATTGTGCAAAATTATTGTGGCTTTATTTGCCCCCATTTACTCAATTGGTTACTTTGAAGGGAAACTTTACCCCCTTCTGTGGATGTGTCTTCACGACTTGAGCAGTTGAATTCTTCACCATATTGATCTGAACACTTATCCTGATGTTGCACGTGATGGTCAATTCCAACAATAGTGTGTTGAATAACATAAATTGAAGTAACATAACTGTTTTCTATGATTTTATCCAAATGTCGGTTGTATCAGTGTAAAATCAGTGGTATCGATATTTTTGCTGGTATATCGAAAGTATTAGCACTCATGAGTATCGTGCTGTCCCTAATAACGCCCTCGATGGCGTTTGCCACAATTTGAACCTACAGCACTTGTACACTACCCAGAAAGCCACAACTAGACAACTTTCGATTTCAGGTCGATGAGCATTGAACGGGTCGAGTGAAATTCGCCTGTTTTGGATACGCTTCTTGAAACTTATAACTTTGGGGATTTCAACTTTTGTATACGTTTAGGATAAGGATCAAACGGGAGAAACGACAACCTGAATAGGCACATTGTTATAATGGAGGCGTTCGCTAAATCAACTTTATCACGACCTACCTAATTTTCCACTTCGTTGTTACGTAACGTCTCCTACGCCTGATGCATCATTTAGGTGCTTCTGCTATGATTATCTGAGCTTCTTATGGTATCTTTTTCTTATTTTAGAATAACACTGTTGTTATAATCGTTTTTTGAATTCGTCGGCTGTACTCTTGTATCAACACCGCGGATGAACTTTATTTTTTTACGCTAGACTTGTAAATTGTGGCATTTTCATGCATGATCTGATGGTCTATTTTTTGAAATACCTACCTTTAGTAATGAAGCTGTGATTCGGGATTGTTCTGCAGTTTGTGTTCGAAAAAAAGTTGCTCGTTTAGGATAACAGGATTATAGTCATTTTGAGTGTAAGGACGTTCAAATTGTTTCCGAAGTGCTGTTTTCTTTATAGGTTCGTCAAAATAGAATTCGCTGAGTTCGGTGAATTTCGGGGGTCTGAATTTCTTGTAGGACAAACATTACATAAGGTAAGGTGGGGGAAGTGCTTGATATGGTTTGTTAAGTTCGACTTCAAAGAAACCTCAAAAATCAGCCATTGATGTTGTCAATTTTTATTATTGCCCTGGATACATTTTGATTTTTCGTAATCAATTGAGAGCATTATGACCGAAATAGCTTTCCAAGTCTGCCTTACGCACTTGCCCCATCGAATTAGCATTCGTGAGTAACCAGCCAGTTCAATCTTTGGGGCGCTTATTCTGGTTTCACTGGGGCAAGTGCAAAAAAGGAAACCTCTTAATGATGATTATTGATTTGAAAATTATAAATCGGACCAAACCTCATAGCGTTCTACAGATCATCGCAGCAGTACCTGGACAATGGGGGTAAAAATTGAAAGCATCAACAAACACCTCAATCAACTTTAATAAATCAGTTCTAAACATCAATAAATTAAATTCAGTTTTCACATTAGGTATAGCTTGCTTATCACCACGCACATGCCCCTTCTGTAAAAACCAATGGGGTAAGTGCATGGTAAGGTCCAACTCACCGATACAAAAAGATCACACTGAATTTCAATTATAGGCGTAAAGTACAACTACTGAACTTTATAAACAGACCTCAAAATACCTGAAAATTCTCACGGATTTGAAGGATTGAAAATGATAAAAACAGAACACTCAACTTGCCAGCTGAGTGAAATGGAACAATGTGACTTCATAACGTTCCAGCCAGGTTACCTTCTGCGTTGACACCATCTGGCAGATAAATGATGTCAAGAATATAGTTTCAAACGTAGCCACTAGATATCATCCAGTGGATGTTGTTCTAATTAGCACACATCCCCCTTTACGCACTTGCCCCATTTTGCACTTACCCCACCTTACCTTGTTTTGTAAAAAAGCGATTTGCTGGTCGTTGTCTCTCTATGGAACAGGGTGACAATTTTGATTTTGGCGGGAATGGGAACGAGAAATTTGTTGACACAGTTCAATTTTATTTCCTGTATTCAGCCTGATAACACTAAAATTTTTAGTTTTAAAGATCATAATAGAACAACGATTATTAGAGTTTTTTCTCCCAGCTATATTGTTTCTGTATAATAATCATTTTTTTAATGATTTTTTGAAGTTATTAGAAGCAAAATAACTCGTCATTTTGGGTCCCTCAGGTGGAACGTTCAGTCACTTCTGTTCCGTACAGATATTCTTGTTAACTTTTGAAGGTGCTACAACATAGAAGTAATAAGCTTTTGATAATGTCCAACTCTACATGATGCTCTTGTGGTATTTTCCTTTTAGGACCTTCCCGGTAGCAGCTTGAAACAAAATTAACCAAATAGAGAACTTGGGTCTACGGAAATCCTCCGGAAACTGCTCTGAATATAGAGCACGAAATGAGAGAACTAGCTTGTTTATTTTCCGGAAGAAGTGGGTACCAAGTAGGTAATGTGATGACGTGTGGATGGGTTGAGGCAGGCTCCAACTTCCACGCCTTACACCTGTGACCCATAAAACAGAAATCGCTCAGAGTTGGAGGCCACCACAGCCCATACAGTTTACCTCCTTGGTGCCCACTTCTTCCTGAAAATAAATCTGACTTCCAAGCCAGATTTTTTAAGAAGATCCACCGACCCAAAAAGTTCTCTCATAAAGATTAACTCATTACAGTTACTGCTTTTGCCGTGGCCAAAAACACAAGTTTTTTACGAAATGCTATAAAGCTTGGGAGCCACCTAAAAGTCTCCCTTCCCATTTCACAATATCAGGCTCATATTTTAAATCCATTGTTTCCCGACTGTACCTACTATCCTTTTTGCTGTTTCCTCATTGAACTTTCCTAAGCTTTTATTTCATGTTTCTTTCGAAGCAATTGTGCAATTAGAGATTTAATTTGTGTACGACTGTTCTAGTTATGGTTTACTTTTTGAATGAAGTTAATTTATTGTATAGCGTTAAGCTTTTTTTCACTTAGGTATCTCCTACTCCACTGTAAATAACGCAAGCAATTCCAAAGAATTTTTCTAGCATTTTAAACTTTTTCTCCTTTTAAACCAACTTTTAATTAGTTTTAATTTACATTTGTTCATATCCTGTCTCTGGAATTTTGAATTAATTTTGATTTTTGAAAAATCATGAAACAGTAGCTAGATCTCGATTAAGCTTGTATTATATGTATTACATGTTTGTCTCGGTATGAGTTTGAACAGGCATATCAATTTGAGGTCGGACCATTGGATGTGTATAAGACGTGCCTTTCTCGTCACAGCATATTTTTCCACAGCTTGTTTGGAGCAAAACAAAAATCGAAATTTTACGCTATTTTATACGGCGTAGTTTTCGTGTAAGTTGCGTTTAGTATGTAAAATATTTGAGATGCAGCAAATTCGAGGAAAGACATATTTTTGCTACAGATATTTTTTGAGTGGTTGAAATTTTATTGGCTTTGGAAAATGATTTTGAAAGAAGGATACCGTGTATGATAGTTCTTGACCTGGTCTCAAATCTCGTGTGTATACATTTTTTTTTTTTTTTTTACCAAATTTGTACTGTTTTTTAGTAATACAGAATATTGTGTACCACGTATGTTTGTTTTTCCATTTCCATATTATTGTATACTTCTACAACAACCCACGTGGGGTCAAGGCTGCCCAGGTGAAGTCTACCAGTCATTTCGGCAATGTGCAGCTGCTCTCCAGTCTCAAAGTTGTTCAAGCCGTCCACCCAGAGCGGTGTAGGTCGCCCCTAGACGAGTTGGGTAGGTGGCTCTTACAGCTCGTAAGAACTCGTACAGCATCTCACACACTCTTCATTTTCATCTGCCCAAGCTTAAAACAAGCTTGGAATGCATTTACACCGTGAGAAAAAATACCCCTTCCAGGTGGGGCTGAGTGAAACGTAAATACGTACTCCCTGAAGATGCTTATCGAAACGCTCGTCCGCCATGTAACAGACCTTGCACCTTCATCATCTAAACCCTGAACTCCTTCTTGAAGAGGCATATGAAAAATCATGTACCTAAAAATCATGTTGGTTAGTGTTGAATTAATATCCTTGTTTTTTTTTTGTTTTTTTAATGTTTTTGAATGTTGACGGTTAAGTGATCTTGAGATAAATAATATCTTTCGCCCCCATCCACACCTATTTGCTGGACGGAATAGCAATTCACCTGCTCTTATGGTTTAGTTGACGCAATTCCAAAATGTTTCATTAAAGTGTATTGTCGCGGTAGCAGAGTTTTCGTTTTCTACGTAGCTAATCATTTCGTTGGAACGTAAAAAGAAAAACTAACTGCGCATGCGCCAACAACGTGAAGAGATTCGTGCAAACGTGAAACGGATCTCGTTGTTACGGAAAAAGATTCCTCCCTTTTCTACCATTTCTTTACGGAGCCGCCCCAACGAAAACGTGAAATAATTGGCATCGTCGAGTGCACGCGCTAGGCGCTGCTCCCCACGTTTTAGCGATAAGTTCGCACGTGAAGAACAATTTTGTTCTTGTTCGAATTATCGTGGTACTGGAGAGTTTTCAAACTCTAGTAGGTACCTACCTCGCTAATTCGAACAAGATGGGAACATTTTCGTTTTTAGTACGGAAAAACTGTTTCTCTTGGTAGGCAAATTAAAGTCAATTTCAGACGAAGTAGTCTATTTCCACGATAAAATAAAAAATTAACAACTTGATGATGGTATAATTAACCGAAATACGTCCACAAGTTGTTATTATTTTTTTATATTATCGTGGTAATAGACTAATTTGTCTGAAATCGTCTTAGGGTTTATTGTTCTTGGAATAATACACCTATGTAATCGCGACGGAGGTCGAAAATTCAGATAGGCCTCAAAATTTGACATTATTTGACATTATGCATTTGACATTATTTGACATTATGCATTTCAAGAGTTCTAGGTTCCGAAAACGAAATGTCCGTCCGCCGTTCGAGCCGTTTTGGGAAGTAGTGTTATTATTTTTATTTTTATTTTTTTTTTAAATCTGAAATTTTGACAAAATGCCATATGGGTTTTTTAGGGGGTTTCGGCTAGGTGTGGGGTCGAGTTAGGCGTCGTTTTCGAATTACTTTTGGACGTAGAATTCATTTTTGGGGTCCCAGAACGATCCGATTTCACCGAGGGGATCTATGGGGATTTCATGGGGCTACAAATGGGATTTTTGATATATTCCAGGAGGTCAAACAAGGTGTAGTTTTCCAAGTAATTTTGGACGCAAATTCAATTTTTTGGGGTCCCACATCTGTCCTAACATTGTACAGTTTTTTTCTCTCAAAAATATTTTCTTAACACACAAAACACAGAATTAATTTTTTCTCAATTAACCGATGTATATCAAAGATAATAAACCCTTGTGTAAAATCAGCTGTTTTTTTTCTTTTTTTTTCAGCCGATTCCTCTTTTTGCTTCCGAGTCTGCAAGGCAGAGGAAGCATTGTTTTCACTTTCGAAATGAAAAAAAAAAATTCTCCAAAGTCAAAATTTCCACTCACAAGACAAATTTGTTTCCGTGTCTGTCGGTCTGTCTGTCCGCATTTCCTTGCCACACCCATAACTTCCACAATTTTGATCGGATTTCAATCAAATTTTCAGGAATTGTGTGGGTATAGCCCTAGATGGTCCCCTATCAGTTTCATCACGATTGAATCAGCGGTACGCTCAGCGCATGCGCGAACGTAATTTCCTGGCCACAGCCATAACTCCCACAATTTTGATCGGATTTCAATCAAATTTTCAGGAATTGTGTGGGTTTAGCCCTAGATGGTCCCATATCAGTTTCATCCCGATTGCATCAGTGGTACTCCCTGCGCCTGCGCGAACGTAAATTTCTTGTTACACTCACAACTACGTTCATTTTGAACCTGGCACGAGGAAGCTCATGTGCCATTGCATTGGCAGTGTATTCTAAAATACCTTATCTTAATTTTGTTCCTTATTCCTGTCAATCCTCGGCCTGCCGTTGTCAAAGATAATATTATATATCTACCTACGTACCTCTGTAAGAGGTATAATATACCAAAGATATATATATTATATCTTTGGCCGTTGTTTCACATTCTTTGCAATGATGATGTAATCTTTTTCGGTTTCCTTATAAACGGAATCGGTTTTGTTTATCTATTCCTGCCAAGTGGATTGTGATAGGTAAGGTGCGAAAGAAAGTGTTGCATAATCTATACCTACTGTATGCTAGCATCAAGTACCTACCTACCTACTTTCAGTTGAACTGCCCTAGAAAAATTCCCCGATCTGCAGATACTAATACCTAGGAGCATGTCCCTAGGTGTTAGTATCATTGCTTAATAATTTTGGAACGGATTTTATCATTTTTTCCGATGTTGCGCAGTGATTGAGTTCTGTAGGGGTTACTGAGGTGTGCTGTGTGTGTTTAGCATCAACTTTTTTTTTTCTTCTTTTTTTTCGTTTATAGAGTGTACGATACACCATCAATGGAATCATTTAGTTGACGTGGGACGTCAGTGGCCTCTCATGAGAACTATTGTGTATTGTAAGAACTAATAGCGTCTCCCTCCCTCCGTTGACGCACTCAAGGACAGTTTTTTACAATCGATTCCAATAACCGGCAAAATGTCGGACCCGCGGAGGGGAAGGCTACGCGCTGTTGTATATCATTCCGAAACAAACGTTATCAGTATCGTTCGGTTCGTCGGGGGTCCGGCAATTACCCTTTGGACGTCTGTGGGCTGGTGGAGGGGCTCGTCTGCCCCTCCTTTTTTGTTTGGCTGATGAACCAGACGCTTGCGAAATTACACAAACACGCGAACCCGCCGAGTATAGTGTAACCAGTGGTCGATCAGTGTTCGAATGAAACGAGTGATAGACATGGAAATGGATACCTGCGACGAAACCTCGCGCCTAGAGTAAGTGCCCTTAACACTCATCAAATACACCAAATAATTGAGTCTATCTGATCAATCGCAGAGCCTTATCAAACCATATAATCAGTCAGAAAATAAATAGGTATTCCTTTTTCCTCTTTACGTACACAAATAATAAAGGACCCTTGTGTACTGTTTTTGAAGGGGAAAAAATCGTATTATCCCCTGTATGGGCAGTTTGCTGTTGTTAGGCTTCCTCTTGGGTAAAGTTCATCTTGAATAATTTATATATAAGATGAGCATGCAAATGGATATGGTAATGTTTCATCACTGAAAATGAATAATATTATGATTTCTCCGGCCGAAAAATGAATTTGAACTGTCAAGTGTAGTGCGTGTATTTCGTCTTTGAAAACAGAATTACATTGTAATGTTAACCCTAAAAAGTTAGACATCGTAAAAATTACGAGCGGTTTTTTTCAGTGGGCTTTGCCCCCGCCAAGGTTCTAGCAGTGCTTCCGGTCCTGGCTCGTCGCTGCTCGCCCGACGCTCTTGAGTACGTGAACTTTGGATCTGCGGTAAGTCACATCGTCTTTTTTACGACTGTCTAGCTTTTCACGTAACATTTTACTCGTAATTTTCACGAATGTCTATTCTTTTATGTGTTGCATTTCACTCCTAATTTTTATATCGGTCTGTTCTTCTTCGTGTTACTCGTCTTATTACGACCTTCTTTCTGTTGCTGAACAAAGGGAAACTATTCATCTATTATTTTCAGGCGGAATGGCGAAAATTTCCGGCGGATTCTGGGGGAACTTGCGATGGAGGAAGAATCAATTGAGCAGAATGTGGATGAGTAGATTGATTCTGATGCCGACGAAGAAGTAACTCGCGCTTATATTTCTTATTATAAGATCTATTATAGATCTACAGTGATGTTACTTGACACCTACAAAAAAAAAAAATAATAATAAAATAAATAAATAAATGATTAAGTAAATTGAAAATAAATAAAAGGTTGTTTTATTTTGTGTTTTTCTTGTGTTCTCGACCATATTATTAAAATTTAATAAAATAAAATTTCTTGTAATTTATATTTAATATAAGCTTCAAGAAATTTTCTTTTAGCTCTATTGTGATAAAGCTACTTCAGAGAGAATGAGGGAAGTTTTATTTTTATTTTTATTTTTTAATATTTTATTCTGCTATATACCTGCGTCACTAATACAGAGAAACAAAATTTGAATTAACTTATTCCCGATATTTCCTCAAAAGTGAGGTGGTCCGTGAAAGAAGAGATTATAATGTACCGCATTAAGTGCCCTCCTTAAGGGTACTCCTTGCTGTAGTCTTAATTATTACGAGCGTCTAGCGTTTCCCGCTGTACTGCAGATGTCTAGCCTTCTAGAAGTGTTGAGAGCAGAAGCAATTTCTTCGCCGATGTGTTTAGACCCATGGGGGGAATAAAACACTAAAATCCACTACCCTACGAGTTGATCCAGGGGGGTCCGAAGGTCAGTTTTTTTTTCGCTCCTAACTCGAAAACAGTAGGTCCTACAGAAACATCATCCACATGAAAAATGAAGCTCACAATATTTTCTACAAAAGTGTCATCATTCATTTTTCACGTAAGTACCTATAATAGTTTAGGAGATGAAAATGTGTAAAATTTCAAAAAACCGGATTTTTCGAACTGTCTTGTTATTTTTTTGTTTTGTGTTTTTTTTGTTTTTTTTTTTTTGCTCACAGCGCCTAAACGATGCATCCCAGCGGTATGGGTACTATAAACAATCAAAACTACTTTTTAAATCAGCTACAGTTTGAGCACAAGTACGGCTGTGTAGGTCAAATAGGAACTGAGAAAACGAGTTTCACCAAAACCAATCGGTAAGCGGAAAATCACGTTTTTCAGAACGTTTTCGACTGTAGCTCAGAAACTATTGGCCCGATTCAAAAATTATTTTTTTCTCGTGAAAGCTGATTAAATTTCCCATCGCAGCAATTTTATGTGAGATTTTTATTTGAGCTTTGAGCTTTTACTCGGTTTACCATCTAGTTGTGCCCGCAAGGTTTTCAGCCCGATCGCCCAAACCCGTGGGGCGCTATGGGGCTAAAATGGGACTAAGGGAGGGTTTTGGCTATGGAATCGTTTTCGAGGTATTTTCGGACGTGGAATCCTTTTTTGGGGGTTCCCGGAACGATCCGATTTCACCATGGGAATCTATGGAGCTCCAAATGGGGGTTTGAAGGATTCGAGGAGATCAAATATCTTCCAAGTTAAGAAAAATTTTGAAAAAAAAAAATGTTCTCCAACTTTTTACTGACACAGAATTAATTTTCGCAAAGTAACCTTGGTGTTTCAAAGAATACCTAATAAACCCTTGTGTAAAATTTGCACTGTTTTGCCCACAACTCGGGAATGGTTAGTCCGATGCTAATTCTCTTTTTTTCTGATGAAAGTTATTACATTGCATAATATGCAATGTAATAACCGTCTCTTATATCATATAAGTTATATTATAACTTATATGATATAAGAGACGGTACATTACATTTCTGTTGAGACAACAAAAGTGCCACAGTTATTCGTAAAAACACTTTTTTGCCAAAATTTGACATTTGTTTGCCTTGCTTGCCCCTCCCTTATCAAAGCTCAACTCGATGCGATGGGAAATTCAATCAGCTTTCACGACAAAAAAAAAAATAATAATAATAATAAATTTGAAAACGGGCCAATAATTTCTGAGCTACAGCCGAAAACGCTCTGAATAACGTGGTTTTCCGCTTATCGATTGGTTTTGGTTAGAATTCGTTTTATCGGTTCTTATTTGACCTACACAGCCGTACTTGTGCTCAAATCGTAGCTGATTTAATGTAGTTTTGATTATATAATAGTGCCCATAACGCTAGGATGCATCGTTTAGGGCGAAAAACAAGAAATAGGTGCGAAAAAGCGGGTTTTGCCATTTTACCCATTTTCAAGCTTGAATGTCTCCTAAACTATTACAGGTAGGCGAAAAATGGATGGGGACACTTTTTTTAGTAAATATGGTGACCGTCATTTTTTATGTACCTAGTTGGTTTGTCTGTAGGACCTACCGTTTTCGAGTTAGGATCGAAAAAGTGAAAAAACTGACTATCTTCGTACCCCCCACCAGCGCTCAGCATGGGTAGGGTCGGGGACTTTATCCCCCTCATGGGTTGAAGAAATCGCTTCTGCTCTCAACATTTCCACCTAGAATAATTTATTGCCTAAGCCCTAGACTACTAGTTAACAGGGACTAGGGCCTAGTCTAGGCCTAGTCTAGGCCCTAGACTACTAGTTAACAGGGATTTTGTTCATCTGTTTGTAGAAAAATAGTTTGCAAACCCTGCTCTGTGATTGCTGACCTACTTTTGTTTATATTATCAAGTTACATAATTTGCCCATTCAGTTTTAGCTGTTTGGTGACACAAGATCTTTGTCATTGTCAAATGCGTCTAAATTGAGATTGACATGAGTTTGTGTTCCGATTTTCCGGGAGGTTCTGATATTGAAAATGGAGATTCGGCTGAACTATAACAGACCCAGGGTTATGTAGCGAAATGTAGCATTTCGGAATGTCCCTAGGTTTGTGCTATCTTGGTGTTTACAGTTGGGTGAACCGAGTCATTGACCGGGTCAACGCGCTGACCTGTCACTTTTAGTGGGTACAACCATTTGATTTCAGGAAGAGAAACGTGTAGCTTGAGATGTGCGACAATAAGTTAAAGTGTCAGCGAATCTGGGTTGACTTTAACATTTCAAGCTGCTCAATCTTCCTACATAGGTTGCCCGGGGTTCACATAATTGACAGTTACCCTCATCCTGGATGTTTTCGTCTCCAAACACATATATCTCGAATGCTCGGCGATAAGGGGAGTTTGTTCCTCCTTTGTTGAATTTTGACCTCAACCCTGATCCCGTGACAACAAGCCGCCCAGTGGGCAATTTACCCGATTTAAGTGGACATAAGTAAATCTTTCAAATCTGGATTTCAGTAATGGTATCCTGTCCAGATTGCTCAAAAAGAATGACCCTAGCTCAGGCAAGATCCAAATATTCTCCTTAGTGAGTGGGGAATCGTGAGAATGAGGGGGTAAACGATTTTTGGTTTATTATTCTTGGAATAATACACCTATGTTTTCGCGACGGGGGTCGACGACTCCGATCGGCCTCAAAATTTGACATTATCCGTTTCAAGTGGTCTAGATTCCAAAACCGAAATGTCCGTCCGCCGTCCAGGCCGTTTTGGGCAGTAGGAATTTTTTAAAAAATCTGAAATTTTGACAAAATACTCGGTTTACCATCTAGTTGTGCCCGCAAGGTTTTCAGCCCGATCGCCCAAACCCGTGGGGCGCTCTGGGGCTAAAATGGGGCTACAGAAGGTGGTTTTTGAAGGCTTTTGGCTATGGGATCAAGTCAGGTGTCGTTTTCGAAGTATTTCTGGACGTAGAATCCATTTTTTGGGGTCCCGGAACGATCCATTTCACTGTGGCGATCTATAGGGCTTTCATGGAGCTAAAAATGGGATTTTTGAAGGATCCCAAGAAGTTAAATATCTTTCGAGTAAAAATTAAAGAATTTTTGAAAAAACACATTTTTGAAGAAAAACGCTGCAAATTTTACACAAGGGTTTATTATTCTTTGATATACGTTACTTGTGCAGAAATTTAATTCTGTCAATGAAAAAATTAAAAAAAATTTTTTTTGGATTTTTATCTCAAAAAAAAATTTTTTTTGAATTTTTTTGTTCAAAAATGTGTTTTTTCCAAAATTCCGTATTTTTTACGCAAAAAATATTTAACATCCTGGGATCCTTCAAAAATCCCATTTTTAGCCCCACGAATGCCCTAAACATCGCCCCAGTGAAATCGGATCGTTCCGGGACCCCATAAAATGGATTCTACGTCCAAAAATACTTCGAAAACGACACCTAACTCGATCCCATAGCTAAAAGCCTTCAAAAAACCCCTCCCGTAGCCCCATTATAGCCCCATAGCGCCCCACGGGTTTGGGCGATCGGACTGAAAACCTTGCGGGCACAACTAGATGGTAAACCAAGTATTTTGTCGAAATTTCAGATTTTTAAAAAAATTCCTACTGCCCAAAACGGCCTGGACGGACATTTCGGATTTAGAATGTAGACCACTTGAAATGGATAATGTCAAATTTTGAGCCCGATCGGAGTCGTCGACCTCCGTCGCGAAAACATAGGTGTATTATTCCAAGAATAATAAACCAAAATCCCCTCAAAAATTTTTTTTAAATATAAAAATCCCAAAAAAAAAATTTTTTTAAATTTTTTTATTGACAGAATTAAATTTCTGTACAAGTAACCTATATCAAAGAATAATAAACCCTTGTGTAAAATTTGCAGCGTTTTCGAGGGATTTTGACGAAATAATCAAGCCTCAAAACTTACATCTCAACCGTGGCTTTTCAAATTTTTGGTTGGAATTTTTCTGAGTCAGTTAGGTACCTTTCAATGAATACAAAGATCAACCTCCGGAGTTTTAGGGTCATCGCTGTGAAGCGCTATAGAATTTTTTTAAGCTCAATTGTTAGCCAAAATGTGCACTTCCGTAACTTTGGAATAGCCGCAATAAAAAGCGCCAAGTAGCCAATACAGGCCCCGGTACGGCGCCCCCGGTTGGTATGGTGGGGGAAGTCTTATCAGTCTCTGCGAACAACGCGGGCATTTTAATTGGATGATAATTAGTTGGTGTTTAACGGCTTGTTAGTTTATCATAATAAGTGACACGTGTCATTTAATTAGATGATTCACGTGTCGCTTAATCAGGTGAGTTGTCAGCTTCTGATCATACTTCGGCGCGACTAACGCGAGCCTCTTATCTCCTATTTTCGCTTAATTTTTTTTCTTTCCTTCTTCCGTTTACATTAAGGAAGGTGATTGTCAGAACAAAAGCCACCGAGCTCATCATGATCATGGTCATTAGGTATAATGGTATCGTGTTCGAAAGCTTTTAGTATCATTTAAAAGCTAACGACTCAACTTTTATCAAAAATAATTATTATAATTTGGTACCCGCTTGTATATGAACCTTCGATTTAAAGGTCCCTCACGAAGTTTCCTCATTAATATTATCACTTTTTCAACCTTCAGGTTTCTTTAATTTTGTAATTTCCTTGAGTTATGCGAGCGCGGGAGATTGTTAAAGTGGAACACGATGCGTAAATGAGCTGCTTACGAACATTTACTTTTTCCTTACCGTTCAGAATATCCCTCGTCACCACAATACCCAACCTAAAGTCCACATGTCAAATATAAAACGCAGGACGCAATCATCCCCGAAAGACGCCTTCTGAAACATCCTCAGAATCAAGCGATAAACCAAGGAAAAAGAAACCCAGAGCCACTCTCCCCGTCATCACCAGCTGGTCACTAGTGACTCGCAGTACTTATAAGTACTAATAAGGTGGTATACCACCTTTACCTGAATCGGACTATAACGGCACAACTTTTGTCGTCGGTTTAGAACGAAACTACGTCTGTTGAAACGAGCTTTTCACGCTAATTTCAACGAGTACTAAACGATTTCTGTGCGATAACCCGTTCGCACGTTATTCGAAGATCGTCGGTAGGCGGGTACGAGTATTAAATACTAAATTTTTTGCGAGCCTTCGATTTGTTTAATTAATTAATTTAGGTTCAAGGTAATTTCATTTTGAGTTGATGGGTTGCTATGGGCTGCATATTTATATGCCACCAATTATAATTGGTGATCACTACGAGAAACCACTAAGTGTTGTTACAGTGAAACCCCTCTATAGTGGACAGTGATGGGACCAACACAGATGTCCACTGTAGAGGGGTGCCCCTCTATAATGGACACTTGATAGGTGTCCACTATAGCGGGGTTTTTCAGAAGCAAACACTTGAAAAACTCACTTTTGTTTAAAAAAAAAAAAAAAAAAAAAAATTGTATGTACCTAGGTATATCTACGTATGGAAATACAAAGTTATAAGAATTCAGTCAAAATACATGTAACATGCATAATATGTACCTATTACATATTATGTAATACATATCAACAACTTGCGGGAATCGCATTAGGGCATCGGGAAAAATTGGTGAAGGGTAGACTGTTTTTTTTTTTTCATTTTGGATTCAGTCATTCCTCTCTCCTGGTACTGGATGAGGTCAGAAACCATTAAGAAAAAACCTTCTCATCCCTCTTTTCCAAGTAGAAGTGACGCAAGCTGAGGAGAGGTTTATATGCTTGGGAATAAGGTGAAATAGCTGGAATGCTGCTTGAAAAATCATCTGGTTGAGGATCAGCTTCGCCGTCACTGTCGTCATTCGGGTGTTGTGAGTGGAGAGATCGTCGTCAGAATCGCACTCCGTCGCCAAATTCTCTCAATTAGAGCTGAGAAGAAGTAGGTAGGAGAGCCATTACTTCAGTGAGCTCGCTTCTGGCGGAAAGGTTTTCTTCTTCCTTGGTCAGGAAACCTGATTTCGGAAGCAGTTTTCTATTGTGGTTTTTTGCGTGTTGCAAGGCGGTCCTGGGGTAGACATCTTTAAAATTTTGAATCACACCTTGGTCCGTTGGTTGACTACTGTCCACTTCGAGGGGTTCAGAATGGCCATTTTAGTGTCCACGTCCACTGTAGAGGCTGTCCACTATACAGGGGTTCAAACACGTTGAATCTCCTATCTCCACGCCGGGACCTTGGTTAAACTGTCCATTCAGAGGGGTGTCCATTATAGAGGGGTTTCACTGTACTATGAAAAATTAAGTTGACGGGTTGCCACGGGTGCATCGTTGATAGGTGATGGGAGGGAATTTGATGTTTCGTGCGAAGCACGGGTGTCCCAGCTGGTAATAGTATAAAATCAGTAGGTAGTTTAATCCACCAAATAATCCACCCACCTAATAATAACCGAGAAATGTCTGTTTGTTCCTTTTTTCACGCCTGAACGGAATGACCGATTCGCGTGCCGTTTATTGCGACCTGTTCCAAAAACCAGCGTGATGGTCATAGGCTACCTTGATTTTTCCTCCCTCATCCCCTTCATCGGTTTTCGGGTGCTCCTTCACGACGAAAAGCCGGGTCAAATAGCGACGTCGATTCCTAGGGATTGCTAGGAAAATTTTCGAAACGCCGAAACCTTTTGGCGTCGGTTTTGAACGAAACTCCATAACGACTGCAAAACGATTTCTGTGCGATAACCCGTTCGCAAGTTATTCAAAGATCGTCGGTTGGTGGGTAGGTACGAGTATTTTTTGCGAGCCTTCGATTTGTTTGATAGGTACTAGTAAATTTCATTGTTGAGTTGATGGGTTGCTATGGCCTGCATATAATTGGTGATGGACGGGAATTTGATACTTCACAACGAGAAACGGGCCAACAAGCGTTGTTACTAAGAAAATTACGAGTCGACGGGTTGCTACTGGTGTTTGCACGGGAGATGGATGTTTCGTGCGAAGCACGGGTGTCTCAGCTAGTCTGTGTATAAAATACGCCTGCAAAGCTGCTATTGTCAACTTCTTTTTGCTGGTATATTGTTAGCCGGTGGTAGACATACCTCACGTACAAATTGACTAATGCACTGTCATATTTTATAATGAGGATAACGATGGGATAAATCCCCAAATAAATGGTTGTAAAAATAAATTGTTATAAAAAAATAATAATAAGGTTGGTGACGAACGTCCGTGACAACGGAGAATTTCGTTTTGTCTGCTAGGTAAACGTGCATTTAGCAGGATGGGTAGTTTAAAGTACCCACAGGCAGCAACGCATTATAGCCAGCACTTTTTTCAAATGAAATTTAAAGAGAATTCTCATGGCTTTATGGTGGTTCTGTAGAGTAAGAGCTTGGCGCGTCTGGATAATGATCTGACTGACTCACAAGAAGAAATTAATTCCTCCTTGTATTTTCTGAAAATAGAAAATATATTTTTTCAAGTGAGGTTTTGGAAAAAAATCATTAATAAGAGAAGGAAAAACTGTATTCCTGTAGTTATAGTGTTTGGATAGATAAGGGGCTCCAAAATGGCTTCTATTTCCAAAATTACTTCGAAAACAATGCCCCTCTGGCCCAAGTCCTTCAAACGCCCCGCTAGGAGAGCCATAGACCAGGTAGATCCCCACGATGTTGTCGACCCTCATAACTGGATTCTACTTGCAAAATACAACAAAAACTACACCCTACTTAAAGACCCTATTGACCCCCTAGCCGAAGTCCTTCCAAAGTTCCGTTTGTGTGATCTATAGAAGCCGCATAGATCCTCGGGGTGTCGTCAAATCTGGGACCCCCGTAAATGGATTCTGCGTCCTAAAATACTTCGAAATTGACTTCCCACTAACTGCCATGGGCTAAGTGCTTCAATACCCCCTTTCTTTTCCAGCTGCAAAGAACCCCTCGGGTTTGAGCGATTTGGCTGAAAACCGTGCGGACCTAGATGTAGTAAAAATTTAGGATTTCAAAAATAATTCCTACTGCCCGAAACGGCGTATGGCCGACGGACATGTCACCTTGGAAGATGCACAGGATGCATTTTGAGGCGAATCAAGACGTCTGAACCCCGTTGCGAAAACATGGGGTATCAATATTCAGTTACTTAATAGGTATAATGAAAAAAAAAAAAAAAACTCAGTATTTGGTTAATAATGTACCCAAATGTGTCAGTTTTATCTAGGTCTATCTTTTATCTATCTTAAAACCGAAATTTAACATCAAACTTACGTCCGTCTTCGCTGAAAAAAAAAAAAACGCCTTTTTAGCGTTTAATCTCAGTTTAAAATTTCGTTGTATCGTAGAATGGCCCATTTTCACGGCTATCATCGCAAATGAAGCTTGGAGTTTTCAATTATGAACTTTTCAACCTTGGCCTTGTAGGTTCAACTGCTGACGTATGCAGAGTTATTGCAGGTCTACCTACTTGTTCTTACACACGTCATTGCAGTCAATGAAGCATGAGAACTGATCGCGTCGCTCGAGCGAGCCGGTCTTTCACCCAATACATTTGACCAGAAGATCTTGACCCACGCCGATTTGAGACGTTGGATTTTATTGGTTTCTGTTAATAGATGACGTAACAAGATTCTGTTAGGTACTGTCATTTCCCCGTTGAAGTGATGTTCCGAGTGAATTTGCATCATTTTCAGAAATATTTTCTCCTGAAAGATCTTGTTCTAACAAAAACGATGACGAAATTCCCACATTCTTCCGGTCGGTAGATAATTTTATATGCATTTATACAATTTACATTGGCTGAGCCAGAGACGAGATATCAAGCAGAAAAAAGTGCCCTGGCTGTTCCAGAGACGAAATATCAAGCAGTGTAACTCCACCTTAAGAAATGGCCTGCCTGGGCCAGAGACGAGATATCAAGTAAAAAGAAGAGTCCTTGTTGGGCCAGAGATGAGATATCAAGCAAAAAGAAGTGCCCTGGCTGTTCCAGAGACGAGATATCAAGCATAAGAAGTGGCCTGCCTGGGCCAGAGACGAGATCTCGTCCTATATCTATATCAAGTAAAAAGAAGAGTCCTTGTTGGGTCAGATATGAGATATCAAGCAAAAAGAAGTGCCCTGGCTGAGCCAGAGATAAGATATCACGCATAAGAAGTGGCCTGCCTGGGCCAGAGACGAGATATCAAGCAAAAAGAAATGCCGTGACTGCGGCAGAGAAGACATATCAAGCAAAAAGAAGTGCCCTGGCTGGACCAGAGATGAGATATCAAGCAAGAAGAAGTGCCCTGGCTGAGCCAGAGACAAGATATCAAGCAGAAAGAAGTGCCCTGGTTGGGGCTGAGACAAAATATCAAATGAGGAAGAGTGGACTTTCTAGGCCAGAGACGAGCTATCGGGCCAGAGGAAGTGGCCTCCCTGGCCCTGAGACGAGATATCAAGCAAGAAGAATTGGCTCCATGGACCAGACGAGATATCACGCGAGGCGATGTTTTGGACCAGTATTTTGGAACCGTTTACAAACCCCCATGAAATACTCGTAACAACATTATTATAAGGCAAGGCGGATCCATGCAATGTTCAGTTCCCACGAAGGCTCAGTCACGAAATGCTTAAATAGCTTTTGAGCTCAAGCTGTACATTCCCGTTTAGTTTACTGTGAATATTCAAATAATGGCTCGTAACGGTAACCGTCAACCGGTAGAAACGCTCAAATCGGCCATACCTTCCCTATGACACTCACGTTATCTCTCGCATGCTTCAACCTCAACGTTATCGCCTCCTTGTCACTTCCAATGTGCAATAACAATAGACTTCAGTTCGTTCCAACCTTGCTTTCTAAGATTTTCTTTGACCAAAATACCTGGTAGCCTATCGATTCTGCGTCATCCCGTCTATCGCCATAAGTCATAAAAAAGACGATTTAAGACGAAGTAGTCTATTTCCACGATAAAATATAAAAGTTACATTTAATATAACTTGTAGACGCGATTCGATTGATTAGACCATCATCAGTGCAATACTGTATGATGGTCTAATCAACCGAAACGCGTCTACAAGTTATATTTATATTTTATCGTGGAAATACCTAGACCACCTCGTCTTAAATCGTTTTTTTTTTTTAAGATGGATTCCCACTATCTCGCCGCATCCACCTTACATTACCATTAGTCATCATCTGTTTTCTTTCACGGTGCTCAACTTCCATTAATTCAATTCAATTAATTAGGCCACCCAAACGAATTGACTGCTACGGTGTGATCCTCTTGAAAACAGACGCTGGCCATTTGGCAAACATTGACCGTTCTGAATGTTTAATTTAACATACCTACCAAATTCAATTACATCTCTACCTAATAATTTTACATAAGTGCGTCTAGGATCAATTTTATCTCAGGGAATCCGCAACCCTTGTACATTATTGTTTGTGCCCATTATCAGATAAATGATGTGTTTGCGTCTTATATTGACCTGTGCCTTATCTTGAGACTAAAAAGCATCTTAATGAGGTCTGAGTTTTATTGAGCTCGCACATCTTACTAGTTACCTGTGTGGGTAAGTATTGCTAACGATGTGAAAATTTACAAGGCATACCTACCTATTCTAAATCCGATTGTAACAAATTTTCTCTCATCTCTATTCTTATCCATGAACTCAGAATTGAAAAAGAGCTCTTGAGTTAGTGATTCCAAAAGTATGTTTCATAGTATTTTTCAGTGCCGTTGTCGTGGACTTAGTTTGAAAATGGTTACGCGTTTTGGAGCCCATTTTCCTCAAGATGCACTTCGGCCTCGATTGGGCTAAAACTAACATAAATCTAGAACGGGCTGATGTCCGGTCTAGAAGGAATCCTAAAGAAAAATGGAAGCTCAGCCTGAAGCCCATGAATCCGTGGAGACGAGAGTCGGGTACATATAATTCTAGTTATTTATGTTATGCCCGGTTCGTGATCGGCGAATTGATAAGATCTGATAGGTGATGGGGACATGACGTTGCTTGAATGTCCCCTTCAGATTGCGTTTAAAGGTTGCTGCCATATCCATTGCTGCTAACTCTCCATTATTGACAATATGAGAACCGGAGATGAATTTCAACAGCTCTGTTAAAATTCATCTCGTACATCGTGTTCTTGCCATCCTCAAACTGTGCCTATCTTACTTAAAATTTGATTCGATTTCAGGCCAGCAACTTCCAGCGCCGTCCGCCAGATGTCGTATCGCGACTTGGAGGCAGCCCTGGAAGAAAAAGGCAGACACACATGGTGGATAATCGGGCTGTTCCTGCTCACCAGCTCGCCAGGGATACTCAACTCCATGCACATCAACTCCTACGTGTTCTTGGCCGAGCAGCCAATGCACACTTGGTGTAAAATCCCCGCTCTCCTCGAAGCGAACTGGACGGGGCCCCAAATCCGCAATGTTAGCTCCCCCGAGTAAGTCACCCTGGGAAGCAAGTTGGAGGTATTTAGAAGGCTGCGGTTTATATTACCACAGAATGTTTTTTTTTTTTTTTTTTTTTTTCGAGTGCCTACCAGTTTGAATATGTCCCTGTTCCTGTCCCTGTCCCCATCCCAGGCCCAAGCATACCTGCTTCTCCGCCCTCCTTCACAGGTTCTCTTGCCCCCACAACCGCTCCCTTGCACTTACGTCTCTGCCCCCATTCACATGCCCACACACCCTCAACCTCACCCCTGCAATGCTGAAGAATTTATACCTGAATGGTGAGAGAGCCCCCCCCCCCCCCCCTTCGGCGTACTCTAATTATTCCAAATAATCGGTGGAATTCCGTTTGATCCACGATCATAACATTAACAATCTGAGGGTGTCCCCCAGTACTAGAGTAAAAGTATAGTTTACCATACCTACATAGTCCTACCCGTGGCATACCATACCTACATACCATACCTACACGTGGCACATATAATATATGCAAACTACATATTATGTATTTTGATCCTATTGCAGTCCCACGGGTGTTGAAAACTGTCACATGTATAACTGGAACTACACCCAACTTGCACTCATGGGCTACGAAGAGGCCATGAATTACACATCAACGCACGTACCTCCAAAGCCTGAAAAGGTGGCATGTTCAGGATACTCTTACGATGAATCTATGCCTTCCATTACGTCGGAGGTCAGTATGCAGTGAGTGTCCCAGTGTTTTGAATGCATAAATGCTTTCTCTTTCACTTAACTCGCTCGCACTTTATACCACATTTCCCGTATTTCATTGAGAGTTTTTCACTGAACATTAAATTTTTCACTGAACATAAAATTTTTCTTCATTCATAAGTGGAACCTGGTTTGTGAGGATACTCCACTAAGATCAACAGTACAAGTGGCAGTTGCCATTGGGAAGTTCTGCGGCTCCTTCTGCTTCGCCATGCTGGCTGACAAGTGAGTGTCATCCTAATTCGATGGGCAGCATTGTCGATACAGACCCACAGTGTTTTTGTTATTGATTTCAGGTTTGGAAGGAAACCCGTCTTCATGCTGTGCTGTGTATTGTACATGGTAGCTGGGCCTTTGGTTGCATTGGCTCCGTGGTACTATTTTTTACTCGCTATGAGAGTAGCAGTTGGTGTAGCCGGGGCTGGTGTGTACGAAGGGGGATACACGATACGTAAGTGAAATTGGCCTTTTTTTTTAAATTAACGAACGAATAAATGTTTAATGATGGGATATAGTAATAAACAAACAACAAAACCTTCAAATGTGTGTAAGCCATGCGGTTGTTGCCTGTACATTTTACATTGCACTCTTGTTAAGAAACAAAATTTAATTTGATGTATCAAACCACGCGACTGCTGCCCACTGAGGCGGGCCAGCTGGTTGGTACTTTGGACACACTGACTTTTTTTTTTTTGTTTGCTCCTCTTATAGAAATGTAGGTTTTTTATTTTTTATTAGCGTTTCAATAATTGAAACAATTATTGTGACTGTTAACAAATCATTTGATTCCCCAAAGACTGGGACTTCTGGGTGGCTCTCGGCATTTCTTTGCTTTGGTTCTTGAGTTGTGCCCTATACCTCGTTGTAGGGGTGTGTCGAACCAGATAATTCCCTGGTACGGTACCGTACGTTGTGATGTTATGTGATGCATACGAGCGATCTTGTTGTCGTGTAATACCTACCATCCTAGGCGATATCAACGTGCTGTTCGCACGCAGCGTGGAACCACTAGCAGTCACTGCTCCACTCTTCCCCGTCCAGTTACCTTCCTCGTCGCCATCCAATCACTACCAGGTGGATCCGCCATTTGGTTCGGATAATTGTAGGGATCTTGTCACTGCTTGTAGTAGTTCCAACTTGAGACTCGGTTACACAGTCCCGGTACAGACACACCCTAGTGCAAGACCTACAACTTCCAAAATATGGCTTGGTTGCTGCAACAGTGTTTCCAGAAATCTGTCGAAAATGTTCTAGACAAACAGATCCAGTACATTACAGATAAACCTTGTCATGTCACGGCTTGGCCCGTTAGGTCCATCTTCACCAAATTAGCAGCCCTGCAGGGCAACCTGTGGTTTCCTCTGGTTCTGTGGGAGACCCTGTTTGATACCTCTTATGACCTGCTCCTCCAAAACTCTTTAGCGAGTAATACGTACTGAAATCAAAAACCTCAAGCCGAATTTCTCCGAAAATTTTGCCAACAACTCTTGGATTGAAAGCTACCCTAACCCACCCCAGGCGAAACTCCACCAATACGACGCACGTAGCTAGGAAGTGGACAACGCGTCCACCTCTTCTGCAGACTTGCATTGAACAATGGAAGCTAATCAAATTCTGGCAGCATCCAACCTCTGCGGCACACAGTGGCTTCCATCCCCAGCTTAAGCACCCAACTGACAGCCTTGAAGCTGGTGGTTCAAGCTGAGCTTGGTGGTTCAAAGATTGGCCTGTCGTTGATGAAATCAGGAGCAGCTCCTAATATTGTGGAAATAGCTCGTAGCCGCCCTCCGCAGCAATTCCCACTCCCTCTGGTGCTCATCCCTCTCCGTATCCGACTAAGCGCAAGGCAGGTGATGTTCCTCCTGATTGCTTCAGCAGCTATCTTTCTTGTGAGGCGGGTCTCCTGAAGATGAAAATCCATGGAAGTTTAAAATTTTTCCTTTTTTTAGCTGTACACTAATCTGAAAATGTTTCCCACTTTCTAAAAATGTACCGCCATAGTTTTAGAAATGACTCTGACCAAACAACGTACGGTGTTGGGGTGCTTGTACAATTTATCCTACGCCGTGGGCATCACCATCCTACCAATCTTGGCTTACATCAGCACTAGCTGGCGGATGTTGCAGTGGATGATGGCTATCCCAGGACTGTTCCTCGCCATTCACTTCTGGTGAACATTATTTCGAATAACATTTCCAATTTCAGCTTTTCACACCCTGGTGTAACTTTCTACTAATTTCTTCTTCAGGTTAATGCCCGAATCTCCCCGGTGGCTTTTGGGACAGAAGAGGTACAAAGAAGCTTACTTGATTCTTTACAATCAAAAAATTCCGGATGACGTCCAAGTCCCAGAAGATGAAGTCAATCCTCGGGTAAGTCAGCACACATAACCTGAATCTCTCTCTTCTATTATGATTGTTTGTTGTTGATTATTTTGTTAACACAGAATGTGTTTTTACGGAGTCTATTTGGTTTGAACTTGTTGGGCGTAAGGCTCTCTTTTGCGGCTCTAAGGTGAGTCAGATACTTCCCACCGTCCGCCAGACTGATCCAATGCCCTCCCCCAACCGCAACTCCTTCTAACCTCACCCCATGCCCCGAGTCAATCCCCTCTGCGGAAACTCATTCTGTGTTTCATTGGTTTGATCTTAACCATAACCTTAAAAATCTGGGAGTCTGGGGGTGGCCCCCAGTACTTAAGTAAAAATATGTATAGTTAACTATATTTTACTTCATTTTTCAATCAGAAAAAAGGAAAATGCCATCACCTGTGGTACAAGGAAATGTTCTCCACCATTATGAAACTCTTTCAACTGTTTTCTTCATGCGAACTGGTCAGCAGGATCACAATTTGTCACCTTGGCTGGTTCACTGCGTCTTTTTCATACTTTGTGATTGGTAAGCTACCTCACGCGCTTTCCTCTGTTTCATCACTTTTCAACGGTTTCGATCATCCGTTCCTTTTGTCCCCAGCGTTGAACGCTGACAATTTCTCATTCAACAAGTACACCTACATTGCTCTCAACGGCGTGTTTGAGGCTCCCGGCTACGTCATCCCCATTTTCATGATGGCCCGCATGGGTAGGAAAAGCTCCGGCGTCACGCTGTTCGCCGTAGCTGGTGTCGCGCTTCTCGCAATCCTGGCGGTACCAGCAGGTAAGAACCCTTACTCTTGTTTCCTACGTGAGCTGAATTGGATCAACTGAATTTTGGAAGTTTCTAGTTTCTGTTTGTAATCTTCACCTTTAGACTCGACGTCATTTTAAACTGTAGAATAGAAAATAATTTCTCAGTGCGGGACTCATGATTTTCCCAGGTCGCTTGAAAAATTACAAGGATGAAGCCGGTCAAGAAAATATTGAAGGATTTAAAGCAGGTCTGATTGTGTTAAAGCGTCGTTTTTCTAAAGTATGGAGAGTTTTACTTTGTTGAGCCTTGGACGATAATCTCATTGTAGTTTTAGTTTTGGTTGAGTTGGTATTACGTGATGGATTACCCGGGTTGGTATTACCCGGTACTCTTATTTAGACAAAGTTCCTTTCTGCCATCACGTTAATCTACAAATTTATATTCCAGGTGCTCCTGTGGTTACGGTAGCTCTCATAGGGAAGTTATGCTCGTCTGCTATGTTCGCGGAAATCATACTTTATACGTCTGAACTGTTCCCAACGTGCATACGGAACACGGCCATCGGGACAAGCTTAACCGTCGCTCAAGTTGGCACCATCGCGGCGCCCTTCGTTGTCGACATTCTGGTGAGTTATTCAAAATAATTTACCATAATTATTATGGCAAGAGACGCCAGTTAGACACCAAACACATTAATTTTGAGCAGTTCGTATCGCACACTGAACTCGCGAAAAAAAAAAAATGCACTACATGGTTGAAAATATCATTTATTTAAAACCACAGGATATTTCATGGTCCGCTCCAGGTTGAAAGAGTTGGTTCGTTCCATTAAGGTCATTCGCGCCTCTATTTAGAATTCGGTAAAAGAAGAGTAGGTATTTAAGAATCAAGACAAAATGAAAAAATAAAAAAATAAACTGAAATCTCTTAGTGTTTGTGAACCAATGACATTATTTTTCCTGGGAAAAATTGTGAATTGAAATAATTCCTGAGCAGAACCTTCTCTCCACACCAAGAAATGGGGTGTTTGATTCATAAAACGTATAAAATGCCGAAATTCACTCGCCGTAAAAACTCAGACTAACCATACAAACGGTTAAAAAGGTTACAAGCCCCAAAGTGGGCCAGATTAAAGGGTATTACAATTATCAGTAATTTTAATTGAAATCAACCGGATCTAAATTGTTTCTTTAAAGGGAGGATTGCTGATTGCAACTTGAAGAGAGTTTGAATGAGTTCCTCGCAGAAATGGATTCGTATTGAGGATTTGAGGAGGAATTCAGTAGTTTTAGATTACAAGTACCTTTCTTTATTTTCTGACGACCAAAAGTACCTCCTTTAAAAAACTATTCATTATCGAAAATCTAGTAGAAGAGGTCTGAGGCCAGCTGGGATACGGTCGGGAGTTGTCTGGCTTTAGCCACCGGAGGATGGCTGGACCTACAATGGACCTACATTATTGGTATGGTGATGGTTCTGGCTTTTGCCAATGGTGTGGTAGTCGTCGGAGTTCTCACGGCCGTCGGGTTCATGGGACGGGTTTGTCGTGAGAGCTGATCCAGGTGTGGAAATCAGTGATGTCGACTGATGTGTCGGTGGCCGATCCGGTGTGGTATAGGTATCGGCCAAAGTTGCTTTACGCGGGCGAACCCCACGGAGTCGCAGTTAACACCTTACACGATGACGATTAAAAGACAAACCCTTTCTAGTTGAAGGGCCCTGACAAACTGAAGATGGGCTCGGGATCCTCCCGAGAGAGAATTTTCTTATTTTCTTCTTCGCATCGGTTATGTGCTTTTCACTAATGAACTTTCTATGGTTTTCAGGGTCGTGTCGCGTGGTATTATCCGAGCACCCTCTGCGGCCTTTTGTGCCTGGTGACCGCCGTCCTCATCCTCATGTTGCCCGAAACGAAAAAACGCCCACTTCCGGAAACCCTCGAAGACATCAAAAACTCCCCTAGGTGGGCTCAGGTGTCTATAAGGAATTGCTGCACGTTCGGGTGCAACCAGCCGACTGACGAGCCCGTGTGACGTTCCTCCGGTTGTTCATCCCCGTTCGGAGTGAATCCCTTTTGCATCGTCGTCCAGACTCGGAGAGTACCTGAGTGACTGCACTGTCGTGCCCAACATTACACATGTGGTAGCTTAGTCGAACTTTTTTATTCACATTTCATTATTGAAATTAGATCTACGTTTTATGTGCCGTGTGACAGTCCCGCCCACGTATACTTATCCAAAGTGTTGGTGCTAGGTTAGCTCATCGTCCTTGAAGTATTAATCTACCAAGAATGCCTTAGCATTAAATGCTTACATTTTAAACCCATTGCCTCACAAATTTTATATTAAGTGACGGAACGGTGTATTTTTACTGTCGGTGGTGAATTTGTTGAGGTTCTGTCAACGAATACGCCAGATATGACGTTCCAGAAGATAACATAAGAACATTATTCTCCTATCACTTGGGCATAAAAGAGCAGTGACAAGATCATAGCACGATGTGGTCAGTCGTTGTCGTACAATCATTATTTTTTTATGCTATTAGCACGACGACGAAAGGCATACAATTTATGCCCTTGTGATTGGAGAATACCTTCTAAAAATTCACCACAATAATTATTCATTCACCCGGTCAACACAAACGCCACCGCTTCCAGGTCCGCATTCAACCTCGCGGGGTTGATCGCCTTCCAAGACGAAAAGTCGACATTGGAAGAATTGCAGTAGATCATCTCACAATAAGTGACCAAATTGGTATCCCAAAGTCCCCTCGGTGCCAAAGTTTTTAATTCTATGGGAGTGCCTTGTAAATGTGATATATCTATGGACCACTTTGTTATACAAAGGTTGAACTTACCGTGAAGTACTTATCGGCTGTTTATTCTTAACTCGTACCTGTGTTTAGTCGTACGCGGTGAAAGCTTAAATATGAACGGTGATATATTATATACAATGAAGAAACCTTGACCTTATCAAGGATTTATAATGTCTCCTAGAGGGCAAATACATTGTTTTCCTCACTGTTCCTAATTAGAGAACCAACCTCGTCTTCCAGTTAGAAAAATCCCTTTAAAATGTTTTAGAGTTAGCTGTTTAATGAGACAAAGCTTATCTTGCCTGTCCTCTGTACTCTCAGGTGTTCACACATACCGGTAAGGAGGACTAACAGTCTTGAAACTGCATAATATGCTCATGTCATGTGATAATTCTGCCTTCGTTTGTTTTAAATGTCTATACAAGTGTTTGTTCAACTAGGTCAGTTTATGGGGGGCTGTGCGTTTTAATTCAAAGTATTTTGTTATCACGTGTTGGTTTTTATGAGAATATATTATATTTTGGAAATTTCCCGTGTTTCCTTTCCTGTCCGCTGTCAGATCAAGGAAAAGCAAACTGGTAAATAAATAACCTATTGTAGTTCGGCACTCTCGTGTTGTATGTAAAAATAGGTGCCATCGGGTCTGGTATCACTAGACTCGACATCAAGACCAAATACGGCTACGGAGACGTACGGCTACGTGAGACGGGGCTTGAACTTCCTTAAATCTGCTATGGAACTGAAATTTTAGTTAAACCTCCTATCGTACTTCCACTAAAATTTGCGTTTAGTTCCAAAACCAGCTTGTTCCCTTTTTGAACATTTTACAGGAGTGACGAAAAACATCAGATTCTGACGTCTATGCATCTTGAAATTTTGAGGTAAAAATCAGTGTTTTCAGCTGAAAAAACTTCTATTTGTGCTTCTATTTGTGTGGTGTTGCTTCCAAGATGTATCCATTGGCTTTCTAAAAATCAAAGTACCTAATGATAAAAGGACTATTTTGACATGAGAAGGGCATAAATGGAACACAATGAACACAATCATTAAACAAATTTATTTTTTGCCTGACAAAATCTCGTTGGAATTGTCCAAACAACCACCTCATTGGATTAGACCTCTGCACCGTCGACAAAAAATCACACAACTATTCTTGACTGCAGCAGTAGTTAAAACAGAAAGGACAGCAACTAAGTTGATAATTTTTTTCCGCATACCTCAACTTCTTCTGGGACACCTGGCGCGTGGTGGCCAATGACTTCCGTGTATTATTAAATTCAAGTTCTTTCGAGTCGGGCCCGAAAAGTTTGACCAACAAATTTTCTACGTCACTGAGTTTGGCTGGCGCCACAGGAACCGACTGCAACACACAACCAGAAACTACCCACACTACCCACTGCTTAGGTACCCAAACTACCCCCACTCAACCAGAAAAGAAAATGAACTCGCAAGCACAGGAATAAACACGAAACGAGACGAAGGGTACGGGAGCACAGCAACAGCCGGGCGGTGAATCGCTCAACAGCAACCTGTTGCGCCCCTATCGGCAGGTTTAGCCAAGCTTCTAACGAGCTGGGTTTGCCGTGAATTGGGTTTTTGAAGCCGCTTTTCTACAGGAAGGAACTGGATTTGGCCAGCTGGCTTGCAACTCAGCCATTTTTTATTTTAATTTTATTTTTCCCCCTTTTTTCTTATTTGTCTAGGGCCCGCTGGGGCCCCATGCAAAAGCCCGGGCCCGGGGCAAAATGTCCCCCCCCCCCCTCCGTGGACCTGGATTTGGCGGAAACCGTTCTAGAGGGGTTGTAAAATGGGTGTTGGTCTTCGAAACTCAGGCGGCACGCGAGACCTCAATGCTTGACCCTCACAGCTGTGAACACATGTGCAGTCTAGACTGCTATAAGATCAGGGGCTCCTCTGGATTACAGCCAACACCAGCATGAAGTTCCAAGAGTCATCAGGAGAGTAAAAAAAACAAAAAACAAAGCCGAATCAGATGAACGGGTCAGTCTTCAGGTAGTGATATCCCTGCAACCCCGACAGAGTCATCGGGGCCTCTGCTGACCGGGGTTTTGACGTCTCAGCGAACCAGTTTCGGGATGGAGTGGCCCTCAGATACAGCCTCTGCAGCACTACCCGAGCCGTTTGGTTGGTATGGGGCAGTGTTTACTCTTTCCCATGCCCTGCATGAAGAGGGCTCATCAAATGCGGACATCAGAAGCCACTCATCAAACGATACAGACGTCACTCATCAAATGATGCAGTCAACGAGACAGGTTAGTGCTGTGGAAACTGCTATGGAGCCTTTAGGCTATCAGCAGGCCCCCGAAGGAGCTCCACCAAGCGGGGAGTTAACTTACCGCCTGGCCCACCTCCCAATGCCACGACCCCCTCGAGTCCGACACCAGTAGGACGAGACAGTGATGCTGGCTTAGGCAGCCTGGGGAGAATTAGCACTCGAGGCGGTACCTACTGCGAGAAGGGACTAAAAAGGAGCCCAGCATTGGTGGCCGATTTCAAAGTGGAATGAGTCTGGGGGAGACAGGGTGGTCCAATTACCCCATTCAACTGGGGTAACTGGGCCTTTGCGACCATTCAAATTTATAACAACTAGATGCTCCGGCTCGCTTTGCTCGCCTACGCACCCAGCTGGAGGGCTTCGCCCCCCAGACCCCCCCGGTAGTGGGGTGCGTAGCATCGATGGACACGTTCAAACCCCCTACTCAGACATAAGGCCTCGCTTCGCTCGGCCGAGCGCTTATTCGGACAGGGGGGGCCTCGCTCCGCTCTGCCAACCGCTTATTTGGACAGGGGGGGTTCTCGACCCCCCTAGTGGTAGTTAAACGGTCGGCCGACACGATAGGAAAAATCGGCGTATTTTTATCGCTTAACGTTTAGGAGGAGTAGGCGATTGACATACAGACACGATGAGAATTAGTGGTATAAAAGATTAAAAAATGGTAAACCCGAGATTTTTTTTTATGCTGCAGCGATGAAGGGCATCCCACAAGAATGTGTGCTGTAATTTTCTTGTTTTCTGCAAGTTCTTATAATTTACATTTACGCCTGAAGTCAGATTTTCTAATTTTTCCAAAAAAAGAAAAAGGAATGGAACAGATTTGGGACCCAGAAAAATGAATTATACGTCCAAAATAACATGGAAATCGACCCATCACCACATCCGTCAAAAGCTCTATTAAATACTACTCTATTAAATACACATTTTGTAGCCCCGTGAACGTCACATGGTGAAATCGAATGGCTCTGAGACCCCAACAATGGATTAAACTCCGATAAGATAGCCGAAATCCTTCAAAAACCCCTCCCGCACCACCTTTTTAACCCCACAGTCTCTAGACCCTCGGGTTTTGGCGATTGGGCTGAAAATCATGCGGGCACAACTAATAAACCGAATAGTTGGCCAAAATAGGTAGTTCATTAGGAAACCGTACGACTCCTAGCCACAAACTTTCGGCGGAAATGACTTCAAGTTTTGAAGTCATTTTTTTAAAGGTCAATAATAACACCTCACTCGATCTGGCCAAACCTCACAGGCTATTTCAGTAATAACCATTCCTCTAGCCTTAAACGGTAGAAAGAAAAAAAATTATGCCGTCCCAAAATGTAGGCAAAACTGAAAGACCGAAAGAAAGGTAGTTTGTTGGTTTTCAAATCTAAAAGGATTCTGCTTTCAAAGTGTCTTTACTCCTAAAGTACTCGTTTTCTTTGAGAGTTGTTCGTAGACCTGGTAGGAGTTTTCATCAAGCCAATGGTGTATTTTCGTGACGTCACGAGGGCTGAAGGAGTGGGAGTTGTCATTCATGTTGCGGACCGTGGAGCAGGCCGCGGAAACTCCCCTCGATTTCGCGGCCAGAGTTTGAAAGGGGCGTGGCCTGTGGGCTTGATGTTGGCCTTCACCGCTGGGATCGCCCCTGTCGCACCCCTCAGTCGAGAATCGTCCGCCATTGGTGTCTCCATCGTAGATAATGGTACAACACCAACAACTGGGCGGTTTCTAACGGCCGTTACAACGGCTTCATCGTCGAACATTTTTTTAATAGTTTTTCACGCGTTTTCCTTCGTTCTCAAATTCAAAAACTTTGTTCATTGCTAATCGGTTTCTTCAGGTTAAATTCATCAGTTCGATCTCTCGAAAGCAGTAATAATTATTGTTTTCATTCCTAAGCTATTTCAACAGCTTCAACTGCATCACTTTTGATCACTCAATTTCGCAGCCCGCATCTCTAACGATTTGGTAAGTTGCTAACACTTTTTTATAATACTATTATTATGTAGTAGGCCCTTCGAATCTGATAATCAATTTATCTGATAAATCAATCCCACCTGTTGAAACAACCGCATAGGTTAGGTCAGAAGTAGGCAAGCTGGCAATAATTGCTAACAATAATTATTATAGCTGTTATAACCAATTATGACTAATATTTGTGTGAAATTTCTCTACAGGCCCCAAGGACGAATCGACTGTTGATCAAGGGTTGCCCAGTCGACGCAACTACACTCCCAGGACAAGCACTCCTTTCCGAGGAATAGTGAAAGCAGGTACGTTCATTCCATAGACAGAAACAAAGATGTGCCCATGTAGCACACATTCGTTGGGTGGTGGACGTCGCGACGGTTGCTGGGGCCGTCCGCTTTGCCAAACTGACCATTTTCCAATGTCGGGCAGCCGTCGGACAGTTGTGTCCTTCGACCATCCATCACGTCGGCAGGCCATCGGCAAAGCGGACATGCCGATCGTCGCGACATCGGCCCTAAAGCGGTTTTTAAAGTGCACTTTCCTTATTCATTATGTTTTTCAGGTTTCTCTTCAAAGTGGCTCAACGTAACATTGAAGATGTGCTAGCGTACCTACTCGTTCCTCTGCCACCGTTCAGAGCTACATACTACATACAGGCTACAGGGTGTTCATCGTATGCCCCGTCGACCAGGAACAGATCCCATTTATCGAACTAGTGTCCATAACGCCGTAACAGGTGACTACAAACCTGCTTAGTTTAAACAGCTTTTTTCTCGAAAAAAAAAAGGTTTTTAACTAACGACGTCAGTAATAATATTACTCATATTATTATTATTTGTAATTTTATATTGTTTGTTATTACCTACTCACCATTGTTTGTTATTACCACTCAGAGTACATGTACCTACTCATATGATTTCAGTATCTGAATTTTCATACCTACCAGTTCATTATTTTGCACTAATTCATCAATAGATATTTTTTACTTTTATTACATTAGGGTAGCTTGAAACCACTCCCCATGCTAGATTCGTTTATATCCTAGTACCTACACACGTTATCTTCTTCTTTCTCCTTAATCTCCATAATCGGCATTATAATGGAATTAATTTATTAAATTTATATTGTTTGTTATTACCTAGGTACTCATCTGTAATAACATTACTCATATTATTATTATCTGTAGTTTTATATTGTTTGTTATTACCTACTCTCCTGTCTGTACTCATATCTGAATTCAGTATCTGTATTTTTATACCTACCAGTTCATTATTTTGCACTTATTCGTCAATAGATTTTTTTTACACTCCAACATCTAACTGTTGTTGAATTTATCCCCTTTCTCTCACCAGAACATTATTCTCTTGAAGAAAAAAATTATAAAGAGACAATTTTGATGGACGACTTTATTTCTTTTACCCCTCCACTACCAGGCCTTTCCCACTCGGTTTCAATAGTCCACACATCACAGGAAATCACACCTGTTGGTGATTTCCAACATCGACGGAAATTACCAACAGGTGTGATTTCCTTTGATGTGAGGACTATTGAAAACGAGTGGGAAAGGCCTAGGATTGGGGGGAGGGGGGAGGATCGGATGGAAGTGGAGGGGAGGGGAGGGGTCCCGTACGTCGGCGAGTTGCGAGCCTTCACCGCGGCACGCGCCACTGTCCATCTCAAACACCCCCCTCCACCGGCTTCACGGCCAAACTTTGCCAACACAGGGAGTATAGGGAGTTTCCTCTCTGTTTCCTCTCTGTTACTCTGTGCCGTGGAGTAACCACACCCCGCCCGTCCTACCCCCTTTCCGTTGCTATTATTTTGTCTTTCCGAAGGAATTTCGACTTTTTCTCGCCTGTTATGATAATTTTTTCATCTTCCTTTGGCAAATGGCTTATGTCAACGTCGCGGAGTGGAAACCCGATCAGGTCACCGAGTGGTTGAAAGGTAAAGGCGGCTATCGTGACTTTTAGTGACCCCGCGTGACCTCTGTGACAACTGGGGGTGAATTTCGATTGATTTTTAGAGAAGCTTCCCATTCATAAAACCCCTACACCTACGCTAATTTCACCCCTCCTAAACCCCCAGCGTCGGTTTCCGTTTGTTAGTCACCGACTCATCCCCCCTAGATTTCTCCTTTATTTCCACCCTTCGGTAAACATCTATAATTTTCTCTCATTTTTTCGGGTTCCCCCAGGTCTGGACTCTACCATCGTCCCCTACATCCAATCCTTCCTGAACAACCGGATCACTGGGCAGCAAATTTTGGGTTTTTGCCCCAGCGACTTGGAACATCTCGGCATCAAGAAAATCGGGCACCAGGAAATCATTTTGGAAGGAATCGAACATCTAAGAAGCATCGTAAGTGACATTTCTCACGGTACTAACCAACAAGGAGTGGCCTACTTTAATCCGGTCTTCCTGTTTTCTACCATCTTCTCGTAATTTTCTTAAATCATTGTCTCAAATCATTTCAGCTTTAATCTAGGATTTATCGGCAGTGTAGAATATCTTTCTATGAGATTTAATTGGACAATGTCATTGTTTTAGTCAAGTGTGATTACGCTGGTGTTTTTTGTTTTGTTTTGGACGTCGTGATTTTAGGTTCAACTTCCACGTATTACGAAGACCCTCTTAAAATTTACCCGCTTAGAGCCTCGGCTGGCCAAATGCCTAAAAACTCTCGATTCACTGGTTTTAGATTGAGATGAGTCACCCTAACCTGTACGTAATACTGACCAGCCTTGGTTCGTCAAAATAAGGAACTTTACAGTGTAAAATATTGTGATCTCTTTCTCGGGTCAAGGACTTAGGAACCAATAAATCATGAAATGGGAGAGTAGGTACCATAGGAATGAAACTACCCTATGTAGGTAACTTGGATATAACTTACCTACCCAAAATTTATAGTTTTTCCGCCCTTTCACGAAATCTCACATTTCCTACTAAGTAATAGTCCAAACCTGAGTAAAGGATCGTCTACAGCAAGTCACTCCAAGATGTAGATGAACTTAGTTGCTGGTCACCGCTCCCCTTATATTTACCCATGCTAGTGAATTCCATCTCGACTGAAAGAACTTCTTAGGTAATTCAAAGCATTAGCAGTGAGTTTTGGGCTCCTACGGTAAATTCAATTTTTTGAATTAAATTGGGGAAATGGGACCCTTTTTTTAACCGCCTAAACCATAGTTTCTCATTTGAATTTTTCCGTTATTAAAATTTTACATTGAAGCCTCATCTGTCAACTAATTTCTCCCCGAATTTCACATTTTTCCTGCTGCTTAATACAGCATTTTTGGCATTTTCCAAAAATGTAATTTCGTCCATGGTAAGGCACCGTTGCCCAAGCGTGGACAGGCAGGGTCCCTATCCTGGAGAGCACACATCCGAGTTGGGCACCTGGCCCCAACAGCTGAAAAAATTGGTTCGAAGAAGAAATGAAACGCCTCTATAAAATTTTAACCAATCTTAAAAACTTGATTAACGTATAATATACTTAGTAAAGTATATGAACTTAGAATATTATTCTCTCTTTCTGGCAAACATAGCTATGCTTTTGAGCTCTTATTATAGGGGAACATGGGGTTTCGGACGCTGTAGGTTCCGAACACAGGACGTATCTAGCTAACTAGTGGTCTTGATCCATTGACATGAATTAATCATGTCAATACCCGTCTTTTCTATAACGCCGTGTTCTCATGGTAGCCTACATCTTGAATCTGGCCCTCGAGCCTAGCTTTTCAGCTCATCTTTCCAGTGCAATATTCAGTTTCTTGGGACTTTCAATCAATTTTCTGTCTGTGTATCATCCATGGATCATAAGGGCTTCAAATGGGGGATGTGCAATCTCCGTGCTGCTCCTCGCACCCTCCCATGAGTGCAGCTCGTACTGCTGATGCCCTGGACGTCCTTCAGCACATGAATTAGCTTAAATATGTGCAGTATTTTTCTTCACCTAGTCGTTGTGCACGAAAAACCGCTCCACACAGTTGGGGGGAATGTGGCATCTTCCAAATTGTACCTACCTATGTGCGAAGAACATGCTCGAAAAAGTCGTCAAGCCTGGTTTACAGCCATCACGTTATTGGTGAAGCAGTCAAATACTTCGTCGGGTCGAAAGGAAGGAAGAACAACCTTAAACATTGCCCTGCCTTGGACTCTTTGTTCTATAATGTGGAGCTAGCTTGTGGAGACTCTGGACATGCCGCAACCAACTCTGGCATTAATGGGGAAATGGGCTTTTCACAATTATTTTCTATTTCAATGAGCAGTCACTGAACTGCTCGGAGTTAGGCGGATGAGCATGCACTAACTTCATGTCTATGGTCTCGTTTACTGAGTTGATTTTTAAGTAGGACTTACCGTTTTTTTTGTTTTTTTTTTTTTTTTTTTTTTTTTGGGCACAGGCCCACCTCTGCAGTGCAGAGTCTGCACTTATCCTGCCGCACGGAGTTGGTACTTTGATCCTTGAAGCCTCCGCACGGAGTTGGTGCATTGCCCTCGAAGGACGATCATTGTGCGCACGGCGAGTGTACCAAACCGGTCATTGTGTGAACCCAAATTTGATTTTTCCTTTCTTTTACTTCAGGGAAATGCTTGCTTTCATGTTCAAACGACTGTTTTTAGTTGTAAAAACTAATTGACCCTTAAGTAGTTGTTTACCATCTTCTGATACTTTTCACGCGTGTCCAGAACCACGTCCGAAACCTCCCCTGCCTTAGTTTTTCGCATAAATAACATTAATAATATTAAAAATGTGAAACTTCCAGACATACTTGGGGAAATATTCAGCTCCCATGAAATCAAATAATGTAGGACAATCGAAAAAGGCGGAATATTTGTTTCTAAGCGCTGTGCTTCTATTTTCATAAATTCTGTCCGCAACCTCCCCATGTTCCCCTAATTACAGACTTAATGATTCAAGGCCACTGACGGTTTCATCGTCACATCGTCCATCCATTCGGGGCCGTGGAACATTATTTTCGCTACTGGACATCTGCAAACAGTCACAATTTCCAAATTTGCGTAGCAAAACCAAAATGCGTAATCGGTAGCTAAGGTCTCAATCAATGCATACCTACCAAAAAAAAAAAAAAAAGGTTCAAAATTACTTACCGTTGCTGTAGAAGCTGTCAAATACCTCTCCACAAATTTCGTCCCACATCGATGGACATCCCTACAACTAGCACAGTTTGATAACACACTTTTCAATAGTCCCGACTCTGGCTCATTCAACACGTTGAGAAAAGCCAAACCATGACCTCTAGACCTCTAATGTATCAAGATGGAACTGTAGTGAATGTACTTGACTCCTTTGGCTGGCCATATTGCATCCAGCTGAGAATGCAGTTGATTGTCCACAGATGCTATTGTATGCCTATGCGGCCTAATACGAGGTTTTACGTTTTTGTTGTCCCTGTAGCACTATGAATTGGACCGGGAGAACCTGCAATTGCTGGCCATGCGGCTTTCCTGTTTGTCCCATAGTCTGCACAACGAGCTCGCCCAAAGTCACACCGATTCGCAGCGGCTGACTACACAAATTCTCGCCGACATAGCCAACATAGTCACCTGCGTGAAACCCCTCATTGCTTGGTTGGACAGGTACCATTCAAGTGTTATTTTTTAAAAAAAACACTTATTTTTGAATATGTTAGAGAGTGATTGATCTCTTTCAGACCCGGCTTCTCAGGACTGCTAGAGTACACGGAAACCAGAAGTCAAGTGCTGAGCCTTGGGCTGCGGATGGCGATATGTGCCCAGAGGGACAGATTCGCAGAAGCTCCCGTCGTGGACATGAGAGATGCGTCGTCACAGCTGGCCAAACTCACCGACTCCATTGTCCAGGACATGACTGATCCCCTCATCCTACAGCCCGCCTCTCTGGAACTTGCTACGGTCAAAAAGAGGTCTTCTGACGATTTGGTATGTGCAAACATTTACCGACGTGATTCACTCATTGTTTTCAAAACGATTTAACGTGACATTGAATCAATAGGTTTGCTATTGTAGTATTAAATACTACAATAGCAAACCTATTGATTCAATGTCAAAGAAGAAACACGACAACAAAGGCAAATTTTGCCTTTGTTATCGTGTTTCTTCTTTGACTCATTGAAGTGCCAAAATATCAGCGCTGCGATTAGTTCAGTATGTCTGCCCCGATTCCTCGTTATTATCTTATCGTTTCCGCCGGTCGTCCTCAGTTGTAAACTGTCATTCTTACAGTTCGCTTAATTTGTTCCCCACTGGATTACTGTTCGATGTGTTCTTAGTAGCAGTCATTTGTTGTCTTACTAGCGGCGGTGTGATGGCTTCCTAATTTATTAAACGTTATTATGCAACTTACGTATTGTTTTCTTCTGTAGGGTTTTTACATAGTGCCGTCCTTTAGAGGTGTTCATCAAATCAGTGACCTGAAATTGAACAGTCCCGCTCATCAGTGTGGAAAAATCGAACCAGGAGACGAAATCATTCAGATCAACTACCAAACTGTGGTGAGTGTGAAATAAACAATTTGTACCGAACAGTTGACGTGAAATTAATTTTGCTCTCGTCTTTGTTCAGGTTGGTTGGGATGTAAAGCAAGTGATGCACCTTTTTGCTGAGTCTCCCACTGAAGTACTTCTGACTCTGAAAAAACGTCCCAAGCATACCAAAGTCTACGGACAAATATACGTCAAGCCTTACAGGTTGCCCAGCAAGAAAAGGGCCGTACACTGTTTCCCTGGCTTCCCTCCACGACTCGAGCCTTTGACCAGACTGCATTTCCGTCTTCCTCTTCACACGTGAGTTAAGATTTTGTTCAATTACCAATTTGGCTACAGGTTTTGGGGCAGAAATGATTAAAGCGATTTAAAATCGAAACAAAAAACGATGCCATTTGGATTACAGAAGGATTTGTTTTCAATTATTGAACATAATATGTATTATAGAAGGTTTGGACTGGTTTGGGACACTTCGAATTCGATTACTTGTGGAAAAGTGCTTTGAAAACACACCCCAGTCCACCCCCTCCTCGCTCTCCATAAAAATCCAACCTTTATCCCCTTTATATCCCTAAAGAGCCCTACGTTGTGGTCGGGCAGGTCTGATACCCTTTTAAATCGACCTCTCGTCCGAAATTACATCGAATACGACACCCTACTCGACCCCTTAACCTAAAATTTAGGTTATTTAATAGGTTATTTTAGATTTAATCTACCAGAAACCCCACAAGTAGCCTCTTGTAACCTCCGCGTTCTGGTCAGACGGTACACTTGCCTCCAAATAGATTACACCTTTGAGCATTATGATCGTACATTTTGATTTCCCACTGCGAGACCACCGTCTCACGTGTATAGTAAATTCTACAATAATTTTTTGTTGTGTATTCGTCATTCACCTGCGATTTTTATGTAATTGAAATATCTTACTCTGACGGTAGTTGGAATGATAAAATAGATGAAATAAAAAGTCGTAAAGGCAAACAGATTGAAATATTTCTCATAGTTTGTAGAAATCATGGTATTTTTAACTTGAATACATCCTGCAATCGCTGTTACAATAACAATAATATGGAAACAAGAGACATAATAGTGAAGATAAACATCGGTTTCTCACAATCAAGGTCTACTGAGGCTACCTCAGACCGGCCAAAAATACCTTGATTTCTACTAACTATGAGAAATATTTCAATCTGTTTGCCTTTACGACTTTTAATTTCATCTATTTTATCATTCCAACTACCGCCAGAATAAGATATTTCAATTACATGAAAATCGCAGGTGCATGACCAATAGCTCGCAATAATTTTATTGTACATATTTCATTCATACTGGAAATGCAGATTAAGAATCCGGGGGTTGAACGAGGTTTCATAATAATTTGTGCTCGGCCAAGAGAGAGAGAGAGAGAGTAAAAAGGTGTTTTGACGAAGCCATAATTGACATTATGTTTCAAATTTTTAAATTCACAAATAGATTCGTGATGAAAAAATAAAAAATAAGTAATATTATGAAAAATAGGCAAGTAAACGCACAGCAGAACAGAAGTACCTACCTAGTTGAAGAATACGACAGATGAGCACTGACAAATAATTTGTCAATTATTGAACAAACAGCAGGCTTGACTTCAATGAGCGTTTTAAAAGACGATTGGATCTGAACGAGGTACACGGTGTACCGTACACCCACGATTAAATTTTGTTCATTAACGGGAAATGCAAAGAGGCAGGAGGATCATGGTAGCCAACTGCGCCCGTCGAATATCCCTCGAATTGTAGTTCGTTTTTTCGCCGCCCAGATGGAGCCTCAGGTAGGCCATGTTCGATTTGGAAACCTATAAATCGACCCCTCGTATGATATGACTTCGAAAACAACACCTCACTCGACCACCTAACCACCATCCATCAAAAACCTCACCTCTACCTCCTTTGTAGCCCCACGAACCCTCAAATATAATATATTTGGCATATTATGCAAAATCTGATGTGATTAAAAAAATTAATTTAAAAAAACGCTGCAAATTTTACACACAGCTTTTTTTAATTCTGTCGAGAATAATTATTTTCAAGAACAAGAAAAAATAACCCCGAAAAATGGATTATGCGTCCAAAATTACTCGAGAAACGAGACCTCATTTGACCCTCTGATATCCTTCAAAAGCTCCGTTTATGGCCCCACGAAAACCTCATAGTGTATCGTTCCGGGACCCCCTAAAATGTATCCTACGTCCAAAAATACAACGAAAACGACACTAACTCGACCCCGTACTCTAAACCTTTCAAAAAACACCTGCCGTAGCCCCTTTTTAGCCCCACCGGTTTGGGCGATTGGGCTGAAAACCTCGCGGGCACAACTAGATGGTAAACCGAGTATTTTGTCGAACTTTCAGGTTTAAAAAAAAGTACGGCCTGGACGGCGGACGGACATTTTACCCTATAGAAAATTATTTTGGTTACCCCCTATCAATTTTATTTTGGTGACATTCTATCAATTTTATGGAATCTACACTGCTTGAAACTTATAGGCTAATGACAAATTTTGAGGCCGATCAAAATTTTCGACCTCCGTCGCGATTACATAGGTGTATTCCTAGAATAATCAACCGAAAGAAATCCATTATAAATTTTATTCGTGCATACAGATGTTCTCGTATACTAATCCATTCTTAGCTAAGTATGTAACAGAAATTAAAGATCAATCATTGCATCATTTCAGACTCAGTGTCATAATGGAAATTTCGTTGCGAACCATTCCGTCTTGCTCGCTGCTTACCGAGAAACTGTATCGTTTTAGAAGCACCTATCAACACTATTACCAACAGCACAATAACGCAGGTGAAAACTGTGAATTTTTGAGTCCAGTGGGTGTCGTCTGAAGATGAATTGCGGAGTTGGGATGACTGTGAGTCAGGAAAAACGATGTGTGATGAGCGTAAAATTTCCTTCGGAGGTGTGCTGGGAGTTTGCGAGGTTGTTTCAATGTGGTTATCGGTGGTTTCGGGTGGTGGCGGTAGTGTTGTCAGGAATTCTGCCTTTAGAAGGGCTAGAGGGTCTCTATTGGTGCGGAAGGCTCGTTCCAAAACGTCTTTTTTGATCGGGTCGAAAACTGTCGTAACGGCGTAGTTGTTCAACGGGCAGGGTACTTCGCGAACGAAAGGTGGGGAGCACAATTTCTCGTAATAGTCCACGGTGGCTTTTGAGGCCAAAATGACGTGCGCCAGGCATCTCAAGTCTCCTCCCAACACCTCGTTTCTCAATTGGTCGATGGGAGGTTGAGCCCCTCGCGCGTCTCCCGGTTTGTAACATCTTGGCGCGTCCGAGTCATGAATGCCAAATATACCGTGGTAGCCAGTCCCGTTGGGATGCTTCAATATATAAGAAGTATCATACTTTCTGTATCCAGCTATGCATATTACCAGCGGAATGTGTTTCTCGTAGTCAAAATCCAGCCGATCCGAGTCTGAGTTTTTTTCGTTCTCGATTGCCCGCACCAAATCACAAGGTGTGTAAATTTTGCCGTTCGCAACGCTAATAAAGCCTACGGAGAAAAAAACGGTAAACAGAATACCTTCCATTTGAGGTCAGCTTCACCAGATTCAATTGCAAACTGAGACCCTACATCTTCGATCCTCTACAGGAATTCCCTTCCTGTTTTTGTAGATAACACGACGGAAACCTGCGCTATCATGAATGGAGCCTCATGATAGCTCACCGCAAATTGTGTATCACAGAACTCAAATGAATAACAAAATGGAAAAGATGATGAAATTGAGAAACTTATCACTAAGTTTCTTACGATTGAAAGCTTACGAAACTTACTTCCGCCTTTTTCATTTTGAGTTTTGGTTTATTATTATTCAAAATTTGACATTATACGTCATACGATGAGTAGATATAAAAAACGTTTTGAGTTAATTAAATGTCCGTCCGCCGTCTTGGCCGTTTCGGGGTAAAACTTTTTATTTTATCTGAAATACCTACCTACTGACAAAATACCTACTCGGTTCATTAACTAGTTGTGCTCGCAAGGCTTTCAGCCCGATAGCCCAAACCCTTGGGGCTCAGATTTCACTGTGGGGATATATAGTGCTTTCATGGGGGTAAAAATTGGATTATTGAATGATCCCAGGAGTTAAATATGTTTCCGAGTTTAAAACAATTTCGAGAAAAAATTTTTTTTTAATTTTTTTTACAGACACAGAATTAATTTTTGCACAAGTAACCTATATCAAAGACTGATAAATCCTTGTGTACAATTGCAGCGTTTTTAAGTTTTAGTAACGTTAGCACCGCTATGAAGCTCAACTAAGTCGTTGTGTCTACTCCCTTCACCAGACCTTCTTTCAATTCCCCGCCTTGTTGTTTGTCATTGCTAATTCCAAATTTTACATAATTTCCAGGTTGAAGCCAACCCCCGCGAAAATTGAAAAGCCCGCAGAATCTCGCGATTCGACCAGTTCCGACGAAGAAGTGACGGTCCCTCACAAACTGGTGGTTACCAGCAAGCCCGTACATATCAGTCGGCGCGCCACCATCACCGGGGCCAGTCCTCTCAGCAAGCGACCGCCTTGCGACATACAAGAGGTCAGAATCAACACACCAAATTCTACAAGTTTCAAACGTTTTCGTACACACCTAGTTCATTCCACTTGACCTTATCTGTTACAGTTGTGGCACGATTTGAAGCTGGAGAAGGAAAGTTGCATCAAACAAAGCGCTACCAGCGTGGTGGATTTTGAAGAAAGGTTGTCATCAGTTGATAGAACAAACATGCCGAACACTGGAGAGCCCAACTTGGAAACACTCTCGATCAAACAGAAGATAGAAATGTTCTCTCAACAGCAGAATCTCGAGAGGCAGAAACCGCCGTCGCGGAAGCAACAGATTCGAATAAATAGTGAACCAATTTTTGACAACAAGTCTCTCGATGAGGCGGTCAAAATGATGAAGAAGGCCGAGAATAACTCATCGAGTAAATCTGATTCGGACGATAGGAATTCTTTGGTGTTTCAGGACGATAAGGTTTTAGTGAAATATCCTGAAGAGAACGGAGACAATAAGTCTGTCGTGAAAAATGGAAGCAGCGATATTAAATCTCAAGAAAAACAAAAGCGACGATCGTACGATAAAGTTTCCGAAACAAATATACCCGAAGAAACAATCAAGGATAAGAGTCCCAAGGTGAAGGTTGCTGATGAACTTGTGAAAGAGAAGGTCGTTGAAGAGCAGGCCCTCCCTGAGGACCAAGTGAAGATCATCACTAACTCTCCCCCACCTCCAGTTGTGAGGCTGCTGCCGACGTTTCCGGAGCCTCCAAAAGAACCGTATTTCGACATACCCCAGTCGATGAAAACTCACGAAGAGCTGATTAAGGGTTACCCTCACCCGATGTACTGTGATGCGGAAACCCAACCCGAAGAACCTCCTTTGGTGGCGCCCAGGGTGTTCCCACCGGACGAAAACGGCGTTTCCGTCATACACAGCTCCCCGCACGACTTCCGCCCGCCTGATCCTCCCATTACTTACAGCAATCAGCACAACGAGACTGTCATTTCAATCAATCCTTACACTCCTAAAGAAGAACACGGCAAAATCGTTCAAACAATAAACCAGCACCTGCTTGCCAGTACGTTTTGTGATGATTCCGACTTGCTTGAATGCCGTAGCTATGGGAAAAATTTGGATTTGGGAGGAAGTGTTGACAAGTTCAAAAGCAGCACATCACATAATTTTGGTCATAAGAATTTCGACATTGGTGGCTTTGAGTGTGTCAGTTCAAGTTCTAAGCGGATGGAATGTGACTCTGATCTGTCCAGGACCATTTCTCGAGTCGACACGACAGATATTATCAACAACAAGGAGCATATTGGGTCGACAAAAGTTGTTGTGACACAGAAAAACAGCTTCATCCCCGCTAAGAAGCAGGAATTACCGCCTAAAACGGTACCAAAAGTAACCAATATCGATAAGAGTTACAGCAATGACAGTATCAACAGATTACACACGGTAGGCATGGCGCCACACGGCGTCATGAGGAGTGACGTGAGCCTGGACAGTTTCTTGGAGTCAGCTGAACCACACCCCCGGGACTCAAAGTACAGTTCCCTTCAAGAGAAACATCTCCGCGCGGCGTACAAAGACTGTTGCGACACGTTTTCCACCAAGAGCTACTCCTCGAGCGAGTACTCTGAAGCGAGCATGGCATCCAGACAGGACATGCAATCCCAGGATAGACAAACGCTGCCCAAAGTGGGTGTAAAACACGCTACCCAATCACCGCCTGTGCCGCCTCCGAGGCCCAGCCTTAGTAAACCTCCCAACGCCTGCTACAGGGCTATAATGGCCGCCAGGTCGCTTGGAAAAGCTTCTCCGAAAACACAGAGGAAGAAGAATGCACTTTTGTCAAGTGAGTGTCTCATGTTATTGCCTTTCCACGTTACCTTTTCAATTTGATTAACTCGGCCTTGGTAGTCAGTGGCCCGTTTCGCTCGTTCGAGTATCAGTTGAGATACTTGTTTTATGTTCACCTCTGCAACCCACAGTCCAATACAGTTTATTGTCGAAGGCAAGAAAATGTGTTTATCGATGAGCTATCACCGACCGAAAACACAACCAGCCATCTTACGTAAACAGGTCTAAACTACAAGTTTCAGTATTGGGCCAAACAATGGAAGGGATAGGGGTCATTTTGGTTTATTATCCTTTGAATAATACACCTTTGTAATCGCGACGGAGGTCGAAAATTCTGATCAGCCTCAAAATTTGACATTAAACGTTTCAAGATGTCTAAATTCGAAAACCGAAATTTTAAAAAAAAATCTGAAATTTGGACAAAATACTCGGTTTATCATCTAGTCGTGCCCGTGAGGTTTTCAGTCCGATCGTCCAAACCCGTTGATATGGGGCTACTGGAGTTTTTTTTAAGGGTTTCGACTATGGGATTGAGTTAGGAGTCGTTTTCGAAGTATTTTTGGACGAAGAATCCATTTTTGGGGATCCCAGAACGACCCGATTGCACCGTGGTGATCTATGGGGCTTTTGTGGTGCTACAAAGGGGATTTTTGAAGGATCCCAGGAGGTAATATTATAAACACTATATTATAGTGTTTTTTTTTGTTTGTTTTTTTTTTTTCGTTTTCCGAGTAATTTTGGACGCAAAATCCATTTTTTGGAGGTCCCACATCTGTTCAAACATTGTACAGCTTCTTCTTTTTTTTTTTCAAACATATTTTCTTAATGACGCAGAATTAATTTTTGCGCAATTAACCTACATTAAAGAATAATGACATACATGCATAATATGTACACGTATTATTGGGCCACATACAGACACGTTCTGAATTAGCGACATAGAAGATAAAACGACTCAAGCGCGGAGAAGTGATGATAAATTATTTTCAATCTTTTAAACGGCAGAAAGGCGGAAAAATCTGTAGATTCTAGAAAAAGGAACCTCGGAAAATCGATAGATTGCATCTATTCACGGTAGATCCGTAAACGACCCCGAAAATCAGTACAGTTGCCAACGCTGGTTAGGATACAAGCTAATTTAACTTGCTAATTTAATTTAATCAAATTCTGTACCAGGCGTGAAAACAATCGATTCTTGTAGTTACAAACGGAAGTTATTAGAAAAGAGATTAACATGCAGAAGACATTCGTACTACGAATGTCGTAGGACGCCAACCTACAACTATTTGACTACGAAATTCGTAGTACGAATTTCGTAGTCAAATAGTTGTAGGTTGGCGTCCTGTTGTGTTTTTTTTAACGAGTTTTCAATTGTGGATTCTGCATTCTTGTGGCCAGTAAAAAAGTGAATTTTTGAAGTCCAGAAAGCATGTGAATTGAGGAGCTATCGCGAACAAAAACCAAACAGGTCTAAAGTTTGGTTATCTGCAAAATAACGTTTCTGAATATCGACAGCGAAAGTGCAAAAACCTGTAAGTACGTTTTTGGTCGAAATGAAGGGGCAAAGGATTCAGAAGATCATTCCACGAAAATTAAATGGTTTTTTCGTTTCCTGAACATTTTTGATTTCCGGACTTACAGGCTTTTGCACTTTCGCTGTCGACATACTGTCCTACTTAAGTTAGTTACTAAAACCATATATGGTTTATGTTAGGTTATGGTTTATGTTATGTATATATACATTGAAGCCTAGGTGCTGATCGTTTTTCAAAGGTTCATAACTTGGTTGGGATGCAAATGCGATCATAATATTTAAATATTTTACTTGATGTGTACAAACAGAAGTTATAAGAAATAAGATTAGCATACCGAAGACATTCTTCTTCGAATGTCTTCTGTAAGCTAATCGATATTGCTTTAATGTCGATCGATTATATGCACGCGGAATTCTTATAACATATTACACTATACTATAGTATAGTATAGTGTAATATGTTTACTATAATATTATTATAGTAAAAAAAACTCAAAAAAGTAGGTAAGAACCTTACATTATTGATTTAAATGATACTTTTGCTAATTTTGCATATGGAAGTTATAACTTCCAATAATAACCCGGATTCGCCACACAAAGCCCATTTCCCCAGTTTTCATATTTTTCACGGAATTTGGTGGTTGAAATGAAGACGTGGTAATTTTGTTCATATTTTTCTGAAAAGGCATAAATTAGTTAAATGTTTCTGCACAGAGAGACGCAAAGTTGCTGTCAAAGATTTCTCTTCAGTGGAGTGTGAAGGATGGCTGCTGCAAAGATGTCGGAAAGGTTCTGGCTCCTGGATAAAAAGATGGTGTCTGATGCACGCCAATACGCTGTACACATTCAAATCTAAAACGGTATGAAAATATAATACTTTTTTTTTTTTTACTAAGCTGATTAGCAACAGTATTAAACGTTTAATTCAATTTTAGGCCAGCAAAGCAGAAACGATGGTTCACCTTCCGGGATTCACAGTGTCGCCGGCTGAAGAAGTGAAAAGCAGGCCTTTCGCGTTCAAGGTTTACCATACGGGCACCATGTTCTACTTTGCAGCTGAGACAAACTTCGAGCTAACTGTTTGGATGGACGCCATTTCGACAGCGACTCTAGAGCCCAACGTGAACACACAAGGTGACCTACACGTTTGGTGGCCTTAAATAATTTAAAATTATTGTTAAAATCAAAACGTGGAAAATTTGAATCACTTTTTTTCATTATTTTTTTTTTTCAGAGGTTTTGTATAGTGAAAGTGAAGGGGAGCTTCCCAGAAGTGATGTGACATCGCCTGACTCGAGAAAGTTGCCTATTCCGGCTCCTCTTGCTACTTCATCACCTAATAGCCCCCCATCTTCTTCAAAAGAAAGGTACGTACAAACTCATACGACCGTATGATGGTGAGATGCGGCCAGCGTAGTTAACTGACGTTTTTAATGATGGTGAGGTGCGGCTCCCTTTACCTCCTTGAGTAGGTCTACTTTATCTTTCTGCCGTTAAATCATAGTTCAGTCCTTTAAGGCTTGCTCAATTTCAACATAAAGATAGTTTCGACGCAGAATTGTGTCTCTTTAATATACTGTATAGAATATTTTTACCTGTCATGCACTCTTGCAAAGTTATCCGTTAAAAACCAAGAAAATTTCCGAAAATTCGTCTGGGTTTTTTTCTTGCGTTTTTGACGTTGACAAATTGTGTTGGGAAGAAAAAAAAATTATTATTTAATAATATAAAACCTTTGAGAACAATTCTACACCACGCGTTGCATTGAAAAGTTGTGACAAGCCAAAAGTCGAAACGAATAAATGGTATTGGTATGATATGTTAGAATTTAATGGTTAATAGTTAATAGATTAACTATTTCTTAGTTAAGTTTACGGATTGCTTGTCAGAGTGGTCGCCTGATTCAATATTTCCGTCACACATTTGAGCTCAGCATTCAGCTTTGACCAATTTCGAACGCGCTGTCGAGTCGATTTAGAGTCGTTTTCGAAGTAGGTACATATTTTTGGACGTGATTTTTTTTTCTTGTATCTGATTTGACGAATTTTGACAAGTCTTGACGCGAGATACAAAATTTTTGGGAGACCAGATTCAGCCTACCTCCTCGTGTCCAAGGGTCACGCTAAAGGGCTGATTTCCAGGATTATTATATCCCGTCAAACTGGCGGGCCGCACCTCACCGTCATTAAATGGGATTGAGCCGAATCTCCGATGCGACCATCATCTTGTGTGCAACCGACTCACGATATCCGGGATTTTCAGCGAAGGGAGCAGTAAAATGTTCGGGTCCCTAAAGAAACTCGGTCGAGGCGGAAACAAAGATAAAGACGTTGGGAGCAAAGACACCAGCGGATCCAGTTTGGACAGAAAATGTCTGCGGATTTTGGGCACCGGGCCGTTGCCAGTTCCTACGGCTCAATACCGCAGTTACCGCCGAGTTCACAATACTCCCCCGCCACCGCCGCCTTCTTTGTGGTAAGAATGTTGGAAGGTGCATGATTTTCAAGTTTTCCCAAATATTTGTTTACTTGATGTGGTTTCTACGAATTTCGGATAAGTATGATTTGTTTAATGACGTAAGAATTTCTCACTCAAAGGATTGTGCTTGGATGGGATTCACTTATGAAACATACAATTCTGCATTTTACCTACCGCCGTCTTCTTTTCTAATTTTACTCTATTTTCCCATGTTACAGATCTTAGTTTTTACACTGCACTCTTTGTAACTAACGAAGACATCTCTGCTTTTGCATGTTGCATGACCATCTCAATGTATAAACGCCTCTTTTATGTAAACAATCAAGTAGGTACACAACCTGATCTTTGCTCTTATCGCTTGGTTGTTTGCTTGGATCAAGTGTGCTTGCAACGTCGTTTTAATGTTTCCCGTTTGTTCACAGCCCTCCACCAAAAGAAACTCAAGATCAGCCTCACCCGGCTCTCCCTCCGGAAATGGCTGATTACAGGTTGGCATCACTGACGGCCAAGACGACACCACCCATTCCCAGGTAAATGCCGCTTAGAGGGCACATTGACTCAATAATGCAGAGAAACCCGGGGCTCTTTGACCATTAATTAGGTTCGTAATCGGTGATTTTTTGGTCCACGTTAATAATAATTATTAATGATGGTTAATTATTAACCTCACCTTAAATTATTTTGGTTTATTTCCTGAATTTCCAACCTGTTTTCGCGACGGGGATAGCAATTTTGATGTGGCTGGAGGTTTCTTCTTTTATGTTTAACGAGATCTAAATACAAAATTTCTATTTCTGTCCGTTCACGTCGTTTTGGGCTGTACGATTTATTATAAATCTAAAATTATGAAAACGTACTTATTCTCCTTCTAGTTGTGTCTGCAAGGTTTTCAGCCCAATCCTCGAACGTCATGCTTTTTTTTTTTTTTTTTTTTTTTTTTTTTAATCTTTTTTAAAGAATCAGGTGGTCGAATGGGGTGTCGTTTTTGTAGTAATTTTGTACAAGGACTCGAGTAATTGCGGTCCCACACTTATTTCATCAGATGGATGGCGCTGTGAGGCCATAATGATGGTACGTGTGGAGGTTTTCAGTTTTTGGAACAGCGGGGTGTCTTTTTTGAAATTATAGGGGTCTTCACGGTCAAGTGAAGTCATTTACTTTGGTAAATGTCGAAAGTAGAAAGTTCGTGAATTTTAAACTCACGAGGCACCCTAAGCGAGGACACGCAGTATGCTTAACAATATTAAACATACAACATATTATGTTATTATGAGCATAATATGTATTATTATATAAGAAGCTACGGGAGTGGTTTGATATTGGTTTCGGGTATGATACGATTCGAGTGGGGCGTCGTTTTCGAAGTATTTTTGAAGGTAGAATGCATTTTTGGGGGTCCCAGAACTATCGGATTTCACAGTGGGGCACAATGGGGCTTTTGACGGACGCCAGGAAGTTGAACTAGGTGTCGTTAGGTACCCAAGTAATTTTGGACGCATAATCCATTTTTCGAGGTCCGTCATCCGTCGACCAACTTTGCAAGAAAAAACCTTTTTTTAAAAAATTGATATTGATCAATTTTTTGATAATTTATATCAAAGAGTAATGAATGAACCCTTGTGTAAAATTTGAAGCTTTTTTCTGTCTTTCTTGCGCCCTCCAGATTTACATTTACATAAGCATAACGACAACATCAAAAAAGAAAAAACTGCAGAAAAGCTGGATGTGAGTGGCCATTTTATTTAGGTGATACCAGCATTACGCGGTTGCGTTGAAAGGTACCACACCTCAGACCGTCCTGTCGTAAGCACAGTTAGCTCGGCTGATAACGAGTTTCTTACCAATTTACCTCAACCAAACGTTATCGCTTCGAAAATAGCATTACCGTGAAGACCTCTTTGTCTAGACTAGAACGTTTTTGGCCTTGGAATCGAATCATATGTCATTTACGAAATAATTGTTGGCGTTGAATCGCCTTATTGGGGTCCCAAACCTCTCCGACCACTTTAAAACGTTCGTCTATCAAGAATAAGTCTAGTTGTAATCCAATTTGCAACGTTTTTATTAACAATCGGGCATTCAATTGATTTATTTTCAAATATTGAGTTTATAATTTCATTCATGTTTTGTTTTTAATTTTCTTTTTTTCACATTTACCTCAATGTTTCTAGGAGAAGAGTTGTACCTAGAGAAATGATGCAAAATGAGAACCGGCGACCGCATATTTCCGCTCCGATCCTAAACCCACTCCCTCCTGGTATGTGTAGATTAGTCGTAAGGAAGGACTAACGGTTGGCTCCCACTAAACGCAGAATAGTTCCATCTTGCTAACCCTCTAATACTCATCTAGTGCTAATTCGTAATTGGTTCAGCAGTTTAACATCTCGCTTTGGCTGGTTATGGGCAAAAATTCGGGTTGGTTTGCACTTGGGAAAAAGGCTTTTCAATGCATGCTTAGTTGGATGGGGTGTATTCTGAGGGTGGTTACTCGCTTTATTTTGTACACGCGTCTTTTGGATCTTCGGGGATGGTCTCGAGTCGGGGCATGGCTTGAAATTAGGCATGGTTTACAGTCCCTAGCGGAGCATGATCGTCCGGGGGACCTCCTTTCCGAATTAGGTTCGCCAGTGAATCAGTAAGGGAATAAGACTTCCCGCATGAAGTCACTTGACGCTAGTGCAACAGGGCATGAAAAAGCTTTTCCGCTCAATGATTTATCACCGTGATGTTAACGATTTATGTGTAGGTGCGGAAGAGCGCTTGAGGATTCTGCCTTTGCAGGGCCGACCCGTCCTCGAATACAGGTGAGTCCCCCAAAATCAGCTTCACGATGATTTGATTCTTACGGGAAGGTGCTTCTCTCACTAACTTGTGATTTTTCGCAGAAATCATCCCGCGGAGCCTCACTGGATTGAATCTCTCCGCCGTTCAGATAACGGCAGAAGAAAAATTAAAACCAAGAAGCACTTACCTATTCATCAAGGTTGGTTTTTACCAAGCATTAAGGGTCTTCATGGTCCGGTAGTTTCGTCGAGAGCCAATGTGCAATCGATTTTTCCGAACTTCCTGGTTCCGATAGGGAAAAATTTGTTGCCTTTTAGACCCAAGAGAACAATCTCAAACCGATTTCCCAAAATACTGACTCCTTCGGGTTCCATAATCCAAAGGAAGTTTTTAATTTATCGATACTACCTCTGAAAATGAACCGAAGGAGAAAAGTAACCTTTTGTGGGAGAACTCAATATTGAGTGAATAGGAGCTCGCTGACAGGGGGGCCTATGTGCTTCTCGTGGGACTCTCACTTGATCACTTCGATTTACGGTGATTCAATGACCAATCCTGGACCATGAATGCCTATTGTTCTTTTTTGTCACAAGTCTAACCTAACTTTGAACATATTACAGCTGGCCCATCGAGCAGCCATCATCGTGAAGGAGCTTACGTAAGCAAACCACCTTGTTGCTCTAAAATAATTGTTTTATTACCGAGGTATTTATTTTCTTCTGGAAATTCATTTTCAGGGCCTGCCACCTTCTATAAGCCCCTCCACCATCCCTGAGTTGGAGTACCCGCCTGTCTTTGAGCCCGACACTTACACTTTGGACACTCTCCTCCACCGCACTCGCACTCATCCTAAATGACGTTTCAATGTGGCATCAAATGCTCGTAGGTTTTACGAACAGTATCCCGTTACTGTAATAGCCTTTAAGGTTGATGTTTGTAGGAAATTTGTATTTCTACGAAATCTCGGGAAGGGGGGAGGGGTTACGATTTTATGTGCTCAGAACGGCAATAATAGTTTTCTTTGGTTATAGCGGTAGCCCTTAATTCAGGCAGTGTCAAATCTATCGCTCAAGATGTTTGAACTCTCCTGAACCTCATGCATGGTCACCTCATTACTTCCCTCTTGTGCAATCCCCAGGTTTCAACAGCCTGAACGCATAAAGTTCATCAAACAAAAATGGTACCGTCTAGTCATCGACCTAAATTTATATTCCCACAAAATCGTCTACTCCTTGCGGTACTCCACAATTTTCTTGCCAATCGCATAATTTAGTAATTTAGCTGTCTTCCAGGAACCGTAGACTATAAATTGGACAAAAAAAGACTGAATTTCGTTCAATTTTTTAATACCGATTTTTGGCCGTGTAAAGCTACGCTAGAATTATACCTGTAGCAAGGTACCAAGGAGATTATTCAAATTAAATACTTCTATTTGAATCATTTTACGTTCAATGAAATTTAAAAGCGAATGGGAACTCCCACTTTTTCTTACTATCTAAATACTGAGAGCGTGAACTGCAATACGGTTTTGCATACTTCTTCATTATGGCGGAGTGGGAAATTCGTTTGGGAACTTCACTGACTGGGGCAATTCCTCTCACATGGGACAATAGGCTGCTCCCCGAAAAGTGAAAGTTCCATAAGCGTCTGTGAAAAAATTGCCGTTGATCCTGGTGGAACTGAAGATCGCAGAACGGGGTTTGGCGATTGCTCCCCCTCTGGTTGTAATTTCCTGACGCGTGTTAAGACAGTTTTGGGTCCCGAAAAATGGATTTTACGTCCAAAATAACAGGAAACTACATTCGACCTTTAGTCGTTCTTCAAAAGCCTCATTGAGAAGGAACTGTTCCTTCTCAATGAGGACTGAATCAGGGGAGGGGAATCAGGACTGAATCTAGGACATCACTGCCGCCAGGACCCTTGGGTGATCCTACTTGGAAAGATCTGAGGGATGGTGGCATGAAGGCGGGGGCAAATGGTGTATTCTACCTGAACTGCCTCAACCATCAGCGTCTGCACTGCTGACCCAGATGGAATCCTCAACGGATCAATGGCAGGCCTTAAGAAAGCTAAATTGGCACACCAATATCTCCACCACCTCTGCAGACGAGAGTCACGCCTTAGAAATCGACGGTGACATACCAGTGGGGTCTCCCTCTCTGCCAACACCAGGGAACTGCCACGATCAGTCCTCTTGATCGCTGGAGTCAGTGCTTTGCTTATACTGTATTCAAGGAACTTCGTGAAACGCTGAGGTTCGCGAAAAGGACTTGTTCCCGTCTGGCGTCATCTTGCCACACATCCCTTCTTCCTCAACTGATCTGCCATACTATTTTCTAGCCTGCACATGACCAATAACTTTATCGGGAGGAATCGCCGAAAGTTGTTGCGGGAGCAGTTGACAAAAGGCGGTCAATCGCCAAAATTTACAGAGGGGTCAATCAGCAGTCGGGAGCAATCGCGGGTTCCCCCTCTCATGTGCTTCTGCTAGTAGATTCTGCTTCTTAAATCTTGCGCTGCTTACCGCCCTGTAACTGTAAGTATAACTGGACCAGCAAAATTAACCAATTACTCCGCTCCAGACCGATGTTGAGCCTACTGAAAAATGTAGCCCTTTGCTGGGCACATGCTAGCTCCTGCCTAACTTACAACGCAGGGAACTTTCTCCTCAAAGGTACAGGATCTGCGGGAGTTATACGGCCTTTTTGCGGCCCATTCCTCAGCCATCCCACTCCCATACTACTCCAAAAAACAGAGGTCGGCTATTTGTGTTTGGTGACACCAGTTTCAAAGAATACCACCCCACGGTGCGAGTTGAGGGCTGTTGCTCTGGAGACTAATAACTCGTTTCCCAGAGCCGGAATGGATATACCGATGGGTCAGCTCCCAGTGCGACAAGAAATGGTGGAGCAGGATTTGTGGTGAGGTTCCCGACGGATCGCTTGGTGAGATACCGGCAATGGTCGTGGCTCTGGAGCTGATTGATGAATCGGGGAGACGACAGATGGTGATTTTGATTGATTCACGGGCAGCCATCACCGTGCATTACTCCAACACTCGCACTGAATCCCAGGATGTGGTTTGAGGGAAAAAGCTCATTGAGGAGTTAACCAGAACTGGGTTAACTTGGCTCTGCAGTGGATCCTGAGGGGATCTGGACAGAAATATATAATGGTATTGCTTTTCTAGGGATCAAACCGAATGGCCAGGCCTCCCTTAGGGGGAAGCTGGACCAGCAAGGGACGCACGGGTCTGTTGCCCAGGACTCCTTTGGCGACAATTTGCTTGAGGAAGCTAGGAGAGCGGTCCCGTGTAAGACTGGGTCAGCTGGACTGGCCACCTTTAACAACAATTCGATTGAGGTAGCTGCGACACACCCATCACCCACTGTATGGGGTGTCCCACTGATCCCTTCCCACTGTGGCATTTTCGGTGACGAGCATGCTGATGCACTTGTCAAAGAGAGATCCCTGATGCATATGCCATCCGCTAGCTGCAAAGAGGGACATAAAGGACCCATAGAGGCAACGTCTAGAGAAGCCCTACACCTGCGGAGGGCAGACAATGCTGGAGGTCGGAAACCACATCCCACTCAATTTGGCGCGCATAGTCTGTGGCAGGTTTCACAGAGTACGAGCGCAAGGGGGGGGGGGGGGGGGGGTTGTCACCCGGGCTGTTCAATTTTCCAGTCGACTCATATAATGAATAGCGATCACCTATCGAGGACGTGAGGCTGACTTTTCCATCCGAGGACTCCAACTCGTCGAAGATGTCTAAATTGTATTTGGCTGCAAATTATGGCGTAGCGTACGTTTACGAACCCCTTCGGATTTCCCAATTCGTCCTGTGGCACAGCTCTGCAAAACCATCATGACCACGTAGTCTCAGTTAAGGATAAAAAAACGTAAGAGTGAAGATACCTAATTCTGCTTTCAATGTAAATTTTGCACTGGGGATATTGGACCAAGCAACCTTCTCCAGCAGTGTGGCCGCACGTGCTCTTTCGATTTTAGCATGTTCCTAGATTTCACACTTTCACAAAAATCGCACATTTAAAATGGCACATTTAACTAAAATTGCTTTGTAAGTTTGATGCGCTGAAAATTCAAGAGACTGTCAGACGATGCTGTCCAACGGCTGAAATTGTTTTGTGCGAGTAATTTGTAGCTTTATCAAGGTTTGATGTGGAAATGCTAATTGTGTGCGTGATTGTGATGTGTTATGTGTTTTTATTGTATTGTGATGACGAAGAAGACTTGTATAAGAAAATAAGTTGGAAAGGATTGTCGAGGATTGAAATGTTCAACTTATGTTTTATAAATAAAAGCGACTGAAAGACACAAAATTCAGTCGAAGGATTCTCATTTGTGAATGCTCAATAACAGGTCTTGTTGCGAGGTAGAACTGGCAGTAAGGATTTGAATCTACGTGATTTTGTTTTGTTGGCAAGATTGTCCTTTTTTCCAACCTGATTAGCTGGACCCAGAGAATTCTCATTCTTTCCAGATTTTTGTGTGGAAGCAGCCTCTGCAGGATTTCACCAAAGAGGCTGCAATAATCCACCTAAAATGTCGAATGCACCATACGCATCAGCTACTCGACATAGATTATTTACTAATTCTAAAAATACTAGGTACTCGGAGAACACCATTTCATTGCGTCTCATTTCGGGAAGTGTGCAAATAAAACAACCTGATATTTATATATAATGTTATTGATGTGATACAATAGAACGTAACCGCGTGATGTAGTTTTATCGTTACACGTACTAAAATAGCTGTATTCTGACTGACCTCGTTTGAAATTAAAACCCTATTATCAAAATAATTTGAATTGTAACTTTGTGTTGATTTTGACTAAAATGTGTGATTATGGTTTATTATCTTCCTATTTTATTATCACTTTGTATTATTTTAGATAAATACGTAATGCTTTCGTAGTGAATATTGTTTGTATTTATGTTTTGTGTATTAATTTATTCCGCGAGAAATCTCCATAACTGTGGTGTATTCTCGTAAACTACCTATCTATTATTATATGCTTATATATTCAAAATACCATTTGCTTGCTTCTTTTATTTATTGAAAAGCGTTTTTAGTTGTAATTTTTTTTCTTGGTGTCGTCATGCAATGAAGTGAGTTCCATTTGCTCAGAGTGTGTTTGTTTGTGTTGAGGACGTACGAGATTTGGTTGTTGGAAATCATGAAATGGGTTGTGTTGATGTGAAGAGAATTTCCGTATGTTCTTATTTCGTTGTAGTCTTTACGGAGGTAGGTTCAGTTTTCCTGCGGATTTTTGCGGAGAAACATGACTTGTGTTCACTAACGGTGGGTTAATATCGATATTCGTGACTATCGATAGTTGCGACACTAACGTCGTATCGATAACGCAATAGTTATCGATAGTTTTTGGTAATAAAATTTCTTCTATAAAAAATAATATACCTTTTTGTCGTTTTTGTTCTTTAAATTTAGTTTTGAAATGGTTTCAGAAAGTTAGGTAGTTTGAACTTTTTTTTTTTTTTTTTTTTTTTTACTTGCACTTTAATTTTTAAGTAGGTACAAAACAAAATCTCCGGTTCAGGAATCCGGTCAGTGAGCAGAATTGTCCCATTGAGGCGATGTTGTTTTGAGATATCGCCCTTCAAAGTTTTCATTTGATTTATTTTTATTTGTTTTGTGTATTTTCTGACAGGAAGATCTTTTTTAAACAAAATTATTCCAAAATAAGACATTTATGGTCTATATGAACTCGAAAATTGACACGTAAAAAATTTGCAAAAATCAAAACGAAGGCCCTTTTTCCACCTGATGGTTTTGCTTCTTTTTTTTTCGTGATTCCACATATTTTTAAGGTATTAAAAGCCGCAAATGAGGAAAACCTGTGTTTTTTCACTTCTGGAATTTGGAGGCAGAACATGGAGAAGGTGTTCAGATCGGGTTTTCATGGCCAACTGGGTATTCCAAAGCAATAAGGCTTCTTGCTTATCTTACCACCGGGAAGGGAGGCTTTCAAAATAGTTTGTGTTCTACCCCAATGTGATGAATGTACCTATCTGTTCTTTGCGATCGCAGCTTTAGCAGCCAAACTGTTAGATGGTGTTTTGTGCTGGTCAATCCCAGATATTAGTTAAAAGTGACCGTAGGTAAATTACTTCCTGCTTTCAATCAACTTTAAATTTTAAAGTAATGAGGCAGTGTGTTGGCACATAGGCAGACCCTAAAACCAATATAATTAGTCTGTCTATGAAATACTCCAATTCGTAAAAGGAATAGAGTCATTTAGATATTGGTAAAAAAAAAAAAATTGGTAGGCAGGTAGCGAAAGGTGTCAACGTTTGATATTTTGAAATTTCTTGTTACATATGAATGACACGCACAGCTCCACAATGTTGGTCATCTGCTCTGTTAAAAAAAAGTTCACTAGTGGGCCCACTGAACCTCAAAGTAATTTATGCTATAATATAGCAATATACCAATATTATTGGTATGAAACATGAGATTCTGCTGCTACAAAAGACTCACATCCTCAGTGGTACAACGCCTATTACAACATGAAGCAGTCATCGACTCGTTCACTTTCGCTTTCTCCAAAGTTCCATATTAAACAAATTATTTGTTATTATAGTTCCTTTTCTTTTAAAAATGGTCCCATGTACCTACTCGTTCGTCCTCTCAAAACATCGTCGAGATTCTTTTTTCTAGAGCGCGTCTTTCGCAATTTGCTATGATTGACTTATTTCGTCGCTATTAATTTTGTTTGTAAGAATTAGGTCAATTATTAAAGTGTGTACTGAAATGCGAGGTACTTTGTACCATGTCCTTGTAAGCTTAGGATTTTGTGGTTGTGTATTATCGCTATGGCTCGACGAAAGCCTGCTCTTAGTGGGTACCTATTGCAGTTATTTTCGATGCATTTGTGGTTTCAGTAAACCGTATTTTCGTACTGTGGGAAGTTGTTTTTCTTCAAATCCCTTCTGCGGCTCATTTCTCAACGTGACTGAATAACTGTTAGAATGTATCAGCTGATGCCAACTTAAGCTGAGGCAGACTTCAAATGAAATTCTGTAGGTACTTATTGTCGTCAAGACGAAAGAGTTGCAAAGGGGGAAAAAGGCCGGGCCAAGTTGGCAGTGAATAAGGATGCAATATCCAGCCCTACTTTGAAAAACTGGCAACAAGAACGGCAGTCTCAAGACAAGAAGCTTCTCGGAAAGTCTTCGTCAAAGGAAGGAAACGGCGTTTCCGATACGCTATTTAAGGATGCGGCCAGCTGTTCACAGATGGGCCTCCAACACAGTTTCGGATCCAGTACGACACCCAACATTTTAACGGACTGAGGCCCAACACTCACTGCCAGCGATAAATTCCTTAATCCAAAATACATCACCTCCGGTTTTTGATTCATTTACAGCGAGACGGTTTTTATGGAACCAATGTCGAATAGCACCGACAGTATTATCTGCATTAACTTCCAGGATAGCCCTCGACGAATCAGATGGAAGGACCGTTGAGTCATACGTTGAGTGGCCTACGTAATAGTTGGATAAGATTTTAAGCCCGTTTTCATAAAAATCGATTGAATATTAAGGGGATAATATTATTATAATGATATTATGGTAGTCGAAAATCAAATTTTCGAAAAAAGTTTTATGACGATTTTTAGTAGTTTGAAATGTGAGGATCATCGGAAATCAGCGTAATTCCAATTTTACGGAATGTTTTCAGTAGCGCGGATCTCTGGGATTGGACTGGGCCCTTGGTCTCACGTTCGCCAAAAAAAGCATCAACACTTATAGCAAAAATTGTTATAGAAAATGTAGTACCTACCATAATATGTTATATATTATATTCATATTCATTATATTTGTCTTGACTCCGCTCGCTACGTGCACTCACAATTACTACTCAAAATAAATACAAAATAAGTACTCAAAATTAACTTCGCAAATAACGTCGCGGAATCACCCGAATCAAAATCAATACTGAACTTTTTTTGACTTTTCGTAACTACCGGGTGATTCCGCTACTCCCATTTTATTCCTTTTTCTACTGGAGGGGAAATACTCATAATATTCATATGTTATGAATATATTATATTCATGGTATGGTATAGGGTATTCTAATATTTTATTCGTTATTATCTATACATATATATTCGTTCCGTTTTATACTCATGTGCGTTTTATCTAAGTACTTACTTTTATCTTAGGTGTGGCAGTATATAGTGTAGGTGTACATTTTCCTACGAAACCACGTTTGTCCTGATGATGGCATATTTTATGTCGAAAGCTCGACGGTAAGTTGAGGGATATTCCGTTCTAACCCCGGTCCTAATAATATTATTATGAACAAAGAGCCATACTGTTTTTGTCGCTTCGAGTGTCTGGAGGAGAGCAGAGGAGCGGAAAGGTGAAAATCGGTATTTTCACCAGTAGTTTTTTCACCGTGGCGAGCCCCGCGTTAATTAAGCCTTAGACATTAAAAAGATTCTCTTCAAAAAATTGGCCTTCATCGATTTTACAGATCAATAATACTGAAAAAAATCAGAAAATCGAAAGTCGCGCTGTGCACCGAAGTGCGCGGAGTTTTTAGTTTCAGTGTGTTCAGTAAGGACCCCAGAATGTGACTCCAAAGTCGGATCGTGCGCAATTTGAGCATTAAAAACGTGAAGAGGAAAAAATTATTTTAAATTTTATTTTTTTTGTTAAAAAAGTACCGGTATAAGTATAGGTAATAATAAACGGTTAGATTTTGCATTTTCTGCTTGTTGCTAAAACCATCTCTATCAATCAGTCTGTCACCTTGAATAATTTCCGCCATGGCGGACTAGGTGCACCATCCGGCCCACTGTGCGCCGTCCAGGCCGTTTTGGGCGGTAGGAATTTTTTTTTACTGAAAATTTGACAAAATATTCGGTTTACCATCTAGTGGTGCCCGCAAGGTTTTCAGCCCGAACGCCTAAACCCGTGAGGCTACCTATGGAGCTACGGGAGGGTTTTTTTTGGGTTTCGGCCGCGGGGTCGAGTTAGGTGTCGTTTTCGAAGTAGTTTAGGACGTAGAATCTATTTTTGTGGGTTCCAGAACGATCAGATTTCTCTGTGGGGATCTATAGGGCTCTCATGGGGCTACAAATGGAGTGAGGCTATTTGGGGCTTTCATTGGATTGTTGAAGGATGCCAGACGTTCAAATAAGGTGTCGTTTTCCGAGCAATTTAGGACGCTCCGTTTATCGAGGTCTCACATCTGTCCATTGTTCAGATTTTTTTGCATTGTTTCAAGAATATTTTTGAAATGACACAAATTTAATTTTCGCGCAATTAATCTGGATCAAAGAATAATAAACCCTTGAGTAAAATTTGCACCTTTTTTCAATTATTGAAAAAACTAAACTTGCCGACTTTTAAGCTTTTACTATCGATATAATAAAATAATTTTTTCCGGCGTTGTTAAACCCACCATTTCCTTCATGTATAGGACAAGTAAACTCGTTTAAAACAGACAATTTAATATGAAAAATATATAATTATGTAGCTTCATCAGGGGTCTCAACTTGACTAGTTTTACGTTCAGTAAAAATGGCCAACGAATTTCTGCTCATCTGCTATGACTTTCCCCTTTTGACTTGATGTAAAACGACTTTCTCTTGTAATTGATATTACTGGGCGCTCCACGATGGCACCAACTTAGTTCTTCCATTTGTTTGCCTGGAAAATAACATCAGAATTGACTGTTGATTTAGGGTTGTGAGATTTTATTGTCCGAATTGTTTAACACTTACAGGATTTCTTAGAGATTGTTCTGCGTAGACGTAATCTTCAGATTGTGGCGCCAAATTCGCTTTGTAACTAAGAAGGCTCAGTCTGTCTCTTTGTGCGATGAAAGTCTGAAACATTAGATTTCGGTTACGTGTTTCACGTCACACCAGGAAGATTTACGTACTGATACTGACCATAATAGCGGATCTGTGACACTGCAATTTCTTCGCCAGTGCCAGCCTTTTGTCGAGATTGTCGATGAACTCCAAGTACGTGTTGAGGACGGGTTGCGGTGCGCCGAGTTTGGCCATGCAGGATACAACTTCTTCCAAAGGTAGATCGGTTTTGGCTTTTTTCCCTCCTAACCATCCCTGTAGGAGAAATTCCAAAGTGATCAATGAAGTTGCGAGAAGAACTACATTACTTGCAGGACAACTGGTATCGGACTTACTTTGGTGAGGAATATGACGTCAAGGTCAGGCCACGCTTGTTTCTTTGATCGGGCGATGAGAGCAGCCCACTGGTATAACCTGTCTGAGACTCCGTGAGCTTGGCAAAACCCAGTCGGCGAATGAGGGCTCGTCTTCGGGGTCTCCCAATGGTCGAGGCACAGATGGGATAAACAGGAGGCGACGGATGCTCCCAGAAGTTTACCGTTGTCATAACCCTCCTGCCATTCTACGAAAACAGTTAGTGTTACCGTAACAGCGACGAGGGGTTTACGTCAACTAGATCAAATAACGAGTAGCTGAGGATACCGAGAAGTTTGATGAAATTGTCCAAAATCAGCTTATCCTTATACTCAGTGAAATGGTTCCGCGAACAGGTTTTCAGCCTCTGCAGCATCCTCTGAGAGTTCGTACAGGCTTCAAAGTAAAATTTCATCTAGAGGAAATGGAAATACGATGGAGTTGTTTGCTGAAGGTTCAAAGGTCTAATCCAGTGTGGTGATGAGGGAGAATTGACGGTACTTTTCCTGTATAACCCCCCCCACGCGATTTTGGTTGGCTTTGGGTGCCCTAAAGCTATCGGGAGGGGTGTGTATGAAACACGAAAACGCGTGGGGGGGGGGGGGGGGTATAACGGAAAAGTACCGAATTGACTCCTCTGCAGATGCATCATTCATGTCATCAGGCGCCATCAGCAGGGCAGTCTTTTTTTCCCTTCTCCCCACACTGAAAGTAATTACGACAAGGGAGGTAGCTGAAAATTTCTAAGAAAAAAGAGTTTTTACTTACAGCTGCATCCCTGGTTTTCCCAAGCATCCTAGAAAAGAACGATTCATCAGTAATAATCAGTCGTAGAATAATGGCTCATTGAAGTGAAGACATCATAGAAAGTTTATCTTGGAGGTCACAAACAGTGTTGTAAAGAGGGTTAATACCCGGTGAGTAGGGTATTTAAAAACTGGGTATTTACCCAAGCCTTGAATAAATACCTTCCCATAAAGCCCAACATCCCAAATTTTTTATTAAAAATGTTCAATTTTCTGTGATTTCCTTTTTTTGTAGATTTTGAATTTTTTGTAATTTTTATTTTTTTTTGTATTATATATATATATATTTAAACAGAATTTGTTTTTGCGGAGGTTATCTGGTTGGGCGGTTTAAGATCAACAGAAAATTTCTGTATAATTTTTAATATATATATATACCACCCGCCGACCACCCGACACCCCGATGTAGTTCAAAGACAGTGGCGCCCAGCGGATGATTTCATGATTATGATCTGAAGCATGGAGGGAAGTATTCCTTTCTTCCGTGGATCTGAACTTACGGGGATATCGCCATTAGAATCACAAGTGATTGTTTTGGTTAGAGGAAGGCCATGAACTCGAAAATACTTGAAAATTGGGCACAGGCTGGCTTTTGAACCGTGAGAACGTTATAGAATTTTTTGTGTGTGATCTATTTCAATGAAGTTGAAATACACGATAAAAAACCCCAAATTGGGCGTTTTAAAATTAAATACCCGGGTACTTAACATCTCTGGGCACAAGACATGACTTTCGTACGTGTGAGTCACGGTGTGACTTACTCAAGAGTATCAATCAGCGTGGATATTTGTTTTGTTGTTGACAAATAATTGACGTAGTGCTGCAGTGTGACAGGCGAAGTTGCCAATATGTCGTGGAATAACTTCTTCTTCAACGTGCGATTGAGAAATAATATCACCTGCAATCAGAAAAGTTTTTTTTAACGTACAAATATTTATTGTTGAAATCTCAATCAACAACAACCGTGGACGATTTTCTGGAGAGGAAGGTAGGTCACCGGAATTATTCCTGGATAGCAGGATTTCCGGCTCCATGGTCCAGCCCCAGACATTGTTGCTTTCGTAGAAACAGCCCTGATGGCAAAGTAGAGCCCTTCACATCAGTTGGGAGTACGGTTTGTCCCACATCTCTGCCAGTGTATGGACTGCTCTTTCGAAGAAGAAGAACCACTCTCTTTTCTGTTTTTCGTTACTAGTACACACGCACGTTACTAGTGATCACGCTTTAGGACGGGTTGAGTTTACCTTTGCCGAATTTCACCCGCCCCTCGGGACAACTTGCGGCCTCTCCCGGGAAAATGAGATGCAGCATCAGAACAATGCGATTTTGAGAAACGCTGGCCTCTTACTTCCATTTATACGTCAGCCACTAAGACCATCGGTTCTCTCCTCATCACTGGTTCCGTGGTTGGGCCACCCCAAGCCATGTCGCCATCGCTAGCCGCCAGGCACATCCCAAATCAATACGTGTTCCCGTTTTTCGAAACCACCTCCTTAGACGTTTGAATGGTTTCCTGGCGTGTAACTTCTTTTTTTTTAAGCTCTGAAATTCAACTTGCGAGTCATAATCCCATAAGCAGGGGGGGGGGGGGGGGGGAAGGCCTACCGCCGTGATTAGACGGTAGTGCCCCTTCGTCCTGAATCAGGAGTTTGAACCCCTGGGCACCGCGGCCTCAAGCCCTGGAGCTGGGCCTATTGTATCCATCAAACCTCAGAGCAGACTCATCCATGTGTTGATGTCCAAGGTCCCTAAGCCAGGTTTTATCACATACACATGTCATCATGAGATAGAGCCGCCGGAATTGCATGTTTTGCCACTTTTTTATCATTCATGTTTATAGTCTTGGAGTTCCAACAATCAGAGAACCCCAGAGGGCGGGGATCACCACTCCCCTGGGTCGAAATACCGACCCTGCGTGAGGACGTTATAACCTTCCTCGAGTCCAGGGTCCACAGATTGCTGATTCGGCTTCCCCCGCGCCTTAGGCCTTGTCCTCTGCTGTGGAGGACAAAAGAAAACCTTGACTCAAGACAGCCTCGAACTCCAGACCCTTCAGTAGTACCCACCACTACACCTTCGGCGGTCCCTGGCGTGTGACCATATTTCAAGACCAAAGCATCGCGGTACTGGGTTGCCGATAAATCAAACCTTTCAGCCTTCAAGTCATAAACTGAGAAACTGCTGTCGCCCTCCTGGCTGCATCCTTTTCCGCTTTATTCCCGGTTGGTCCCTTCTCTCGGTGATCTGGATACTTCGGTTTGATGAATTTTGAAGCGCAGGGACTCTCCAGAGCAAATGGCGTCCACCACAACCTCTCAGTAATCATTCTAAGCTCACCTCGGCCTTCTTTGGGTTTAGGAGACCCGAGAGAAACATTCTTTAGAACACAGATTATTTTGCGCATTTATTACACAGTTTGAGCTACTTGGATCTATCATAAAATATCCTTTTCACAGCTACCAATACTCACATTCAATATAAGATCGCCATCTCCAATATTTTCCGCGGCTTTGAGGAGATCTTTCTTGTGCCTCAATGATTTGTATTGTTCTAAACTGAAGGGCCGGCCAATGAGAGATGCGGACACGACGGTGTCTATTTCTGGAGGTGACCACCGGCTCTGAAACATAATAATATTATTATGAACACCATCCGCCATCACAACCCGGTAAATTGTTTCTTCTTTGGCATCCAAACACTGTAGCAAACTACTTGGTTGTACCTCATAGTATCTTCTAAGCATTCGGAGCTCTTCCTTCTCAGTGGTGAGATTGTGTGTGACAAACGTGTAGTCATCGTTGTCTGCATCAAAAACTGTAGGCAGCCACAAAAAGAGAATTATAGAAAATGGCATTACACATAGGTATAATAAATAATATTATATTCCAAGTGCTTCGTAGACAAAAAGTGGTCGGATGATTTGGGACCCCAATAAATTTTCCCTCCAAAATAACTTCTAAAACGACCCCTCACTCAACAACTCTGGCAACCGCACAACAAGAAAAGAGGATGGGTTTATTATTCTTTGATAACACACTAAGTAACAAGTCTTGTGCAAAAATTAATTCTGTGTCAATGAAATATTTTTGAAAAAAAAAAAAAAAGAAAAGAAAATCTGCATCCACCTTGTTTCGTCAGATGTGGGACCTCGAAAAATGGATTTACGTCCAAAAATACTTCGAAAACGACACTAAACTCGATTTCTTAGCCGAAACCCTAAAAAAAAAAAAAAAAAAAAAAAAAAAAGCCCTCCCGTAGCCCCTTTTCAGCCCAACAGAGCCCCACGAGCTGAAAACCTTGCCGTCACAACTAGATGGTAAACCGAGTAAGTATATTGTCAAATTTTCGGATTTAAAAAAAAAAAAAAAAACCTAATGCCCAAAACGGCCTAGACAGCGGACGGACATTTTGTTTTTGGAATCTAGACCTCTTGAAAAAGATAATGTCGAATTTTGAGGCAGATCGGAATTTTCGATATAGAAGTTCCAAGAATAATAAATAATAATAAAACCCACAAAGCCACACGGTGTAGGCTTGCGGGAACAACTACAAGCAGAACCGAGTATTTTGTTCAAATGTCAGGTTTTTGAAGAAATTCCTACGACAACAATCCTGAGACTGACCCCCATCTCCTTGATATCTTCATAAAGGGGGAAGCAACCAGCGCGTCCCTGAGGCAGAAATGAAATGGAACCTGGAGGGTAACATGCCATTCCGGACATTGCAAAATTACGGGTGTAGTGAAAGTCCCCCGACAAGACGAGACGTCATCCCCAAATTCCTTCCTGAACCCCGTCCATACACGTCAAAACTGGCGTGAAGAGGGTAGGAGGTAAACAAGCCTTGGTTACCCAATGACATTATCTGGCATACCGATGAGTCAAAACTGGATGCACGCACCGGCACTGGAGTACACGGTGCTCAAACCAACGGGAACTGTACAGCGCCACTAGGGGAAAACATCTCGACCATCCAGGCCAAATTATTGCTATTGACGCGAGGGCAAGGGAGAGCTTAAGACGAGGGCATACCACAGTCCAGGTCCGAACTCTCTCAGACAGCCAGGCGTCAATAGGCACTAATAGCACCATTCCGTCAGAGTGGTACGGGACTGCGTGCAGATACTCAATACTCTGTCGACAGGTTTTCCCTGGAATGGGTCATAGAGGTATCTCAGGCAACGAACTTGCTGACACTTCTGCCATAATTGGCTCTTTTGTTGGCCCGGAGCCAGCCGTCGGACTACCAGAATCATCCTTCAGAGGTGCCATCAACAAGAGGATGTTTTCACAAACCACCAAGAGATAGCGGAATATTGAAGGTCTTGCAGACAGTAAGCACAAGATGGCTGAACCCAACACCAAGGCTATTCAACTAAAAGCGCGAGAAACTAAGAGCCCCCCTGCGACTTCTCTTCAACCGCATAGTGGTAACACAATCATCAACCCTATCATAGGCTGTATGGTGGCTGAAGAAACCGTCATCCTCATCATTTTTGAGTGCCCAACGCTCGCATACCGCAGATGTGCACTACCCCTCGTGAGGGAATTCCCGCACGACCACCCAGCCAATCAAACACCTTAAGACCCTCACCAGAGGAATAGGCATCTTGGACTAGAACTAGGGCGCTCATGCAAAGGACAATAAGCCACCAGGCATCCTGAATACCCTTCCTGAGCAATCCATCTCTGATCTACAATCTACTAGAACAAACGGCGTGTACATCTGACGGACACGGCTCAGAGTTAGAAAAACTGCAAGTATCGCACGTGCACTCACTTTTCTGCAAGGTTCGCTCAGGAATAAGCTGATGGAGCTCCAGGTCCACTTTTTCTTCATCCCCTTTCAATACCAATCCGGACAAAGAACCTGCAGCCAGCCAAAATTACATTTCTTTCTACGTCCAAATTCTGAAATGTTCTAAATCAAACTTGAAACTATGTACCTGAAAGGGAGTCGACGGAATACTTTTCAGTGCCAATCCCACCAAGGCCGGCTTTGATCTGCTGTGACAGTTTGGCAGTACCTCCCAGGGATACACCGCACATCTTTGTCGCCGATAACTGAAACGAGAAATTAGGCTCGTAACCATTTGGAAAAATTGATCTCATTATGCACCAGTTCAGAACTTCATTCAGTTGAGAATGAATGAGAAGGTTTATTTGTAGGTAAAGGCCTTCCGGCGATACAAGGTAACTTCATTCAGTTCCCCATTACATTTCTTTGAACACGAGGACAAACATAATAAAACGATTCACCTCATCGTCAAAGAAGTTAGCTGTCCGTTCTTGAACGTCACTACTATGCCAATAATTATCAGCCATCGTTCATGAGCAAAAGTTGATATCAACCAGAATACAGTAGCAGAATCGAAAGTTCTAGACTGGATCAAACCACTCCCATTATTACTATGTAATGTAATATGGAAATAAAATTAGGTAGTAATGTACAACTAACAACAAAAATAAATAACAAGCCTTATCACAGTTATCAAGTTCGGCTATCACACAGTGATGCCAAGCCTAAAGTTTAGGCCCTAAACTCAGCTGCCAAAACCCCCATGGCAGAAAACATTTCCCTACCCTGTTCTCTTTTACTCGGTGTCCCTACCGAAATCCATCTGAGGTTTATTACGCTTTGAAAAATCACGTACCTAAGGATCTTTGAAATAATTAACAATGTTTTAAATTCAATCAATTGCCACAATCTTCTAATCACATTTCCGGGGTTGCATAATCAGTGGATTAAAAAACGCTGACTAGGTTGAATTTCTCTTAGGTTTATAATTTAATAATAACGAAATTGCTCACAATGATGCTTGATCTGAAGAAAATTTAATGAGCATCAATCGATTCCGCGTTCTAAATTACATCTGAAAAGACACCATACGTTCTCGTCGTCGTGTTATAACATTAGGTTTGTTCCAGGTTTGACGGTATGTTAACAGAAATCGCCGGAGACATGCGCAGTTTAAGAACTGGTGTTCCAGGTCCATCGTAAGTTGGACGGAAACCGACAGCTCGAGGCTGACAAACCGAGTGCGGTCGGGTTCTGTCGACAGCTGTCCAACTTCTGTCGACAGACGCAGTCAGACCTGGAACAAACCTATTATATCGTCGGCTGGGAGGTAAAAGGGCGAATCCACCGTTGTATTGATTTTGGGGAAATCGCGATTTCCTCTAGATAAATAGGATTCCTCTAGATAAATCACAAAATTGGCGGATTCGCCCTTTTACCTCCCAGCCGACGATATATATATATAACTAAATTAAGTTAGAATAAATTTTTTAAAACTACCTGCAGTCCATTTGACACAGACGGAGTAGTCGGACCGTGTCATCCCAACAATGTTAGGCCAAAAAATGAAATCAAAATTAGTCCCTTGCAGCTACTTATATATAAGTATTATAATATAATACTCCATATATTATATGGAAGGCTATTTTTAACTCAGTAGGTACCTACCTTGAACTTGAACAGGATGCCATCAGTAAAGTTACCGGCCCCAGTAAGTTACCTCAACATGGACCCTGTGTTTAAAAGCAATACGGCCACAGCCAAAATAAACGGGCGGCACGTACATAAAATTTTTATTAAATAAATTAGACAAATTTTGTCTAATCTACGAAATATGTAGATAATATTATTAAATAATATTATAATTTTTATAATATTACAAATTTTGTAGATTAGACATCATATTATGAGGAGGTAAGTAACATGCAAAAGCGCACAAGTCACCAAATGGAGAAAATTGAGTTAAGGTTATTTCGGTCTGTTCCGTCATTCAAATAGCTCGGAATAGTCAGAATAGAGCCCATAAAAACCATTGGCAATAATGGTCAATGGTTTTTATGGGCTCTATTAGAATTATTCTGAGCAAGTCCAAGGTGGGCTGCTGAGCAAAGAGACACGAGTCCATTTCGACCTATCATATCATAACGACTCACGTGACTGATTAAATTTTCTGGAATCGAACCAACAGAATCAGATTCTCAGAATCAGATCAGAAAATTTATTTCACAGATTCTGTTGGTTTTAATGCTCTTATATCAGATAAAATAAAATTTATTTCACAGATTCTGTTGGTTTTAATGCTCTTATATCAGATAAAAGTTCATTTTATGAACTTTTATCTGATATAAGAGCATTAAAATGTAATGGTCCCAGGGAAAGTTTTAATGACAATTATTTAAACCTTTCCCAGGGAGAATTATAATTCTCAAATTGCATTTTTATAATCACGCACTCAAACATTTATTTTTATAATAATTAAAACTTATAAGTTTTAATTATTATAAAAATAAGCGTTTGAGTGCGTGATTATAAAAAAATGAAATTTGAGTGCGTTTGGAGATTCCCTTGTACGGGAGAAAATTCCCTTTTGATTTATTGTTAACATATAAAAAGGGAATTTTTCCCCACACATGGGAATCTGCAAACGCACTACCATAATCTTCTTGGTGTGTCCGCCATGAGCATAGAGTAACAGAGACGAACCAAGGCCATGAGTGATGATTGAAGTAGAAGAAGAATGTGTGTTATCATTACCGCTTGGGCATGTTATTTATTTTTACGAAGCTCAAAGATTTTACAGTAAAATTGTAACTTGTATCTAATCACTTCATTACGGTTGCATTTCAATGAATTATCTATCAACTTAAGGCGTAGTTTAAGTTTCAGTTCGACATTTTGGCGGAGACCGGCTCCTCAGAAGCTCTGCGAAGCCAATTTTGTTTTACGGCGATTGTTAGATTATTCGTAGCTTTCCAAAGAAGGGAATACCTCAACAAAATTGTTTGTCGGTATGGCAGGGTCGAGGATTTCATCGTTCAACGAAGCTTTGGGGGAACCTGAGCACGACGCGAACTCTGCACTGACCGAACTCGACAAAGGCAAGTACCTAGCTAATGCCCTGTATTTGAGTACTGATCATTGATAATGAATAACAGTCTACCCACTACAAACGTTGTGAGGCCCCTTCGAATACTTCCAATATTGTGTTAAAGCTTGGAACTCGTTAAGTATGAGATTCACAAACTGAGGCAGGGAAATTGGAACCCTATACTTACCTCATCATCCGCAGCTCTGGAATCATATTGCTGTCTTACGATACTGCAAGAAACTTCTTAACATTCTTTACCTCCGAACAAAACGCCATACTTCATCTATTTATGGGAATCAAGGAGACAGACGACTCCTGTGCTGGAGGCCCTAATAGTTTATTAAGTAATGAACAAGAGTTTTGAGCTGCTGAGCTCATCTACAGCCCAGATTGGTTGAGCGCTAAATTCTGGTGTCAGGTGGAGTCATCTGGCTCCCTAATTTCCTTATTGGATTGGTCTTCTGCACCTTCGGCAAACCTTGTAAAGTTAACTTTCTTTCCATGTGAGATTCCATGCTCCGCTGACTCTCTCGTTCATTTACAGGGCTACGTTCTGGCCGAGTTGGAGAACAGTGCGAAGCCATCGTGAGATTCCCTCGCCTTTTTGAGAAGTACCCGTTCCCTATCTTGATCAATTCTTCATTTTTGAAACTCGCCGACGTCTTCCGTGTGGGGTAAGTATCAAAATATGAAGTGCCGGCCATGCCGCTAGCAGTATTTTAAATACTCCGATGATTTCAGGAACAATTTTCTCCGGCTGTGGGTGTTGAGAGTGTGTCAGCAGAGCGAGAAACATCTGGACAAAATTTTAAACGTCGATGAATTCGTGCGAAGGATATTCAGCGTGATCCACGCCAATGACCCGGTAAACTAGTCTCAGTGCTCGCAGTTTAGCATCGTAAACAAATAGACTCATGTCTGGTCCTTACAGGTGGCGAGATCATTGACTCTTCAAACGTTGGGAAGCATTGCCGGGGTGATCCCTGAGCGGCAGCAGGTCCACCACAGCATCCGCCGGAGTTTGGACTCGCACGACAGCGTTGAAGTTGAAGCAGCCATCTACGCTGCCATGCAGTTCGCTGCACAATCCAAGTACCTAAACCCATTAGTGTAGTTAAAATCAACTCCTGTCAAATGGCAACACTGTCATTTCATTCTTTGATATTTCAGGTCGTTTGCTTTGGGTATGTGTGACAAAATATCTGACATGATCCGAGGTATCGCCACTCCTGCTCACATGAAGTTGCTTCTTATCCCTATCTTGCAGCATATGCACCACGACACTTCAACTGCCGCTATGGTAAGAAATAACTTCTCCTGTTTCTGTTGCAATAAGAGTAACTGCTTCATTTTCCTCGACGTTCCAGGTTAGGAAAGTGTGCACCGATCTTCTTGCCAAATACCCCGCCAAAGACTTCGTCGTTACGACTTTGAACACGTTGACAAAACTCGCTGCGGCTACTCTGGTCGACATACCCAACCAGGTTGAACTCCTTCTTCACTACTTGGTCAACGATCGGAGATGGTCCGTGAAGAAAGCGGCTCTTCTCGGGCTCCACCAGATGGCCAAAGTTGGTCCACACTTGTGGCCGGCTCATTGCGTGACGGAAGCCATCAGAGTTGCCCGGACGTCGGCTCATCCAGGGGTCGTCAATTACACTTTAGACATATTCATCGTCTTGACTCAGTCGTCAGTGATTTGCAAGGAGTATGCCGAATCCGGTCAGTTCCAATGTAGAAGACCTCAGCCATTTGACAAAGATTTCTCACCACCTTATTTGACTATGTTGAATGATGGGCCATAGTCTGTCTGCAATGACGTTGGGCTCCGGACCCGATCCCAGCAGCGATGAGAGAACCAAAAAAATTAAATCATATTTCATGGTTTACTACAACATATATGTATTTCGAAAATGAAATAATATTTCATTTTAAGAAAATTACTACTTACTACACTTATTTGGATTTCAGACCATCATAATAAGAGAAGATGACCACAGATACTCAGAAAACCAAATTGAAGACCACATGGGAAAAAGGGGGTAACTCCATTTTTCTGAAAATTGAGTTAAGGTTGGCAACAACTTCCACACGAGGTCTAGTTTCTATTAGATACCACAAAACAGGGAAAATCGGGGGGAATGCCGCTCATAATTGTGATTCTGGTTCTGAGTTTCAGAGGAAGAACGAGGTAATGAACGCGTTTTCCTCGTTCTTCCCCTGTGACTCAGAACCAGATGCCGCATTCTCCCCGTCTTCCCCCTATTTTATGGTATCTAATAGAAACTAGACCAGCGATTCGTGTATTCGAATATAATATATAAAGGAAATAGAAAGCGAATATAAAGGAAAGAGAAATTCGATTTTTCAAACTCGAAAAAATACATAACTTCCTATAGAGTATTTAAAAGATTGCGGTTTTCGTCCAGTAGACTATATTATAGTATAATATAGTAGACTACTTTACTACTATAATAATATTATAGTATATTATAATCTACTGGACGAAAACCGCAATCTTTTAAATACTCTATAGGAAGTTATGTATTTTTTCGAGTTTGAAAAATCGAATTTCTCTTTCCTTTATGCGATGAGACGCTTCGGCGTCGATTGACGGCTCGTTGTTCCCTTGTTTATTAAGAAAATCGTTCTTTCTTATCTAAACTAAATTGGTTATACAAATTCATTTATTTCATCTCCTGCCCTTTTTATTTGGTTGAGAACAAGTTGGATTGATTTGCCAAATTCAAAGGATGCGGTTTAAAATAAGATGGTGAAATGCCAGACTTTACATTTTAAATTGCCAAAAATCGGAACTCTGGAGTTTCCCCCATTTTCCCGTTTGGTCGTCAATTGTGAAACAGGACGTTTACTACAAATTGAATTTTTTAATTGAAAAAAAGGAATTTTATGGGCTTGACGACGAAGAACCTTCTTCAACATTCCCGATGATTGGGGAGTATCCATTTTTACGACCGGACCGAAACAATAAGCTGCACACATAACATTTTTCTGCGATTTTCATTAAACATGTACACGGCAGTAAACAAACGGACGAGAGCCATTGTGACCAACACATTGCAGCGAAATTCCCAAATTCTGTCGTACTTCTTGCGTCAGCCGCTGGGGAGCGGGTCCGGACCTCCATGTCATTGCAGACAGGCTCTAGTAGAATAACCAATTGGTCCAATGAACTGTTGCCTCCCTTAAATTTCCGAATAACGTTTTTTTCTTTTTTTGTTTGTTTGTTTTGCAGATTCCGAACTTATGCAGCTCTGTCAAGAGACGTGCTACTCGAGCAACTCGATGGTATCGGCTAAATCAGTCAAGATAATCACACACATGGTGAATTATTGGTGAGTTCTGACGTTTCAAAGTGAATCACAGTCAGATGAGTCACTCGTCCGTAGTCCAAATCTATTCCTTCGTTGCAGTTTTGAAGAAGGGCTGCCAGTGTCGGACGTTGAAGAGCACATAAGCACTGTCGAGTCGCTGTTGCTCCTCCAAGTGAGCTGCAAAGACAACGAAATCGGGGATTACGTTTTGAAAATCGTTCTTCAGTGTGCGTTGACGCTATGCCGTGTTCACAGACCGTTGGCGGGAAGATTCGTCGAGCTGATTGCCACACAGATTGCTCATGTGTCAGGTTTGTGGCCTTTCCTGGTTAGCTAACTCTGTGTATAAACATAGCAGTTGAAATGAAATGAAAAGATTTTTCTCCATTGATCCACTCCTTCATCGGGTAGTCCTGAGTGATGATTTCCTGCTTCCAACGTTGCACATTGGGCCGATGACGCTAAAAGGTGGCGAAAATTAGAAAAGTTAAAAACGCGTCTGGCCGATAGGTTTAATGTTGATTCTCCAGCTGATGTATATATGAACAACGTACCACACTGGTTTTGTCGCTTCGAGCTGTCTGGAGGAGAGCAGAGGGGCGGAAAGTTGGATTTGGTCATTTTCACCAGTATAGTTTTTTTCGCAGTGACGAGCCTCTCATATTAATTAAGTCTTAATCCACTCCTGATATTCAGGTATCTCGTTAATTCGTCCCCAGTCTTATGAGAGCATTTGGCATGCAAGAAAGGTGTATAAATATTTGAAAAAAATTTTCACACATTTAATGTGTGTTTGGCTTATCCTAGGATGTGCCTGATGAGGAGTGAATACCAGATTGCCTTTACCAAGACTAATAAGACGGCACTGGTCTCTCATCGGAAATAACAATAAGATGCATAGAATGGCCATTCTCATGAACGTCCTGTTAGACTCAAACAAGTCGGAAGAAACTCGCGTATCTTCCGATTGCTAATCAATGGTTCTGCGACTGATTCCCGTTCAATTCAAAAGTCCACCGTCGTGAAAGGCAAATCGCTATAAACTCTCGGTAACTCTGCCCGTTATCCTTAAACGTCCGGTAAGTGAGTTGGTGAAAGTGGCCCTCAGACGTCTAAGAACTCATTCAACACACTCACTTTAATTGCATACATAACCATTTTTGGTATCGCAATATAACGTGGGTCGGGTGATGTTTGAATAGCGAAAGCGTTTATACTAAACAAGCTATACTTCAAGTCAAAGGGAGCTCCATCACCCGCCATGGGATTCGATCCCATGACCCCTACATTGGCTGATAGATAACAGTCCCCCACCCTGCCACTGCTTGCGCTACCAGGGGCGGCCCCAAGAACTCATTCATTCAGAGATTTTTCTACGAACTTTCATTTTCGATGTTCCTTCCCCAAAATCGGCCGAATTACGCACTGTGTGCCGGTCGCGTTTTGTCCTCATGAAGTATCCTCCCAGCCTTACCTTCGTCAATTGGAGTTATTGTTGAACCCCAACGTGTGGTTAGTTAGGATTTACCAGAAAGTCTTGGGAATTCCCAATAGCCAGTTGTATCGGGACTAGGGTCATACGAGAATTTCCACTCTTTCGCCAAGCTTTCGAAAATTATATTTTCTTCTTCAGGGCTCAGAGCAGAAGAAAATATAATTTTCGGACGCTCGGCGAAAGAGTGGAAATTCTCGTATGACCCTAGTCCTGATACAACTGACGATTTACTACTTTTGGGTCGATCTCCAGAATAATCTATTCCCAGTTGCACTCTCTACAAAGTTTGTAGATGAACATACATCACAAGCGGCAACATTTTTTTTTAAATTTTTTTTTTTTACCCGCACAGGTACACAACTACAGACCATTTGTGAGGCCCTTGGAGGTGTTGCCGGTTTGGAGCCGCGTGCCCTTGAAGCCTACACACCTGAAATTCTATCGAAAATCACCGAGTCCAAAGAAAGTGGCGTACAGGATGAAAACATCCCTTCGATGGTATGTAATACAAATGAGGCAATTTTGAATGGTTAGAGCTATTAGACCTGGTAATTGTGTTCTATTCGTCAATCACCTGCGATTGTTATGTAAGTGAAATATGACGGTAGTTGGAATGAAAAATAGATGAAATAAAAAGTTGTTCGCAACCTGCACAGGACGGAGTCATCTTAACACTGGCAGTGAGTGCGGAGAGCACCTGCAATCGTTGTGTAGGTAGTTACAATGACAATAATAATAATAATAATAATAATAATAATAATAATAATAAACAAGATACAGAATAGTAAAGAGTTGGTTAGTTAGGTTGGGAGAGGGAAAAAGAAAGTTCTCTCTCCCTAACCAACTCTTTGGATTAGACCTCTGCACCATCGGCAAACAACCACTTTATAGTGAAGATGAACATCGGTTTCTCACGATCAAAGTCTGCTGATATGTCCACCTCAGACCGCGCTCGCTGCCTGATGTCTATCTTCACTATTCTGTCTATTGTCTCCATGTTATTGTTATTGTAACCACCTACACAACGATTGCAGGTGCTCTCGCGTCACAACCTGAGTGGTGGATGTACTTTGCTTGAAAGTTCATGTGAAACTTTGAGAAATATTTCAATCTGTTTGCCTTTCCTACTATTTATTTAATCTATTTTATCATTCCATCTACCGTCACGAATAGTGCACAATTACCTTAGCTCTTGATGCACTATTTCTGCTTTCCAGGTGATGTTGTGCACGTTGATTTTTCAAACTGTCCCACCGGCAATGTGGACTGACGGACATCAATCTGCCGTCGACACTGTGCTGGAGCAAACTGATTTTTGGGCGCATTATAAAATAGCTCGGGCTGCTGCCAGGTGAGAAACCCAATCTGCCTTGTTAGATTTTGTGAGGTGCAAAACTATAATGATGTGTTGGGCTTTCAGGTACGGTAATTTCAAAGTGGCGGCGCGGATTTGGTCCGACCTCAAAGGTCGAGTCTCGTCGGAACATCTGCACTTTTGGCTGACGGCACTCGTTCACATCTCGAAGGCCGAAGAGACGCTGTCGTCTGGTCGCCCTCTGCTGGACAGATTGAGCGATGCTTTAACGTCGTATCATAAGTGTATCGCTGCACTGAGGGTGAGATTTGTATTTGTTGGCCTTCTCATGCCAGAGCCTATAACAGAACAAGCTCCAGACTGTCCTTCTGTTATTTTCAGGCTGGCAGTAGCCCCACGTTGCCTCACTGGAACCAACTGACGTTCCAATGCGAGTACGCTTCTCTACGGTGCGAACTCCTCCAATGTTTCCTCCAGTTGATCTCCTGCTGCCACAGTCTCTGCTTCGCTCCGCCGCCCGCGATAGCCGTCGCGATCGTCAACAACACCCGAGATGACCTTCAAAGATGCGGACACGTTACAAACCAGGTGGGAATCTGCCGGGTAGAAAATTCCCCGAAATACTCAGTTTGTTTAACGGTGATTTGGTTCCAGCTTCGAAAATGCGCCAAAGAGTTTCGAGCCTGTGGAGACATGTACTGGAAGTTGTACCAGAGTGCTTTCGACGCAGATCCCGTGTCACTCACAAACATACAAATGTATCCTTTGCGTTACGTTGAGTTTGAATTGCATACACCCATTTGATATTCATCCTTAATAACATATCAGTATGCAACAAGTTTGTATGGTCATGGCCCACACAATAGACAGTGCAGCTCTGTTGAATTACCAAGGCGACGAACCTGCCCTTAATTTGTCGTAAGTTCCATGTCAGGATCTTCCTACAAAATTGGAATTATACTCATTATTTTAGCTGTATGAGTAGAAAGTATCCACATGCTACTTTAATGTAATTGCCCCTTTCAGCACTCAAGATATGAGTTTGGAATCACAGTTGATGCTCGAATCTTGCCAGACTGCTTTGGGCCTTCTCGGCAAACTGGACAAATCGCTGAAGAACGTTGTGTCTCACCAGGTATTAATTAATCTACGATACTACTAATTCACTCCGTCTCTGTATGTGTGTGTATGTATGTCACAAGCCTTCTCCTCCGAAACTGTAAGCCATAAAAATAAGCCAATTTTTTCTGCCATTTCTGCCTACCAGACAAATCCTACTGGGGAAGTTGAGATCCGCTAAAAATGCAAGCAAACCGGCGCATTTGCCCACATCTTTCTTATTTTTAATGGGAACCCATTGTATGTCGGATTCGGATTCTTCGGCCAATTTTACGTCTGTTAAGCCCATTGAGCTCAATTTTTGATGAGCGCAAATCTGCGCCACTCTTCCTATCTTCGTTGTTTACACCCCGATTGAGTCGGCATTTCCTTTGTATCCTACCACATCACTCGACCTATAATTCCGGGCGATTTCCCGTTGCGCCCAAATTTCTCTGGTGATGCTATCATGAGAGCTCATTACGTAAAGAGGCTGAGAAAAGTGGGGAGGGTGGAATTACCCTATTGCGCCTATCTGACGGAAAACAAAGTGGACTTTCGCGCCCAAGAAGTGATATTGCAAAATGACGCAGTCTAAGAGGGGCTCATGTCCGATGTCATGAGAGCTCATGTTAGTGGGTACTGGAAGCTGTTCTCCTTTGTGTCCGATGATGGTCACAACGCAGGGGCACAAAAGACTATTCCGTCTGGGCTGCAAATAATAATTAGGTGGGCTAACCTCTTTATCCAAGAGGGTTTTGGGCGTATTGGGGCACTGCCCATAATTCCATTGGGCCAGCGAAGCGAGTCCCCCTGTCCGAGAAAGTGGTCCCCCCCCCCCGCCAACAAAATGGTTGGCCGAGCGAAGAGTGCCCCCCCCCCCCCCCCCTGTCAGAGTGCTAGTTTAGTATTAAAATTCGGATTGCTAGGTAGGATACAATGGAAACGCCGACTCAATCAGACTGTAAACAATGAAGATAGGAAGAGTTTCGCGGGTTTGCGCTCATCGCAAATTGAGCTCAACGGGATTATAGGACGTAAAATTTGCCGAGGAATCCGAATCCGACATAAACATTAGGGGTTCTCATTTAAAATAAGAAAGTTGGGCGCATTTTGAGGAGGTCTTAACCTCCCCAGATGAATATGTCTGGGAGGCCGAGATGGTAGACAAAAACATGGTATTTTTATTAGTTACGGTTTCGAGGAGAAGGCTTGTGACATACATACACACACAAATACAGAGACGGTGTGAATTAGTGGTATAGAAGATAGTGGTTTAGATTTATCTCCTTCTACGTCTTCCCAGTAGTCATAAATACTTCGTACGACCCCCTCCCCCTCTCCGCCTCAAATCCCAAATTTCAACATTGATGTTTTGACGTATCTTGCAGCATATTGAATGCTTAATATCCCAAGTGGAGCTCTTCATCAACAGTCCACTATGTATGCCGAGGTACTTCTTTCAAGTTCTTCAGACAACCAACGTGAAGGTTTGTAGTGACGTAGAATTGTTGGGAGGCAGTTTTTTTTTTTTTTTTTTTTTTCTCATCAAATCACGTTCATGAGTTTTTGTTTTAAGCTTGCTGTAACGCCTCAACCGCGTGTCAACGGCGAATGGATAACTGTGACAAGCGGTTCACAGCTGGCAGTTAAAGTGGAAGGTGTCATTCAGCATGGAAGTAAACCTGGACTGTTTAGGAGCGTCGAAAAGGTTATCGTCACGCTCAACACACAACCAACCGCTAAAGCCAACGTTAATGAAAAAGTAAGTTTCGACGGTGTGATTTCCCCAACGCCATTTTGCGGTGTCGATTTTTAACTTAAGCGCATTATTGCAGATACCGGAAACGGCGTTAAATCTGACGCAGACGGTCGTCCCTCACAGGGACTTCTTCTCCGCCCAGTTCCTCGTCTCTCTCGGCCCGGGCAGCGTCCAGGCGACAGTTACCGTCTACGCGTCGTTGGTGGATCAAACCGGCGTCGTCTGGCTCACAGGGCCCAAATCCACGTTGACATTGAAACAGCACGAAGATCCGATTTCGAGGAGCCACTGAGAGAAACTGATTCAGTCAATTGCAGGGTAGTTGCGTCTGCTGATATTAACCATTCAAGATCGGTGTGAGGGAGTTGGAAAAAATGACCACCACTTGGCAATACTCTTTCCGTCATTTTGCTACTCAATTCGTTTCATGTTTTGTAATGTAAAAAGTGTTAATTTAAAAAATAAAAATTTCTCAGAAACTTGTAAATACGTGAGATTTGAATTATGTCCGGTGCATTGGGCAAAACCCTAATAATTACGGGTAATTATTAGTTTTTGTTGGCATCGATGGTGGGTTTTGAAAACATCGATGTTTTTGGTCGATGTCGCAGCCCTGCAAGTACTTTTGGACTTCGAAAACCCCAAGGAGTTTAGAAGAAGACTTCTATTCTTCTAACATCCTGTATTCTTCTAACATCCTTGGAAAAACCCCACTTCGAGGGCCTCACTCGAGTCGAGTGACTCGACTATGGATGAAACATCGACGAGCAATAATCGATCTTACCTCGATTGTACAACCGGAAAGAATCGATCAAAAATAATCTTGATTGTAAAATAATTGATTTTTTGTTTGTTTATTTGTTAAAAAACCACTTCTTGAAACGGAATATGGAAGAAATGACACCATTAGTAAATAGGTACCACTGTTCTCGGGTTATTAGAGGGAAGCTTTCTGTAGTAATGTTCTTGTCAATGCTAGTAGGCCTAATTGAAGATGAAAAAATGGTTACCTACCAAATAATGGGCTTCCATTGGGTTTATATAATATATAAAAATTTATATTATAAATATATAAATAAATACATTATCACTCTTTGGGTTTATCATTCTTTGGTATAAGTAAATTGTGTAAAATTTAATTCTATCTATGAAAAATTATTTGAAAAAAAAAAAAAAAAAACAACAAAAACAATCGATACCTACCTACATCGTTTGGACACGTTTGTTGCCGGACCCGAAAAAATTGAGTACCTAGATACGTGTGGTTCTAAAATTGCTCGGAAAACGACACCTCATCCGACCTCCTGGCGTCCTTCAAAAGCACCATAGATGAAATCGGATGGTTTTGGGAGCCCCAAAAATGGATTCTACGTGGTGAATACCCAATTATTTAATGTTCAGGATTGACATCGTTGACTACCTATCTTCTGCAATAATTGTACCAATTATTGGTAAAACTGACAGAAGGCAGTTTCGAACTATGTAGGTAGTTGTTCTCTGATTTTGACTTGAGGGATTGATGTCGCTGACTTATCTTCTGCAATGGGTAAAACTGACAGAACCCAGTTTCGAACTTTGTGGGTAGTTGAACGCGATGTTTAGGTAATTTCCTAGTTTCAAAACTAGGTAGGTAGTTAACTTCAATAACAAACCTACCCATTTCATTCCTGAATAATATTCCTCAATATTCGTCGCGTCAGGCACCGCCAGACATAACGATTTTTAATGTTAAAAATCGACAATAACTGTTGATTATTAACATTTTTACTTTTAATGCTGGCATCACGGATAGGTAGATAAGATTTTGTCATTTTTTCAAATTAATCGCACCTTCAAAATGTAAATAATATTATTCATCAACATCATTTCATCTTTTCAGATTAATTTAAGTTTTTTCCCAAAACGTTGGAGTAGTTGGGAATGTGCCCAACAGGGGTCGCTAAAATGTCGTCAAACTGAAAGCCGAATCTAGATGTCAGCAGCATCGATCATTCGGAATCTCGTTTTCTTTCATCTTTCACCGTGTCAATAAAATTGTTTAGTGATATTCTTTGCGCACATTAGTTTATTTTTCGGGCTTCTTCTCGCTTTTCCTGCTCCGCTTCACCTCTTCAACATGTTTTTCGGGCCTGAACTTCGCCGACAAAGAAGGAAACCCTTTTGAAATGATCTAATTCGTGTGGGCTTGTTTACGCGTCGTGCACTTGTCTTCGGAATCGGGAGAATGTCAGGTTGTGTTGTGTAACACCAACATTTTGATTAGATTCGCCGTGGAGGATTTCAGGTAAATTGTTTTCGAGTACGTTTTATTGATTTTTGCTTCGAAGGGGGTTTGTCCCGAATGAAATCCGTGTCGATTCGGACCTGGATTCGCCTGTAACCCAGTTGGTTTTTTTTCCGCCGTGAACTCATTTTTTCATGTCATCTCGTTACCCGTTTGATGGGTGGGCCTTTGGCATTTGGAGAACGACCAGATTTCTTGAGGAACGTTTTTATGTCTTTCCCGCTTTCTCCTTAAAAACGTCCTTCCTCAACTGGAGTTTTTTCAATTTGTTAATTGGTGTTTGTGAGTTTTGTCGAAGTGTTAGGTTGTAGCTACATGCCTCGGCCGCTAATGATAGGAGTCACTTTCACTCGCCGTGGGATTTTTCAGCGTTTCCACCCTTTCATTACAAAATTGCTGGCGGTTATTGAACCCATTACTATGAGAATGGGTGGTACCCTCATGTATGGTAATTTGCTGCTTCTTCACTCAGGGAGGAGTTGAGCAAAATACCCTATTTACCTACCCACTGCATTTCATCTTATTATGGGGTCCGCTGGCCAGGGGACTTCAATGTAGGCTGTAAAGTGTCAAATGGCTCTGATTCGCACTAACTGGCTCTCTTGAAGGTCCTGGTCAGCAGGCCCGGCATCACACCCACATGCTACAAGGAGCATTAATAGGGCAACAACCCTCCCGCTTGTTATTCCGTTGACGTAGGCGCCACTCGGAGTCAAGACAGTCGGGTGGGCATATCAAGTAAGGGTGACATTCTACACGAGAACTACATTGAGTTCCTTTCTTGCGGAATAGACGAGCTGGCCAAACGTAGAGAAGCACCGCTTCCGTTGGATCAAATTTTCGTTTAATGTCTCCAACAGTAGACGTTTTCTATGTTGTCTGGCACGGTGAATCAAGTTGTCAACGCAGTTTTCCTGCAAGTTTTACGGTGGTAAATGAACGCTGTAAATTTTACCCATGGTTTTATCAAACTTCAAGGCCCGACGAACACATTACGTACAAAAAAACATGCACATCGAGACCTGAATTTAAGCTGGCTCTAGTTTCTACATTAAATAGTATGCTCGCGAAGACAAGAAATTTTGAGCGTTCATTTAGTATGTTAAATGTCGAAAGGAGAAAAGTTCGTAATTTTCAAAATTATTAGGCATCCGATGCGAGGTCGCGTATAATAATACCTACCTACTATAAACAAATACCCCGAAAAGCAGGGAAAACAGGATTAGGTATCGTTTTCGAGATAACAGGATTAGGGAAAACAGGATTAGGTATCGTTTTCGAGATAAATGCAGAAAATTTAAAAAAAGTCCGAAGTTTTCGAGGTTTTTGGCGTCTCCTGAAGTTTGCTCACCGGTGGCGAGGAGGCAATTCGGATTCTGCCCACCTTAAAAAATAACCTGGAGAGAATCGTTGAGGAAAAAACTTCAATACCACACAGCTCAAAACCCAAGATGACGGCATGAAAGGCCATTACATAGGTGTATTATTCCATGAATAATAACCAAAATTAAATCTGTATCAATAACAAAAATTAAAGAAAAAAATGCATTACATTGTTAGAACAGATATAAGTACAGATTTTTTTTTTTTTTTTTTTTTTTTTTCATTTATTTTACTCGGAAAATAATATTTTTCGAGTAAAAAAGGATCCAATATTATTTGGCCTCCTGGGAACCTTAAAAAATCTCATTTGTAGCCCCATGAAAGCCCTATAAATCCTCACAGTGAAATCGGATCGTTCTGGGACCCTCAAAAATTAATTCTACGTCTAAAAGTGCTTCGAAAACGACACCGTAGCCGAAAACCTTAAAAAACCGTTGCCTCATTTTAGCCCCGTAGCGCCCGCACGGGTTTGGGCGATCTTGCTGATAACCTTGCGGGCACAAGTAGATGGTAAACTGAGTATTTTGTCAAAATGTCAAAAAATTCCTGCTGCCCAAAACGGCTAGGACGGCGGACGGACATTTCGTATAAATACGAATTTGGAATCTACTTGAAACGTTGAAACTTGGACCTCTTGAAACGAATAAATTTCGAGGTTGATCAGAATTTTCGACCCCCAAGAATTCCAAGAATAATAAACCAAAAGTATCGGCTCCGATACTGGGTAAAAAGTATCGATACTACGATAGTCATCGATACTTTCTCTAGAAATATCGATACTTTTTCGACATCCCTACACTGTGTTCTTTGGGACACCTCCCCAACAGCCCAATGGCCTGATGGACAAATTTTGCTGACGCGTGTTGGTAGACATTTAATATTGCCGCAAATATTATAGATGGTGCCCGCAGACCAGAGGGGCGTCTCCTCTCCGCCGACGCGCAAGCGTTCAAAAGTTTAGGCTGTTCAAGTTGATCCTGGCGGGGAAACTGCGATCATGTCTATGGCCCATATGCAGAGTCGGGCAGGTTTTAAAAGGAATCCTCAACCCTTTAGGCTTCCTTTAAAATAAAAAGAATCCTCAAACGTCCTTCCCTTTTAAAAACGGTATGCAGAGAACCACTTTTACCGGAAAGGACTGAAAGTTTAAGGAAAGGATCGTTTAAGGGAAGATAGCTGCAGTAGCTCCACGCAGACTAAATTCGTGTGCATTGCGGGTTAAATAAACGAGTTTTTGCGCGCCAATGTTGTGGTTTCGAACTCCTTGACAAACATCGGGACAAGAAATTGTGACCAACACATATGATTGATTCCGGGAACTTGAAAAATTGATAGAAGAGTATTTTCCATATAGCCTAATCAAATTAGACAAAAAACCGCTGTTCAGCGGAACAAATTTCCGGTGAAGGTTTTATTGGTTTAACCGCTTCCTTTCCACTTCAGGATGATGGGAAAACAAAGTCCTGGTGGGTGGGGGGGAGGCTCGAAGGAGGGGGAAGCTCTAAATGTCACTTTTTTCAGTTTTTCGGGTATATCTCGGGAACCGTAATTCAAAATGAAAAATTGTATACATGAAATTTGTTGCTGACTAAATTGCCTACAAAATTGGTCCTGTTTGTTTTTTCTGTAGGACTAACCGTTGACGAGCTATGAGTGTTTTAAGTTCCAACATTTTTATAATTTGCCTGAAGTGGTGTTCTTCACGCTCATAAATGCAAAAATACCTGTTTTTGAGACGATTTGATGAAGGCAAAAAGGAAAATTTCCTTTAAAATAATAATTTTAATGGAAAGGTTTGGAATGATGTGATGGTGATGGAGCGGCATTCGACGGGAGAAACAAAAAGGAAGGAGCTTGATGAGGTAATAAGCTGAACTTCACTACTAGGGAGCCCATTTCCACCCTCGTGCGGCCAAGGGGCGAGATAGGTACGTACTACAAGTGGTACCAAGTAAGGGGGTTGGGAAACCCACTACCACCAACAGATTGGGGTTGGGTGCGGAAATCGGATGGGTATTTGCAGCCCCCCCTTTTTTTATAACAGCAATAGACGCCACTGCAGTCCCTGATGGGTCTGATTGTGGCTGCAGGCAGCGACACACGCCCCTGCCTGCTAGGCTGCCTCCCTGCTTACGCAGGCACCAGCACCTGCTGGTTGACCAAAAGTGGATTTAACATCCAGCAAGTTGGGCTCCCGAAGGAACCCTTGAATGGGACAAGAGCCCCTCTATCTGGTCCTGTTAGTGTTTAGGGTTTGGACACTTCGCCCATCCCATCAGGCTCTCCAAGTAGGACACACGCCCTACCCAGAGATCCGTGACTCGGTGTGGATTTCCATCCGCACCATTAGCTATTTATGAGGATCGGACTCCAGCCCTTTCCATTACCTACCTAAAACTTAGCTTTTATTTCTAGGTCGGCCCATCCACCAGCCTCCACCAGGACTTTATGAAACCTAGGAGATCTACCAACCTTGTTTTAACTATGTCCCCAGGATAACAAGTAACGCACCTCAGGGACAGGAAACGAGCCGTGCAAGCACACTGCATGTGCACAGCACATGCTCCGCAGACTCTGGTTCGGCATTACAGAACCGACATACCTCAGTGTCTGATAATCCTAACTTATGGAGATGGTACGGGAGCCTGCAGTGGCCTGTAAATAGGCGCACAAGTATCCACATATCACCTCTCTCCAGATGAAGCATCTCCCTTGCTCTTGACCTGGAGAATCCAATGAACAACCTCGCTTGTTTCTGACCAGGGAGTCTTTGCCAGTGCAGCGCTCTTTCCTTTGTCTCCCACTTAGAGTTTTAATTCAACAGAAAACGCTTTGTTGTCCCGAGAAATGCCTCGGGACCTATTGGGAGACATGCTGAGCACTCCTTTGCAAGGATGTCAGCAGCCTCGTTACCCTCAATGCCCTGGTGGCTAGGACACCATGCGAGGGTCACTCTATTGCCCCTTGCGAGGAGCTTGAGTTTGTTCAGACAGTCCCAGAGCAGCCTCGATGTAATAGAAAACGAGGGCAAGGCCTTCAGTGCAGCCTGACTGTCTGACAGTATATAGACTCGGCCGACATCGCAGCTGGTGCACACAAGTGCCAATGGCGTTGACTTCTGACTGAAAGATGCATCCATGGTAGCCATTGCCCCAAGGGGCTCCGATACCCGGGTCCTTGGTCCGAAGACACCTGAGTCGGCTCTACCATCCATGACAGATCCATCGGTGTAGAGGACCATAGACCCCATGTTCGAACTGGGGTCTCCCCTCCCTCCACTTCAACCTCTCATGGATGAGGACCCTGAAGGGAAGGTCGAAGTTCAACTTCTCTGTCATGGCACCAGCTGACGCTGCCTCATTCACTGGTATTCTATCCAGAATGCCGTGAAGTGCTCGTCTTTGACCTTTAAGCAAATGGTCCATGCTCCTCATCCTCATTGCCTGCAGGTATGAGAGCCTCTGCACATGGATGTGGATGGGTGATAGGTGATGGATGGGTCCAGTAGGACCTCCAGCGCAGCAGTAGGGCAATTCCGGATGCACCCAGTAATACCAACACATGCCAGTCTTTGCACTTTGCAAAGCAGTTTCTGCGCTGTGGACTGGTTGGTTTTGTTCCACCAGATGAAAGCACCAAACGTGAGGATAGGACGCACAATGGCATTTTCACCCCTTAAAGACCCTGGACTCTCCTGCTCCTCCTGAAATCCTCTCATCAATATTCTGTTCCTGCAAGACCGGCTGTGGAACACAGTGAGGCTGTCGGAAGGCAGGGATCTTCTGCTCAATAGTGTGTGGGGATTGCAATGGTTCCTGCACAAATAGCCCTCCTGCTGACGAAGACTTGATGGATGGCGACAATGAAGAGCTTCTGGACCCCTTTGACGAACTTGTGTGAGGTTAAGTTTACAATTCATGAAAATAAACAAGTTCCATTTACTCAACAAAAAGAAAATTCACTTCTATTAATCGATTTGGCGAATAAAGCTCAATTTTCGGCAATTGGTTACTTTCATTGCTCTGTACCTCAGTAACGGTTAGTCCTATAGAAAAAACACACAGGACCAATTTTGTAGACAATTTAGTCAGCTATAAATTTTATGTACACAATTTTTCAATTTGAATTACGGTTCCCGAGATATAGACGAAAAACTGAAAAAAGTGACCTTTGGAGCTTCCCCCTCCCCCGAGCCTCCCCCCCACACACCAGGACTTTGTTTTCCCATCATCCTGAAGTGGAAAGGAAGCGATTAAACCTATAAAACCTTCACCGGAAATTAGTTCACCCGATTTGTCTAATTTGACTGGGCTAATAAAGTTGTTTTGCTGTGCTTTGCTTACGGTTATTACGGAAAACGCAAAATATTCTCAAATCAACTTCCTCAGTCCTCTTTTTCTCGGGTGATCGAAGTCGCGACGCTCTGCATGTCTGCTTTGCTGACGGTCTACCGAACTGACCATTTCCCCAAGTCGGAAGTCGGGCGGCCCGACGTCAGCGGAAAGTCGGCAAAATCGAGTTAGAATCAGCCCCTGCCCCCCAGAAATGTAGGGCCTACCTTCAGGCCGCATTCGGATAGTTGTCGTCCATCGACCGATCATCACCCGTCGATGCTGATTATAGTCCAACCGTCGAAATCGATCCCAGGTCTCCTGGACCTCCACGAGCGTTTCCCGGATCCCCTGGACCTGTGAGACACTCTCCCGAGCCTTCTCCACGATTAGGACGTGGACTTCGTGTGGACACCACGGGGAATCAGGCCATCCCTACAACGGCGGCGCTCTCGTGCAAAGACAATTTGGAACCGTGATCGGTACTAGTTATTAATAAATATTATAGTTGATAATATCTGTCAGTAATGTTACTATTTGTAAAATAAATAATGCTTAGGGTCACAACCCTTGGGCTCTCCATTTTCCTGACTGCCTGGAGGAAAGAGAGAGTTGTTGGTATTAAATCCAATTTTGATGACTTATTTGATAATTGGTGCGTAGATTTGATTCCGCCGTTGCTATAAATTAACAGCACACAAAAGCCGACACCGAGGTTGACCCAACGCTATAGATAGTACAGGTACTATCTGTGTACAGGTGTGCTACATTGGATCTGACGGCGACATATCGGTTCGCCGTTATTGGCAGTACCTAGGCATTTTATTAAAAATCTTAAATTTTGACAAAATAATCGGTTTACCATTTAGTTGTGCCCACAAGGTTTTCAGCACAATCGCCTAAATCCGTGGGGCGCTATGAGGCTAAAATGGGGCTACGGGAGGGTTTTTGAAGGGTTTTGGCTATGGGATTGAGTTAGGTGTCGTTTTCGAAGTATTTTTGAACGTAGAATCCATTTCCGGGAGTCCCAGAACGATCTGATTTCACCGTAGGGCTTTCATGGGGCTACAAATGGGATTTTTTGAAGGATTCGAGGGAGGTCAAATATGGTGTCAGTTTTCCGACGCATAATCCATTTTTTGAAATCCAACATCTGTCCGAACATTGCATTTTTTTAATTTTTATTATTATTTTTTTAAATAAAATTTATAAAAATTTTATTAATATTTAATATTTTCTTATTCACACAAATAATTTTTGCACAATTTGATATAGGTTAATTATTAACCTTAATCAAAGAATGATAAAACCTTGGTAAAATTCGCAGCGTTTTTTTTGGAAATTTTGTATCGAACATTCGACAAAATCCATTATTTCCAGCATAAATTCTCGATGATGAAATAATATCATCGAGAATCAAAAACAGTTGATGGTTTATAATGATACAAAGCAAAACTAATCACTCAACTCGGCTCCTTATAGTTGGAGGAACGTAAAAAGCTGGTCGCGACCAGCTTTTTACGTTCCTTTTAGTGGAGTCAATTTGTATGGGCATTTTGGAGGATTCCTTAAGAAATGCATTAAAGGAGCACCTCTGCATTCGAAATCAGCCAAAGGAATGATTAAGTGAAGAAGTCGAGGATTCCTAAAGTAAAAGGACCTATTGATAAAGGAAGCTGTTATCAGTGGAAAGGAAGGTTTCTGCATTGCGAATCGAATAAGAGGATCCGAAAAGGCCAACTTTAGGATTCCTTTTAAATCCTGAACGTCTCTGCATATGGCCCTAAGATCCTCCTCCTCCCACCCAGCTAATGACAGCTCCACGATCCCAAGCATATCTGACATCAAGTCCGAGGATTACAGCAGCATACAGCTTCCTGGACGCTTCCAGTGAAAATATTCTCAGAAAGTCCTCCACCTCCAACTCCGTTGGGACCTGGAAGCTACTCGTACACTTGTGATAGGCAACGTACATACGAAATTTTCCCGCGTCAGATCCACCACAACTCAGCGGCAAAACTTGGGCATCCCTGCGCGTTTCCTTTAAGTAACAAGCACTGGGCGAGGTACACTGAATTTCCGCGAGTTGGATCAACATAACATAAAATACCTAATAGGTATCAATGATCTCTGGGAGCCAGCACAATGGGCCGTCAGTCTAAGAGGATGGCTGCTCTTGAAGAACTCAACCATCAAGCTCTGATCTAATTATATCTCCCCCTTCTCATTGCAGTTTACCCAAAACAAGCTGTCCGAAAGCGATGATTGCCCAGCATGTATGGATTATCGGACATGGAATTGAAACCCAGCTCGCCGGGGATGGAGACGGAATCCGTCAAGTCGATAAGTGAGCACGGCTCGAAAATCAAGAGGTCCAAATCTCACAATCACAGAAACTCGCATAGGAACCATTCGCACAAGAATTCACGGTAAGAAGGTTTAGCGGCTTCATGATCTGCACGGTCTGTTCAAATTACTAACGTTGTAACTGCCACTGCAGGAATCACACTAGGGAAGAAGAGAATATGGCGCCGTTTCAGACTGCAGTTATGATGGAAGAAAATAGGAACGGCCAGGAAGTCATAGATGTACAAATTATCCCTCAGGTGAGCCTTCGCTTTTCTTTTCCCTTTCGATCTTTTTCCTTGATGATTTGTTAAAATATTTTCATTGTCCATAGGATGACAATTGGGGAGAGAACACGACGGCCATCACGGGCAACACGTCCGATCAGTCGGGTTCGGTCGAAGAAGTCAATTTATGGCCATCGGAACCAGATTCAGGAATGGGCTTCACCTGTTCGCGCTACGTTGCTACGGGCCTCGCCGTCATAATTTCCGCAGTGGCTTTTTTCAGCCCCATCCTGATGATTATACTTCCCAAAGTTGGTAAGTACTTAGCGGTTAGCAAATTCCTTGGAACACACCGTTTTTGCCCATTTGCATTCTCGTGGAGCCCGACGGTTGGACTGGAACCCTTTTATGTGCTGGTCCCAAAGCGGGTGTTTGTAGAGTTCTTATGTTCTCTGTTTTGCTACATCAATATTTATTATTGTGTGTGATGAACACGCATACTTCATGTTCACGCCACCGTTTGCATTGGTGGGGGGGATAGAGAATTCCTGGTCAGACATCCCAGGCTGACTTCGCAAGAGGAAGATGAAGAAAGCCTGGCCAGTGCTTTTAAACTAGTAGTAGATGGGTGATTCTCCTAAAGTAGGGATATTTGACTCTCATTTGCCGGAGTTCTTTAAGTGCGATTATTGGTGAATTTTTCTATCACAATCTATGTACCTATTACACCCCTTAGGGCGAAAAACCATGACAACATTACACAATTTATTCCTATTTTGATCATAAAATTAAATTGAGTGAAATTTTATTGTTGAGGGACTGCCTAATTCAGTGAAATCGTGGTATGTTCTGACGAATTGCGGGCGAGGGTCCTTAAATAAAACAACATAATATATAATAAAATTCCAGGGTTGCCATTAAATTTTGAAGATGTACATCTCAAATGTTGTATTCGGTTTCTTCATCTCGCAGGATTCTTCCCGTCGTTGGGGGCGAGTTTGAGCGCCGCCGAGAGGGAGCAGCTCCTCAGTTGTGGTCCCGAATGTCGAGGGACGATGGTGTCGCTTTCGTTCAAGCTTTTCCTTCTCGGAGCCGGCGCTTGGGCGCTTTTCGTTCGCAAAGCCAGAGCCACGCTCCCCTGCATATTCATGTTCAGAGCCGGAACTCTCCTCCTCGTGCTCATCTGCACGTTCACATTTTGGCTTTTCTACATCGTCCAAATCACTGAAGGTAAGGTAAAAGGCATCATTTCAGAAGACGCTTGTCGAGTCACTGTATTGACCGATGGTTTTCATTTTCAGGAGCGAGCGAATCCGCCACCGGTGAAGTGTCTTTGGAGTACAGAGCTCTGGTTTCTTTCGCATCCAGTTTGACTGACACGCTTTTGTTCATTCACTACTTGGCTGTTGTCCTTCTTGAAATCCGCCATCTTCAGCCTTCATACTATGTCCAGGTATGCCTCCTGTTTTATCCCTCACAAACTTTGAAAACGTTTATTACTTCCACCCACTACAACTTCAACTCGTTCATTTCAGATCGTCCGAAGCCCAGACGGTGAGAGCAAGTCCTATGCAATAGGGAGCCTCAGCATTCAGCGAGCAGCAGTTTGGATACTAGACAAATACTACACCGAATTCCCCGTTTACAACCCTTACCTCGAGCGGATCCCCGTCTCAAAACCCAGAAAGCCCACGTCCAGTTTTAAATACTACGAAGTGGACGGCGTCAACAACTCCACTCTTCAAGTAAGCGTAAATGGCATTAAAGTACGAATGGATTCAGATTGGGGGGAGTGTCGATCCATTGAGGTCAGAAGCCGCCCAGGTATTTGATGAAAGAATTTGATCACGTTCAGATTAAATTGAAAGTGGGTGGAAAGTTGTTGAGGGTTGGTCAACATCAACTTTCCACCCACATTCTTTGAAACGGTCAACACCATCATCACCAATTAAACTGAAAGGGATGTAATGAGCTCCTTGAATGATTTAAAAACCATTTTTTCTGGGAAAGGTCATGCTTCAAAATTTACGAAAAGGGGTCCACATTGCAGAAAACCCGTTTCTTTTATTTATAGGGCTTAGGAAAAATATAATATTTGAATTCCGAGGCCTGGAGGAGGGGGTACAAGTCGTGGGCTGCTTAGTCATCATTTGATTGGTCTAAAGATCTCTCTTTCTCTTGCATCTATGCAAATAAGCCAACTCCGAAAATTTTGCATTGAGGTACTCTACGGAGAAGGTCATTCAAAAATCCAGCATCAAAGTTATCAATACTGAAGGTTTTTTTAAAAATCGACCCGTGTTTTTATTTCGATTCCATTCGTATTCAATTCGTATTGAATAATAAATTTTATTATTCAGCGCTCTGGCAGCTACTTACTCAACTACTCGATGCCCTGAGAGGCGAGGTGTGACGTCACATGCCATTCAGTTCAAAATTTCTAACATTTCTAAACAGTTCTGCTCGTAACTATACGGATATTCGAACTCAAAATTTGTGTATGAGGGTTTTAAAAGGTGCTGAATCCAAATAATATTAAATATTCCAAATTTTAAATAATCCAAATAATATTAAATATCCAAATTTTGGATTCGGAATTCGGCATTTCTAACAACATAATATAACAACATAATATTATTATGTTGTTAAAAATGCCGAATTCCGACCTTTTCAAGGAGCTCATTCAATAACATTTGAAAAAGCACAAAAGCACAATGCACCGAACACGATAAGCTGCGGAAGCCCAAAAGACCGGGCAGTTGGTAAGATACACTGGCTTCTGAATTAGTTTAGCTTCTATTTTCCTGTGACTAGGGCTCAGATTAATATGTTCGATAAAGTCATCAAATATGCTAGACAACCCCATTATATCAATTCAATTCAATTTATACAAAAATGTAGACACAAATTCATTTACAATATGTTCGAAAAACCCCGTTAAAATCTACAGAAAGGAAAGTGAAACAACAAAAAATCGACACCTTATGGGCTATATATTCCTATATATAAATGGGGTTTTGTAGGACTTGGGCCTGGAAGTCATCGCCCTATTATATCTGGTCTCGTTTACCTCAACGCGTTGTCACTCAGGTAGTGATTCCCGTCCCGCCGGTCGGTTCCGATATTGCCCCGGTTTAGGGAACCAAAGAACCAAAATTCACTTTTGATCACCAAGTGGTAACTTGGCGTTTTCACAGGAAGGCCCTTAATCTTCCCGTTTTGAGATATAGCGAGATTTTGATCAGTTTCTGCTTCCTAAGCGAATGGCCATGACGAAAATTGAAGTTAGAATCGTTTGCAATTATTGGTAGAACTGTGTACCGTCGTTTCACTAAAACAAATAGTCGACAAATCCGATGAACTAAGGTGAAGCGCTGTAAACCCAAAGTGACTATCATTATTCACCATAAATGATTTCTTACTTTTTTACTTCTTTAGAATCAGTCGAGGAACGCGATGAACTCTTCCAGGCGTAGAGACTCTAGTCATAACGAGCGGTTCTACGAAGAGCATGATTATGAAAGGAGGGTGAAGAAGAGGAGAGCGAGGCTTCTTACGGCAGCTGAAGAGGCTTTCACGCACATCAAACGACTTCATCACGAACCAGGTGGGTTTGTTTGTACTCTACATTTACCCATTTGTCGACGTGTTTTGACAATGTCTCCTTCCAGCTGGAGGTATGCCGATGGACGCTCACGAAGCGGCTCAAGCTGTATTCCCGTCTTTGGCGAGAGCGTTGCAGAAATATTTGAGGGTGACCAGACAGCAGCCGAGGCACAGCGTCGAATCCATATTGCAACACCTCGCCCAGTGTCTGTCCCACGATTTGTCCCCCAGAGCTTTCCTCGAGAGGTTTCTCCACCCGACGCCGGTGTTGCAGGTATGCAAGTGCTGTCAGATTGTGAATTTTCGTGAAATCCCAGGTGCATCGTAAGTTCGTTATCTCCCCCATTTCAGAACGAAAAGGAGCAGAAAGAAGTGCAGTCTTGGTCCCTTATATGTGACCAAGTCCTTTCGCAGCCCATCAAAAAAGGCACGATCTTCCAATTAAGGCAGAACGACGTCTCGCTCCTCTGCACTATCCACCCACTTCCTCATTTCAACGTGACGGAGGAAGTGATCGACCCCGCGTCCAACAGGTTCGTCCTTAGGCTTAATTCTGAAACGTCCGTTTGACCAAAGCCCAAAAACTGTCATAACATGCGGTTCATATGACAGGAAGTTTAATTTTGTGATATAGGTTGTAAACTTTTAATACTCATTTTATTTGTATTCAACTTGTCATCACTAGTGCACTGAAATGTAACATCTCAGTCTACTTGACCCGATAGACGATTCGTCTTTAAATACACCCACCAGGCTGCTTCACGTTAAAATACCATTTCAGTGCACTACTTTTTATTAAGAATTCAACCATAACCAGTGATTTGTGAATTGACCCATACGATATTGTGTTTTTGGAAATGGTGCTTTACTGAGATGTTCTGTTGCCCTCTGAACGTGAAACGTATATACTAGAAACTAGTCGTCATCTATTGAAACTGTAAACTTACGACGTTGAAGCTACTAAGTTGAAACGTGTATTTTGCCAGTTCTGACCTTCAGTAGAAGAGCCTTATTTTCCGTTTTGTGGTTTTCAATGGGCTCCTTGAATGATTTTTTTCTGGATAAGTCATCATTCAAAAGCAAGTAAACTAGATAAACATGAATATGGTTCAATATTATTGAATAAAATCGTCTTCATGATTAAATAATGATGAATTTTATAGGATCTTAGGAATCATCAACTATTTGAATCTGGGGTCAGAGGGCGGGATTTGCCTGATTTTGATTGGTCGAGAGATGCAAGTTAACCAACCGCGCAACTCATCAAGGTTATTCAACGATTGACCCAAACCGGCTGTTGGGTTTATTTTTATTGCATCAGCAAAGACAAATTGCTACGAGTTAACTTAGACATGCCCCACTGCTGCTGATACGTACGTATGATGCGTACTGAGCTTGCATAGATCTGAAACCATAAATGTGCCACACTGTGATGAGTGAGGCTGGGCGGCCTGTCGAACTTGGTGGTGAGGGGATTGAAGGGCGTTGATTTCCAGAACCTTTTCAAGGAGCCCATTGATCTTTCCGTTTCTCGCAATTGTGCTTCTGATTTAGTCCCTCAATGCTACTTCTTAATCCCTGTATTGAACCCAGTGATGTTTACGCTCTTTGTGAATCTACGTTACGTCAAGACACCGTTTGGTTTTTTCGTTTGACACGTTAAGTACTCAATGTTTTGATAGTTCAACTGAAGCAGGAATAATTCTTCGAGGCCATATCGCTGTTCATATCCAAAAACAAAAACTCAAGTGACTGTATTCTGTGACCAAAATTTCCAAATCGTTTTGAACCCGCTGAGTCGCCCATTTTTAATTACACAACGTTTGTGCCTGATGTACATAATTCGAAATGTACATAATTTCATTTCACGATGTCTGTTATCACGTTGTGTCATTTTTTGATATTTAATTAGGAAATTAGCGTCCAGCGCGCACATTGAGAAATTAAAACGTGGCGCCTTCTTCGAGAAGGCATCAAACTGAAATTGTATTTGTGATTTATTTAATTTTGCACAACCCACCATGTTTTAGTTAGTTTTTATTTATCCACAATAATATCGTGGTGTGAGTTTAAACGTCAATTTGTTTCACTTCGGGTTTTAGCGTAGTTATGATGCTCTCCGTGTAAATATTGACGACATAAATTATTTATAAAACTCGTACTAGTAAATAGAATAACTATAGTGTGTTCGTTATGAGACTTGTAAAAAATGAACATTCCACGGTCATAAATGACTTGATTTATTTTTCATGCTTTCCCTCGTGGAGCGCAATTTGATTCGCTTCTGCGTGGAATAATTTCTAAATCACTTTGACCGACCATATCATGTTCTCATCCCGATTGTGTGATGTTTCTCGATGTGTTTTACGATGGGTTGTGTGTGCTTTTCGACCGGGAAACTTTCACAAGTAATAGAGCACTTAGCGGTTGTGAGATTTTATGAATTGTTCAACTGTTCTGCGATTTGTTCGCTTCTGTTCGTGTAGTCTACGGTGCTCAACGGCTATTTTGACTGAATTGCAGCTCAGGCCGAGGAGAGGTCCTTTTTATATAGATTTTCCTATTGAAAACTTGAGTGTAGGACGTTCGCTGAAAAGTGGGAAATTTGTTTCAAATTAAGTGATCTAATAGTATAGAAACGAAAAATAAAAGTTTGTTTTCATCTTTTAAATAAAGATTAGTTGAAAGAAAAAAGAAAACAATGAAAAACATTGATTCTAAATTATACTTTCTAAAATGGCAATTTTCCAAAAACTGTTTTGACGACATAAATTTTCAATTCTCTTTACCAAAAAGTAGTAAAAAAAGTCAAGTGAACAATCACATAATTTTTACTTTTGCAATTATTTATTTACAATTTTGTAAGTATTTATAATTTTTAATTATTACATGAATTTTTTCGTTACCTTATTTTAAGTTTTTTCAATGGTCCATTCAAGTCAGAGGGGCAGAAGACCAAACCAGGAAGAGAAACTGTCACTCATTTTTGAAATAAGCAACAGCTGAATGTTATCGCTGAGATTAGAGGTTATCAGCGATTAGAAAAACTGCCGCTGCGATTACAGCGCTTTTTTTTTGACGATTTTTACACAGTTTCGACGCGGTAAACCATCAAAACTTGTTTCATGCTTGACTTCGAAACTACCGGACCAGATTCGCTGCAGGCTGTTTCGACAAATGGAAACCGGAAATCTTTGATATGTCAAGGTTACTATCATCCGGGAGTTTTTTCCCCAACACCTTGGGAATTTTTTTCTCGGGCTCTTTTTCCGCATACCTACCTTACTCCTCAGACGCAACTGCTATCTACGCTGTGAGGACTTTTTATGAGATGATTCTCACACATGAATTATTCATCTTTGTCGAAACGGGCTCACAATTTCAAAAGAGGGTTTGCCGAAACGGCCTGTTTATTTTGTCGAAACGGGTGGTTTTGTCGAAACGGGTTACAGCCACCAGATTTGCCTCGTTAGGGTTCATTTTTCTCTCTTTACTTTTGATGGTCCAAACAGCTCCTCGGCCCTTGCAATTTTTCAGGTTCTTGCGGTTACTTGAAAATGAGATTAAATAATTTAATCTCATTTTCAAGAATAATTATTATTCTAATCGCAGCGGATTTGTTAGAAAAACGTTTTTCATCAAAATCTTCACTTTTTTTATGTTATTCAATTTTTAAAAATTCTTAATTTTTTATTTAATAATTAATAATTTAATAATTGATAATTATTATCAATTGCCAAATTTTCAATATGTCATACAATTATTTTTCGTCATGTAAATCATTTTAAAACAGAAAAAAAGAAAGAAATATTGATTAAAATTATTAAATCATAGGTAATGAAAAATTAAAAAAAAAGAGTTTAAATGATCAAAATCGTGAAACTAATAATTATTGTAGGGTTTTTTTCAAGTTTGGTATGGTCTGTGTTAGCTTCTGAGGTTTTTCTCCCCAGAATCATCCTTTACGAGCCCCCCACTACACGAACAGAAGGCCATTCTGTGGTTGGTAACTCTGGCATTCAAATTTGAATTCGTGTCCCGCCTCTTTTTTCTTTCGGTAACTAGCTTTTAAGGGAACAAGTCAATTTTGTCGTCAACAAATTCCGTTTCAATTATATCGGCACACACAATCGAAAACATTTTCTGTCGAAGCGTCGGTGCCAAAATCACTCTGGACATTGAAACTCACCGAGCCAAAAGAAATTGTATTTGCGTGCAATACCCCGTGTTCAGGCGGTTGTAAACTGTATTTGTATACCAAAGCATAAGTGATTTGGATTTTGTAATTAACAGTGTTGAGACAAAGTATTGGTACTTTACAACTCACAACCCTCTCGTATTCTCGAAGACTTCTTTTTTAAAACATTTGTTCGTGTCGATGCAGTTGATTTTGTAATGAAGTGTTCTGTACAATATAACTTATACATATTTAGGTCGGACCAAAGACGGGGATCTGACTGTATTTATCAAACATCCCCCGTACAAATAATCAAAACATAATCGATTTCCCTTTACAAGATAAGAGTTTTTTTTTTCCCGTTTGTTGCAAAGTATTGTGAAATGCGATTTTATTTCTCGGGTACTTTACTGTCACGGGTTGCATTAGCGCTGTTGCGGATGCAACAAGAGTTAATGATAAGCGCCATCAACTTGTTCATTACCTAACGCTCCCGAGAGACAACATCACAATGTGATGTCATTTAGTTCTAATTTGTGATATCGCAAATTCAAAGTCGAGAGCCATTACGTCTGCCATACTTTTAAGTTTCAATCGTGCTCTCGTCACAGCATATCACCTTCTGTCAATCTGAAATTGTCATGTTCAAACTGTGTATCGTATCAATTTGAAGGTATTTAATTTATTGAACATTCCATGACATAGTAATAGTGAATTTAAGTAAGATTTTCGTAATTTCAAGATTTAATCAAAGTTTGGTAAAATTCGTACTCGCCTTATTTTGCATTCCATGACGCATTTCAACTTTATCGATATTGTAGATAATTAATTATGTTCCTAATTATTCATATTAAATTATAACAAATTTTTTTATTGGATTTTTTAATGAGTGATTTGAATTTTTTAAATTTTTGTACTTTTTTATATAGTTTTTAATTTATTGTCAATTTTTGTATCAGACATTGAACATTTTGATTTTTCATCTTCCTTTGGGAATTGTTAAAAATGGTCTTGAAAGCGGTGGCAATAATATCTATACATATTTCATTATAGTAAAACGGTTAGTCCTTTTTGTGTAATCATGAAAATATATTGTAGGAAACTATATGATGTTTGCGAGTGTTGCTTTGGAAGAAGTGGAGGGGAGAGCAGATTTTAAGGGTGAAGTCAGGATGAAGGAAAAATGGAAAAATGTTTGTTGGGATCGGGGTGTTGGTGACAGGTGCAGTCTGTTGCTGGTTAGAGTCTGTCGATTGAGTTACAATCGCTTCGTGCGGAACTCAGCCTTGCCACAACGGTTGGATTCTGTGAACTGCCTACTTGTCGTAGCTGTTCATTCTGGGTGGAATTTGCGGCCTTTCAAGTCAGAAGCATACAGTCTTAGTGGAATTCTCAGCCTGTCAAGTCACAAGTGTCCATTATGAATGGAAGTCGCGGCATTTCATGACACAAGTGTCCATTTTGAGTGGAATTTGCAGCCTGACAAGTCACACGTGTCCAAACTGAATGGAATTCAGCTCCCCATTCAGAATCACCTCCTGGGGAGCAGTCAGCGGCCAAGCCGCAACAACTGCCTCTTCAGAGTGGAATTTTCGTCCTGCTATTTACTGCCCACTTGAGCCTCCTGTTCAACCATTTTCACCTCATTTTGAACCCAATTCCTTTAAAATCGGCCCAAACCAACACCATCCCGTCATCCATTTTCGCCCCAAACGACCCTCATGGCTGACATCACCCTTCAAATCCGTCTCCCCCACTATGCGCGTGCTGTTTGCTGTTTTTCTCTGTACAGAGTTGAGTTGCGTGTTGAGGGAAATCGAGCGAAATCCCGCTGTTTTCTAGTATTTTCGCCTGTTACTCCAAAATAAAGTAAAAGCTATATCATTAATCAATACATCAATAAATTATCAATATCGCCTGTTGTAATTTGATTGCCTTGAAACGTTTGAAAATTTTACTGGTTGTTGATTGGAGTGGTTTTTTGGCTTATAAACTTGTACCGAATATATTTTTTTAAATATTAGTTGAAAGATGAATTATTAGCACACGGTGAAAAAAGAAAAAGAAAAAAGAAAATAATTATAATAATAAATTTTGAAGGTCAAGTTATAACCAGCTGTAATCCAAACATGTATTTGCACAATAAAATATGATATTGTATTTGTGAATTCTGCATAAAAAAATGTATTGATACCAATAATATATTTTAAAATTTTAGCCACCCCATAGACGTGGATGTGTACCTTTGACGCCAAGCGCATGTAATACCACATTGAAAAACCAGGTTGAATCCATTATTGTCTGATATATGTATTTTTTTAATCTCAATAAAGTGCTAGTGATTTGTAATGGTGTTTTTTTCACGAACCAGCGGCGGCCGAGCAGCAGCCCGGTTGATTCTGCCCCACTAGCATTTATCGGCAAAAATTTAGTTTTGGACCAGATGATTAAACTCCCATTTCTTGTGTGGTAAAAACCCCTGAGCTGGTTTTTACATTCGGTTCTTCATATTGATCCAATGTGTAATAGGAATTGAATTGCTAAGACGCAAATTAGATTTATTTTAAGGTACAAAAATGGTTAATTGTCACATGGTAGGAAATGACTTATCGCTGTATCGCTAGCGTAAAGGCACGTACAAATAGTAATTTACAATAAATTTCGCGTATATTTACAACGTTATGGCCGACCTGAGCCAATCCTCAGCGAAATCTTCAGCACGTCTGACTAGATGGTTCTGGTTGTGCTTGTGAAGGTTTGGGAGGTTGACGCGGAGGAGTGAGGTTATCTACCAGTCGTTGGATCTTATCGTTATTCTGGTTGGCAGGATGGTTTTGTGGCGGTGGACGATCCGTTTGGGCGAAGGTAGAGGAGCCTCGCGGTAGGGTGTTGGGTGGTCGAGTTCTTCGCGGTCGCGGAGTTGTGGTTCATGGCGGTAGTAGCTGGCAGCTTGGCGGTTGTAGGAGTCTTCTTGGTGGAAGTTGGCGGTTTGGTGAAACTCTTGGCGGAAGTCAGCGGGTTGTCGGTGGTCTTTGAGGTGTTGGAAGCTTTGTTGAGTGAGGTGGTTCTGGTAATTTTGATGGTCCAGGTGGGCCTGGAGGGCGGATTGGTAGTGAGATTGAGATTGCAAGGCTGCCGGTAGTGGCAAAGTCGGGTTGGCTGGAAGGGGAATCTGCCCGATTGGAGTCAGTGGAGCCACGTTTGTCGCTGGGATGACAGGAGTCGCCGGTACTACAGGAAAGGCTTTGTTGACGTAGACTGGATACGGCACTGGGCGGTCAACAGGGACGTGTACAGGAACTGGCACTGGTCGGTCCACAGGCACAGGAACTGGTCTGTCTACAGGCACTGGCCTGTCAACTGGCACATGGACTGGAACGTGTCTCACGACAGGGACTGCTACGTGCTTGATGACCGGGTAGGGCTGAGGAACTGGCACAGGACGGTCAACCGGTACGTGAAATGGTACCGGCCTGTCTACAGGAACTGCCACCGGCACCTTCACTGGCCTGTCCACTGGTACAGGCACCGGAAACGCCACCTGAAAACATATTTAAATTGACTCGAAAATTCAACTTCTACTTCAAACCACCTCCTTCAGCTTACTTTGTGCACTTGTGGTATAACTGGAACAGGTTGATGCACCACTTGCGGCCCCACTGGCCACAAAGGTGCTGCTGCCACGACACCAGGTTGTCCCCACTGTTGACTCCAAGCCTGCACAACGTGTCCCGGATGACCCAACAAAACTCCTCTTTTGCTCTTCTTCGTCTCCTTCGCCGGTTTGTCCGCCCACGACGAGCTCACCAGACAAAATATAACAACCTGCGCAAAAACACCAAATGGAAAGTCAACACAAAATTCACCTCACGTTCCGTGAAAAATGGAAGCGTCTGCAAAGTGACAGTTTTCTGACTTCTGTTTTCGTTTTGTGAGTCGTGACTTGACGTTCTGACGAAGACGTGAAACGCATCAAGTCTGTCCACGTCCGCTCGATGATCACGACGGCTCTCGAAAGACATCCGATACATCGCAAATAGCTTTACTAGTCGGTGAAACTATTTAATAACTACGAGGTTTCTCCGCTGACTCAAATTTAGACCGTTGAGTGAAAAAAGCCCCATTTTATCACCTGGCCAGCGGACCCACTCATCAAATACAAATAAAATGCATTGTGGACAACTAATTCTCCCATTTTGTGTTGGGACGTGGTTTCCTTCATTTTCGGAATCGCCCTTCCATTTGAGTTTTAATTAAGTCTAATAACCTATACAGAACTGCAAAAAATTTACACGCGTTTTTGACAAGTTGGAAAAATAAGAAAAAGGAGAAAAAAAAAAAAAAAAATTGAAAACTTAAAACCCGATTTGATCACAGTATATGTATAAGACTATCACGCGCTACAGGTCGTCAATAAAACTGTTCAGACATGCATTTTCAGTCTGCTGAAGGCAAAATGGAATCTGTATTTATTTATTCCAATAACATTGTAAAATCTAAGTAGAACATCTTTCAAACATGTTTCTACAAATCTGTTCGAATCTCATTTTAGTTGATAGTAACTATAGTTATTGTTATTTGGATAGATAAAAAATAAATTAATTGCCGCTAGGCAATTAGGAAAACTGTTTTATTTCCTCGTGGCAATTAATTTCCAGTTTGCCCATCTCCATCCGAGTCCCTCGCTCCCTCCCTGTTGATCTGTTGGGACGTTCGATACTTCCAAACTTTCGATGTACTGGTATACCAGTACTCATTCAAGTACATACTTGAATGGGAGTAATCGATACTACTCAAAATTTGACTAGTAAGGTTAGGTGGGGGAAGTGCTTGATATGGTTTGTAAAGTTGAATTTCAACAAGCCCCAAAAAATCAGCTATTCACTTCGAGCACTAATTGTCAATTTTTATTTTTGCTCTGTATTCCTCTGAATCCATTTGTGTGTATTATTCTTGTCTATTGTCGACGGAGGTCGACGACTCGGATCGGCCTCAAAATTTGACATTATCCGTTTCAAGAGGTCTGGATTCCAAAACCGATATGTCCGTCCGCCGTCCGGGCCGTTTCGGGCAGTAGGAATTTTTTTCAAAAATCTGAAATTTTGACAAAATCCACCACCATCTAGTTGTGCCCACAAAGTTTTCAGCCCGATCGCCCAAACCCGTGGGGCGCTAAGGGGCTAAAATGGGGCTACTGGAGGGTTTTTTAAAAAAGGATTTTGGCTATGGGATCGAGTTAGGTGTCGTTTTCGAACTCTTTTTGACGTAGACTCCATTTTTGGGGGTCCCAGAACGATCCGATTTCACTGTGGCGATCTATAGGGCTTTCATGGGCCTCCAAAAGGGATTTTTGAAGGATCCCAGCAGGTCGAATATTTTTCGAGTAAAAAAAAAGAAAGTTTGGAGGAAAAAAATTTGGAAATTTTTTTTCCATCGACACAGAATTAAATTTTTGCGCAAGTAGGTACCTATCTCAAAGAATACCTAATAAACACTTGTGTAAAAATTGCAGCTTTTTTATTGACACCAGTCGAGTGTCTAGTAAGCCCGCCAGCTCTAACGTCTTCCAGCTCCGCGTTGCTTGGTGCCTTGGAAAATGCATGCGTATTTTTATTACCGTTCACTATCCTGGCAGTTGGCAAATCAATCGTAAACCTTAGTTCCATTATTCTGAAACGTAAATATATTACATTTAATGAACCCATCCAGCCCCTGAAAGGTAGATTCCTGTTTGGTCATGAGATAATAATAATTATTTGTAATCACTTGATTTTACTCTCCTGGCACTATCGAGAAATTGACTACCTACCTACTTAAAAATTATCCCTTGAACAAATAGGAATCTCATTCTCCTTTCAGATTTTTCCCCAGGGTCGGTACTTGGACCAATACATGTAAATACATGACCTAATCTCTAGCATTACCAACGCCGGGTTTATAGTTTTTGCCGATGATGTAGAGCTATATATAGCTCTATATTAGTTAAGGAAGAAACATGGGAGAATGCGCATAATACTGCGGATAGTATCATGGAAAAGGTTACTGATTGGCTTGCCTTGAACAGTTTAACATTGAATACCTATCTCAAAAACCAAATATATCACGTTTTCAATAAATAAAGCGGGACAACCAAGTCAATCAAAGGCAACTCTACACAATGGGAAAGGTTGCATCGCAGCCTCTTGTAAGAATGGTTGCCAGGGGCTTGAAAAAGTAGAATATATAAGATAGGTACTTGGGACTCAAATTGGACCAAAATATAAAATGGAAAGAACACATTGAAGGTCTGGCACTGGGAATTAGGAAAACCTATCACACATTAAATGTAGAGTACACTTGTGTACTTGTAAGTACAAATTTTGTACTGTTGAGAAGTTGGCTTAGCCAGCAAATCTAGTTGGCTTAGCCTCCATATGATCATCTTTTGTTTGAGAAAATTAGAAGTAAGGATATCAATCATAAGATTAGCCAAGTGCCAGATAAGTGAATAATAATCATTTAATAATAATAAATATTTTATATTTTATCTTAAGTTCATTTAATTATAATAAATAATAAATATTTAATATTATTAAATATTTCAAATTTTGAAAAAACTGGACCAGAAAAGTGGTGGACTTTCATGGAATGACCCATGAGCACTTAGAAAATCTTAGACGTGAAAAACAAGTTCAACCGAGTTCGGGCATGGGATGAATTGGGTGAATGGGACGCGCAAAGTCATGAGGATTAAGACTTAAGTTGTCCCTTCAGAGTGGAATTCGCGGCCTATACTGCTATACTGCTCCCTTGAGAAGAGCATGCAGTGGGCAAGCCGCAACACAGCCTGCCAAACCACAGCTACCACTTCCCCTGTGAGAAGATTAGCAGGCACTGAAGAACTCGAAATTGAAGATTTCTCCGAATGCACTCGCGAACTACGTTCGAATCGATTGAAACCACACACTGCGGGCACAATAGGGAAGATCTGTTTGATGTCGCTGATAAGTTGGTGATAAGATGTGAGAGGTACTCACAGTAGCGAAGAAGGTCCTCATCGCGGTGTTGGGAGTCGGTTACTAACTTGAAAGTCGGTTGACGAGGAGGGTAAATATATCTAGTCGACCACCTCCGCCCGCACAGTTGACCAACTGTCTATTGTGTCGCATCGTCGGGAATCTGGCTCGTATTATGTAAACCGATGTCGATACCGTCGTCGTCGTCACGTCAGATGCGTTTCGTCGGGGGTTCCGGGGTGAACCCAAGCCGATTGGCACGACGCGGTCCTCACGTGCGGACAAGGTCGATCCGCCGGGAGGTTAACAATCAGGAGGCCGCCCCGTTAAATCGCCCTGTAATATCGTTATGTTGACGGCTGGTGCAATCCGTGGGTGAATCATTTCAAGCGGTCCATCTGGGGATTGGTGTTGATGGAGAACCAAGAGAACCACCTTCCAAGAGATCAGGTACCCAAAGACTGCTCCTCTCTGAAAAAGATAGACACCCCATATCTCGTCAGAGTCACAAAGTAGGTAACAGAGAACAGGGGAGCACGGGGTGAAAGTGGTCTCTGGCTGTTTTCCCGGCTGTATTCATCATTGCAAGGGCCAGATTAGATAAGTACAAGAAGCAGAACGTTGTTTGGATAGGAATTTGGTAAGCAGTGATGATGTAAAGTTTTTGTAGAGGTCTAGAGCGATTTTGGGCCATAGCTTTGGATCCTCTGCAGCCTTTTGGGCGAAATCGTCTGCCATAAGTTCCATCGTATTACAGTACCCACTAATGAGCTCATAACACAAATTGTAGAACCCTTGACTTTTCCAGGTCGAATTTTCAGAGTTTTGGAAAAATTGAGTAATTTAGTAGCTACTATGGTCACGTCAGTCTGACCACTTTCTCCCTCGGATAGCCTTTTACTGGCCTGGAGGGCATATTTCTCGGCAAAATCGTCTGCGGTAGTTCCAATGTGTTGTCCTTGAACCCATTGATGTGCTCATTACATAAATTTTAAAAATTTGCGGTTGAATTTTCAGTTTTTTTGAAAAATTACTAAGGGGGAGATTGTGGTCAAAACATTTGTCGTGATGTAATCGTGAATTAGGAGCAGGCAAACAATTTTTTGAAGCTAAGTCGGTGGTTTTAGGAAAGCTGAGATCCCAGCGGGTCCGAAGCATACCAAAATTGTTGATGAAAACTTGAAGAGACCCCCCAGTCTTCTTGTACACTCTGGACTTGGCTTGGAGATATTGGTTGGGGCTTTGCGGATGCCAGCGAACAGGTTCCCCTGTATAGTTGCTAGGAGGACGGTAGAGGTGGAGGGGTTCTGGTTTGCGGAGCTCAAACGTCTGGCGCATCACCAGTGCCGTTTTCATGGCGACTTGGGGAGGCTTGAGGAGTGGCTAGAGCAATTGGAAGCGCTGGTGGATGGAATGCGTCGGGACTGGCTGGAGGACATGCGAGCATCTGCTCTCGGATCCAGGAATCCTCTCTACCCGGCTCTGGATCTTGACGTGAAGCCAGCAGGAGCGCTTGAGCGGGGGGAGCCATCACACCCTATGTGGGTGCGGCGCTGGGTTCTGAAGTTCAGGGGTGCCTTGCTTCCCCTGAATGATGGGACTTACGTCAGGTCTGAGAGCCCCCGGAGGACTTGGTCTCACTGTAACTCAATTGAGGATGAGAACATCGAGCATTTTTTGGACCGGTGTCCAGTCCTGGCCGAGCTCAGGGTGCGCTGCCTCGGCCACAGTGTGTTGGAGAGTTCAACAATATTGTACATATGTTGCCTCTTTCCTAGTAAACAAGTTTTCTTCTTCTTCTTCTTCTTGAAGAGATCCGAGCAATTTCGAAATGAGTAAAAAGTAACCACGTTCACCCCGTGCTCCCCTAATAGCCTAAAGTAAAAGATGTTTTCACAGATCAATTCCCAATTCATATTCAGGCGCATTTAGCTTATCGCTTATCGATAAAAAGTATACCTACCTTCCTCAACTGTTTCCAAAATGCACCCTGGGATTTGGCGGGTCGATCTTCTACCTAACCCTTGTAAAATTCAAACGGTTTGTTCAAAACAGTTTATGGAGAACGAAACACAACCTTATTCTTTCAACCCATAACCATCAACATGTCAATCTTTCTTCTGCTCCTCCGGCCGTAATTCTTGGTATAGGTACCAAAAACTAATGCAAAATGCCCACCTGCAGATTCTCAAGAGCCTCCTGGAGCCCCCAAAATGGTGTTGTAAAAGCCTGGAACTCCAATAAATCGATTTTACGCCCAAAATTATTCCGTAAACGACACCTTAATCAGCTACCTGGACTAATAAACCCTTCATAAAGCGATTTTTACCAGCTAACGAATAACAAATACCTATAATGTTTAAATCGTTATGTAACACTTTGTGTAGGTACACTGCCCAACAAAAAAGGTGTTGTTTGGCGCCGAGAAGATAATTATCTTACCAAACCCTTAAGGGTTGGTGTTAAGGTTTTGCAGTGTGCTGAACTCAAATCTGAAACTCGTTTCTCCCTATCAGGTCTAGTTTGTGAGATATACTACCTAGCTCATATACCTATTTTCCAGCTACGTTTGAGTGTTGCAAATAGCACTTCAAAAATCCCAATTAATTTTTCACTTTCAACCACTCTTTCTATGTATTATGAGGTGCAGAATCCGAATTTGAACCCCGATTTTAGCCAACTTCTTCCATTCCACGGGAAACAGCGGTAAAGTTGACAAAGTACACACAAAAAAAAAAAACAAAAAAAAAAAACGCTGTTTTATACATTTGTAAATAAAGATTTTGAAAAAACAACGGCAGATAGAAAAAATCCGATTCCAAAATCGGATTCAGCTTGAAAAATCCTGTAAGAATTGCTATTTTCATTTGTCAAATCTCAAAAAAGTGTCGCTTGTTTGTGAGTTAAGTACACCAGACTGTAAATTGAGTACATCAGAAAAAAAATTGTTCGTGAAATTAAAAACATTTTAATTTAATTATTAGTGAAACTAAAAAAATTGTTTAAAAAAAATGTTTGTGAAATTAATTACACCAGACTGTAAATTATGAGATTTTACCGGTAGGTATACCGGTTATTAAACTACACAATGTCATGCAATGCAAATTCGTCAAGTATGTTAATGTAAATTTTGCACAATGTCATGCCTTTCAGTGATTCGGTTATACCCCACGAGCATACAGACAGATCGCTTCACACGTCCATTTGCGCTCACTTGTGCCCGATCCGACGCTGCCTGTCTCTGGTACGCATAATAAAGGACTCCCTGGGCCCAAAAGAGAGGAGAGGAGGAAGATGATGGCTGAGTAAGTAGTTTCCTTTGTTCAGACACCAACAATGTGACACCCCGTTTGCTGTTCCGAACTCATTCGCGTAGGTAGTAAGAGACCAAACTCTACAACCCACGAACATCCATTTGCCCGAAAGCTGAGTAATTTAACTCGATTCAGAGGACGTTCAAGCGCCATCTAAATCAGACTGTACACAACTAAAGACACAAACAGTTGCTCGCATTTAATGGGTGCAAATTTTGGGCTCGAAGTCGAACCTATTAGCAGGCCTTACACGTGCCGGTTTTTTTTCGTCGCTCCACAGTTTTTTCGCGGAAACCCATGAGGGGTTTCAAGAAAAAACTGTGGGGCGTCGAAAAAACCGGCAGGTGTATGGCCCCCTATTGGTTGTAAAATTAAATTTTCTATTAGAATTAGAATATAATTAGAATTTCTATTTAATAGAAATAGAAATTGTAGAAAATATAAATTAGAATTAAATAGAAATAGAAATCTTGCGCATTTGCCTCCAACTTTCTTATATCAAAATTTGGTACTTTTCGTTCTTGTAGATCCCATACAGATCTTCTCTCATCATCAAGTACAAACATCTTGCCGATTTTGCCTTTGAACAATCCAAACAAAAAACAAACGATCTGAAATACTAACGGTTTGAAAAAAATACTTTTATTGACTGAATATGAAGTCTTTTAGAATCCATTTATGGGGGTCTCAAACCCATCCAAAACTCTGTGGGGATTTATGAGGCAACAGACAGTGGCCAGTCATGAATGACATGCCATTTCCCGATACATCGGGACACATGTAATACAGTGAAACGTGAATTATGGTCTTTCATGGGTGAATTATTGCGTTTCAAGGTTTATGTAAACCATATGGATGAATTAAGTGGATATATTATTCATAAACCTTGAAACACCGGAAAAACACCATAATTCATCCATAGAAGATCATAATTCACGTTTCAGGTTATAATAATTATCCATCCATAAAAGAGTTCATAACTAACGTTTCATTGTGTCCCGAGATCCTTTGTTTCAAGGAACCCCAAACAAGGCATTTCGGTTTTCCTAATCTCAAGCACAAACGTGAAGTACCTAGTAAAAGTTGGGCAAAAACGTAAAGGAATACAAGTTGCGTCAACTGGTCAGGAGGGGATGATCAGCTGGCTATGTTGGGAGCACAGAGAACGGACAGCAGCCCTTACTGCCAAAATCCCGTTGAACTAGACCCTTCAGTACGCCCAATACAAAATATGTTTCACTGTGCCCCGTGTTCTATTGTGCCCCACCCTCCCCTACTTGAGCTGATGTCTACTCTATGCCAAATTTATCGATAATCCACGAATTTCTGTTCCAAGTCAATGAAAAATTTAACGCTTTTCGAGCTTGTATCACTTCTCAATGCTCAATATCAAAAAAGTCCTTAAATTGATGTCCCTTCCCAATGACAAAATTTAGGTACCTACTCGATCACATTACATACCTATGTCTAATTTCTACTCTATGCCAAATTTCGCGAAATTCAACGATTTGTGTTCCTCCTCAATGGAAGATTTCCTTTGTTGGAACGTATCACTACTGTATGCTGACTTATCTAAAATACGTTCAATTTGTAGTCGGTAGGGAAAAAGTAGTGGTACTTTTCAAGTTATTATCACTTCCTAACAAGGGCGTACGCAGGTTTCCTCAAGGGGGGGGGGGGGGGGGGGATTAAAAATTGTCACTCCATCTATTTATTTTAAGAATTTAGAAAATACAAAATTTCTATTTAAATATAAATAATAATTTAATTATATTTTAAGTCGCTTTAAATTGTGATTTTAAATAATATTACATATTAAGTAATATTCAACAGCTACTAAGGGAATGACAGGCCTGGACAGGCCAGAGACCTATTGGCCAAATCAAGAAAAATTGGTTCCTATGTATACAAATCATGACTCTCTTCCTTACTGTTAAAATTATTTTTTGAATAAATAAAAAAAAAAATAAAAAAAAATAAATTTCAGGTGGAGCCCTGTCAGAGGACCCACCGGCTGTTCGGAGCCGCCTCTCTCCCTCAGGGCGCTTTTTACACGTAATTCATGGACGTCCTCATGGCCTGCATACCCAGTTTGAGTGGTTCAAAACATCTTTTACGGTAATACAAACAGTTCGCCGAATCGGCGCGTGCCGCTTTGTGCCCCAGGTCTTCAGTGTCTTCAACCTGCTGGATCAACGAACTCCTCGTACGATCCAGCGATAAGACGACACCCCCCCCCCCCCCCCCCCATCATTGTGAAGATACTCGGAAACATCCGCGACGTTCATTGGCGGAATTTTTCCGAACCTGATAAAAATCTGGGATGTCATTAAGTTTTTTTGAAATTTTTTGTTGTTGAAGAGTGACTTAAGCGTTAAGCCGTTAAGTGTTGGAGTCATTGTGACCAGGACAGTTATGGGGGGCTATTATTCAACCTTGATGGATCATTGGGAGCATAATGAACGTCTCTATCTCTATCTACATCCTCTCAGTCTCATCCCCCTCTTGGAGGACGTCCCTTCCCGAAATTGAACTTTGAAAAGGCTTTGTTTGAGGCGTATAAAGGCGTCGTAGAGCCGTCGGGCCCGTCAGAAAGAAAGAAGCCAGTTCGCGGATTACACGAAAAAAAAGACACGCTCCAACCATGAAAACGGAACTATGTGTCATCCTGGGGTGTCTCGCCCTCGCCGTCGCCGCACCCGCGGAGTCTACCGACGCCGCCGAGCCGACGGCCGTTCCCACCGAGTCGGCAGCCCTTGTTGAGTCTGTCAGCCCGTCCGACACGACCGCCGAGTCTGCCAACTTGGAGGAGACGACTGTCAAAGAGGAGAAGTCCGCAGAGATGAACGCCGAAGAGACCACCGCAACCCCAGAAAGTGAGTCCCGATTAAGCAAATCTTCGGATTTTGATTTATTATTCTTGAAATAATACACCTATTTAGTATCAAATAATACACTTATTTGTATCGCGACGGAGGTCGAAAATTCTGATCGGCCTCAAAATTTGACATAATCCGTTTCAAGATGTCTAGATTCCAATCACTTGGTATGAGTTTGGTTTTCCCATCGGGCTGTCATTGCCGGTTAATAGTCACAGGAGACGATGGGCGTGCGTAGAAAAATTTTTTGCTGCTTACTTGTTTATTGGACAAGCTTTCGGCTACATGGTTTTACTTAGGTAGGTCTCGATCCACATCCGTCCACTCCAGCTCAATCCGCTGTCCGCTCACCATCCAACCTCCGCGGAGGACGGATTATGTGCGTAATTTTATTATAAAATGCCATAAATTCAACGCTAAAACCCCCAAAATACTCACCTCGTATCAGTTAGCCCACGACCACTTATTTTTCTCCACACTTACCGTAATTCTGTATAACCGAAAACACCAGCCTACCTCACCCACCAAAGTAAAGAAACTCATGTCGCCTCACCGATAACCCAAAGACCCCACAAACAATGTAAGAGGACAGCGGATTGAGCTGGAGTGGACGGATGTGGATCGAGACCTACCTAAGTAAAACCGACCTGAAGATGGCTCCATGTAGCCAAAAGCTTGTCCAATAAACAAGTAAGCAGCAAACAATTTTTCTACGCACGCCCATCGTCCCCTGTGACTATTAACCGGCGATTCCAATCACGAAATGTCCGTCCGCCGCACGACGTTTGCCATCCGAGCCGTTTTGGGCAGCAGGAATTTTCTAAAACCTTTTAAGAAATTCTCGGTTTACAATCTAGTTGTGCCCGCAAGAGTTTCAGCCCGATCGCCCGAACCCGTGGGGCGCTATGGGGCTGACGGGAGGTTTTAAAAAAAACAAGGTTTTCGGCTATGGGGTCGAGTTAAGTGTCGTTTTCGAGGTATTTTTGGACGTACAGTCTATTTTTGGGGTCCCAGAACGAACCGATATCACCGTGGGGATCTATGCATAGGATCTATCCACGGGGCTTTCGTGGGGCTACAAAATTTGTACAATTGGCTAAAAAAAAAAAAAAAACAATTAATTTTTTCGATTTTGACCTATATCAAAGAATAATAAACCCTTGTGTAAAGTTTGCAGCGTTCCTTCTGCACCTTTAAGGTTTTTCTCGCACAGTAACTGTTGCTTTGCTAGTTTCTCAAATCTGCAGCTGTTTGCAGTTTCTACAGCTGTTTTGCAAAGCATTTTTACTTTTCTCACAGATCCAAAGAAAAATTATTTTTCTCTAGTTTTATGGATTTTGGTTTATCCTCGCACCTTGGTATGGTGACGGGGTAAAATGTTGGTCTGCCTCAAAATGTGTCTTTGAATCATGTAACAAACTCATGAGGTAGTAAAATTGGAACATCCGCCATTCACTCTGTTTTGGGCAGTACGAATATGTAGGAACAGGGTCCGCCCTCTACATTGTGTAGGTCTACATAAGGGGGCGTTCTTAATAAACCCTCTAATGGATGCATGTTTGAAGCCTCAAAGTAGCATGCTAGGTTGTGGTTCGGAGATTCCTTGGGAGGCTGTCTGGAGTTTGCTGGAGGCATCGACTTTTGCTATGGACCACAGGAAAGCACGTGATATGACTGTGCTAGCGAATGGCTCCCTCGGGCTAGGACGTCCAGGAGCTCATTCTGATGGATCTGCATTAATCCACTTCGGCTGTGAGTGTATCGGTAGTGGGCATCTTGTGAATTTACGATCACTGATGATTGCAGCAGATCAGCATACTTGATTGTCTGAACTGAACTCCATCAGTCCTTTATGGGTCTGGGCAATACAGAAAGGAGTGAAATAGGTCTGTATGAACTAGGTCTCGTGGCATGCCTGATTTGGGGATCATATAACTTCGGGTCTTTTTGCTCTCTTCTCTCTTGCTCTCTCTCTCTTCGGCATTTTTGCTATGACCTTGCAGATGTCTAGCTTGGCCAGAGGCCTGGTGCCTTTTGGCGGGTTGATATCCGTTTTTGGCTTCTTTGGTGGCTGGCGGAATAGGTAGGCGGAATAGGAATTTCTAGTTGAAGATTGCATCTTCCAGTAGTGATTCATCATTGGCTGTTGCTGCTTCTGCAATGAATATTGCTAGGTGTACTAGGTGCACAGGTGTTCGATCTTTCTTGGTTCCTCCTAGCCCATTTTCCTTAACCATTCTTGAGTAACGGGTCTCTTTAGATAGGCACTTGGTAGCCTTCCACAGTGAGTTTTCAATATCACGATGACTCGTCGGCTCGTCGAGAGTTGAAGTGTTCCTCAGTTTCATCGTTGATTACGTGGATCATTGCTTTGAGTTCTATTTTATGTTCGCGTAATGACCTGCCTTGAAACGTTTCCGTGTGCCTATAAGATTTTTTGCTAATTTAGATTTATGTTTATTCGTACTGCTGCTTTTTGTTTATTCGTTTATAATAAGCTGCAGATCTCTAGAATATCTGATAAACAATACGGATTTTCACGCCTATTTACTCTGTTTCGCTCCCTATCAATCTAAGCTTGTTGTTGTTGTTTCACACCCTACGTGAGGCACCTGATTAGTGGACCCTCCATCTAGCGTATTTATGTCAAACAAGCCCCGTTATTAAATCAAATTTTGATGGTTACGTGGTGGCTCGTCTCCGGAACTTAGTTATAAAATGTATCCTCTCACAATCACCTGGATGTAATCGTTTTGTTTCGTAACGGGGCCAAAAGGCTCATCAAGATCGGCGTGAAGCTGGTTTTCGTCTATTCGATCCACAGATTAGATCCCAAACCAGTCCCTAAAACCTTACCGGGTCAGGCTGCTAGGCGAAACTGTTCGTTCGATTCCCTTAAAGCAAAAAGGAAACACGCACCCAGCTCCATAACCTGCCACACATTATTTTAAAATGGAAACTTTTTGTTTTGTTTGTGTTTAGAAGCCAGTGAGTCGACTGATAAAGCGCCTGAGAAGTTGTCGGTGCCTCCCACGCAGGACAAGGACGCCAAAGCTGAAGAATCTCCGGAGAAACCCAAAAACTGATACTTATGTTAACTTTTTTTTGTGTAAAATAAAGTGGTGATATTGCGTTCCAATTTTTATATCTCTTTTTCACCGATACCATGACATCTAAAACATTGTTTTAGGGATATGGATGTTCAATAATATTTTGTATTAACAGAAATATATTTACAAGTATATAAAACATCTAGCCTAGTAATACTTTAATGACAAGATCTCGTGGTGTGCTCGCGCAGTTTCTAGTACTAACTTAGGAAATAGTTTACTTTTTGTGGGCCAGTTTGATGCCTGAAAACCCGATGCTGGAGGGGATGGCGATGCCGTGGCCTAAGCTGCTGACGGGGATTCCGTGACCAAGACTGATGGAGCCGAGGCTGGAGATGCCGTGACCAAGACTGATGGAGCCGAGGCTGGAGATGCCGTGACCGAGGCCGATGCCGCCGATGGAGCTGACGCCGCCGATGGAGCTGATGCCACCAATGCTGCTGATGCCACCGATGCTACCAAGACTGATGGCGGGTCCTGAGGCGACGGCTACTGAGGGGGCAGAGACGGCAACCGGCTGTGGGACGACGACGGGTTGAGGGACGGACACGGGGACGGGCCTGGTGACGGTGACGGGGTAGGGTTGGGGCACAGCGACGGGTACGGGTTGTGGGACGGCGACGGGAACGGGTTGTGGGACGGCGTAAGGTTGCGGCCTGGGGACAGCGACAGGGTACGGCCTGGGGACTTCAACGGGGTATGGCTGGGGCACGGCAACAGGTACTGGGCGAGGCACTGCGACAGGGACGGGCACAGGCTGCGGCACAGGGACTGGCCGGTTGACGGTAACAGGGACAGGCTGAGGTACCGGCACAGCAACAGCAGTGTTGATAGTGTTGACAGACGTAGGTGCAGTACGAACAGCAAGAGAAGGTGCTGCTCCAAAACCAATGCTACCAATGGATGGACCAGCTCCCACAGCAATACCGCCAATACCTGAAGATGCCAGAGCGATGCCACTCAATGACGGAGCTCCCAGGGCATAACCACCTAGTGATCCACCAAGTCCTATTCCATGTCCACTTAGACCAATACCACCTGCAACAATACCATACACTGTAAAACCTCACATTGCACACAATCATTGCACCAAACAGTAACATAGTTGTGACTCACTTGACAAAATGGAGCCGTGTGAGAGTCCTCGCTTCTGAACAGGTCCATCAGAGGCAACACAGGCAGCAACCAGCCCGACCAATGTCGCCTGAGACCATCAAAGAAAATCCTGACGTTAAAATAAAGCTACAATTCGGATTGACCTGACAATTCGTTACTGATTCGAATTTAAAAAAATTGATTTAGTCCGCCATGACGAATTCTCGGCAAGAAAAAAAAACCAAAAAAACTAGGGATCAGCAAGGAGTGGCTCCACAGTGTAGTGACCACTGTGCGATCTCTTCTCATGTGCGAGTATTTTGTGAATAATAAAAAAAAAATCGAAAACGAAATTCACTTTAGAATGCCACTGTTATGTATAACACTGTTATGTATGCCACTGTTATGTATACAATCTTTTCCCACCTCAGTAAACTAACGGAAGAATTCGACTTTACGGCTCAAAAATGCTTGGGATCGATAAGAGTAGGCTGGCAAAGTTGCAAGTGAAGTTGCAAAGTGGGTAAGAACCTTCAGTATGGTGAGAAAGTTAAGCCTTTTAATTTTTTTTTTTTAGAATGCTGAAAATATTTGACAATAAAAAATATTATGTTCACCACGCCCAAATCCTAGTGTTTTAGTGCATAAACTAGTTTTCCACCTTGTTTAATAATTAAACAAAATAATTATTATTTTCATCATTCAAAAGGTTTTCCGCATTTCCCCTTGCAGCGGATTCTCCCAAAATCTTCTCCATACAGAAGGTTTTGATTTTAATCCCTCTTCAGTTCAGGATCTATAAGATTAGGTAGGCAAAGTTACATCAGAATTGAAATTGATCAATTAGATGCCGAGTTAATTTGGATCTACTTTTGAGCATCTACCCTCTCTCTCGCACACTTGTTCGGCAAATCCACTCCGGTTCCCCCTTAATGCAGTTGTAAAGTGGGTTTGGAAAACCTTCTAAATGGCGAGAGAGTTGGTGCTGATATTTTCACCACGTCAGGGTGCACAAAGTAGTTTTGCTCCTTGTTTTCTTATTTTCATCATTCAGAAGGTTTTCCGCCCTTCCATGATCAGAGGATTCTCCCAAACTCCTCTCCATAAAGAAGTTTTTGATGTTGATCTAAGTTCAGTGTAAATTTGATGACAATTTCATTTAGGGGAGGGTTTCTCAAGGAAAAAATATCGGTACCTATTGGATATCGATATACAATTTTGAGCATTCTATCTACTCTCCGATGTATCAATGTACACAAATTTTTAAAATTTAACATTGATATCTGTAGGACCTCTTATGTAAAACAACAAACGGGCTTTGGGCCAAATAATGACAAAGCTTACCAGTAGCAGCTGACCTAAAAGTCGCAAAACAAAGTGAAAGGCAGAATTAAATTCTGGAACAGTTAAATTTTGGAACAATACAAACAATGTAAATTGGGAAAAAACCAAAATCTCTTATGTGATAGGAGATTTCTGTTATTTTCCCAGTTTTTTGTTCTTGTTGATTAGGTATCACTAATTTCATTGTCCTTTTCGAGGGGGTGTCCTTCTACATCAAAGAGGTTAGATAGGTATAGAGAAGGCTCCAGCAACGCTGTAGCAAAAAAAAAAAAAAAAAGAAAAAAAAAGCCTAGAACCATTTAGCCATACCTATCGTATCGATAGGATCGCTATGAAAATACCTAGGTACCTACCGATATTTTTTTTTTTTTTGTAGAAACATATATTTTCGATATATCGATACCCATTACTATTTTCGTTACGAAAGTTTCTTATCCATCGCTTGTTACCCCTGTTATAATTCTCCGAACACTTATGGAGGGGTTCCTACGGGGGTCCAAAACGTTTCATGATAGACCCATAGATTCCAAAACTGAAATGTCCGTCCGCCATTTTGGGGCTGTATTTTTTCCAAAATCAGATTTATAAAAATTATTGTATACTCGGTTTTTTACCCAATCGCCCTAACCCGTAGGGCTAAAAAGGGGGTAAAAGGGGCTTGGGAAGGTTTTTTTCGGCGGGCCCAAGGTACAATTGTTCTGAATTCATTAATAATAATATTATGTGCGTATTGAAACACTCAGATATTAAATATCCTATACTATAAATACTATAAATTTTATAGTATTTTCATACACAACTTGAAATTTTTCTTTTGATACCTACCTATTTGCGGTTTGGAAATTTCAGAAAATTATTACTTATTAGTAATGAGTCATTACTTATGGACACAAAATTCTCTTCCAATGATGCCTGATGATGAGATGCCTGATTTAATGTGGTTACACGACGAATATTTCTGATGTTGTTTCATCCCTGTTGTTATCCTTTATTTTAATAAAAGCGACGTCTCGTGTTGTTCCCTCTTCTTCATTTTAACAACAGCAAGAAAAACGAAACCTTCGAAACGACAGCTATGATTTGAGCATTTTTTTTTAACAAAAAAATTAGGTGCTAAAAAACTAAATTTGCCCGCACTGAAATTTTCGAAATTGGTCGAATTATAGTTGTTTAGTTGAGCTCACCAGCGTAGGCCACATAATGTTAGATGAGATGCTAGGAGATGACTAAAAAGCCGGTGCCCGATGTTCACTTTATATATAGGGGATAAGAAGCTGGTCAACCCCAGTAGGGTACTTTCTATGGGAATCCTACCCCGGCAACCTGGTGGCACATCTGACGTAATTAAGGGCACTCGTCCTGTCCATTCTCAGGCTCCCACCGCCGTCCTATGGGCCGTACGGGACGTGTCGCGAATACGGGTACGGGGGCATCCGAAAACGAGGAGTCCGGACGGCCTTCGGGGATCCGGCAATTAGGATGAAGTGCGATAAAGAGTTGAAACTGGACGGCGGTTAAGCGGTAATTGTGATGGGCTTCCTCAGAAGGGGATTCTCGCAAGGTCGGCTTGTGATGTATGAGTTGATCGTGACAAGTCGAAACAGTCTATTGGATCCCATTAGCAGATGGCAGTATGAACAAGATAGGTTAGTAAACCCTTGTAGAATGTACAGAAAAAATTATATTAAATTCTTCAAGTGCACCCAAGGGTATCAGCCCAGCGCGCTGGGGCTTCACCTTTTAATACCTAATTAAAAGGTGTAAAATTGACTTTATGATCTACAATAATTGTAGACAATACAATAATTATTATTGCAGATCGCATGGACGTGTGCCTGCTCGTCCACCAATCTGGAAATCAGTGAGAAAGTGTCAAATGGAGACCGACGGACTCGTCCATCCACCAATGAGGTGCAATCGTCCAACTCGCCCACCGAGATCGTTCAGCTCGTCCGCCTATACCTCTGGTGTAGCTACACCAATCAGGAAAACAGTTTGCTGGTAACGGAGGGACCGGTTTTAAATAAAGTTTGCTATTACTGACAGTTGGTTTGATCATGTGCAGCAATGGAGGTGTCGAAGTCTTAAGACTCGAAGAATTCGAGATGTCGAAGATGATGAGTCGAATTCGACTCGAAGATGATGAGTCAATGTGGCGCGGAACTGCTGGAACTGCTTTTAACGACGAAGTAGAGTGGGTACCTACTGCGTTTCTAGCCACCAAACCGCCAAGTGTTGAAGTGGATAAACGTGCGAGTATCTATGGAAGTACACTTCCGAAAACTCCAAATTTCCACCAATAATGCGGGCATTTTCTCCAGATCGTCCGGACAATGTCGCTCAACAAACCAAAAATGCGTGCGAGTCTTACCACGCACGCTGGAACTCCAGCATATATCACCATCAACCAATATTTTTAAATTTGTAGAAGTTTTGATAGAATTTCAAACTGAGGCGCATATCAAGATTAGGAGCAGCGAAGATGGGGTTGCAAGTATGAGGGCCGTCAACACAACCAAGGACAAAATTTGTCTGTAATATGACTTCATCAGGCGACAGAGAGAATAGTGTCAAGCCAGTGGTTCAATGAGGTGGTTAGGGTGAGAAATGACCGTGGTTCACTTTACCAGTTCGCTGTAACTTTGCCCACTTCAAATTTAAGGTGGGCGAGTTCGACGATCAAAGTCCTTTTCCTTCTTCAAATCTTTTAATTTTTTGACTTTTTTTGAGATTTTTTTCTACTAAATGTTATTATTATTTTTTTTATTTTTCCGGATTTTTGTGGAGGATTTTTTTGTTCCTACTTTTCATTCCGATTATCAGATTTTGAATCAATGAGTAATCGAACGGACACATCATTTTTCCAATTAAGTACAGGCAATGGGTAATTGAAACGTATAACGTCAAATTTTGAGGCCGATATGAATTTTCAACCTCCTTCGCGATTACATAGGTGTATTATTCCAATAATAATAAACCAAAGGTATGCGTGTGCAATGCACACTGTGCATATTATACGCAGAACATCTATGTTCTGTGATATTATAGCAAACGAAAGGTACCTACCTACAAATTCTGAATTCCGAGAAATAATTTTCATGATTGATCTTAATTTTAGCTTCACAGAATTAATGCCCTCAGCCTCTCGCGCTCTTTTCTGTCTTAGGTACGTTTAATCCCACGGAATAGAAAGTGGTTTCTATTCCGTGGTTTAATCCCAAAAGTGTTTCCAATACTACTAGAGCCTTCTCTTACTACTCTGGCTCACAAAAGAATATTCTGATCTGATAGCTATCATAAAAGACATTCTCACCGTGTCTGTTTCTGGCTGGCAGAGTATGTCACAAGCCTTCTCCTCTGAAAAGGGAAGTGATGAAACTATGGCGATTTTTTCTCGTCTCGGCATCCCGTTTAGCTACGAAGAGATCCTCCCAAAATGCGCGCAAATCGGCGCCCAACTTTCTTATTTTAAATCACACCTAATTTTTTTGCGAATTTGGATTCGCCGGCCATTTTACGTCCAATAAGTGCATTGTGCGAAATTTCTGACGCGCGAAAATCCGCGCAACTCCTCCTTCTTCGTTGTTTACAGTCCGATTGCGCGCCCTCTCACCTAGAGATCCAAATTTTAATACTAAATCCCTATTATTTAAATGGGCGTGCGAAGCGAGGCCCCCTGTCAGAGTGCTAGTGTTTTCAAATTCCAATATGTAATACCTTTCCAAGTCCCTACCTACGCATCCAATTCTGTTGTTTCTATTAAATAGGTAAGTCAACAATTTATTGTTGTGTTCCCAAAAGTCTTGGTAGGGGGGGAGCCGTTATGATTGCCTACCTTCACACTGTCAATCCAACTGCTTTCCAAAGAGAAGATACCACCAATCACTTATTCTCAGAATTATCGAGTTTCCATTCAATTTGCCAAGTTAAATCGGCTCATTCAATTGCAGGGATGGCAGATCTCCTCAGCCCGTCGAATGTGGCTCCTCCTCATGGAATCTTGCTTGGGGTCAGGCAACCAAAACATTTACAACTTTGACGGAAGGGCATTACGTAACGCCGCAGTTGCTCTAAAACCCGCTTGCCGGTGCCAAATGCCCGCTTGTGGGTAAGTAGGTCCTTCTGTTGAATCGAGTTGACCACTTTGTGAAGTGAGTCGACCACGAGACTTCAAATTAGCATACTGGCGCTGAACTGGTGCCAGTTTAAGGAATTGAGCGTGTGCCGAGCCGTAGAAAAAGACGAGTGTCAATCAATCAATGCCGAAGTCAAGTGTACTATCCCATCGATAATTTTTCCCAACTTTACACAAGACAAAAAAAAAAAAAAAAAAAAAAAAAAAAAATTAAACGCTGTTTTCCCATTGATCAAGGGGCAACATTTTTCCTGGGCTTGAAATATCAGAAAATGACTCCCGTTTTTAACGTACCAACATGTCATGTACTTATTTCGTAAGATCCCGGAACTTTTACGATGTTTCGTAAGTGTCCCTTAATATGGGGGGGGTTATTATTCTCCTTTAAAAAATGATTTGCCGATGACGACTGATAACGATACGAGAATACAAAATAGAGAAATTTGCTTCTGCACCAGTAGCTACTCATTCAGTATTCATTCAAGTACGTACTTTAATACTACTTTGATATCGAGTGAAAAGTTTTGATATAGGTATTGATATACCTAGGTACAAGAGTAGAAAATAGCAAACATACTCATAAGAAAAAGTTTTGAAAATGAGTAAAAACAAAACCGTGAACAATAAAAGAGTACGAAGCACATTTCAATAAAACAATTGGACGGATACCATTACCACTTTAATGTGCTAACCTACTAGGTATACCTATTTTAATTCTATCAACCTTATCAAGTTAGAACATTGAATAACCCCAGCCAATTTCCTTACGATTGAGTGATTGTTTTCCCCTCCTGCTACTTTCCGGTTGTTTACCGAAAGATATGAAAGGAAATCAGACAGGAAATGCAATGAGTATAGGTACCAACTCATAGGTAGTTAGGGGCTATTTTAATAATTTTTTTTTTTAAATTTTAACTGCATGTACCTCCCTCATTTTTTGAGCTTCGGGAACCCGATTTCGAATATGAAGATCCCAATCCTAATAATTCTAATAATTATTATTATAATATCATGAGTTACTCATGATATTGAACCATCTACTGTAGATGGTTCAAAATTTCCGTATGTAACTACCTACCTATTTTAAGATAGAATGCAATTTGCTGTTTTGGCAGAATATTACATTTTCGGGTAAAATTAGACGATTAACGAAAGAAACCCCCCTTTGATGTATGCAAAAAACATGAAGGTCAGTAAAAAAGGCCGAAATTCATCTTTTAATATCAAGAGTACCTAGGTGGATCAAAATGTTCCCAAACTCCCTATGCTGCATTGAAAATTCGGGGGGCATAAGATTCCACCCAGAAGAAATGAAGAATGAAAATTTGAACAAAAACGCGTCATTTCAGATACATATCAAAGAATAATAAGTAAACCTTTGTGTAAAATTTGCTGAGTTCAACCAACCTACCAACTTACTTTCACATTCGGGAAGACAATCTCATTGAGAAGGAATTTCAACGTGCAATGCAGACTAGAAGAATTCTAAGTAGGTAGGTAGGTAGGTAGCTGGTTGCCCCTGACAGTCACCGATTAAATTACTGTAGTCCTCTTGAGCTACTCAAGTAACACTTAGTGATTGGCAGGTTGATCATTAAAGGAAACTAACGAGGAAGGAAGTGTGGAACTAGCAGTACTTGACACGAGGACTTGTTTTTCAGCATCCTGTGAATAGGCAGGGTCAAGTTCGAAGTCATGAGGGATAAATAAATTATAAGCAGAGTCATTCATGACTCCTGTGCCATTCATTCATTCATTCCAGTATGTGGCTTTTATCAGGGATTCGAGCCAGTGGCCTTATTAAACCCCGCCTGGTGTGAGCAACAAGTGCTGACAGTAGGTCAACTATGGGGCGTTGGATGATACAGTGACCGAATGGCGCAATCTTACGTGAACGAGTTCTACAAGAAGTGAAAGCATTTGCGCGCCCGTGTGCGGTGTCATTTTGTCATTGTGAGGTCCGGGCGTTTGTAGTCAGGTGAAGAGGAGCTCGCTAGTGGGAACAACCCGGAAGGGGCCGATCGTCGTTCGATATGAATCGGGAGCTTTTGAAACGGTCGTGTGGTGCAACTGTGAAAACCGGGAGGGAGCAAAGTCCGCTGAAAAGGAGCGGCGTTGAAATTTTACCTACACCATCGCTTTAGGGGATGAAAAAGAACAAATTTATTGCAAAAGTCAACACAAAATCATTCCCACTGAACAGGAAGTCGTTTTGTTATTCGCTTTTTGTAGTCCCGATCGATGCCGCTCTCACTTCTTTGATGTCATACCTTGACACTACTTCTATGGCCAGAACAGCTTCCACTTGGAACAATGCAACAATAATTATAACAACAACACATCCAAGCGACTTAACCTAACAAGGAAAGCACGTGCCTTGACATTAAAAACAACTTTTCTTAATCGATAGAAGGCTTCTGCAAAATAGGGGTCTTCAGGGTAAGGACATTCTCAACGTATGCAGGAGTCGAGAAAGTTGGTAGTAAGAATGTTATCAAACCCTGTTACCATAGGCCGACGTTGTATGCTAACAACAGCCCTCTTATCCACCAAAACAAAATAGCTGATTATCTCCAACAGTTGGATGGAGCAGGAAAAAGAGCTACTCTTTCTCCTGCTCAGTCCGCACCAGCACTTTTTTCGTTGTTTTCAAAGGATATTCATTCATTTAGAAAAGGTTACGAATTAAAAAAAAAAAAAAAGAAAAAAAAGGAGTGTGCGAAAGGATGTAACACGCAGGGCCGGCGAGAGAAAAAGCGGGCCCGGGGCAAAAGAGAGCATAGGCCCTATGCCATAGGGCCCCCATGTACGGAGTAGGTAGGGGGCAGTTCCCAATAACGGGCGTTCAATTTTCATTTTCAATTTTCATTCTGCACAAGTAACCTATATCAAAGAATAAAAAACCCTTGTGTAAAATTTGCAGCGTTCTTCAAATGATTTGTCTTCATCACTACCTCATCCTGAAGGGGTATTTAAAGTGTATTGATCACCATCCAGGGATCCAGAGGTGGTATACCTACCCGGAAAACGGTAGTTTTATCCCATTGGTATCGTCTAACCAGCAAAAGCCGCTGGGGTGGTTTGAACTACATTAAATATATACTCAGTTAAAATTTTGAACTGACAAAGTGTACAAATATGACAGCCTACTATAAATAAATAAAAAAAACGCTGCAAATTTTACACAAGGGTTTATTATTCTTCGATATAGGTTACTTGTACAGACATTTAATTCTGTCAATGAAAAAAAAAAAAAAAATTAATTTTTTTTTTAGATTTTTATATTCCAAAAAAACATTTTTTGGGTTTTTTTTTCTTCAAAAATGTGTTTTTTCAAAAATTCTTTATTTTTTTACTCGAAAAATATTTAACCTCCTGGGATCCTTAAAAAATCCCATTTTTAGCCCCACGAAAGAAATAATATTTCTATATTATAGATTGCCACAGTGCAATCGGATCGTTCCGGGACCCCCAAAAATGGATTCTACGTTCAAAAATAATCAAAAACGACACCTAAATCGATCCCATAGCTAAAAGCCTTCAGAAAACCCCTCCTGTAGCCCCATTATAGCCCCATAGCGCCCCACGGGTTTGGGCGATCGGACTGAAAACCTTGCGGGCACAACTAGATGGTAAACCAAGTATTTTTTCAAAATTTCAGGTTTTAAAAAAAATTCCTACTGCCCAAAACGGCCCAGACGGCGTACGGCGGACGGACATTTCGGATTTAGAATGTAGACCTCTTGAAACGGATAATGTCAAATTTTGAGGCTGATCGGAGTCGTCGACCTCCGTCGCGAAAACATAGGAGTATCTATTATTCCAAGAAAAACCAAAATTGTCAAATAGGTAACCCATTTTTAGGCCATTTTAAGCTTTTATTGACAAAAGTTAGAACTACACTAACTTAGTGTCACTAAGTATATAAATAATAACATAAAAATAATTTCCCCTGTTAATTTGGTGACTAGGAAAATAAATAGATAGACAATACAAATAGACTCAACGTTGTTTAACATATAAAAACATATTGAACATAGAAAAACAACCTACAGAATATAGTCAGGGATTTGCAAAGTCGAATGGCGGTCATTTTTCGTGCTGCTACCTATCGTAATACATAGCGCCAAACTACATGCTTTACGGCAACTTCCGTAATGGAACGTTTGGGTCTACGCCGCGGCGTAGACGGCGCGCCGTTAGCGGCGGACCGCGTCCATCCACGTACGCGAATGGGTTTGTAAAATTGTAATACATTTTATAAATTATTTACGTATACTTTTAACTAGAAATTGTTTTGTACTCTTCCTTATTTACCTATGAAGATCAATTATAACTTGAGTAAATTTAATTCCTATGTGTTTGAAAATGCTTATTTTTGGGAAAATTTCGGGGGGGGGGGGGGGGGGGGTTCCAACCCCTCTGACCCCCCCCCCTGGGTACGGCCCTGTGTTCAATGAAAAATCCTGAAAAGTTTGTGCATAAAAAAGTGAAAACAAGCTATCTTATGGAAAAACGAGCTAAACAAAAAAAAAGACCTCGGATTTGGATTCAGCACACCAAATAACGTAAGAAACCGACAAGCTCCGGCCGGATGCAAGACCGCCCCTAAATTCTCTACAGTTTAAGGTATTCGTTTGTTTGAGGAATCTAATTTACCTTGAATTGAAAACATCACCTATTACTGTTATTGTAAACTACCTACTTTAACTAGGTACGTTAGTGACTACCCTGTAATCTGAAGTGTTTTCATGAGGTGTTAAGTATAGGTAATATACTTATTATTATCTTGACTGAATGAATATTATTATCTTGACATTATTGATTTGAAGAGAAGTCAATCTGATTTTCCTAGAAAATGGGTACCTACTGAAAATTTGAGAAGTAGCTTTGTTTTTAATCACGCGCTACAAAAGCAAAACGCTGCAAATTTTACACAAGGGTTTATTATTCTTTGATATAGGTTACTTGTGCAGAAATTAAATTCTGTCAATGAAAAATTTTTTTTGAATTTTTATTTCAAAAAAATTTTTTTTTGATTTTTCTGTTCAAAAATGTGTTTTTTCAAAAATTCTGTATTTTTTACTCAAAAAATATTTAACATCCTGGGATCCTTCAAAAATCCCATTTTTAGCCCCATGAAAGCCCTAAAGATCGCCCCAGTGAAATCGGATCGTTCCGGGACCCCAAAAAATGGATTCTACGTCCAAAAATACTTCGAAAACGACACCTAACTCGATCTCATAGCTAAAAGCCTTCAAAAAACCCCTCCCGTAGCCCCATTATAGCCCCAGAGCGCCCCACGGGTTTGGGCGATCGGACTGAAAACCTTGCGGGCACAACTAGATGGTAAACCAAGTATTTTGCCAAAATTTCAGATTTTTTAAAAACTTCCTACTGCCCAAAACGGCCCGGACGGCGGACGGACATATCGGTTTTGGAATCCAGACCTCTTGAAACGGATAATGTCAAATTTTGAGGCCGATCGGAGTCGTCGACCCGCGTCGCGAAAACATAGGTGTATTATTCCAAGAATAATAAACCAAAATAAAAAATCGTAGGTAGCTCTACGCTCTATTCCTTATTTGCGTTCAAATAACGATTTGAATGTTCTCACAGTAGTAGAAGAAGAAAACCACGATGTTGACGATGGTGAAATAGGTCTGACCACCGCCGAAAGCCGTCGTTACTGTGGGGATGATCATCATGAATATAATGACTTTCCTTAGTCTGCACCAGGCTCTCACCCAAGAAGGATCAAACTAAAATTTGAGGATAACAACATATTTTATTACATGGTCCCCTACAAATTAGAACTAGTTTTACGTCTGAAACGCCCACCGAGCGTCACCTGAGCTGGGCGCAACTGGGGGAACAGAGCTACAAGTAGTAGCTTGGCAGAATTTGCTCACTTTAATTATGCTGTATGCCAGGATCCCCCAAATTACCACCGATGCAGTATGAAGATTGAGTTCTAACGCTACGCCACACAACGCTGCAAAACATTACTAGAGTAAGTGATCATAAAATACGAATTGCAATACGTGGTCATAAACCAGCAAATTTGCCTGCCTCGTTAGTTTTTAGGTGCCATAGCCGTAGCACACCAATCATCTTCAACTGCAACAAAAATCGTCGCTTAGGAAGCAAAATCGGCTATCTCAATTTCATCAATATTATCATCAAATTTTTGCGGGTGAATCGATGGGCTCTACTTCCCTGGAGAGCGTGTTGTCCCACCTTCATGCAAGCCCCGGAGTGTTCAGCCTGACGTGCGGTGTAGAGGAGACACTAGTCTGCCTTGGGCCTCCAACAAGATTTGCCTGAAGGATGTGGCGTCCTTACCTTCCAAAAAAGGAATAGTCCTCGGGAGGGAGGAGCCCAACCTGCCACAGTGCGTTGGGCAAGCACTTCAGTACCCTGCACAAGTAAAGCACCACCGGGCGTCCTCCTCAACTAACTAGTTGGTTTGGAGGTTGGCGGTGGTTGTCCACCCGAAAGGGGCAAGTTCCAGGATTTTACCTACTAATCAGCGGCATTTGTTATACTTACCTAAACTCGGACACCAGCCTGGAAGGGTGCGAAAGAACACCCTGCCCCACGTGTGGTGCCGAAGCAAACTAGTGCCGATAAAAAAAGGGGGGGGGGGGTGTCCATGGCTGGGATTGTACTGAGAGGCATAGCCCTGGATATGGGCAAGTAAACTAAAGAGAGACTTCCTTCCAAAACACTCCTTGACCATTCCAATTGATTCTCGTGCATCCTGAAGAATTGATGAAATTGAAATAGCTGATTGTGCTTTTTAAGCCATGAAAACGTTTTTAATAGTCATCTTCGCCGCCCAGAGATGTTGCCTCATTGCAGCGTCGGCCATCTCAATTCGAGCGAATATTACTCCTCAGGCATCAACAGGCCTGAATCTTTAACACATCAATGTCGCAGTGCTGCTTCAGACCCAATTAGGAAGACCTTGGTTGTGAACATGAGTCAAAGACCATACGGACCAATTTATAGGTGGCATGCTTCCTCCACTCTGCTTGAAGCCATCTCAGCCCTAACGATTTGCTGCCCCCCCCCCCCCCCCCCCCCACCAAAGAAAACCAGGCTATCTCATAGATCCTCTCGGCTTGGAGCTCAACTGGAGCTCTAGCGAGAAGAACATCCCTATTTTGACAACCAGGAATTTCCTTTCTCGCCCGTTTCCGTCTTTCATAAGCAGCTAGTCGAGACACGCTACCTACTTAGCTGCCAAATAAACAACTTACCCCAGTACTGAGATTTGTAGGAATCGTAATATTCTTCTTGTAAAATCATCAGCCTTGCGAGTTCTCTTTTTTGATACTTTATTGTATGAAGGTCACACAGCACAATGACTTTTAAAATATGGAAAGCTACGCTTGCACCCTGCAACAAGAATACATTAAAATCTAATATTTGCAGGCTCTGACGACTATCGAAAATGTCCGAGTCTCACTAGATCCACAAACATGACTCCCTTGACGAGCCAGGGCACGTCGATCAGGCGGTCCACTACGCTCCTCCACCCACTCCGGGGCCTGGCTGTAACAGGCGCCTTCTGCACAAACATGATTGCTTGAAAATCCCTTCGATAGTGGTTCGAAATTGAGAAGCAGTTGTGGTTAAGTGACAGGCAACGACATCAACCTCAACAACTTCAACATCTCCAAGACCTGGTGATCACTATGAGAGCATTGCAACAGTTGCCACTCAACAACAACCATTCAACACTCTGCTTGAGACAAAGCTTCACAACCTACAACATGAAGGTGTCTCAATGCGTTCCACTGTAAATGTGCAAATACTACTGATTTTAAATTGTTTCATTATCGAGCAGAATTTCATGTTTTACGCTGACGGAGTTTTGGACGATCCTGCAGCCGTCGTTGGAGTGTTTCTGAACGTATCCGGCACACCCAAATTCGTCGCTGCTGGGATCACAATTTCAAATAAGACTGTCCTAACGGCCTGCGTCGCGCTGGTCAAATCATCCAGCGAGGCGACGTTGTACGACTCGGAATTTTTCACTGTCGTCACCAACAAGAGCCAAGAGATGTAAGAGAGGTGCTAAATCTTGGGATTAAAAGGGTGAAGTTCCTTATAGCTGGTTGGTTTGTTTTTCTACTTCTAGATCAGTAAGCTCAGTGCGCTGTTCTGATGAATCAAGAGGGACGTCAACAATCGTGAAAGGCGAAATTGGCATACTGACAGTGGCAAAACCGTTCAAAACGGCAACGACTTTCGCGACTTTCAGTTCTTCTGTCAAATGGGATCTTGCCCTGAGGTGCCGTCTCTTTTATTTTAACCGGATGGTTGACCAGAGCGGGTTTGTGCTTCAGGTTAGTAAAATCGGGGTGAGTGTGTAATGGAGTTATCACACTGTCGGAAACACCCAGCGAGCCGACGAGCTCCTATGGGTTTAACTCCTGCGGGCGAACTCAGAGCTGTTACCGGTTCCACGAACTACCGCTAGACAGCGTCAGTAGTGGGTTCCCGCAGCGCACAGTGGTGTGAAACCCTCGATTTTTGGAAACAAACCCAAATTGTTGTCATCTTCGAAAAAGTTTCACCTAAGAAACACATATTCACAGCCCTGAAACAGTTTTACTTACAAATAACATCTCACAACGACAGGACAAAGAGTCTTGGTCAACTGACCCGATCTTACAAAGGACTGTTCTCCTGGCTCCTTCAAGCAAGGCGTCGCTAATATGTGCCTGGGCAAACGGTTCCGCTGTCCTGGCATCCTCAGCCAAAGTATCGGCAGAGGATTCCTGGACGGCGGGACCAACAAAAAAATCACTGCGAGTCCTCATAATTATGTAAACGTTCAGTGTATGATAAAATTGGCGGCAAGAAAGGGACGCTCGCGGGAGAAGCTGGAGCGCCCGATCTCGCCGCATATCCAAATATAAACGTGTTCGGACATATTCTAGCTAGTTCGTCCTTTGGCCCTTTCCTACCTGTTGCCATCCCTCGTATGGCAAGAAGCCAGGCAGCTTGGGTTATTCTGTGGCCTGGCCAAGGCACATACCTATCTTGGATAGATACTATTACGACTTGGGTGTCACTTCTCAACTCAAAAGATGCCATTAGTAATGTCTCATTACTGTTCCAGTCCTTTGAAGTGACAACCGTCCAGAATCGGGATTCGTGCGTTCAATTCACATACGCTCAAACTGGGGATCATCCGAGTTCCAAACAGCTCTGCGCCTTCCCCTTGTACGTCGAAAACAATAAGTGCGACATCCTCCCGGGAAGCCCCGTCGTGTGTTCAGGAGGCCTTTTGATCGGCGTCACAGAGGATCACATGTTTTCGACGGTGGCCAACCGATGTTTCTTTTTGGTGGACGCCATCACCAACGATCGAACGAGTCAGTCAATCGCTACGACACGAAGCCCCCGAAGATGGCTCGTCCTCTTCCTCCCATTATCGACATTGTACAAGTTGTTACAAGTTCCTCGCGATTGAACTACGTTTTACCATAAACAGGAGTACAAATTTAGCAGTTTTTAAGGAATTATGAAAAAGAAAGCACCTCTTAAAGCATGGTCATGTGCCTAACTATTCTGAAGTAATCCTAAATCACACCTTGCAAGGCTGAGTTGGAGTTGCCACGTGAGGAAAACGGCTCAACCATCGCCATGCTAGGTAGACCTAACATGTAAACCGGCTTACCTGAGGTGGTGGGCACTTGACAGTTGACCTCAGGATGTTTTTTTGTTGCAACTTTTACATTGTCTATTAGAAAATGAAAATGAAATACGCCAAATGTATTTTGGAAGTCTGTTATGAATTCCGATGGACACTGTAGGGCACCTACAATAAACTCATACATCAAGACCCAAATTGAATCTGTTCAAAATCAGCATTATCAAAATATATTATGTGTATCAAATCCCTAACAAGAACATTATGCCGTCTGAGCCTATATGATCATATTGAACCAATAATTATTATTTGGTTTGGACGCAAAAGTTGTTTTAATTATTGAAACAACTTTTGCGTCCAAACCTGGTTGAAACCATCTTTGACGCATTTGTGTCTAGTGAAATGCCTCAAGCGCCACATCTAGGATTACAACATCAGTGTATTTGGAGGAAGACGATGGGAGTGCATGAACATCCTAGGGCACCGCACGAATTAATGTCGCAGTCTGACCTAGCAGATGATGGAGGAAGCACGATTTCCAGGTTGGCTAGATGAGTCTAGTCGGACTGGAGTGTGTCTTTCCTCGGAATGGGGCTGTAGTGAATCCAATATCAAACTCGAAGTGTCGTGATTGGTATTGGTCCTCCCACAGCTCGGAGTTAAATTGGAAGTTGGCTGACTGGCTTCCACAAGCAAATTGTCGCTATTAGGTGCCTGGGCAATGGACCCGCATATAAATAATTGATCAATAAATTGATTCTGCTGTCCTAGCATCCTCAGCTGAAGTGTCAGCAGAGGATTCCTGGACATTGGGACCAACCAAATATGCACTGCGATTAATCATGATAAAGAATTAAACGATCAGTGAAGGACAACCGACGGCAAGATATAACAGTTCGGGTCATGGGCTGAGAAGCCCAAACTCGCCGTCGGTCACAGTGCTTCCTGCAGGCTCGCTCAGGACCAGTTACAGCGGCCTGGCAAACTAATGACATAGAGTGGAGCCCTCCCACAGCCTGTTTTCGCAGCGAGGGCCAGACATTTGAACATTCTGAGAATAGGAAGAAGCGCTACCATTGTTGATCTTAACCAAAATGGCGCTTTTGGAGACGCACACAACCCCTGCGGACTCACTTGATTTCAATAGATACATTTTGCACAAATGAGAAATAAGGTATAGCTTTCCGATCAATCATTGCCACATTTTTGTGAAATTGGCCCTAATCCCGGGCTATGTAAAAAAAAAGTAAAGTAGGTAGTGGGTTTTTTTTTTTTTTGTTGTTGTTGTGTGTGTTGGGTGGTTTTCACCCCGCACTGTACTTGAAAAAGCTTTAGAAATTCTTGCTCCATAGAAGGATTCACATAAACTTGCGTTCGGACCTGATCAGAGGTGAATTGTCTGCCGACAAGACAGGTATTACAACACGTGATTGACTTTTGGTCAAACATTCGTGTGCGTCCCCGGATTCGAACCAGGCTGATCAGCGCCCCGACTGATTGTAAACAGACGTTTCACTAACGCCGTAGTCCACAGGGCCACCCTGTCCCCTTTCATCTCATAGGAAATCCATTTTCTAAAGCAAGATAAAGTAGTTTTTTTGCACAAATGAGAAATAAGGTATAGATTTTCGATTAATCATTGCCACATTGTTGGGAAATCGGTACTAATCCCGGGCTATGTGAGGCGTTAAAAAAAAATTTTTAAAGTACCTAATTGTCGACGAAGAACCGATTAATAGCGATCCCAACCTGCCCTACAACGCTTCAACCACGTACAATCGAAGAAACGTAACCCGATGAAGATCAACATCGGGTTACATACGGGTTCATCATAATAAACCTAAGATAATCCAACAGATACAATTTTCAATGAAAAGCCAATAGATTAGAAAAACAACATAAATTATCGTGGGCAGCTTATCAAAAAGTCCTCCTCGTGGTGCACAACACACACAAATAAAACAAATTCATGTAAAAGTCGTTTTATTTAACAAAGCTTCAGATCTCTGTCCTGACTGAAAAAGGAGACACTAGCTTTGTTACGACTACTCTTCATCACTTACCTACAATCTTATGGCATAGTACATTATAAAAAGTCCTAAGTACGTTTCGCCTTATAAATAAATACAATAATTGAGTTTTATAATGTACAAAATAAGGGATGTAGTCAGTTCTTGAGAAACGGCGCCAAAAAAATGTACACAAGTGACGCCGCGGTTTTTGTTGTTGTTGAACTGTTCGGAAGGTTCTCAAATCGACCGAATTTGTTTCAATGTACGCATTCGAGCACATTTATAGTTTATGTAGAGCTTAGTTCCTGTAGACTGGTTTCCTCGCTCGGTTCCTCACCATGTTGTGAAGATCGATAGTTTCGCCGTTGGGGAAAACATACTTGTTGTTGGTGTAGTCGATGTAGCCTTCGCTGGCTTGTGTTTCGGAATCCTGTGGAGAGAAAATGGCGTTAGGGGAGTTCTCGTATCGACCATGGTCCTCCTAGGAGGCAAATAGAGTCAATGGACAATCAGGAGAGCGCAATAAGCACCAAGTTACCCAAGTGTTCCAATACCTTGTCGACCCGCCAGTAGATCACATTAGAGTAAGGTCGACAATGTGAACATTCGATGTTGGCACCATTGTTTGACAAAATATTTAGTTGTCACAGTTGCACTTTTAATACTGTGTTTGCTGAGGCGAGTTTGGTATAGATTTTAATGTTTCTCATCTTGATTGATTGATTCTTCATCGCCTTATCGCCCAAACAAAGTCTACCAATAACTTACTTCTTGTTTGTTTTTATCGCACGGGATGCCGCTCGTGTAGGAGAATTCCCTCCTAACACCGTCCGGGTCGACGTAGCCGTATTTGCCGTAAGTGACACAGTCGACGCCGATGGTTTCCTCTTTGAAGCTCCCGTCGTCGTTTTCGTAGCCCCACGTGATGCTGCCGTCGGGGTTGTCCTCGCGGTATTTCTTCAGAACCTGCATAACGGCTTGGTATTTACATCGTGTAAAAAGTACTTGGCAGTCAATTATTTACCATAAAGTTATATCGGGTAAAATGCACACTATATACGGAGAAAAGGCTACACAGCAAGGAATAACCTGAGACGTTGGCTTCCTTCTCCTTTCGGTCGGTTCTGAGGATTTCGTGTGAGCAACTTCTTTCTGTGCCGGCCTGGCTACCTGCTGCGCCCTGTTATACTGCTGCTGAGCGTAGGGTTTCGGTCTGGCGGGTTCCTGTCTGACTGGTTCAGGCTGTAAATTCACAGTACATTAAAAGCAGTTCTTCACTTTCTTCGCTACCATCACTCAACAATTGTTGGAATCTTTGAAACATTCGCAGCAGTTATTCGACCTGTTGACGAGGTGGAGTGATCTGCTGAGGACGAGGTTGTCGAACGTATTGAGGCTGAGGTTGAGGATCTTCTTCGCCGAATTGCTGCGGCGGTTGAGGGCGGAACTGGAAATGATTAAAATCCAACGTTAACATCTCAATACCTAACAACTCCGTCGTCCAGTAGGAAACCCTGTTTACCTGCTGCCTTGAGGGGACTGGGAAATCGTCCAAATTGGAGAACTGCTGAGGGAGCTGAGGAGGTTGCGAGGGTTGAGGGAACGGGATGCTCGGCTGTGTGGGCGATGGCGTTGAGAAAGTCGAATATTCTTCTTCTTCGTCTTCATCTTCCTCTTCGACGACTGGCCGTACCTGTTGCGGTTGCGTCAAAACCGGTGCTCTAACGACAGCAATGGGCGAGTCCTGATAGATCGGCCTGGAAATTGATACAATCGCGTGAATGAGCGTATGAATGGACTTGGAAAATATCCCACCCACAGCTAAAATTAATTATAAAACGACTCTGAAAGGAAAAACTCTCCATTGTAACCTCCTTCTTCTAGTGCCATCTCCATCATCGAAGGATGCCAATCATATATTCACATCTCTCCTTGACCATTGAGTGAGTTTAACCTGTTGACTCAGCTGCACCAACCAAATCAATTTAAGTAAGCATAAATTGTAGAACTGTACAATCAAGTAAACAACTCCAACATGAACGGAAATGGTCTTATCCATTCTATTAGTGTGTAAATAAGGTTAAAATTGAACGATAAACATTCAAGTGCACTTTGTTTTGTTTTATCAGACACCATATTTAGTACCAACCATTTATTCCTGTCAGTTAAACATTACCACAACACAAGGAGGTTATAAAATAATTTTCAATTATTGAAAATGAGGCAATAAGTGCCTAACTCAAGAATTCATGTGACGCTGTAATCGGGTTGTCTTTTGTTAGTCCTGTACACCATATTTAGTACTCCTGACGTGCCCCAGGCAGGTTGTGATTCCTGAGTGCCACTTTACCTTGAAGGAAGTGCACGGGGTTGAGCAGGCTGCTCCTGCACAGAGAACCTCCTCGGCCCTGCACGGATGCTCTGCCTCCTCACCGGAGTTTCATCATAATCTCGATTGCTGTTTTCAAACAATTTGTAGTTTTACGGGGGGAAAACAAACTTTAGCGGGAAATGCCTTTTCAGCGTTTATTAGAGTTGTTACACCTGTTATTTACCTGGAGACGGGCCTGGCTTGAAGTGACTGTTCCAGAGGCGGGGGTAACCTCCTGGGAGCACCTCGGCTCGGCTGGCGACGGGCTTGCGGGGTCTCGTCGAGTATCCGGGCCACCGGACGGCGTCGAACGGCCGGACGAGGACCGCCGACGGGTGCGGCGCCGGGAATCACAGGGCGGGGCGGCAGAGGGCCATCGTACTGAGCTAGCGCTACAGAAACGCAGGTGCCCACCTAGAAAAATAAAGAACTATTAGAATAATATTCTAATTGTTCATATTATGAACAATTGTAAGAAATTAGAGTTTCATCGGAGAAGCAGGATGTATACACAACACATCAACGTTTGTAAGAATGTAAAAGTACACGTACATTTCGCAAGAAGTGGCAACATTGGCATGGGAGAAAAAATGAATTTTACTTCCACGAGAAAATTTATTTTCTTTTTTACCAGATAATACTCCTAGAAAGGCACTAATTAGTATCATTCTAGCTAATATTTTATTTACATGAGATAGTTCAGCTGGAACGTAGATGTGAGGGCTTTTGATCAACTAAACAACACTGGTAGAAAGTCATTTACTCATGACCAGGTCATCATGACCTTATAAAAATAAAAAGAAGTAGGTTACGGAGGGACCTGAGCAGCGATGCCAGCTGAAAATACTCTGCCAAGGCAATGGCACATGAGCTTCCTCGTGCCAAGTTCAAAATGAACGTAGTTGTCACTGTAACAAGAAAATTACGTTCGCGCATGCGCAGGGAGTACCACTGATGCAATCGTGATGAAGCTGATAGGGAACCATCTAGGGCTATACCCACACAATTCCTGAAAATTTGATTGAAATCCGATCAAAATCGTAGGAGTTATGGCTGTGGCAAGGAAATTACGTTCGCGCATGCGCTGAGCGTACCGCTGATTCTATTGTGATGAAATTCGTATGGGACCTCAAGGAGCCTTATCCGCATAATCCCTCAAAAGTTGAGCTAAATTCATTCAAAATTGTGGAAATTATGGCTGTAACAAGGAAATGCGCACAGACCCACAGACCGACAGACACGGAACCAAATTTGTTCAGTAGGCTATGAAACGCAAAATGCGAGTGGAAATTTTAAATTCGGACAACAAAAATTTTTTGGCTGCCGAAAGTGAACACAAGGCTTCCGCTGCTTCGCAGACTCGGAAGCAAAATGCCTCAAAACATCGATATTTCCGCCTTGGCGCCAACTTCAAAACTTCCCAGGAAAGTGAGGTGCAAACAGATGGACAAGCCTTCAACAAGCTCCCACCCCCTCAATTTGGATTAATTCATTTCCTCGTTATCATGGCATTGCTGAGAGATCTATAACAAGTTGAGCTCAAGAATTCCCGCCCAGTTTCAAAGGACTGAAACAGAAGTGAAACTACCGTTGGACACGCCATAGAAGTGAGGAAATGGCGTTTCATGGATTTTTTATAACACTTTATGGCCATATTATACCTACGCATCCCAGTTGACTCATTCAGCCTCCTGAGAACATCTCTGCATGGGAAAAATTTGAAAACACACAAAAATACTCTGGGTGTCTCACAATTTGCATTGGACAGAAAGGTGCCACTTTCTGCGAAATGACTCACGTAGGTATGTGCATATGCCAGCGTGCACCTGGCAAAAATGTGCTACTACGTATCTCTATATTGGAGCTGCAACACGAGGGGAACCATGTTTATTCTAGGGTACTTCTAAAAGACCGAAAATTTTGTATTTTGTCTTAAAAAAATTAGCTCCGCGAGCATAGAACGAGAAAAGTCTGAAAACACAAAAAATGTTTTCGACAAATTGGAACAAGACCAATTTTAAAGGATGTTGGGAAGGCAGGGTGGACGGGGCTGGTGGAGTGGGGGGCATGCGGCTAAAAGGAGACCCCCCCCAACTGGAGAATAGTTTGTCACCATTAGGCGAAGCCCAGAGGCCATTAAAAAGAAATATTCACAAAAACAATAAGGGGTGCTCTAGAGATACACATCAATATGTCGGAGATGTCTCAAATACCAACACACCGAGGGGCATAGCCCCTTAATCTAGAGATACACATCAATATGTCGGAGATGTCACAAATATCAACACACCGAGGGGCATAGCCCCTTGATGCAATGAAATATTCACAAAAACAATAAGGGGTGCCCTGTTGGGGGGGGGGGGGGGGACCGTTGATCTCCGAATGTTGGACAAAAAAAGGGGTAAAAATAAATTTCACCTTCCAAATGAAACCTTTCACTTTCATCCTGTATTTCTTTATGAAAAAAAAGAGGCCTGGTGGTATACAGTTGCGGGGGTTGGCTGGCTTTAGCCAGCAAGGAGTTGTCCCCTCGTTCAGCACTAGAGGCCATATGGCATCCTACAAAACTTAGAACATCCCACTCACAGCTAATTCTATTCAACTAAATATGAAGCACGTGGCATTTTGGGATTAACAAGTTGAAACATCTTCAAGCATCGTCGTCCGATGGTATTCAAGGGCGTGTACGAACCGGACAATCCGACCGCCTCGGGGATTTCGGATCGTTCCACTTTAATATGACACAACTCTTGTTGATCAAAATACACTTGAAAGGCGCAGATCCGGTGTACCAACTGTATTCATTTCATGGGACGTCCACCTGCCCTTAATTAGGATCTTTGACCGATTCACTCCAGTGATAAATGTCCCAGAAAAATAACACTATGTGATTTAGTGTTTCGATAGGTCAACTTTGCAGAAAAAAAAACACCTTTTCTTTTCACCAATTTGCTTTCTAGGCATCACGCGCCGTTACGGGCAATTGGCTGATCAATGAGATAATACCCGAGGCGATTTTATTGATTCGTTCTTGGTATTTTCGTCCCGCTGAATTCCGAATTTCATCACCTCAGTCCGAAATGGAGCAAGTGAGGTCTAATCGATTTTCTGAACGCTCGCTGAATTATTAATAAGTCAACCATACGTGTTGTTGTTGAGTTTTATTAGGCTCGTCAGTTCGAGGCGAACCATAATTAATAGGTACCGATTTCGCACGAGGTTAATATAAACCAGTTCAAAGCAAAGACTGCATGAAAATGACTACTTTGTTCAATCGGTTCAAATCATGCCTAACAAGACATCTGCAGGAAGGCTCTTTAGGTCAATGTAAAACAGCAGACCGGAGTTTCCAAAATGGGGCCCATGAATGAGGCATGCGGAAGAAATGGGCCCCGACTAGTTTTTGTGTCACAGTAGGTGACGACCAAAATGGGCCCATTTTGTATTCAACTATGGGGCCACGCCCTGCTGGCTAAAGCCAGCCAACCCCCGACCTCTCCCACCTGGCCTTAGACCCCTTCTACTCGCTTTTTGATAACAAATAGTTTCTTCCTTACCTAAATAAATACAGGATGGCGGTTTTTTTGGAAACCCAATTTCAAATTTGAATTTAGCTTGAAAGTTGGCGGTTTATGGAAAACTAAACTGAAGAATATACGATATAAGAGGAGAAATTTCAAGCCTCACTAACCATTGAAAAAACTGTAGGACTAAGTCATGTTTGTTCCCACCATGAATACAAAAACATTAATCGATTTTAATTCTATTGCGGCGGGCGAAAAAAAAACAAGCCATCAATTGAATTGAATAGATGAGCGCAACCTTTTTGTTATTACGATATATTTAATGAGCGAGAGAAACTAAGAAACAGTAGGTATCTAGCGACCAAACTATGCCACACAACACATCATCCACGTGATGCTCATTACGTAAACAACTGCACCCTAACGACCGATGCGTAATAAAACCTTATGCCGATCAGAGGTAACGAACGGCTCAGGCTGCAAAAATCGTTTTGGAGTCGTTGGAATCAGCCTGAAAAGCTCATTCCATAGACCCTTGTACCAACGAAATCGGACAAAAACTTTCGTCCCCCTTTTGAGGCCTCCTTAGTTACACATCAGAGATAAACAACTTTCGTCGTGAAGGACCTCCCGAAAACCGATGAAGGGGATGAGGGAGGAAAAATCAAGGTAGCCTATAACCACCCCCCGAACTCGCTGATGACAATGAGACCACCCTCATGAAAATCTGTTGAGCCACTCGGGCGTGATGCTCTGTACACAAACAAATGTTCCATTTTTTGGAAAAAGTTTGCGCTAAAAATGCCCCAATGACTGGAGGGGGATTACGCAATTTCTTTCTTGGAATCTGGATATTTTCGCCCATTTCAGCACATATCAGTCGCAGTGAAGCAGACGAATCTCAGCAGATTGAAAGGGGTTCACTCATCTTGAAGAAACTGCACTACCGCTTCTAAAATGCAGCCCGATTCAACGTTCACTACAAATCTCCGATAACTAGTTGCGACGTGGAGCAGATAAACAAATTCCGGCGGTTTGAGTTGCATCAGCTCGTCTCTCGAACAAAATAGCGCAAGTCAACTTTTAACTGGTTCTCTTGCGTGGGTCAAACCTTACAGCTTTTTATGTGCACCCCCTTCAGTACCTAACTTTCTAAGGTCTATGGGTCAGACGTTGACATTGAGCAACAGGCCCTTATCTTATTAGGAGTAGACTTCGCCGGTCACAGATCGGCTAACGAAAACCAGAGGTAGGCATCGATATACTCAATGCTAATTCACCAGAACAACCATCTGAAATCCCTAATTGACATCACATCTGTCATGTTCTACAAACTGCTAGTTTTCACCTGTAGGTTTGGCAGGATGTGTGTCCATCCTTCTTATTGTTTCAATGCCATTTCCTGATTTCGCCACCGGCTAGTCGGCGAGCCCTCTGACACCCAGTGAGCGTGTCGGCTATCCATTCAACAGTGAATATTTTAGCGGTCCCGATTTTTAAAACCGTTCGCGTCTAGAAGGTGAAAACTCTGCCTCCGTGATCATTTTACTCTGAAGGGGAATAATTGAGCCGTGTAGGGCGACTGATGGGAGTGAGGACCTGTTACGCCTCGCCAAGAGGTTCGTTAGTGATTCAATGAGGAAATTGGAGCACAGATTGTGAAATAGTTCAGTGCATCCAATTACAACTTCAACACGTTTACATGAGCCTGTATTAGTTCTAATTCATTTTTCCTTTATAAGTATAGTAGCTAATAAGTTCTTCCACATTAAATTTTCACCTGATCATTGCACAGCCGCCGGTCAATGGGATTAAATTGAAGAACTGTCCGTCTCGGCGTGTAGAATTTTCCAAAATTCCTGACAGATAGTTCCAAATTTTTGGCAATTTCACAAGGTAGGTAAATATCTAACGGCAGTCCTTATAAGGATTATTACTTATAAGTACAAGTACTTATAAGTGTTGGTATAGGTCTATACCAACACAGATGCGTTCAGATGGGTGAGTTTCCACCCTTGTCCTTTGACGCCATCAGAAATAGTAGGTATATAAAACTGTGAACCACTTACAACGAACGAATGCACATGAACTGGCGCGTGGCTGAAACATTGCAAAACGCAAGACTGGAAGGAATAACTTCAGGTAGAATACCAGAATCAAAAAATTAGAATCACAAAATTTGTGATTCTGGTATCTTATCCAATATTTAATATACTTAAATTAGATCAACCCACAGAGTAACAGGTCGAAACCAATTCTCACCGAAAGGCGAATCAATTTTCGCCGACGCTGACGCTACTACTGCAACAAGAAACAGCTATGACAACCATTCAAAATCACACGTGGTCTCAGATTCTTTGCAAATTGAGAATCACAATACTTATAGCATAATCAACACCCTTCAATGACAAATCAACTTAAATTTTACAGATAAATTGCACACTAATTAGGTATGCGGACTAACGGAAGAAGGAGGAGAGCAGCAAGAAATATGATCAAGTGCCCCAAAGAAAGAAAGGCGTCGGCGGTGGTAAAAGGTACCTAGCCTCTAACACACGCGTGCGCCCCATTTAGCGTGTTTAACCCCTAATATTGAATCTGAAATACCGAAACAGACCAACTCTAGGTACCTTACGGAAGATGAAATGACAGTAAAACGGTTAATGTTGGAGTCTAGAGGTTGAGGATACCGTGAAATATCTCCTACCGAAAGATTTAAACCAAAATTACATTACTATAACGCAACCATTACCTACCAATTAATGCGGTTGCGGTGGAAAAGGATGATGAGAAGGACCAAATTATATATCATTACCTTCCCATGAAAGCGATAATCGGCGTACAATATTCACGAGACTCGGTGGGCATAACAGACCAACCTGGATAGTAGTAGGTACTATTATAGTAGTATACTAGTCGATTGTAGTAGACCAACGTGGGTAGTTTAATCTGAGCTTTACTCCAACCTATTGACACTTGACACTGATCTCTTTACTCCACAGAGTAACAGAGGACAGCTTTACTCCGTAGTCTAATCCACAGAGTAACAGAGAACGAATAATAATATTATTCGTTCTGATATTATCAGATATTATTCTAATATCAGAGATTAGATTCTAATCACTCAGGTAGTTTAATCTGTGCTTTACGAGGAACATGATCAGTGATGCCAGCGACCTTCCAGGAAGTTCCTCCCAGGCTCCCCCTCCCGGCATTTCTCTCTCTTTTCCCTCTGCCACCCCCAGAAAGTCCCGTTTTTCTGTTACAGTTTTAAACTGTATCTTCTACATATTTGTTATGCCAATCTTGCGGAAAATTTGATTTTCCGCAATGAGGGTCAACCGTATGCCCTATCGGTAGGCATGTACATTTCAATAAATAAAGAGCAATATTGGGCGTAGTGCCTAACACAGAGGTTTATATTCTTGGAATAATCTAATCTACACCTATTAAGTTGAAAGTTCTGATCGCCCTCAAAATTTGACATTATCCGTTTCAAGATTTCTCAATAATTTGGAATTATTCCAAAAACGAAAGGCATAAGACGCCGGGCTGAAGGGCGAACGAATGCGGGCGGCCTTGTTCCTTGTTTATGTTTGTTTTTGATTTTACTTGTTACTCGTTTAAATAAAATTAAATTTAAATAAATTTTATTTAAATTCTATCTCCATTTAATGGTTCAGAGATTCCAAAAACGAAATGTCCGTCCGCCGTCCGAGTCGTTTTGGGCAATAGGAATTTCTGTTCTACCTTATCTAAGAGTGTGACAAAATACTCGGTTTACCGTGGGGCGCTATGGGGCTAAGATGGGGCTACGGGAGGGTTTTTTTAAAGTTTTCGGCTATGGGGTCGAGTTTGGTGTCGTTTTCGAAGTATTTTTGGATGTAGAAACCATTTTTGGAGGTCCTAGTACGATCCGGTTTCACCGGGGGGTTTTATTGGGCTTTCATGGGTCTGCAAATGAGATTTTTGAAGGATCCCAGGAGGTCTAATAAGGTGTCGTTTTTAGTGTAATTTTGGACGCATAATCCAGTTTTCCCACGTCAGTGCCAACAGAAAAAACTCCTTTTTTTATATTTAATTTTTTCAAAAATATTTTCTTTATAACACTGAATTAATTTTTGCGCGATTAGGTGCTCTGTATCAAAGAACAATAAACCCTTGTGTAAAATTTGCAGCGTTTTTGTTCTGACAGAGGAGCAGCGACGAGTACCCAATGGCTGTTTTCTTTCGTACAAAATTGACGGTACCTATAGGTATAGGTAAGTATATATACTTTGTAAGTATTTATACTTACCTACATAGATCAAATTTACGTTTTTCGAAGAAAGAAATCCCAACAACAAACTGTTGGCTCCAAACATCGATGTCCAATAATAATAATAATAATATCGAAGAGTTGAAAACATCGAATATTGGAGCCAAAACATCGATCATTCCATGATATCGAACGTCGAAGCGCAACCCTATCGTCTACTACCACCTCCACTTCTAATCTAAAAACTAGGGTTATTACATCGAGAGCAAAACATCGATATGTACATCGATGTGAGAAAAACATCGGCCCAAAAACATCGATATAACATCGATGTTCAATAAATGAATTTTTTTCGATCTCCTAAGACTTAGTATTGAATTATACTTAGTATAATTATTTAAATAGCAGGAATTATTCTTATAGTCTCGATTCTTATTGTTTACCATGAGGACCTAAGGGTAAAATTATTGATCTTAGACGCACCAAGCTCGTTAACGAGATTTTTTCATTACTTTTGCGGCATTTTATTTCATCATTTTGGTGGCATTTTAAATTGCTCGTATTTCCCGAAGTTTTTACTGAGGCGTTACACAAATTGCACTTTGCAGATCCTTTGACAACCGGAATAAAATATTTCCACCACACACTTTTCCTTCCCATGACTCAAAGCAATTGAACACTAAAATAACAAAAAAACAACAAAAAATAACAAAAAAACATTGACAGCAGAAAGCAGGACGCAACTCAACAACTTAATACAAAACAACAACAAAGACATGTATGCGTCATCGATCCTTCCTTCTTGTTCTTTTTCCGTTTTACTTGTCCTAGACCTGGTCTTGGTGTTTGCCGCATGAAGTGCGACCAGAATTCCATCGTGTGATGTTCTCATTTTGAAAAATTTTCAAAATGAGAACATCACACGAATTTAATTCCAAGCGCCACTATGGGCTCGCACATGTGCTATGTATAGCATTTTTCCTTGTAGTTTTTGTCTTTCAATGAAAGCTAAATTTGAAGACAGAAAACCCAACCACGAACTAAAACATCGATGTTGGCTCCAAAACATCGATGTCCGATAATATCGACTAGCTAAACATCGATGGTAAAAACATCAAACATCGGAGCCAAAGCATCGATGTTTCGATAACATCGAACATCGATGTTCAACCCTACTAAAAACGCCAAACGTTTTTTGCTCATCGCCTCTCCTGTGTTCACCAGAGTGTGGTTTTGAATGATGATTGGAAAATATAATGGTCATTATGGTGTATAAAATATTGGAACAGATTACCTACGAAAAGCCGGGGTGAGTTACTTTAAATTTATTAAATAAATTTAAGAAGAAATTTTCTTCTTCTCTGAGTGCCTTACCTGTAACCAGGCGTTGGCTACCTCTCGCTACTACTTCTGTTGAGCGTGTTGAACAGTTATTACAGAAGTAGTAGGGACCTACTGTTTAACGCCGGCTCCGAACGGCAAATGTGAGAGGTTTTCCTGGGTGAAATACTCATGGTGGTTCGCCATTGCCTTCCAAGAGGTGATTATCATAAGGAAGATGTCTAGCGGCTGCTGGGATCGAACCAGCAACCTTCGACTCAGCAGTCCGACGCTCCAGCCACTGAGCCACTGATAACCACCAAAATTTATAGAATTATTATTTATAGAATATTTATGAAGGCGTACTACTTATGAAGGCCTACTACCAAGTACCTACGTTGTTACTAGCCTGGTTTTCAGCAAGAAAAACTGAGAAGGGCCCGTTCCTCTTCCATCTGTATGCCCGTTGTGCGTCGCGGAGAAATGTTCTCTATCTCAAGTCCATCTCCTCTTTATACAAAGCTCTCACATAAGAGTGGTCTCAGGGTAGTGATCGATCGGGCTATGGACTAGGTAGGACCTATCTATTTCCTCAGGACGATTTTCCTTGTTGATCACGCCTTGCCCAGAAACGGCCAATGAATATTCCATCCGTCTTCCATCGACGTTCCCAAACGGTTCAGGTCTGGAGAGGGTAACTGTCATAGGGGACGTGGTCTGCATTTTTCATTTTCGATTGCCCGTTTCCGAAGAATCCACACTGACTTCCTCCAATCGACGTGATCGCGTCGACTTCTTGGCAGGTCGGCTCGGAATTTCACCCACGAGGGGAATACCATGTTAATATTAACATGATTAACGGTCTGGTACGTTGGATTGTGTGAACAAAATTATCGCAAAGGTGTTTTGAAATTCTGAACGAAATTGAATCTTGCTGTGCATCCTAAACTGACAGTATGACACACAGTATAAACTATGTTTCAGGGATCTGTAAACCTGGAAGATGGAAACCCCTCGTCAACGAAACCCCATCTGTGGATTCCTAATGATCATCATTACAGCAGGATTTTCGTAAAGCGGCCAAGAGCGCGAGCATAACAAGATTGTGGTATTCGGAGCGTTGGGGCTCGTCGAGGTGACTCTAATAAGCACCTTATTTCGAGGCGCATTGAGGGTTTCTGAAATCTGAACAATCTAGTCCCGCACGATGTGGATCGAGTGAAGTAAATGCGTCTGTTGCGTACCAAACTGTGTGAGTAACTCTGACCTATTGTAAGAGACTACTTAACCGTTTACTAGGCAGGAGGGTTTCAAACTTGGGTTAGATTGCTCCCGCAATGGTGGCTGAGCTGATGGTTCAAATTTCCTATTAAATGGTGCTTAGATAGGCCTACAATGAAGAGTGCCATTCATTTGATTCATGAGGTTCGCGCATTGGTTAGGGATGTCACGGGATAAGAGACCTTCTAGTCCGCTATGTACTACCGTCCTAATTTAACTTCCTAAACAAGAACTGCCTATGTCAGTTTTTGTTCGATTTTTAAGTCAAGGACATGGCTGTATAGATCTGGACGTGACGCGTGTAATGGGCCAGGTTAGAAAGTCCTTTCTCAGTTCTGTCAATTTCTCCCTCATCCGAGAATAGAATGTCCTAACTGGGTGGTCCTAGGCTAAAAAGTCCTAAGTCGCAGAAAAGCTGTAGCTAGGACTTTTTAAACTAGTATCGGGACATAGGACTTTTGGATTATTATTCTTGGAATAATACACCTATGTTTTCGCGACGCGGGTCGACGACTCCGATCGGCCTCAAAATTTGACATTATCCGTTTCAAGAGGTCTACATTCAAAATCCGAAATGTCCGTCCGCCGTCCGCCGTCCAGGCCGTTTTGGGCAGTAGGAATTTTTTAAAAAATCTGAAATTTTGGCAAAATACTTGGTTTACCATCTAGTTGTGCCCGCAAGGTTTTCCGATCGCCCAAACCCGTGGGGCGCTATGGGGCTAAAATGGGGCTACAGGAGGGGTGTTTTGAAGGCTTTTAGCTATGGGATCGAGTTAGGTGTCGTTTTCGAAGTATTTTTGGACGTAGAATCCATTTTTGGGGGTCCCGGAACGATCCGATTTCACTGTGGCGTTCTATAGGGCTTTCATGGGGCTAAAAATGGGATTTTTGAAGGATCCCAAGAAGTTAAATATTTTTCGAGTAAAAATTAAAGAATTTTTGAAAAAACACATTTTTGAAAAAAAATCCCCCCAAAAAATTTTTTTTGAAATATAAAAATCCAAAAAAAAATTTTTTTAAATTTTTTTTATTGACAGAATTAAATGTCTGTACAAGTAACCTATATCACAGAATAATAAACCCTTGTGTAAAATTTGCAGCGTTTTTAAGCTAGTATCCGAGGAGTTTAATAATCTAATCTAATAACTCCTCGGACTATATTATAGTCCTTGGTATCCCCTCGAAATTAGGAGGGGTTACAAAGTCCTATCTTCGAATTCTTGCAATACAAGTGCTACCTATTGGTTTAATGTTGAGGTTTGGTGTCAACTGACAAAGTTGGGGGTGATATTAAGGAACTGTGGTGAAAATTTCTATTTTTAAATTAGGACGGCCATGTAGGCCTGACATGTTTCAGGTGGGGGTTCAAATGTGAACACTTGAACAATTGAAAATCGTTTGAGAATCCACTGAAAAATCATTTTCGCTATGCCTTAAACTTTTAATGCCTACGTATTGCGAATTCGAATCATGATAAACTCAAATATTATATTTAGGGTTAAGCAAACTCAAATTTAACTTGAACCTATTGCCGACTATCAAGAAAGTCGATTCACACTCTGTCGTCTTTGAAGTAAACTATTCGTCCAGTGAAAATTCCAAATCCATCAGAACTCCCCATGATGAATAACTAGTTATGTGAAATAGTACGTTTGTTTACAAAAGTGATCTCAGTATAATATACTATATTATAGGGAGGAGGGGGAGAATTTGGACGCGGGAGCCTTTGGACGGTAGATACCGTTGTCCGTGTTCATCATAGCTAGTCTCCTCCTTAAAGAAAAAATCTATAACTCACACTTAGGTACCTACATCAGAAGTTGATGATGTTATAACCTCCGATAATACGATTTTTCAAGTTATTTTAGGCGGTGTTTCTATAGAAGTATACTTGTGTTTTCAAGTGATTTTGGTTTATTATTCTTGGAACAATACACCTATGTAATCGCGACGGGCGTCGAAAATGCTGATCGGCCTCAAAATGTGACATTATACGTTTCAAGAGGTCTAGATTCCAAAAACGCAATGCCCGTCCGCCATACGCCGTTCGAGCCGTTTTGGGCAGTAGGAATTTCCTTACAAATCTGAAATTTTGACAAAGTACTCGGTTTACCATAAGTTTTTTTTTTTTGTTAGTGGATTTGATGTGACTGTGCCTTACTAAAGCAAAATTTTGACATTAATGGCCTGCACTATCAATCGTGCTGTTGAACATGTGTACTTAATTGAAAACCTTTTTAGGCGCAGAGAGCTTTTGTCATCTCGTATTATCAAGAAAGTTGTGCTGTAGGTTTGGACACCTGTTCAGATACACCTGAGATTTTTAGTTTTGAAAACCCTAAGCTTTTATTGTGAACGGACTAATTTTATTGTCTGAAGAGCCTGCAATTTATTCAGCCAGACTTTACTTATGCGTTGTAATAAAAAAAAAAGTTCAAAAAAATTGAAAATAGCCTGCTCTTAGCTTGGGGAAGTTCTATGATCTAGTGCCGTATGGTACCACTTTAGAATGGTTCATTGATGAATGAGAGACTGCGCTGGTTCTTTGAAGCATCCCAGTCGAGGACTCTGTTAAATAGGAAATTTAGATGTTCGTCCATTCCGTAATGGAAAACGTTCATGTATTTTTTTTTACTGAATCGTTCGAGTCATATAATATAATATGCAGATCAAGTTCTGAACCGTTTTTCAACTCTGCAATTATCTCTAGAAGCACAAGAATTAAATCAGTAACACTGTGCTCCAAACAGTTCGTGAGAATGTAGCTGTCTCTCTACATCCTTGCCCTTGACGCAGGTAGTCGTTTATTGGTTCCAATAGGTGATCCGTCCTGTCACGCCTAATGAATTTGACTTCCAACCCACCAACAAATGGTGTACTTAATTTTTCAAACGCTCCCAAACAATAGAAGTTCACATCTAATTACGAATGCCACGAGTGTCACTCAATAGTCGGACCGGGCACGCCTTCAAAACTTATCCAAAGGACACATTCAGAATGATTTTAATGCCAAAAGTCAATCTGGGTCATTGAGGCCATCTCACTGAACCCCCGTGACATAATCCTTATGAATATTGACCTTTCATTTCGACTCTCTCATCTGTTTTTTCGGTGCTGACAGTAAAAGTAGGGTATTTTTCAAAATCGTTGGGATTCTTTCGAAGGAGCCTCCTAATGAGGCGATTTAGTCATCATTGTGCGTATCATATTCGGGGGGATTGTATAGTGGACCATAAATTCACCCATAGACACTTCCCGTTGGGCATCTGTTATTGCCCAGGTTCCTTATTGATTGTCCTGTTGCTTAACTACAGTCATATAACTATCTCATCTGATGGCTCAACGGGTGGCAACTTGGCAACAGTATATCAAGGATATGAGCTATGGGAAAAAATCGATTCCGCTCTACTTGAGTCACGACATCCTCTATCACGCAGGGGTCCTTCCATTACATAAAAAACTTCTGTCTGGTCGGACCGATCATCAGGTTGCAAGTTCAATCTCTAGTTACTTTCTGCGCAACGCTATTTGCCTTCTCTGAGCTCATCGGACCGAAACTACGGCGCCTCATCGCTCGGAGTGACTCGTAATTATGGCTTTTGCCCTTTGAGAATCACCCTTTGGTGGTAGTACGTTGTAACTGTCGAGTGAGGCCAGGCAGCTGCTGTAGGCCGCAGACTGTTATAACAAGAAAAGGTGTAAAGGAACTTTTAGATCACTTGAAGCATTGTTTTGGGACAAATGGCTACTTCTAAACGGGAATATGAAGGAATTCGCTGGTGTGTGTGTGGTGGAGGGGGGTGTAGGTAACTTAGGAATACCCTACAGTTGATAAACCAATTGGTTGATGGGTGAATCAATTTGCAAAAACGATTAGTAGGAGCTATAAATAAATGAAATTTATTTATAGCACATTGTGCTCTGCAATACAAACGAATTTTTGGCTAAGACTCCTCTTGTCCAGACTTCCAGAGCCCAGAAGTTCCTGACAGTTACGTTGTAACTTTACTGCATTTTAAATGCAACTGTAACAACTTCGAACGGCAACACAACAACATTGACAACGACCGTAACAACATTCACTCCATTGCATAGTGCAAATACAGTTGAAGTAAGTTAATAAACTTGATTTTGTGTAAAACCGAGATTTTGAAAACTCTGTAAAACTCATGGGCAATATTTTATTTTTTTCGTTAGTTTCTACAAGCCTACCAGAATATGAGAAAATTTGTCCCGCAGCTGGTAACAGGTGGTAACAGAGCCGTTTCCAATTGTATATCTCGTATTAACGGATTCTTTAATCTTTCACCTAGCTTCATGAACTCTGAAATTGAGCTAAGCTGCTAAGCATTTCTTGAGAATATGTTAGCGGCAACCTCATAAAGAAATTGGCCGATGAGGTGAATTTTTATTTATTTATTTTTTTAAATCTCCACCACCTTTTAGCGTCATCGGCCCACTGTTCGCCGTCCAGGCCATTGCAGCCAGAAGAATTTTTTTTAAATTTGAAATTTGAACAAGATATTCGGTTTTCCTCCACTTTGGCAGCCGTATCGCACCTATATCATCGGCCGTTCGCACTATAAAGCGGCTTTCGCTGGAACGAAGGGGACGCCCACAAAATCACCCGCTCAGACCTTCGTTGGACTTTTAAATTCTGACGTAACCCTTGCACAATTACTTCATTCCTTACAAGCACCCGCCCCGGCTTGGCCGCGTCAGAAACAGTTCATTTTGCCTCTGGGACCTCCCCAACGCAGAAATCCTATTTCGCAGGTGGATTCCGACGCCGACAGTATTTATGGATTTGGCATTTGACTTTTGGCTCTTCAGGGAGCTAAGTGGTCGGTAAAACGATGGGTGAGGCCTCGTACGACCTGCGTCTTCATGGTTGTTGACTTCTTACGTCATCTGTAATACGAAACGAATTTCTGGTTTGCAGCGAATGCAGTGCATACAGTCAAAAACGCTGCAAATTTTACACAAGGGTTTATTATTCTCTGATATACATTACTTGTGCAGAAATTTAATTCTGTCAATGAAAAAATTAAAAAAAAAAATTTTTTTTTTGGATTTTTTTGTTCAAAAATGTGTTTTTTCCCAAAATTCCGTATTTTTTACTCGAAAAATATTTAACATCCTGGGATCCTTCAAAAATCCCATTTTTAGCCCCATGAGAGCCCTATAGATCGGCACAGTGAAATCGGATCGTTCCGGGACCCCAAAAAATGGATTCTACGTCCAAAAATACTTCGAAAACGACACCTAACTCGATCCCATAGCTAAAAGCCTTCAAAAAACCCCTCCCGTAGCCCCATTATAGCCCCATAGCGCCCCACGGGTTTGGGCGATCGGACTGAAAACCTTGCGGGCACAACTAGATAGTAAACCAAGTATTTTGCCGAAATTTCAGATTTTTAAAAAAATTCCTACTGCCCAAAACGGCCTGGACGGCATACGGCGTACGGCGTACGGCGGACGGACATTTCGGATTTAGAATGTAGACCACTTGAAACGGATAATGTCAAATTTTGAGCCCGATCGGAGTCGTCGACCCCCGTCGCGAAAACATAGGTGTATTATTCCAAGAATAATAAACCAAAAACCGAGAAAGTCGAACATTGTCAATAGATTTCTTTGGTGCCCGAAAAAATGCACCAGAAACTTGTCCATCTTCTGCTCACGTTAAGGAAAAACTCCAACACCTTCGCTAAAAAAACACACACCAATTCAATTGAACCATTTCAATTGACGCCATTGTGCGGCTCCGTCGTTCTTCACAACCAGATTTCCCTCGATCCCGAAACGCGATATCCGTACGACAACATCCAAGTGAAAGGGCTCCGATTGTTTCTAGGCGAGATGTTCCTCCAAGATCTTCGGATAAGCGGGTCGTCATTTTGGGCGTTCACTCTGTAGGCGTTTCCGGGCGAAGAAAAATTTATCGGACGCCCTTCCGCGTGAACTGTGAGATATCGCGAGTATTCTGGCGATTGAATGGGAAGCGCTATTGATGAATCTTCGTGGAAAAATGATTGGTAGTGATGGGAGCTTTCGAGAAAGGACCTTTCACACCTGGTGTGACTTGAGAAGCATCCAGAGTGAAACTGGTGTCCTATGGGACCTGCGAGAAGACACGGATGGAACGGATCAAGTGAAGTCCAGCTTTGTCCTTCCTCCCTATAAATTTGCCCTCTTTTTCAAAATTGCTCGACGTAACTACACTTTTTTAACCTTAAATAAAATTCACACTCTGCTTTTTTATCATTAAATGATAAAAAGGCAAATTTTACCTACTTAAAACAAATTTTCATTTAGTAGAGGACAGTAGAGGATTCGGCAGCCTAGAAGGTGGAATCTCGGCGGGAAATGGGGTTCTTCGGGGCACCAAAAGCGAATAAATGGGGACGGCTATAGCCCTGTATAGATAAATGGGGTGTCCCTCTTATATCATGGAACAGATTTGCTTGTAGGTCCACATTGGCTTCAAATTCTCGCAGGATGTCCATGCCAATAATGCTCTTGTCCCTGACAGGTGCTACTACAAAGTAATGTGTGAAGGTGAAATTGCCAATTATTGACTATTATAGTCAACTGAGCAGTGCACCTGAAATCTCCAGCTTATTGTTCCCTGCTGTCTAAAGAAATCTGAGCTTAGGTGCAAGTAGAGTGCACTCCATGTCCTGGCTATGTCTGGGCGTAACAGCGATACAGATGTCCGACTGTCTACCAGCATGCCCACACTCCTACCGTTAATCCTGGACTCAACAAATACGGCCTCGTTCCCAGTACCGACCGAATTAACTTGAGGACACTGATCTAAAACCGGCTCATGACCCTTAGCCCTGGCTCGTGTTTTATTGGCTTGCGGCTTCTTGGGACTAGGTTTGCTGCTTCCTACATGGTTCACTAGAGCCACCGCTTCAAGTTCCATCGCCATGAAAAGGGCATCCCGCACTGAACCAGGGTTATTTATAACGTGGAGTTTAGCAAGTTTCTTATCGGCCATAGCTGCTAAAAATGCCTCCACACCTAGTTTGCCCGTTTCTGCCCTAGTGCTAGTAGGACATGCACCTTGCCCTTGCATTTGAGCTCGTCCAAGTTGCTCCTTGAGCGCTTTTGTTGAAGCAACGAGATTCGTTCGTTCACTTTCTTCCAATTCTGCCAGCAAAGTCAGAGCAGGGCCCCGCAAGCTACAAGCCAGCCTGACACACTTGTGGGCAACTCCCCAGTTATTAGCCCGAGCTATTACGTCGAGATGGACGCTGTAGTCCTCCCACTCAACAATACCATCATAGAGGCTAAGAGGTACTTCTGAAGCTCGGTACCTACGTGAGACGTGAGAAATGCCAGAAGGTACACTCTCCCCACGACCCACCTGAGGGGCAAGCATAGCCAGGTGCGTGCTTACCGCAGCCCAAGTAGCTTCGAGAGTTATCAAGCGCTCTTCTAGCAGTCTCCTCGGAATGGGCTGCTGCTCCACCCGCATGCAACCGAGACGATCCCCGGACGGGCCCCTAATTAACTTGTATTCTTGTAACAACTAGATTTTTCGTACTGAACACACTGTGTCAGTTGCTACAATATTATCAACAATCTGAGATCTATGTAGAACCTGCTCAAATTCAGTGTAGTTGAAGAATCATAACGACCAGAATATTCCCGATTGTTATCTACTGATAGGCACCACTGACCTTTCCATTTCCAGGTTAACAGTTTGGGTCTTATTAGTGGGAAGCAATAGGATGATTAGAAAAGTAAACATTGTTTCTGAATATGTTTGAGAGTGGCGGATCCTGATTTAGTTCAGTGGAGAGGGGGGTTTATAAAGGGTGACCTTTTTGGTTCCTGTCGGCCTTTCGACTTTGTCAAATGTCCATTTTCTGCTACTTTGTCTTGTTGACTACCTAATTTTATACTAGCGGATCCTCTCAATAATATATTAATATTTGATAACCACCTATTTCAACTTTAAAACATGTCGTGGGGGGTATTCGAAAGTGCCAAAAGGTTAAGAAAACTCGTTCTGTGGAAATCCACCAGATGGTAGGTCAGAGGCCCAACATGGTTACCTCTACCCGGTTCTTTGTCCGAGATTTATGTTTCATGTTGTGTAGAATCGAAAAAGGCTATACGCCGTCCATTCCGTTTTTGGTAGTTGGAATTCTTTTGTAAACCAGAACTGCTTCAAACTTACTCGGCGCCCATCCTGGTTGGTCCCGGAAGGCTTTTAGCCGTATCGCCCCACCTTGGGGCTTTTAAAGCGCTGAAGGGGTGTAGACCAAGGAGTTGAAAAGTGATTCGATTTGGAAATTCGATTCCAGTCCAAATATCCTGAAAAAGGGCCCCGTTTGCAAAAAATCGGATCTTTTCCCCATTTTGGTGGGTTGCTTGGGACCTACCAGGGACCTTAAATTCAAAAATTCGAACTCATTAACTCTGAACTAACTTCAGGGGGCACTAAAAACCATGATTTTTTTTGGGACTTTTTTCCGTTTTTAGGTTAGCTTACTTCTTATGCTACCTATAGCTTACTTCTTATGCTACCAATTGAAAATCTGGTCGAACGAAAAGTTGAAGAGGACAAAATTGTGAACATTGGCGCTACTTAAATTTAATTTTCGATCAAATAGACCTATTTGATTGGTACCTGTACCAAGTTACGAAAGTTCGAAAATGGGCCAAATTTCGCCAAATGTCAATAAAACCCCTTTAAACCGAGTGGTTTCAGTTCACAATCCATTTCTCACAATATTTTCGTACATAGTGCTATCATAGTGATCGAAAATTCAACTCAAGTAGTGCAAATTGTACAGAATTTTGTCCTCTTTAACTTTCGACCGGATTTTCGATTGGTTGGATAAGAAAAAAGCTATAACCTAAAAACTGAAAAAAGTTCCACAAAATCCTGGTTTTTAGGGCCCCCCGAAGTTAGCCCTGGGTTAATCAGTCCGACTTTTTGAATTTGGGGTCCCTGATGGGTCCCAAACGACCCACTGAAATGGCGGAAAGTTCGGATTTTGTGCAAACTCAAAAGGATATATTGACTGGACTATTATGGGGGAGTTAGACCTGTCCGACCCCCCCCCCCCCCCCCCCAAGCCAACCGTGATTGATTTAAAAGAATATTAACCCATGTTTCATATACTTTTCAGAATGACGAGTGATGACTGGAGTGATTCGCAACTGTGACACGAGCAACTCAAGCTGTAAATCCGTCGACACCCTCACTCACCCGCCTCAACATTTGAAAGTTTGCATCTTCTGGGTACGTTACATGTTTATACTCCCACGTGCCTTCATTTATAATTAAAAAATTACAAAAGATAATGAAGACAGCATCGCTATAGTAAAATTAGAAGATTCAGCGAGTCGCGTGTTTTGTGTGCCTGAGTGACTTCAACTGGTTGCACTTTCGCCGACCTTGAGATGATCTCGCGCCGGTGAACAGATTCCCTTTCGCTAAGCCGATTTTTCCGTTTCAGATCTCTCGATCTGCCGCCTCTGCAACATCGGAGGCTGCAAAATAGGCCAAATCGGTCGTGTCAAAACGGCATTTGGCCGCTGGTGACTTTTTTATGGACGAGTTTTCTAGCTTGGAATTTCGCATAAAAACCTTTGTCTCAGAAAGGCGTGGGAAGAGGTGTAACTTTTACTCGGTACATGTACTCTCTATGTTTAGTGAGAGCGGAGAGAACATCCACAGATGTTGATTTGTCCTAAACAGTCCACTCGTACGTGCCTTACCTTGTCGAACGGTTTACTCAAAGACGGCCGATGTCGCTTTCATTGTGACAAGTACCAGTACCAGTGTACCGTTGAACTGGGCCTCAAAGTGTTAGATTTTTGGGAACGGGAGTTACGGCTACGGGGTTACTTGGGCTTTTGAATCCAGAACAAATCCGCCGTGCCGTTTTTCATGGACATTTTAAACGCGCTGAGCGTATTACTTACGCATAAAAAAACGCTGCAAATTTTACACAAGAGCTTATTATTCTTTTATATAAATTGTGCAAAAATTAATAATTAATTTTTATTCTATGATAATGATTATCGTAGAATAATTATTATTCTATGACAAACATTAAAAAAAAAAAAACTCGCCTCTTGGCAAGCCACCTGAACCCCCGGATGCTTTTTGCTTGAAACCGACGGCTAAAATTCAAGAAACATGGTGCATGCTTTCTTAGCCAATACTATTGGTTTCCGGCTTGTGGGATTGAAACCCATAATGTGGGGTGGATGCGGCGGGATAGTGGGAATCCATCTTATAAAAAGACGATTACAGACGAATTACATACATTTCCAAGATAAATGAAATAATAACTTGAACTAATAACGTTTCGGTTGACTAGACCATCATCAGTACTACACAGAAATACAAGGCCTGACGGTAAGACAAGTGAAGATGCCGAACTAGTGGCGTAACGGTATCGTGACAGACCCTCCTGCGGAACGTTTTCGGGCAGTTAGGACACGGCTAAAGCATGTTCCATGCTAAAACTCTTCTACATGTGGAACACCTAAAAATGGAGAAAAAACGACACCTCACTCGGCATCCTTCAAAAGCCCCATGAAAGTCCCATAGATTCCCACGGTGAAATAGGATGTTTCAGGGACCCCCTAAAATGGATTCTACGTCCAAAAATACTTGGAAACCAGAAAAAAACTTGAATAGGTTAATCCCGAATAACCAGAGATGGAGGCCGTTGTAATTATTGTCCGTTGTAATTTCAATAATTGATTTCGAGTTTCAAATTTCGATATTAAATATCGTTTACAAATTTTGTTATGTGTAAGTATTGCGTTCGAAATTTAGAAATGGATTTCGTAACTTGGATACGACTGATTAATGGGAGACCTACAACTTCGCTTGGTATCACCTTTTTTTTTTTTACCCATTTTTCCACCCTAGTTGTGCCCGCAAGGTTTTCAGCCCAATTGCCCGAACCCACGGGACTTAAAAGGTGCTTCGGGAGAGGGTTTTAAATGGTTTTGGCTATGAAGTCGAGTTAGGTGTCGTTTTTTGGACGTAGAATCAATTTTTGTTTTTGTTATACCTAGGTTAAGTGAATAAGTTTTTTCCTGTATGTATTTTTTGACCATTGCCCATACATTCTGTGTTTCTGGCAAATTAAAGTTTTGATTTGATTAGATTTTCGGGGTCCCTGAACGATCTGATTTCACCGTGGGGATCTATAGATGGGGCTACAAATGGGACTTGTTAAGGATGTCAGGTGACAAAATTTAATGAGGTGTCCTTTTCCAAGTGATTTTGGACACAACCCATTTTTCGAGCAGCACAGCTGTCCAGACATTGTACAGGACATTTTTTTTTTAATGTTTAAACATAATTGGTTGATGACAGAATTTATTATGTCACACTTACTTAACCTATATCAAAGAAAAATAAACTATTGTTTAAAATTTGAAGCAGTTTTCCGTTAATTTTTGTGAGCTTTTCCTGACAATTAAAATAAGAATATACTTAGTTGAATTTCTCCTCACCGGCGGCTGTTGGTGCTAACTGAAGGCAGGCAGTTTGAGGATCAGGCGAATGCATTCAATCCTTGTGACGGTACCGTAAATTGAAAGCACACAGCTATTCGCACCGAGTAAACGGCACCTAACTGTCTGAGGATGCACGCGGAAACTTTATCCCACGTCCAATCGACACTCGGGCACAATTAGGTTAAAACTTAAAACTATGTCTTAACTGCTAAATGCATGAATTAATAACCGTTTAAACGGCAGTTTCCTACACGATAGACGTTGAATGCCGTTTTCCGCGATAGTGACTGCCATCAGTGACGCAACAGCCGGTGAAAGGATTTTTTTTTTTTTTTGGTTCGAATGTACCAAGTGTATATTGGCAAAACGGGACTGCAAAATGGGGTCCTCGATTGTTCTTTGACTGTGTTTTCTCTGTTGGTTCATGGACGAAAATCAGCTTTCTTTCACTCTCCACAGAGGTCACTATGATTGCAATCCATTTAGAACCACACAACCGTTCGGATTCAAAGCATTGAAGGCGCGAAGTTGTAAAATCAGTTCAAGGAGGTCGATTTATTACGAGCCGAACAGTCGTAACCTTGCAGTCACGTTTGTCGACCTTGCTGAGCACTTGCAGAATGCCGCCGGCTACCAGCATTGAAACATGACACTGTCCACAAACAGGTGAATATGTGGTCGTCTCAACCGCATTACCCTCGACGGATTAATTTCGCTGGCTTTGTCGTACTTGTTCTGATTTCACCTGAAAATTGAGATTTGGAGTTTTTGTGTCCGCATTTTCAGGAGTAGACTGACCTGTTTGTTCGTTTTTGTGTGATTATCAACGAGATCAGGTGGTCCTATTAACACAATTAAGGAGTTGGTGAGGGACAAGGACAACAACTTTCCTCGCTCTGACGGCTCGTTCATGCAGCCTTAGGACGCCGTTGAAGGATTTGTCAATTTGAAATCAACGTGTAACCTTCTCTTTCTTCTTTCACATCTTTAGTCCAGTGACCAGGTGCCCCAAAAGGGGTGTTCGATGCAAAACATGCTGCAGCATGGTGTAGAATTTTTCTTTACAATTTTACAAGTTTTTTTGGGTGCTGAACACGAATCCGTAGCTTCCCAACAAAATTAAATATATAAAAAAAATTCTATGTAGTAAATCAAAGAGCAGAAAATTCTGCGTCGAATGAGCTACCTTAACGTAACCCTGCCGTAAGGGCGCGACGGGCTATAAACAAATGTCGATTTATCCAACTTTTCGAACAATAAAGATAACTTTACTCAAAAATGGTAACTCCCATTTAAACTCATTTAAGAGCTGTAGAGCATCTAATTCTGCGTTCAGAGAGCACAAATAATGTTACTTCTGGTCAAACGTAAATTTAAAAATGAATAAAATTTATTCAATGTTCGGAATCACTGTAAACTAATTCTGCAATTTCATCTCTCTATTTCGCCAGGCAGTGGTAGGTACTTGAAAAATTCACTCTGTTACTGGCTCTTAGGTGCAAACAATTGTAAATGTCAATGAAATCCGTATTTAATGAATCAAATTATGGTCACTGAAAAGAATATATTTTACAAGTGGTAGTTGAAGAAATATGTATTATTGCATTAAAAAACATTGGCCTACTGCAGGCTGTACAGACCGTAGCCATCACCAGTTCAAACTGAAAATGCACCAGGGCAACAAAAAGTAGGATGGTTAGGATTTTTTTTTTTACAGCCCGTCGCGCCTTTATGGCTGGGTCCATTTTGATGTTAGTTAGTTAGCTCATTCGAAGCAGAATTTTGTGCTCTTTGATTTACTATGTAGAAAATATTTTCTCCTATAACGCACGCTTTCAAAGTTCTTCGTCCAAAAAAACAAACAAAAAGAGTGATGCAATTTTGAGGTTTTTACGATTTTGACAAAATTTCTGGGAAGCTTCGGATTCGTGATCAGCACCCCCAAAAACATACAAAACCGTTGAGAAAAATTCTACACCACGCTTTGCATCGAAAAATCACCTGGTGACTGGGCTATCTTCGCCAGTGGACGGGGGATCAATCACTGCTGTAGGTACCACTTCCCGGAAGAGAGTTCAGCGCTCTCAAACAAAGCTCATTCATTAGTTGCTAATTGATTCGTACATCACATCATCGCGATTCGCCAAGATCTATAAAACTCCGAAAATGATCCCAAATGGCCACTTAGGCTCTTCTTTTTCAAAGATGATGACACTTGAAACTGGTTCGGATCCTTGGCATTTGCGCGGCCCCTAAGGGAACTTTTGTGAACATCTTCTTTTTGGAGGTCTCATCAAAATTCTGGTAAAAAACAAAAGCGAAGGTTTAGATACTGATTTATATCTGAGGTAAAATTACACAGTTGTCGACCGCCATTACCTTACGGATAATAACAGTCTTTATGTAAGCCTTACTAACCACGAATTTTACGAGACTTTTTTGTATTTTCATTTTGCACCTAGAAGAACGCGAAAGCAATTTTCATCGCTCTTGATTTTTTTTCAGGATTATCTCTTTCCGAACATTGACCCTTTGTAATTTCAAGCCAAAAAGAAAGGTTCCCAAGCCTTCAATGACTTTTCCACGGGTTTTTGAAAAGTTTCATCAATGTGAGAAGCTCATTACATCTTCACTTAACGATCACTTTCTGGATGTGTTCTCATCACATGAGTTCTGTAAAATGTGAAATATCCGTGGTGCGGCACTGTACGCCTGTTGGATGGTATTGAAGGATGAAAGTCCTTGGCCATGGCTCTGAATGGGCGTCTACACTATTGGCGCCTTCAGGACTATGGCCGAGGACAGAGTAGCACTATCATAACATCCTTACTGTGGTGGATTACTTAACTAAAAGGCCTGAGGCCATCGTTATTCTAGATCAAAAATCCGAGACCTTACCCGATGACCTGCATCAGCAAGTATTAGCAAGTATGGGGTGGCAAGAGGACATCACTCAGAACAAGGTACAAATTTCCAGTCAGTGTTAGGCACTCCGAAGACCCAGACACCACTGCATCCTCAGGTGATGGACAGGTTGGTTTGGCTTTTGGCAAGGCAGCAAGTCCGAACGACACGTCCACACTAGTTTGGCTTTGCAGCTAAGGGCCGTATTATGCCGATCGGCCTCATTTGGATTAATGTGATCGCGTCTTTAGGACCATCGCTGAGGACGGGGGGTTGTCATGGATTCGGATGTCAGTGAAAAAGCTGTAGGAGCCACTCTTTGGCAGGAGTGGGCACTAGCATGCAAGTCATTGGCTAAGCCCAAGCGAAACTACTGTATCGAATGGTAAAAGAACTTCAGCCCTTCAAGTCTTAAGGCTTCGTAGCAGGAGAGGAGTTCCTGACAGGCAGACCAAGCATTCTTTCAATGACTACAATATTACAAAGAGAGGTCGTTATGTTTAGTTGGCTCGGTGGCTGCTGGTTGCGAATGAGTGAAAGAGAAGCCTAGGAGCAAACAGGATTGCCAGTACTACTGACGACACGAACGTCTCTGTCGACGGTTGGAACTGGCCGTGGAACATTCTAAGATGAGTGGCTTTAGGAAATATACAATACAGTTCAACTAGTGTTTCGTATATATATATTTTTTAAATTTTAAGCCCCCCCTCCCCCCCCACCAGCCATCAGAAAGTGCGATTTATTCAATGACGAAAAAGAACTGGGCGGAAGGCTGTCCCGCTTGCTCGTAGGATTTTTCTATGTTGCCAACCTTCGAGGGCCCAACCGTCTTCTAGACGTTTGCCTTCACAATGTGAGTTACCAGTTGTATGATTCATCTATAAAATATTGAGATCGAAGCGGCTTACGGCATATGTAGCTCAAGGCTGCATTGGGGCGTGGCTAGAAGAATTAATTTTCGCGACCGCACTACCATTATTGTATTATTTATCTTCCTGCAATCCTCCCCCCGAATTGCCATGTTTCTCCCCTCGTTGATGCGTTGGTGTGGTTTTGGTTGTAAAGAGGTCACTTTTCTTACGGTTGGCCAACCGGGTAATCTTCGATCGATTGCAGCTTTTCCAATCGGCCAATTCGGTCAACTTTTCTTAGCTGCCATAACGAAATACCTACCTATTGTTTTAAAATATTTGACTCATCCTGTATTGTCCGTTCGATGGAAATCAGGGCAAATCGCCTTTTGTGGAGCTTTTGGCGATTCACGACGCTTTTCATCTCCTAATAATGAAACTCGTTGAGAATTTCCCGGTCATAAGAACGCTTGTCTGAAGACTTTCCCTTAAACGACTGATAGGTACTGTCCGCTGACAACTACATTTCGTACCACCTACATTTACATAAACGTCCGAAAAATTTTTCAACGAGCCTCGAAGTAATCAGGTTCCGAGGAACCGCACTTTTTGACCACACACGTGCCGTAACTCACCTCGTAATCCCTTCGGGTAACTGGACCTTGACAACGGCCGACCCCTGACGTTCCAAAGAGCTTTTGCCCATAATAATTGTCTTTCCAGCTTCGACTTTCCCTCTTCGAAATGTTATTTTGCGGGCTTCGCGATGGACATGCTGGTTAATTTGTGGGACACGGCATCATATTTTCCGCATGCCACCGCCGTCTATCAGTCCTTGTTATCTAATTATTAAATTATACTTGGCGAGGAAGGCAATGGATTGCTACAGTTGACGATTCCCTTCTATATTCAACTTAACGGTCTTTAGAATCGATCTATGGAGATCTCAGATCTATTCTACTGCCCCGTTGGGCTCTTTGGGGTTCTATAAGGAAAGGGTTTTGAAGGAATTTGGCAAGTTACTCGAGTGATTTGTTGTTTTTTAAGCGATTTGAAACTGGAAGGTCCACTGTAATCAGCTGAATTAGGGATGCCCGGTATTTCAAAAAGTATCTAAATGCATCATACCGTAGAATTAGGGATGTACGATAAATCAAAAAATATCGAAATGTATCGTACCTATTGATAGCGTCTAAAGGAATATTAAAGTATCAATAAAGTCTTTTTGAGTATAATGGTTTGGGCGATCGGTCTGAAAACCTTGCGGTCACAACTAGATGGTAATCCGCGGTTTCCTCGCTAATATTTTTCTTTTTTTCAAAAATTTAGATGTAAAAAAACTATCTATATATTTCATTTTGTCTTGAAACGGTAATGACTAATTTTGAGGCCGATCAGAAATTTCGACTTCCGTCGCCATTACATAGGTGTATTATTCCTAGAATAATAAACCAAAAGTTAGTTGCCAAAACACGTGTTATATATTAAAAAGATGTATTTTCACAGTAAAATAATTTTCTATGAAAATACATCTTTTTATTATTGATTGATATTTGACAAAAAAGGGAAGCCAAAATGTGTAAAAACACGTGTTATGTATAACACATTACTGAATAGGTGTATACACCTATTCAGTAATGTACGTTAATAAATAAAATAAAACTAATTTCAACTACCTATTGAAATATAAAATTAATGGTGATGATGATGTTGACCTTTTCAGTGGATGTGGGTGGAAAGTTGTTGAGGGTCGGTCAAATAAGACATTTTTCCTATTGCTGTCATTTTGTTCATTTCATTAGGCCCTGATGATAGCAGAATAAATCGCTTGAAACGTCGGCATATTCTCGTTTTATTTGACTGCCCCTCAACAATATTCCATTCACATAATTCTATATTAATATACGAAAAAGTAAACTCCGAAATACTGAATCACTGAACCAAAATGTTACATTAAATGTATTGTTTAAATTTTAAACAACCGGAAACGAATGGAAATAGATTCATGATATCTATTTTAGGCAGTTGAAGAATTAGCCAAAGTAAGTCGTTCAACCAATATTTATCTGTGATAGTCAATCAATCAGTTTTTATTGCAAAAGCCAAAGTGGCATAGGTAGCAATCGTCGATTTTACAATAAAAAATATAAAAAGCTTAAAACTAGAACAAACAACAGTAGGTAACAGACAGACACAAACAGCAATAAAAAACACGTAATGACAAAAACACAATAAGGCATAGAATCCACGAACGTGAACGTGAACGTGTTCAAGGATGCCTACTGTAAAAGGTCTTACGCAAAAAATGCATGTCAAAGAACTCCGAGCCAGAATATAGTTCGGCATCAATCAATATGCCTTATCGAAAGCTTCTAGCTCGCTACTAGAACCTCCTCGAACTAAACAACTCTGAGATTTGTTACGTGAGTAGGGCCAATCACGAGTAGGAAAATTTCATAATTACAATTAATGCATCTTGATAAAAAACACATTTCGAGGGGGCCTAATAGGGTAACTAAAGTTGTTTTAATTGATGCATTTTATTTACTAGTCATTCCCCATTATTTTCATTTTCGCCTTAGCTTTTGTACCTCAATTACGTGTTACGAGCTCCAGTTCAGTTTTTATACAGCAAATGTGTTGATTTTGGGATTTTATACGTTGATTCAATTTATGAGGTTTCCAAACCTCTTTCTGTCACTACAACTGTGCAATATTTAGGGTGAACGAATGAATCCCACGTGGAATCCACTTTGCATTAATTTCCCCCGTTTTAGTCAGCAACCTACCAGAGACTGGACTAGTTCAAAATATACGTGATGAAATACGAACTGCAGCCCAACAAAACGACAATCACAAAACCACATCCCGCAACAGGACTTGTTCGGTCAATTAAATCGTCGAACTAATCGGTGCCGTGTGAGATAATAACCACTCAATCACTCCCTCATCAATTTTTTTTTTTTGGTTTTGTTGACAAGACACGTTTGAACTTGTGTGGGTCACATACGACGATGATGCAACGCGACCAAAACGCCGCATCAAGGGTAGCTAATAGGCCTTACACCGCCCCGATTTCTTCATCTTCAGGGCGAACAGGTGGGTTGTGGGCCGTTGGGTTATAAACTCAGCGTAATAACTCATTCGGTTTATGGTAGTAAACCTGCAGTTCGAGTATTTGGGTCAAGGTCAAATGTTCGCTAATGCCAAAGTGCCACCTGCAGAAGAGATTTCTGATTCGTGCCTCACAATGTTTTGGGACTGGAACAATTCGAATTTTATAAATTGACGGAAAAATTCCCTTCACACTTGCGAGAGAACGAAGTGAATGTTTTGCTACAAACTGGGATTCTCCAGCCGCACTGAGCCGAACAGATTAGACTTTATAATTCTAGCAGTCTGCTTCTTCGCATGACTGAGGTTACGTTGACCCTACAAACAAGTTTTCTCCCCACTTATCTGCATTCGTTACCCTCATGCAAAAAAAAAAAAAAAAAAAAAAAAAAACCCCAGTGTTTTAATCCATTACACAACTTTTTATTTTGCACCAGAAGATTGTCAACTAAGTAGTTGCTGTTGCAGGTAAGTTATCGCCCAGTTGGCCTTAATGACCGGTTTGGGCTTTGACGGTGGTACAAATATTTATAAGACGATGTTTTTATCGCCGTTTTAGGCGGTTGATTGATATTAAATTTGTCAATCACTCTAAAAAATGTAAGACAAAATTGCTACAGCCCGGGTCCCTTAGGTATATAATGATCGTTAATTAATATTTAGTTGATAGTTGAAACATATTAGTTTTCCTGGGTTGTTACGCCGCACAAGTTAATTTTTTAAATTTTCCAACAGCCAAAGTTTTACCTAAGCATGAAATGCACCTTTCTGGTAGAATGAGATCAAGTTTCAAATTGAAAGGTGTTTATCAGGTTGTTAGGGCTCGGGTCTTGTGTTTCTGGGCCGGACAGTTAGGCTCATGAAGACTTTACCTTCGGTAACAACGTGACCAGCCCAGAACCCGCTATCTGCGCCTGATCGTCCCCCTGGCGTCCTCTGGATGCCGTCCGTACGTGGGCTGTTGGGAACAAAGGAAGTAAAACTCCACCCTTAAGAATGGAAGGCGCGAACTCGAACGTGACGTCGGTAAAGGCGACGATTTCGAAGGAGTTTGGAGTGTAATGTCGGGACTGTTGGCTAATAGCCACCCGTTGAGGAGAATTTAGATTTTTCGGGCAGCGTCCGCTGACCTGATTTGCGGTTGAGATGGCAGCAGAATAGTCTGATTGGCTCTACAGCAACACGTTTTGGTGTATTGTTTTCTCAATAACGAAGCTGTTATCGAATGAACACCCTTAACTGGATAGACACTAAGGTGGCTTACGTTTTCACAAAACCACTCAGGCAAATATTTCCACTTGAAAGTGATCAAATTTGAGTCGGGCTGAGAGAATGATGCAGACTCAATTGACTTGGTAAGACGTGACGCGTGAAAACGCTCAATAGAAGTTAAGTTGAGGGGCCAAAGCGTGAAGTCTTCATGATGACTCTTAAGTGGCCAAACAGGTCAGCCGGGAAACAACTCGATAACACCGTATGAAGACGATCCACAGGAGAACCAAGGTCAGCTGGGACCAGGTAATGAACTCATAATGAAGACGCTCTTGAGGACAGCCCAGGCCAGCTGGATCCAGGATGTGAACTCCTAATGAGGATGTAGCGGAGGACCGCACTGGGCCAGGATGAGAAATCTTCATGAGGATGCTCAAGTGGACAACCCAGGCCATCTGGGACCAAGAGGTGAACTCTTCTTGAAAGCTGCAAGGAGCTAACTTGGAACACCTCATGAAGACAAGTCAGGCCAACTGGGAACAGACTGTGACCTCCTCATGAGGACTCTCCAGAGGACAACACAGGCCCAGTTTGAAAGGACACGTTGAAAAGGTGGATGCTGCCAGAATCAATCTCATCGGTCACCACTGGGGCTGATTGAAAGGTAGGTACAAGTTCTTCAGATGCACTGAAGGTGGCTTCAGCTTCGATTATGTCTAAGACTTAGTGTTAGATACACCATAGCATGACAGTTGAATACGTTTATGAATCAGTTAAAAGGACTGATTTTTCCTAAAAGTCGATTCAAAGCCACAATTCTTCCAAAACCTGGGAGTTCATGAAACGTTTTCAGATCAAAACGAAGGCGTAAAGGCTGTTTCCGATTGTATGATTCAGTTTGGACGAATCTGCAAAGATGGGTCGAATTCTTCCTTTAGGTAGGTACCTATTATTTCGTAAAAGTTAATCGAGATATCCGATTCGTTCCTTTAAATTCGTGCCCACTAGGTCGATAACCCAAGCGGAGCAGCAACAAGTAGTGTAGGAAATCCGTTTACTTTTCTAATATCTCGTGTATTTGGACGATTAGGTCGTTTCCTTTCTCAGCTCATTATTTTTATATCCCCCAAGTATTATGGTCGTTGACCTCTACTTACCCCGACGGTTAAGAGTCTTTTACGTTACAACGTCAAAACACCAGAAGTGCAAATTTTCGCTAATAAACGGTCCATTCCGAGTTGAACAACTTGTGCGTTGCACTTGGAATATGTTGCGGTCTACGGAGCGGCGCGCGGTCGGCAATCGCGGGGAAGCTCTGAACCGACAAATCATTCTTTCCGGTGGGTTGTGTGGTCAACATGTTTAATAAATAGAAAGCGCAGAAATATTAGGCGTAGAAAACACTTCGGGAAGTTAAATGCTTAGAAAGTTTCGGGAATGGCGTGGAAAGATTTTAGGAAATTGTACCTATAGTTGTTGGTCCAAATGATGGAGCTGCTCTGCTGGTAAGTCATAATATGACTTATTATGTTCAGTGTAGTTTTTATTGGGAGAGACGTGATGTCTTCCATGAGATGCTACTCGAGAGGTCTCTGATGAGTGGAAGTGCCCGACATAAGTGACTTCATGGTTACCCTTGATTGACTCAAGTAGTAATGCCACATGATTTTCATAGGTAGTTGAACCTAAACAGATCCCCTGCTGGTGATATCAGTAATGTCATATTCACAGATTGTAAAAGGTGCTTCACCGAATATCTGGTTACTGAGAAATAGTTAATTGTAAGCCTTTGCGCTGGATACGGGAACTTGAAGAAAAACTGGCCCCAGGATTGGGGCAATACACAAGTAGCCCAGCTTTAGGGTGTCTGGAGATGAGGAGGCAGCTGCCCACCTCATCATTGAACATAATAATATTATGTTATAGACATATTATGTTATAGAAGAGATTGAACATAATATATAATATATATAACATTATATATATAATATATTATATATTGTTCAGTGGTTTCATATTATGAAACTGTGAAGCGTAAGTGGTATGCAGGATCCGTGGGCCAGGGTGCGATCCTAGTTCAAATGGACCAGGAACCTTTGTTAGACCTCCACCAATAATTTCTGACTGGCAGCACAAGGTTTGTTCCAGGTTTGACGGGCTGTTAACAGAAATCGACGGAGACATGCGCAGTTTAGAAACTGCTGTTCCAGGTCGATCGTTGGTTGACAGCAGTTGGACGGAAACCGACAGCTCGAGTATGTGCGGTCGGGATCTGTGGACAGCTGTGGACGCCGTCAGACCTGGAAAAAACCTACAATTGGCCGTCTAGCCTAGATTGGCCAGGGGCCTTTCAGGAATCCACCCTTCGTAACCTCTCTGGTAGTACCAGACTGGTACTAACCTAATGTAACTGTAGTTGTATGACCTTGGAAGACCGCTATTTGCCGTGTTGTGCATTATGTTAGCCAAGGTACGTTTCTGGGCATTTAAAATTTGATCAACCACCACTAGGTACGTTTCGGCAAATTTTTTCGTTGGGCGCATTAATGCGTTGGCGAAAGTAAACAAGTCCCCCCGAGTCGTTTCATCAACAGAATCTGTTCGACCATTCGCGAAACGTACGTTTACGTATAGATTACGTAATCTATATCTGATATAGATTACGTTTCGCGAATGGTCGAACAAAATGAAGTAGGACCTATACAAAACGTAGTAGGACCTACTACTTTTTGCCTTTCGTGTAAGAAAAAAAAATTAAAAATTATTAAAATAAACCAAAATGTGAATGTGTGTTACATACAGATGGGGAGATACTTATTTTTGCCCCCAGGACATACATTTAGCAAAATCGTGACTCTTTTCAACCGGTAAGTCAACATAAAAATACATTCTGTGTTAAAAAAAAAAAAAAAAACACTCGGCGCTTCGCGCTTCCTGAGGGCTCTGTCGGCTAAAATTTATAAAACCTGGAAACACTTCAACACATTAATACGTTTCTTCAAGCGCTACTTTCGTAAAATGAAATCATCTCACTTTTATCGTTGGGGGGGGGGGGGGGGGGGGGGTCGCCAAAACCTGTTCCCAGGTTTTTAAAAAAACGCCTCAGATGCAGGTGTTTAGTGGAAAGTAAATTACTGGTTTTTTCACGGGACACCCGATGGAGTGCCCAGATTTTGAAAAAGGTTGCCAAACCTCATCAAAATCGGCAAAAAACTTATTTTCATCCGAAGCAGACAGGAACTACGAATTTAAAATTTAATTTCAATTTAATTCATTAATTTACCTAATTAGGGATCTACTGAGTCGTTTTCTTGGAGCAGTGTCACAGATAAACCGTTGGGAAATTTCATGAGGGCCAAAATCCTTCAATGGATTTTCAAAAAATCGTCCCTTTGTGGGTGCGTAATTTCGCGAAAAATATTAGAAATCGGAAATGCTTGAATTATTTTATTATCTCAATATTTGATGCAAATTTCATAATATATTATATTTTCTATATCGTTTTCCCATAGATTTTGACCAGCTGAATCAGTAGGTATTTGAAATCAAGTTTCCAGAAACCCCGTCTTTCCAAACTACGAGGAAATGAAAATTGTAAACAGGGGAAAACAAACTTTGTTCACAAATGCATTTTTGTGTACCTATCACTTTCCCCTCTTAGCGGAAAAAGTTGGGGGTTGGCTGGCGCAGGGAGTGGCCCCACAGTCTTATTATTGTAGCCGTTTGGTTATTTGGTGAGTTAAAAAAAAATCGCTTTCGCTAGTGGCTCAGCCCCCAAACACCCATACATCCAAACATCCACATTCATGGATGTCTTCCATTATGGCGAAATATCCAATAAAACACTATGATAGTGTTTTATTGGATATTTCGCCTTCGGCTTTGATGATATCGGGTTTAACGTTAAATTGTTACGCTCACCAGTTCCTAACGTGTAAAGTCAGTTCTGAAGACTGCAGACTGAGTATGATTATCAGATAATTCTGCAGATGAGTGTCAGGGATACCGACGTACTTAGAAATGGTCCAGAGAAATGAGAGATTTTTTTTCCACTCGATGGGGCAAAAGTAATCCGATATGCGGTTCACCTTCAAGTGCGCTGGAAACAGTCTGGAATGCGCCCCCAGAGCTGTGTGGAGTTTAGCCTTCGGGACGGGATGTAAACAATTTATTGTTTCAAGTTAATCTCGTAAGGCGTATTATTTGTTGTATCAGGGTTTTTAGGGCGAGGCCTACAACAGAATAATTCTCTTTGGATTCTGAGCTTCAAATTTGAACTATTTATAGGTAAACCAAGTTGTCTTTTCTTTTAAAAAGTGCAACTTATCAGCATGCACTCCGTGAAACTGGGGTAACTTGGGCAACCCGGAACGGCCTTTGGTCCTCAAAACAATGGCTCCAAGTGGGTTTTAACATTCCCCTCAAGAAACCGAGAACTTGGCATGCTTACTCGGCGCACAGTTGTAGTGTAATACTTGCGTAATTCGGGCGTGGTTGGAGGGTTTGAGTCCAAGTTTAGAAGACCAACCCACTTGTGAAGAGGAAAAAAACCGCTTGATGCAATTTGATGTGATTGCATGGCGTAATTTGATTTGTAAACGTCGAGATGAGGTATTACCGCATGAAAGTCCGCATTGGGTGTCATTTGCTCCGGATCGACCGGAACAAATTGCTTAGCAGCTAAGCCTTAGCTCCTCATGGGTGTTGAGATGTTCACCGGTCAGACACCAATTAACATCTAATTTCTGACCTTTCCCCATCACGAAGCCTCTCACCATTGTAGCCCCGGAGGATCAACGCTCTCGCTTTTCAAACAGTTTGCACGGCCAATTAAAATTATGAAAGTACAATCAAGGAGACACCTTCGCGTGACATCCTTCAATCACCAAAAAGTTCGACTAAAAATAAACACGCGACTACATTTTCTTCAGCAAGTTCAGCAGAGGTTCCGATGTAACGCTCGTGACGCTCCCATTTTGGCCACCCTGTCATTCTATTGTTTGATAACCCCTCTACATACAATTATTCGAAGGAACACGAGGCGTTTGACAAGTATTGTCTGTTTATGGAGGGAAATTCGACGGTATCGATGTACCTACCTAGGAAGTATTACGGTTTTAATCGTGCTTTTTGTTACGGCATGATTTTTCACAATTTGGGATACGTAAATAGAAAATACTAGGGGGATTGGAAAGCCCAATCTAGTAGGTATGTTTGGACATCGTTTAAGAGGTTAGGTATCGTATGAGGCCAAAGCCCGAACGAAATATACACTACACAGTTGTTTACTCGGGTAAAGTCGTTAGGGAAGTCGGAGTTGAGGTCGAAGGAGGAGGTTTAGAAGAAAGGCGACAATTTTGTAAGAATCACGGGGACTTCCCGATTTCAATGAGCCGCCTAACGTTGAAATCGGTCCATGGAAGGGCTCAGAATTCCACCGGACATCACCATATAATTATTATAATATATGTTATATTATAACATATAAAGATTATTGTACAGTATATTATAAAGAAGTTTAAGCGTCATCTTGAAAGAACTACCTACCACTTACTCGGAGACGTTATGTGCCCACCATAAAATAATTTCTATATACAAGCTTCTGCCAACTCTGTGTTGAAGTCGACGACATCCTTTACCTATGGCATTCAAATCCCCAAAGGTTCTATTGAAAATTCCGAAACCCGAAAATTCAAACCCCAAAAATATACTTCCTCTACAAATAACCTTATAAGCTCTATGACATAAGCCTTATGTCATTGACTTGAGTTGGGTTTTTTTTTTTTTACAAAATCTAAACAGTTTTCAGGCTGGTTGATTTCTGTCAGTTGTATAGGTTCTCCGTGGAAACGGTTCTGTAGCATTCATAGATGAATAATGATGATAAGTAGCAAATTCACAATCATGTTACTATCCCCTCCGTGAAACAAAGAGCCGGCTGTCGTCTAATTTGAAACTTGAGAGAATTAAATTTTATGATTTTATTTTGGCCAATTAAATTTAGTTTTCTCATTTAAATTACTTTGAGTTTATTATTCATGGAATACACCTATGTAATCGGACCCGAAATTTTACATTATCCGTTTTCGAAGGTTTTCGTCTATGTGGTTGAGTTAGGTGTCTTTTTCGAAGCATTTTCTGACGTAGAATCCATTTTTTGGGGTCCCGGAACGATTAGATTTCACCGCGGGGATCCATGGGGCTTTCATGGGGCTAAAAATGGGATTTTTGAAAGATCCCAGGAGGTCAAATAAGGTGTCGTTTTCCGAGTAATTTCGGACGCAAAATCCTTTTTTTTTTTTCGAGAACCCACATCTGTCCCGACATTGTACTGAATTAATTTTTTCACAATAATAATAATAATAATTATTATTATTATTAACTTAGGCATACCGAAGAATAATAAACCCACGTGCAACAGCGCTGCAGCGTTTTTGTTAATTCGGTTTTTTAATTTCTAAAACTAACTAAATTAGTTAAATTAATGTACAAACTAGTTTTCAATTGCACGCACCCAACTTACTCGTACATACCTACCTTTGTCTCTCAAAGGTTTAATCTTAATCACTTTAATCACTTCGAAGTTGCTGCACTTAGTTGAAAATGTTTATTGTTTGGTGAAAAAAGTTATATGTTAATTATGTATGTTTTCATGTTAAGGTAGTATATATACTACCTTTGAGCTAAGCCCATATATGGGCTTAGCTCGAAACCGGTCCCCACATTGATTCGATGATTTTAAAATAGGTAAACAACTTGACCAGCAGAGGAGTCGTCACTCTCCTTAATCTTCTAGATTACATTATCGGTAATTTCTCGGTGCACCTGGTAATTGCATTTTCATTATACGTATGTATCTACTATATTAAAGAAATTTCTATTGCTGTAGATATTTTTACCATAGAAATACGAGTCAAACGGTTAAATAAAAATCTGTGACCCTGAAGTGATAATCATTGTGGGGGAATGAATCTCACTCTACTTTAATAGAATTCACCAACGACAATTTGAATGTTAAATGACTAATATTTTATTGCAGCAATAAATTTATCTTTATTTTGAATTTGCGAGAAAGTTTAAAAAGTGACACGATTCTTCAAATTCATCATGCTTCGCCGTTTTTAGTTAAATATTTAATTGCTTATGTATGTAGTGAGTGTACTTACAGTAAGTATCGCTAGGCACAGTTTCATGTTGCACTGATTGAAACAAACTGCGGGGCGGGAGGCGAGTGGGGAAGCTGATATAGTAGCGCCATGACAGGCGGGTCCCCTCTTGAGCAGCTCAACCCCGAAAGGGAGGTCCTGAGGGTGTCGGGATATGAAGCCGGGAACCGGAGGGACGTTAGGGGACGAGCTGAAAAAAAGGAAGAAGCTCGTCCGCTGCGGAATATAAAGATTCCGCGAAGATTCAAGTACGAGCTTGAATGGGTACCAAAGAAGTTATGAAAATTTAAGATTAAAAAAAACAACAACAACTGCAATATATATATATGTATACGGTTTTAGGGCATAGCATCTCAAGAATCTTCACATCACCTCAATTTAACAAAAAAAAAAAAAAAAAAAAAAAAAGTTGATTATTGAGCTACCTACTAATAATCCAAAATAAATAGGTAATCAAACAATTTAACTCCGAGGGTTTAAAAATGAACGCTGTTTTGTTCTGAAAAAAAAATTAATGTCCTCCAGCCGATGATTTTCTTCCGATGACAGAACCTAATTCCGCCGGCTCCCATCGAGGGATTTTTATAGCGTCAGGAGAATCTTGCCGTCTGGCTTGGCTCAAAGCCTCGTGGGCGAATTCGACTTCTTGGGGAAGATCCAACAAGTCCCTGCATACTCGTCCCGGGATGAAAAGCATGGAGAAGCTTCCGAGGAGAGATGAAATCCCCAAAACGATGAGTGGCAGGACGTAAGCCACGTTGGTCTGCCAAACAAATGTGTCATTAGTAGAGCTCGGATTCGCGCATATTTGCATCTTTTACTGGATGATTATGCTCGTTGAATGCATCTTGGGACAAGAATTAGCTTAGTAGGGTTATTAGAAGAGAAGTTATAAGGGGGTTTCAGGGTTTTCGAATTTGAAAGCTCGTATTTTCGCTCAAAAATATCATATTATCACGTTGACTGTTGACAGGATTAAATCAAATTTTGTGCCTCCTGCTGATTTGTAAGTCAGGCTAGCTCACATTCATGAATCGATGTAGGTATTTGAAACTTTCGATGAAGCCGACAAGTTCATTGCCACAGCAAAAGATGCACTTAGGGATAAGACTGTCATTTAATCTCTTAAGAGATGCAATTGCATCTTTAATAAATTTTATTGAAGCTCACATTAGTTTTATTTTTGAACTCATTCCGAAGCTCGAATCCGTTAAAGCCGGCCGAAGTTGTTGATGTCAAAATATCAAAAAATGTTTATGTCAAAAAACGCTAGCGAAAGCTGAATCATGGCCGGGAAAGACAGGAAAACTTGTCAAAGAAAAGCCTGCAATTCGTGCTTGGGCGGATTCCTGATTGGGATGATGTCCTACATCTGGCCAAAATAGTAAAGGGAGACTCGTCCTGCGAACTCAAGTTTACCCCTGCAGATGCGGTATCACGTGTTTCAGGTCTCTTGTGTCAGCTGACGTAGAGGTCACTTTCTGCTTTGAAGGTGACCTATAACTTGGGGGCCATCCCCTGCTGGCTACGCCAGCCAACCCCCGACCATATCCCACCTGGCCTCAGACCCAACAACTCGTTTTCCCGTATTGTGTAGTTTTTTTTTTTTTTTTTCTTAAAAAATACAGATTTTTGTGATTGGTGGAGGGTGGGAGGTAGCTGCGTAGCCTTCGTACCCCCCTTGGCCCACCGCCATAAATAAAATGCATCAACAGGGTTTTTGATCCTATATAAGGTCTTATTTGTGCGGGTTTGATCTTATTATACGGACTTATTTTCAGGGTTCAGGGGCGCTTAATCAGAGGTTTTATCGATCCGAGCTCTAGTCATTAGGTTTCTCAGGAGAACACACGGCTACGACGACCGTGAGGCACCTGGTCAAGCTAATTACCAGCAGGACGACGTTTGCCGCTACCATGACGCCGATGTTGGTGAAGAAATTGACCCACCCGAGGCCCATAGATCGGATCAGTGTCGGGTACATGGTGGAGGCTATTGTCGTCAGGGACGTGTTCATCATGCCGCCGAAGAACCTCGCGGCAATGCTGGCCACTTCCAAGTACGTGGCATTCTTTTCCGGCGACGCGGTGGCTGATGGAAAATTAATGTCATCAGGATAGAAAAAAAAACGGATTATCGTTGAACCGTTGATAACCGTCCCTACTCACATAATCTCAAAATTAAAACACCAACTAGACAGCAAACGCCCGCCAAAGCGTTGGTCACCAAAACCATCCAAACGTCATTTCTTATTCTCAGGGTGAGAACGACAAGGCAGGCGATCAGTTCAATTATTCCTGAAACCCGAAAAAACGTTGCTGACCAGAAGCTCTTTACAAATATTGATTATCAGTGGTTTTCGTGGCAATGACCTTGTGAATTCAGCTCGCCGTTGACAGGCTATTTATTACCTACCTGAATATAAGAGACCCAACGTGAAGAGATCGTTGTTGAGAACCAATCCATAGTATGTGATGGAGGAAAAGAAAAATACGAACGGGAAGACCATAGAAAGTTGTCGTATTGCCGGGGTTCTGAATAACATCAACGGGTCAGGCAGCTCATATTTTACAAGCATGGGCGGCATCTAAAGGAATCATCATACAACTATTAAGGGTTAAAGATTGTTGGATAGATTGGGTAAACCATTACTATATTACAGGTCTCTTGTTTATAGAATGACCCAGCGACGTTACACAACCCGCCAACAGGGGACAGTCGCCCCTTCCTGTATGACATTGCAGGCGGGTTTGGAAAGACCCCCAAAGCGCAAGCAATCTTTGCGATTGAATTTTACTCTCATTGTCCGAGCTGAGTACGCTTGGAGTGGCTGACAGTTATAAAAAACAAAGCTTTCCAGGCACTGGGAATTCCTCATCTTTTCTGGTTCTCAGCCTGGATGAGGAAAACTCTCGGTCTTCAGGACAATCACTGGAAGACACTGCAGTTCGCCCCATTGCGGGCCAAACCATAGGAACCAGAGATTCCATCCCTGGGAGTCCAGTGGGATTAAGTGTACAGACGCTCCTTAAAATAGTCCTCCAACCCCACTGAGATTAAAGACCCTGAAAGTCTCTATGATGTCTTGACAGATTACCTGGGAATCCTTTCTCGGCGCTCTATGCTATTTCCTCCAAAACCCAGAGACTTGGTTTTCTGGCATTCCACTTACAACCCCATTTGGGCACTCTTCCCCAACAGTGTTGGGTCAACACAATGTAGGTGTAGTAAATTGACTGTGCATCGGTCAGAACCAGTGAATCCCTTCAAACCAGTAATCGATTCGATTCGGTGCAGACACCATGCTGGAGCAAACATTTCTGTTTAACTATCCCTTCCAGGAATTTGCAGAGAGCGGCGCTGGAATGGTTTCTGGACTGATTGAAGGTGGATTGAAGGTTGGAGGCGTGTCTAGCCCCAGTCTAGAAGCTGGCTTTGTCATTAGGATCCCTGGCCACTATTTATCACGCCGAGGTGCCTGGCTCAAATCATTGAAGGAATCTAATGAATGGCGGGATCATATTTTTCGCAACAAGGTTAGTGGAATATTTTCGTCTAGGTTGGATCTACAAGCCATTGCGGACAAAACAAAATTTCGAACACATTCATGACTACGATATTGGCTTTGTCCCTAGGTAAACGTCTTTACCCTGCTGACAGCCTTGCCAAGCAGTCACCCATCGCACCAGAGCCCCCTCTAGGGCCCTAAAGAGTCACTTAGTCCAGCAGGGGACCTGATGGGAGAGAATCGAAGCTGGAATTACATCACAAAGCTCAACGCTCCTTTTGTACCAAGAGGCAAAGGTGTAGAAGTCACATCACCAGCTTCCTTACTACATCACTGCCCACCTAAACAGTTGGTTGACGACCGTGAAGACATGTTCTATGCACCAGTTCTGCGTTAGCCGCAATAGCTATTCTAGATCTAGCTATTGATTACATGAAGGAAGCTGGTCTGTCCAAGGTCTTCCACACGACAACGTCCAATCACAGTAGATCCTCTTGGTGGATGGGGTCCTATGGCCACCCACATATAAGCCGTGCGACACGTGTTGCCCATCCGTTAGAATGGTTGGAAAACTAAAACCCGTCCCTCCTACCTGGCCTTTTTAAGCTAATATGACGCACGTACTGTTCGTATCATTGCGAGAGTTTGCGGTAGTAAAGTTTTCCTGTTAAAATCACAAGCAGTTTCGAGGACTCCCATGAGCCCGGGAAGATTTTTAGCTGTCAAATAATATCGAGGCGACTCCGGAACCAGCCTGCGTATAAATCCAAGCAAATTAGAATAAAAAAACTTCCTAGCCACTACCATAGTTGAGTTCAAGCAGGTTCTTACCACCAAATGGAAATTAGAAATATGGCAACGAGCGTGATTGAATTTTGAAAGTACACCCAGTTTTGAAACAATCGACTGAACAAGTAAAGCGTGATGTACCCCAAAGGGTAGGACAACATGTAAACTGTGCTGAGAATGTCTCGCCATTTCCCTCCAGTTATCTCTATGCCTAAAACGTAGTAATTAAAAAAAAAATAATAATAATACATTTAATGCCCCCTGTGAGGAAATAAAATCGTGTAACACAACTATGAGTAGGTTCAGTCACTTACAAACGACAAAGCTGTTTATGTTGATGGCACTACAAGTGATCCCCATGAGCACTCGGTAGACAAGGTAGGTCGGGTAGGACGACGCATAAGCCAACCCAAACCCAAAAATTACGTTCACTATAAGCATCATCATCAGTAAGTTCCTTCTTCCAAGTCTAAAATGCATGTAACTGTTTTTAAAGAGCAGCTACCGTTGCAATCTCAGACAGTGTCTTGTTATGCATTCAGAGTTGATCAGCTTCTTCTCCTCGCTCAGATTGCTGCTGTCAGCACAGTTTAACGCCACTGCCCGCCGGGGACTGCAGGTTTCATATCTATTCATGGAGGAATCTCTAATATCTATGTTTACTTACCTGTCTGAAAGGAAAGAAGAGAAAAGACCGCCAACCGCGCTCCCAAGCGAGAACATGCTCTCCGCCATGTTGTTCACCGGTAGAGTGGGACATGCCAGATTGAACTGAGACAAACAAAATTAGAGCTTCACTTTGAACACCCCAAATTAGTGAACAGGATGGAACTTACCCGACTGATGATCGAGATGCTAGACTCGTTAAATATCCACTTTAAACACGGCCTTGTTTTCGTTGTTTCAATGGTTTTCAGTTCGTGGAAGGTCTTTGTGAAGTAAGGCAAATCTTTTATTAGACAATGATCTGTCACTGTCATTCCTCTCTGTGAAACATGCCAGTAGAGTTGTGGAAAGAACTTCTAGGACACTTAGGGTGGATATGATAACGTGATAGCGAGAAAACTTCAACGGATTCGAATTTAGTGGTAAAAAACCATAGAGAATAGGCAAGATCACCTATCTGTTTTCAAACAACGAAAATCCTGCCGAGTTGTGTAATTGAAGAAGAATTATTCTTGAACTGTGAATGGCGAATAGAAAACGGAACCTTAGAGAAGGAAGTAAAAGTTTATTGAATTTTAATTTAATGTGAGAAAGGTGAGAAACGCACTCAAACTCACAAGAAGCTTTTCCAATCATGAGACCAACAAAAAATACACCTTATTTTGATAATCTCATGATAAGGTGTCATTTGCTGTGAGGTGTATCTGATACGCCTCTTCTTCAAGCTCTTTATAATTATTTAAATTCCACTCTACTCAAAACTGTTTACTGCCAATTAAAAGAGTAGACAGTAGAGTGAACAGGACAGTCCAATTTTTGGCGGTCTACTCTACCATTTACTAGTTAGTAGCGTGAACTCTGCTCTACTGAAAACGTTTACAAGAGTAGAGTTCATTGCTTACACTCTGCTCTAGCATTTACTCTACTAGTGTTAATCACTTAGTGACATCTACCCTCAGCAAGCCAGGCCTCGGCGTTGTGTTCTTATCCTAAGGGCCCTGCTATAATTGGTTGTTTCAAGGTCAAGCCCCCCCACCCAACACCACCGGCCCACATGTCTCAATTCCTCCCAACCTGCCCTTACCTTTCCTAGTATAGACCTTCTTCGAGCAGAAGGAAACGCTCATCTCAAAACTGCGTCTCTTTACATTTGGATCTCATAAGGCATTGAAATCGGCCAGTCAAGCCTTGAAAACTACCTGTGAGCATCGTTTTCGCATGACCTGGCCTAAACGGGATCTGGAATTCGCGAATTGGACGAATTATTCGTCTCTGTTATTAGAAAATAGGGTGGATCGCTTTAAGCAATCTCAACTACCAATAGTTTGAGGGGTAGCCTACCAAATTGGCCTTAATTATACAGGCAGAATAGAACTTAGCGTTGGGGGTCTACATAGGCGGGTTCACCCGCGAAAAGTCTTACAAAGTTCTTGTAATTGACGGAGCTGAGGTTCTTCCATTGCGACATCGTGAACTTGTGCATAGGACCCTGACACCAGTACTCGTGGACGACGGACACTTCGGGGGACGCGAGTTGGAAGACGACCGTCAAGTTGAACATCATCATCAACATGACGACGAGGACTTGCCAGAACCCGACGTCGCCCAACGTCTTCGTGACGAAATCAGGTTGCCCCTTCATGCTCGGCCAGTTGGAGGAAAATGGGTACTCGAGTCCCGCACACGGGACCATATAATTGCATAAATTCTGGAATAAACGAATAGCGCTGTCACAAAAAGGCGACACAGTCGACATCGTAGTTTTCTAACCCTTGGATTCCTCAATGCTCCACCACCATCATCATCATCAGTATCATGAACACACCCAAGAACAGCAGTGACAGCCCTTGTGACAACATTCGCTACCGTCTTCGGCATCTTCATAGTCAGGACTTGGATTGTCCGAAGCTTTGGAACGTTTAAACCATTTAGAAGAGCGAGACCCTTCTGTACTCTTCGTCGCTCTATCCGAATCCGTCATTGAGAAGGTATGTATGTCCACTTTCCAGCTACCACAATCTCAAAACACTGTAGAAAGAAGGAGTCTGTAGTGCAAAATTACCACAAGGGTTGTCACGATGACGTTGACAGGTAGAAGGCAGGCAATAATAATTATTGTTATCAGACTTTTATTGGTAAACATTTACATAGGCCTCAGGGGCCTTGGGTTGTAAAATTAATTTTAAAAAAAGTAAAGTGGGTTTTTCGGTGTTGAAAATCAACTGGTTTTCACAATTGGGGCAGGACCCGACCCCACACTGTATGGGGCAGCTGCTCTCTGTTACTCTGAGTTTGAATAACTCATTACCTACTCACGTCTCGATGTTAACTCACAGTAGCGATGGGATCGTTAAACGTGCTCATTAAATCGAGACTCCAAAAATTGTTATCACACGATAATTTTCGTGGAATATGGAGGGAGTATGAAAGTTAGGTACCTATAGATCGATATATATATCGATTCCAAGAGAGAACCTGTACCTCGCCTCGGGCCCAACGTCTATCGGGAATGAACTCGGGCCTGTCATGTGGCGCAGATCAGACTCGAAGTTTATCGTCCAACTTCCGATAGTACTCCGGTTCTCCACAAGGGTGCTGGCTACTCAGACAGGCAGTAGGCAGGCAATAATAATTATTGTTATCAGACCTTTATTGGTAAACATTTACATAGGCCTCAGGGGCCTCCTTTCTGTTACTCTGTGGGCCTTGGCATGGAACAAGGAATTCCTTGTTCCATGGCCTTGGGATGTAAAATTAATTTTTTAAAAACAGTAAAGTGGGTTTTTTGGTGTTGACCAACTGGTTTTCACAATTGGGGCAGGAACCGACCCCGCACTGTATGGGGCAGCAGGCTGCTCTGCTGTCCGGCAGCTGCTCTCTGTTACTCTGAGTTTGAATAACTCATTACCTACTCAGTGAGTAGTACTCACGTCTCGATGTTAACTCACAGTAGCGATGGAATCGTTAAACGTGCTCATTAAATCGAGACTCCAAAAATTATTATCACACGATAATTTTCGTGGAAAATGGAGGGAGTGTTAAAATTAGGTCTTTCGATTCTAATGAGAGAGCTGGTACCTTGACTCTGACTGTCGCCTCGGGCCCAACGTCTATCGGGAATGAACTCGGGTCTGTCATGTGGCGCAGAGCAGACTCGAAGTTTAGGTATCGTCCAACTTCCGATAGTACTCCGGTTCTCCACAAGGGTGCTGGCTACTCAGACAGGCAGTAGGCAGGCAATAATAATTATTGTTATCAGACCTTTATTGGTAAACATTTACACAGGCCTCAGGGGCCTTGGGTTGTAAAATTAATTTTAAAAAAACAACAGTAAAGTGGGTTTTTTGGTGTTGACCAACTGGTTTTCACAATTGGGGCAGGACCCGACCCCGCACTGTATGGGGCAGCTGCTCTCTGTTACTCTGAGGTTGAATGACTCATTACCTACTCAGTGAGTAGTACTCACGTCTCGATGTTAACTCACAGTAGCGATGTGATCGTTAAACATGCTCATTAAATCGAGACTCCAAAAATTGTTATCACACGATAATTTTCGTGGAATATGGAGGGAGTATGAAAGTTAGGTACCTATAGATCGATATATATATCGATTCCAAGAGAGAACCTGTACCTCGCCTCGGGCCCAACGTCTATCGGGAATGAACTCGGGCCTGTCATGTGGCGCAGATCAGACTCGAAGTTTATCGTCCAACTTCCGATAGTACTCCGGTTCTCCACAAGGGTGCTGGCTACTCAGACAGGCAGTAGGCAGGCAATAATAATTATTGTTATCAGACCTTTATTGGTAAACATTTACATAGGCCTCAGGGGCCTCCTTTCTGTTACTCTGTGGGCCTTGGCATGGAACAAGGAATTCCTTGTTCCATGGCCTTGGGATGTAAAATTAATTTTTTAAAAACAGTAAAGTGGGTTTTTTGGTGTTGACCAACTGGTTTTCACAATTGGGGCAGGAACCGACCCCGCACTGTATGGGGCAGCAGGCTGCTCTGCTGTCCGGCAGCTGCTCTCTGTTACTCTGAGTTTGAATAACTCATTACCTACTCAGTGAGTAGTACTCACGTCTCGATGTTAACTCACAGTAGCGATGGAATCGTTAAACGTGCTCATTAAATCGAGACTCCAAAAATTATTATCACACGATAATTTTCGTGGAAAATGGAGGGAGTGTTAAAATTAGGTCTTTCGATTCTAATGAGAGAGCTGGTACCTTGACTCTGACTGTCGCCTCGGGCCCAACGTCTATCGGGAATGAACTCGGGTCTGTCATGTGGCGCAGAGCAGACTCGAAGTTTAGGTATCGTCCAACTTCCGATAGTACTCCGGTTCTCCACAAGGGTGCTGGCTACTCAGACAGGCAGTAGGCAGGCAATAATAATTATTGTTATCAGACCTTTATTGGTAAACATTTACACAGGCCTCAGGGGCCTTGGGTTGTAAAATTAATTTTAAAAAAACAACAGTAAAGTGGGTTTTTTGGTGTTGACCAACTGGTTTTCACAATTGGGGCAGGACCCGACCCCGCACTGTATGGGGCAGCTGCTCTCTGTTACTCTGAGGTTGAATGACTCATTACCTACTCAGTGAGTAGTACTCACGTCTCGATGTTAACTCACAGTAGCGATGTGATCGTTAAACATGCTCATTAAATCGAGACTCCAAAAATTGTTATCACACGATAATTTTCGTGGAATATGGAGGGAGTATGAAAGTTAGGTACCTATAGATCGATATATATATCGATTCCAAGAGAGAGCCTGTACCTCGCCTCGGGCCCAACGTCTATCGGGAATGAACTCGGGCCTGTCATGTGACGCAGATCAGACTCGAAGTTTATCGTCCAACTTCCGATAGTACCTACTCCGGTTCTCCACAAGGGCGCTGGCTACTCAGATGGCGGTAAGGTATTGAATCCCCCACCCTGACACCCATCATCTCCCGGGAAACCAACTTCATTATAAATCATAATAATTTACTGGAAGCGATTCAAGACGGCTGACTGTCGTTTTTGTTATTCTCGCAGTACCTAACGTAGTTAGGAACTTAACCATCTCGAATGAATTCCAGATCCCATTTAGGCCAGGTCATGAGAAAACGATGCTCACAGGTAGTTTTCAAAGCTTGACTGGCTGATTTCGGTGCCCTATGAGATCCAAATGTAAAGAGGCAGTTTTAAGATGAGCGTTTTCGTCTGCTCGAAGAAGGTCTATACTAGGGCAGGTTGGGAGGAATTGAGACATGTAGGGGTGAGAGGGGGGCACGTTACTCTGCTCTCTATTACTCTGTCGGTTCGACATTGCAGAAGTGGCAGTGGTAGTGCCAGGCACTCTTCAGTGTCCAATAATTTTGTATAAAGGAGGTGACACCAGAGTGAGCTGTGGCCAAAAAGCAATTGCATGACTCTTCTCCTCATTGAGCCCCTTGCTGCCGAACAATCTCGCCTGCCTCAGATTCCTCCTGGGAGCCTCTGTCAGTGAAGGCTCTCTCTCTCTTGCTTCCTATTTCGGGATTTTATTTAGTAGAAAACTACTGGCCAGTGTTGTCAGGTCTGCAAGGTTGAGTTACCGTACGAGCCTCTCGAAATTACCTTTTTTTCCCCAAAATTACCGTACGCATTACCTTTTTTTCTCCAAAAATTACCGTACGCATTATGTCATTGCAAAAACGCTGCAAATTTTACACAAGGGTTCATTATTCTTTGATATAGGTTACTTGTGCAGAAATTTAATTCTGTCAATGAAAAAAAAAAAATGTTTTCAACAAATTTTTTCTTTTTTTAATTTTTTTTTCAACAATTTTTTTTTTCTCAAATTTTGTTTTGTTTTTTTACCTAGGTACTTGAAAAATATTTGACCTCCTGGGATCCATCAAAAATCTCATTTGGAGCCCCATGAAAGCCCTATAGATCGCAACAGTGAAATCGGATCGTTGCGGGACTCCAAAAAATGGATTCTACGTCCAAAAATACTTCGATAACGACACCTGACTCGATTCCATAGCCAAAAGCCTTAAAAAAAACCTTCTGTAACCCCCTTTTAGCCCCATAGCGCCCCACGGGTTTGGGCGATCGGGCTGAAAACCTTGCGGGAACAACTTGATGGTAACGGAGTACCTATTTTGTCAAAATTTCAGATTTTTAAAAAATTCTTACTGCCCGAAACGGCCTGGACGGCCGACGGACATTTCGGATTTAGAATGTAGACCTCTTGAAACGGATAATGTCAAATTTTGAGGCCGATCGAAGTCGTCGACCTCCGTCGCGAAAACATGGGTGTATTATTTCAAGAATAATAAACCAAATCTATAAAACCCATAAAAACACTGAATTGGAAAGCTTTGCTCTCAATCTTTCTTTCAAGTTCCTGTGGAAGGTCCCGATCTCCGATGTTCAGTATGTACATGTTCATTGTACATACTGTCCTTATGGTTACTTTCATTTCAAAATTCTTTTCCTGGGGAAGGTCCCTTTCTGTGATTAGGTTAGATTTAAATGTTTTTTCTTAAATAAAAGGTTTATTACCACCTATACGTTTTTCAACTCTTTGAAGAAGATTCCAAATGCCCGCCATTAATCAAATTTCTTTATTATTTTATTGTACGGATGGAGTGTTTTTTCCTTAAAATCTTTGAAAACGCCAGGAAGAAAGGCTCAATCCTAAATTACCGTACAAAATGGCGATACCTTACAGGTGATACCGTACATCGTACAGAGTCCTGAATTACCGTTCAAAACGGTAATTACCGTACACCTGACAACACTGCTACTGGCCGTCCATAGGAACGGTTCAGCACCTAATGGGACATGCTGAACCTCCCTTTAATCTCTGGGCGTCACAAGCTACATTGCCTACGCCCGGATGACTGGGACACCTTGCAAGAGTCATTCTGTTGTCTTTGTGCTTGACGTAGGTCTTCAGGGCAGTGTGTAGACTTCAACCCTTATTTAATGATTTGTTGTTTTAGGCTCCCACTACAAATAAAAACTTGGAAAACAATTTCGAAGACCCGTCAGATAACAAAATATCCAAAGCAGAGGCCACCGGCTCATTATAATTGAGTGTTATTTAGAATATCACGGTTCACGTTAAGTTTAATGATGCTTAGCCCTCGCTTAACATAACAATAGGTCAGTGTTACCCGCGACGCAACGCTCGACGGATTCTCTTAAAACAAAAAAATAATAAATGGGTGGAACGCTGCGTTTCGGACGGGATTACTCGGAGCTGGGCGTGTTCTTTCAGGTGACGTCCAGAATCCACCGGTTCATACAGCCGTACGACCTGAATTTCCGGCGGTCCGTGATGAGAATAATTATAATTTCTTCGGTGATATTCACCGCTCCGATGCCCAGTTTGCTTAGTACTTACAAGATTTCCGATGAGCCACATTTCACTTTGATACTTTTGCAATTTTCGGAGATGGTTTTGGTGTCGACGGCGGTGATCGTGTGCTTCTTTTGGTTTTCCTGTCAGGCTAAGAAAATCGAAAAAGTTCACAAAGCCTTAAGCGATACTCATAAGTGGTTTCAAAGGAAGAAACAGCTTCGATACAACACGCAATTTTTAATGGTGCACGATTTATTCGTATTAGTAGCGGTTATTGGGTATTCTGTAGGGTACTGTATGATACCGGGAAGTTCCAAAGTGATGATGATAAGTAGCTTATCGTACACTGTACCGATGATCACTATGCACTATTTCGGGGCGCCATTCCGTTGCGCGTTGTTCGTCCTCCACGCCCAGTTTGCCCACCTGAATAAAATCCTGACGTCGTTGAGAGTCGATCAAGGGTCAGATCACGAGTTCCTGGCGTACGGCCACTGCTTGATGAGCACCGCGTTTAAAAAGCTCAACGCCGCTTGCACCCTCCCGGTCGTCCTTTGGTCCACGTGCACCCTCTTCGTCATCGTGTACAATTTGTACGACTTGCTCACCTTCAACCTCCAAGACACTTTTGACAACACGCTGGGGGACAACATTTCCACCGTGTCGTGGATGGCGTTTTGGATCATAGAGCTGACCGTTCTGGTGGTCCTGCTGGAGCGGGTGATGGATGAAGTGAGCTTGCAGTAGGTGGAGGTTTTGAAGGTTTTTGACTATGGGCCCCATAGTATGGGGTTGATTGAGTCGCGGTATTTTCGATGTATACTTGGTCGTAAAATCAATAATAATTATTTAAGGGTAGTTTGAATATTTTCCGCACTGACGAAATTCTTTTCTAAAGTAGGTACCCGACTTCATGTACCTTATTCTCTGATTCTACTCGAGATATTGCCTTGATTTTTTTTTTATATTTTGTCAAGGAGAATCGTGCTTGAAAGTTTATGCCACGGATTGATGATTGCCAAAAAAACAAAACAGTAGGTATTAAAACTAACTACCTCACTTCTAAGAATCATAAATGCTTGCATACGAGTCTGCAACACATTGGGACATTTCATTGAGCATATTTCGTTACGTAACGTAACGTGACATAACGAAAATTTGGTTGTGTGCCATAGCAAAGACATGAAATGTCAAAAAAAAAAAGCGGGCCAAAATTATGGAAAATCCTTGGCACAGCATGTTAAGTATGTATTTATGTAGGTACCTACCTACAATTTAACAAAAAATTGGCGTTACGTTGAGCGTTACCAGATAAAAAGGTACATAAGTGTAGAAAAACGTGATTTTTCAGGAAACGCGAGGAGGGGGCGGACTTATATCATCAGTTTACATCCTTAGTAGGCTCTTCTTCCCAAAAATAAACGAGCTGTTCCCAACCTGGACTGTCCTCGTTTTGTATTCTACTTTGACAATAGTTTATTGATACATTTTTTGAAGATTTGTTGACCAAACAACTCTATTATGAACGTAGAATTGATTTAGGGGGATCCCAGGCCTATCCGACCACTCTACAATCATGTGCAATCATCAAGAAGGAATGTGTAAAACAAAATCGCAAAATTTGTTTTAAATTTCGTTTTTGAATGATTACTTATTTTTCAGCACGAGAATTTTACGGCATCCCTGCATTTCAAAATCATACGAGATCCATCTGGTCTTCTGTGCCAGTCAGTGAGTGAAAGAGGTGAAAGAACACCCACAAGTAGGGTGGTTCGAAATACCGTCAATTAATTAAATTGAATAAATAAATAAATAACCAAATTAATACCGTTACATGGGGTGCCTTGATGGAAACGGATATGTCGATAACTTTGTAACTAACCAAAATTCTTAAAATTCCAGCAAAAATTGGCCACTCACATCGCGATGAGGCAGAAAATGGAGTGTTCAGCGGCGGGCTTTTTCGCCGTAGATTACCGGCTCATTTCTTCGGTGCGCCCCCCACCCAACTCTTCCAAACAGCAAAATTTAACTCTTTAACCCCTCGTTCAAAATTCGCTTTCTTCTTCAGATAGCGTCAGTGACCACAACGTACCTCATCATCCTCATCCAATTCGCCCAACTGTCGACGGAGTCGCAGAAAACGCCCAATACGACCAAACCCATACCGCAACAAGCTTACCCGTTCATCAACACTCAAAATTATCAGTGAATGAGACACCACAGTAAGAGGATTCGACAAATAAATTCCTTCGATTCTTCGAACTATAGTATATTTTACAACATGTAATGAATGATAATATCATTCATATTATGAATTCTCATGCACACAACTTGAAAACAAAAATAAATTTAGCGCAAGTGATAAATTTTTATTTGAGGTGATTCCCCTAAATATGAATGACATGGCAGGAACAAAAAGTTGACCAAAGAAAATTTCACATAAAAGAAAATCGTGTTTTTAAAGGAAAATCATCAACGATAATACAATAAATTGTTAAAAGATCAACTTGCAAAAATCAATTTGTTTGAAGCCATTCTGAGCAATATCAACAGATCTTTTTAGAAAAGCCTCTCAAATTGGCGAAACTACTCAGGTTGGCCAACCTGGCAAGTTGAAAGAGTTGTGTGAAAACTGAAATGAGGACTGGATGGTGAACAAAAAGTTGCAAGCGGCTGCAATAACCTTACAGTAACAATCTAATTAAAAGTTAATTCTTTTTAAGGCCCTGTGCGGTTGTGAATTGTTGGAAGTGTAGTCAATACCGTCTCTTAATCGAACAACAAGTCGGGGTCTCTCTCTTCGAGGATGCAGGGCGCTTCGAAAGCGGACTCGGCTCCTTTCGCTTTGTTTTCCGCTTCCAGTTTGGATTTGGCGATTTTCTTCTTGTCTTGGATTTTCTTGAGCCTTTGAAAGAAACACATGGATGAATTGGAGGGGGGGACGGTAAAAAATACTGACAAAATTTAATCAAGGGTAATTCAAGGGTCGGAAGGGGGCTGCCATTATGAAGAGGGCAGGTCACGTTTTTATGCGGTTTATTGAAAGTGAGCAAAATGGAAAAGCTCGAAGAGGAGGTATGAGTTCGTGGAGATCTTGCCGACAAATTAAAGTCCGATTCCATCAAAAAGGTTCAATATTTGAACTTGGGTAGTAAAGTGTTTGGGTTTGCAGACGACACTGCAATAATTTATTATTCAAAGAATTATAGCGATTTGGTAAGGCTAGGATGTCGAGATTTGAATTTAATCCGAACTTGGATGGATAATAATTGTTTGTGCCTAAATATCGATAAAACGTCAATTTATTTTATTTTATTTATTTTTTTTAAATCGATAGAAGGCGTCCAAATAATACTGAAGAAGAGGTTAAAACACTAACTGCAAGTTCGTACTAATTTATAAAATTTATGGAAAAATTGCAATTTGAATTTTGGCGGAAACCCGAAGTCAGCCCCTATTGATCGACGAGTTGGCCACCATTGAAAACTGAAGGTTCGGCCATGTCGAATAAGTTGAGTCAATACGCACGATCACATTCAGAACAAAGCGAACACGGACATTTTCGCGTTACTCCAGTGACACTAATGCCAAACACCAAGAAAATCAAGAAAAAAAATGTGAAAACCGACCTGCACTCTGGTGTCTTTTATTGGAAACCGGAACCGGTGTAGGCAACGTCACATACACCGGTTTTTGAATCAACATCTGACTTCTAACAACATGGTACCTACAAGATGATTTAACCCGAAATTCGGGTGCATTTCCATTCCTAATTATCTCTCTTAATGGCGGGCCGGTTTCGGTAAAATTGGTGACATCGGCAAGTTTTTCCTCAAAACTCATACCTCCAATATTCGACCTACTTCACGATATACGTAGCTTACGGCCAATAAACGGCGTAAACCAGCTCGTATAAAATTTTCACAGCCCTGAAAATCCAAACCAAAACTACTACAAAAATAAATCAGACAACTTACCAATAAATTGCGTCCCGGAGCGTGGAACACAAATCGAGTCAACCAGTCCAGAAGCCAGCAAAAACCAACTAACCCGAATACGTTACAGATCCAAACCCAAATCATGCACTAAGCCCTTGAAACGATTCATCCTCAAACCAATACCGATAACTCAATAACCGAAATTTATAGGTGCCCGATAAGACAACAGCTCATGCAAACCTGTTGGGTATTTTCCGGCGTTTTTCCTCGCCCAACCAAAATAGTAACTGTTGTCCATCCCAGAAGGAATAAAAATAATTGACAAGTCTAAACAAGATGGACACTTTTATTTCCAGAGACAGCATCACATATATACATATAATACAGAAATCTAACTCGACAGAGTGTTGCTAATTTGGTAATTTTAAATACACCCCCAAACTATCCAAAATTGAAACTACGTTTGTGTGAAATTCAGCAAAAACTTACATAACCTAAATGAATACTGGAAGATTGACCTCAACACACCCGAAAGAGAAAATAACAGTCGCTGTAGGTAGGGCATTAAATGCCCAATTTTGTTGGCTATGTTTAGCGCACTTGAAACTGCCACGGTTGGCAACAATGCAAAATGTGTGTTGTAAGGTAATGAAATCTTGAGAACAGGGCTGCCATCAGTCCTAGAAGGAACATCTTTGAATCGGCTGATAACCAAGTTGAATTTAATAATTAAATTATTGTTGTACATTCTTCAAACCAACATGATTTGGTAAGTATTATTCTCTTGGTCGTTTGTCTTGTGAAGTGTCCTCTTCAGAGATGGCAGCCATATCAGTGAAAATTCTACCAACAGCGACAATTGCTTCTTTCAAATTAAACTGCAAAATCGTATGTTTAAAAAGTCCCCAGCTAAATTACTGCAAAGCGCGCATATTGCGTTTATCTGTTCGAATTTGTAGTCATCATCAAACAAAGCAACAATCACGAGCAATGATAAAATGTTGAAACTCCAATAACATCGCACACCGACTCGAAAATAACACTTGCACATTTGATGCACATCTATTTTATGTCACCCATGACGAGATGATCTCACTGGTACTGAATTATTAGAAATTATATACTACCTACCGAAACGGTGTAAGATCTTATCCAATATGGAATGATAATCTTAGTTTTTATCTTGACAGCCCACCCCTGAATACGAGCCGTTCAGAAGAGAAGATCCTCGTCACGTTCGTCCAGGATGTTGGCAGCTTGGACTGCGGATTCCTCAAGCCCTTTCTCTTTGGCGATGGCTTCCGCTTTGACTCGGGCGATTTTTTTCTTGTCCTGAATCTTCTTCAGCCTTCAATATTCAAAGGATTTTTTTTTATATTCAAATCATCGTTCAGGTTCTTACACCGCCTAATTGACTTTCCTCAACTTTACAGGACACTCAAACAGACTGATTAATTTGGATGGCGAACAAATTTGTTACTTTTTCTCGGTTACTGCGATAGCAAGACCCAAACTAATTTAAAGCTTCAAAATGGATCAGTTAGGCGGTGTTAAGAACCAGCAGTGAAAAATGTGTGTGTCATTTGGGCTGCCTTACTTCAATCTCAACATTATTTGATCAAAAAAGTAATTCTAAGAAAATGTAAATTAGTCATGTAAGCTAGCAAGCTTTACATTACTCCTACTAACTAACTAACTGAATATTGCACTGATGACGGGTGACCAAACGCCCTAGTAGGGGAAAGTTCCCTTTTTCATCTTCCCATCTCCTTGTTCCGAGGGAAGCTAGTGAGCCTAATATGCTGTACACTAGCTAATCAACGAAATTTCCGCCGTTGAGTGAGCCGAAAAGTGAGGTTATCTCGTTCGACGTCAGAGGAGCCAACGTCATCCAATCTGTGACGTAAACGAGGCGATAACCTACCACGAATAATCTACTTACCCTGACTTTTTGGACGAGGTCGCCATCATTTTAGAAACCACTCAGCGAGTACTTTTCATTAAAAATTTTTTAAAAAGGTAAAGAATTTTGATGAGCATTCCCATCATTTATAAAGAGCAGATCTCTCATCACTATTCTTGACTTAAGCAACGTCGGGACAAGGTTACCGTTACAGTTATTTTCTGAGTTCAACCGCCAAACTCCTCCCAACCCAGGTGGACGAGGCAGTGGGGAGCCAAGAGCGCAATGGTCAGAACAAGATCCGATCCTCCTGTGAGCTTTGGTCTGAGTTTTGTTACAAGAAAAATTCCAAAAATGTTCCCGAAAATTTATCGATGGCGCAGGCGTCAATAGCCACAACTGACTTTAGTCCCCTTTAGGCATTCATTTCCAATCCATTCAACATTCCGAGAGTACCCTGAACCAACTTTAAATTCCATTTGACAAGCCCATACCAGCTTTTTTGAGAAACATGCACAAATCTACGATCAAATCCGAGTAATTAATGTAAGATGAGAAGTTACTTCAACAGCTACGTCTCCCAAATTGTAATTAATGTAAGATACTAAGATACTTGTAATTAATGTAAGATACTACAACAGCTACGTCTCCCAAATTGTTAAAAATGAAGGTAACTCACCTGTAAAATTCCTCTCTTTCCAATTCGTCCAATTCGGAGATGATGTAGGCCAGAGTACGTTCGATGCACGGGATGATAACTGTGGAATATCGATTCATTGAGTAATCTGTCAGTGTGCAAAAAAGGCAAGAGAGGAGAGGAACAAATGAAGGGCCAGGGAAAAAGGATAAATGTCACTTTTTTTAGATTTCTGCGCCATCTATTGCCTAGGAAGGAGTACAAACAGCCTACCAAACCACACGGGGGAAAACGATGAGAAACACCCCAAAAAAATGAATAGAGCGATTGGTGGTAAGGGGGACAAATGATGAAAGTGCGAGCGCAGAGGGAAGAACGATGAATGTCGAGCCCCGTTCTTCCCTCGGCGCACAATGCGGTTGAGGTGGACAAAAATTAAAAAACGAACTATTATATTGACCGGAGATAACTTTTTGGATCATATTCAGAGATGTTTATATCAACACGAACAAGAGACAGGAAGGCGAGAATACGTCAGATTCATGACCCACAAGTCGATGAAGGTGTAAAGAAGCAGGGTTTCAGAGCGCTCATTTGAGTGCAGTACGAAAGTCACCTCCACAAAAAGTAGGTGTTACCGGGAAGTGAAACGCTTTCTTCCTTATGGATTATGGAGCAACAAGAATTAAAAAATAGTCCCATTAATTTCAATTCAATTTGTGTTACCTAGTAATTTAATGTTTTTCCTGCAATACCTAAAACTTTAAATTGAATTTTTTTTAAACGTCCCAAAATGTCCTGTAGGTACCTACTTTTAGTTGCTATGGGTCCCACAGAATGTAGGTATATTATGAAGTAGTAAAGGTTGAGACCGTCTTTCTTTTCTTTTTTTTTCAATTTTTTCCAGAGGGCACCTACAAAGTTCAAACAGTGACTTTGATGATGAGTACATCATATAAAAAACGCTGCAAACTTGACACAAGGGTTTATTATTCTTTGATATAGGTTACTTGTGCAAAAATTATTTCTGTGTCGAAAGAAAATAATTAGGAAAAAAAAAATTTTTTGGATTTTTTTTTTTTCAAACATTCTTTATTTTTTTACTCGAAAAATATTTAACCTCCTGGGATCCTTCAAAAATCCCATTTTTAGCCCCATGAAAGCCCTATAGTCGCAACAGTGAAATCGGATCGTTCCGGGACCCCAAATAATGGATTCTACGTCCAAAAATACCTCGAAAACGACACCTAACTCGATCCCATAGCCAAAAGCCTTCAAAAAACCCCACTCATAGCCCCATTTTAGCCCCATAGCGCTCCACGGGTTTGGGCGATCGGACTGAAAACCTTGCGGGCACAAATAGATGGTAAACCAAGTATTTTGTCAAAATTTCAGATTTTTGAAAAAATTCCTACTGCCCAAAACGGCCTGGACGGCGGACGGACATTTCGGATTTTGAATGTAGACCTCTTGAAACGGATAATGTCAAATTTTGAGCCCGATCGGAGTCGTCGACCCCCGTCTCGAAAACAAAGGTGTATTATTCCAAGAATAATAAACCAAAACAGTATCAAGGTGTATTAAGTTTGACTTGTAGATGTAGGAACACCTCTGTCGCGAAAACGTAGGTGTATTATTCCAAGAATAATAAACCAAAAGCTAATGTAAAAAAAAAAAAAAAATTAAATTATCAAATCAATTCAAATTAAATGAAAAATTCCCAATTTTATGTGAAATGCACAATAAATAAATAAATCATCAAATCAAACAAAATTCCCATTTTTCCAAATATTTGTTGTAAAATAAACGTTTTTCCCCCCCGAATTATTGGTACATGGAATCCGTAAAAAAAATTATATTGAACGATTATGGACACCTGTTGGAGCAAGAAAAACTCTGTTTTCATTTTTTATAAATTAATTTCCGATGATATTCATCGTTTTCCCCCTGCCCTTTCCATACTTTTCCAGATTTTGCTTTTATAAACATATTAAATATGTTCATACAAATTTTGTAAATGGGATCCGTCTTTTTATTCTCAGAAAAAGACGTACCGTGTTCAATGGCGTTCACACGCCTGTTGGTCAGTTTGATGACTTCGTCCAGAGTGACAAAAGACGTTTGCAGGGAGGCCAACTCCACCAAAAGCTTGATAGCCGCCTGATAGTTCTTCTTCAATTTGGCCACCTGCTGACCTCCTCGGGCCAATCCGGCCAGCTCGTAAGTGTCCGTACCGTCTTGATAGCTTTCGAAGACGGGAAGAGTCACACCTTGAGTGGAAAAGTCATCATTAGCGGGCTCGACAGAAAGACACTAACAGTACAGAATTCACTTACCGGCGACGTTATCTTTCTTGGTGCGAACTTTGATTTGAGCTTTAGTAACATTTTGAAGCACGACTTGGTTGAAGTCGCCAGTGGCGAATTTGGCTTCCGCCAGAGAGAAAGCAGCTTCTTTCATCACATCGCCCATCAACGTTTTGGTCTGCAAATCGACAAAATTTAATCGTGTTAGCCTTGGATAGGAAATCTCCTGGTTGGTGAGTTGCTGACATTGGTTTAACTTACGGAAATGATTTTGTTGAGAATGGATCTAAATCTCATCTGAAGAGCATCAGCCTTCTTCTTCAGGAGACTGTGACCTTTCTGGGCGCCAACGAGTCGACCCTTCATCAGCGTTTGGGCTCTGAGAAACAAATTTGTTCATTTTACAAAGAACTCAAGTTCTCATCTGTGCACACGCCCCAACACTCATAATCGCCTCGTAAAATTCAAAAATTATTATAGTTGACGGATGAAGGCGTAGGGAGAGGAGACGTATGCAATTTAATAATGAAAACCTAATGAAAACGATAAAGTAAAGACGAAATGTGTTGAAGAAATACAAAAAGTAGGCGTGGCCATTCAGGCCTTGGGCCTTAGCCCTCTCGTAATTCAACGCACGACAACTTACCCTCGGGACGGGAAAATCGGCAATTTGTCTTTGGAAGACATTCTTCAGGACCTTCGTGAACGGCAGGAGTTTCGCCAAAGGGCCAAAATTTCAAAACACTCGAAGGGAATATCGGAAAACCACGGAATTTGAAGCCCCGAGCCAGCTGAATGTCACTGGTGAAATCAGCTGATTCGGTCAGGGTTGCCAACAGGGGGCTCTCGTTGTGGTTGTTGGTTATTTTTCACACGCCCTACGACCTCGGAGGAAGGCACAGAGAACAGAGGAAGGTGAGTTGCTGACGTCGCTGTTTTGTGAGGCTCTTGTTGCTACCCGTAGACCACTTGATGACCTTCCCACCTGTGGACGAAAATTTCAGTTCATTTTGGAAGAGCGCCGACAGTGGTTGTCTCTGTGGATCACAGTACCTTTATATAAATATTTTCGGGTCTCGCTCCTACAGTTGCTTTTAGTGAGTTGAAAGAGTTGTCTTGGGTGAGTACCTCCCTTGCACAGTTTTCTCTACTACCGTGTTGATAATAATATTATTATCGAAAATGGTTATAGTAGGTACCTATCCTTGTATGTAGTAGGCAGAGGTGTTTCAATTCCTTATGTGAAAAGTTTTACTTTAGTAATTGAAGGATATAGGGGAAAACCATCAGGGTCCACTTTTTGTCGGTGTTAGATTTATCTAACGATTTATCTATCGTTATAACGATTCCATCTGGTAGCGGTTCAGGAGTAAGTTAGTAGGTTAGTAGGTACAACTATCGTCTGCAGTATTCATTGCGGGGAAACCCCAGCAAGGTCCACTCAAAAGACAAGGAAAAAAATATTCCGAACTGGGAAGAATCACCAGGGTCCAACTTTCAAAATGGGTTTTTTTTTAACTAGGTACCCCTGCTGGTTTTTCCCCTGTACCCCTTAATTATTATTTAATAATTCAATTGTTAGTAAATAATAACTACCTACAATAAAATTAAACCAAATTTAATAACAATTTTCAAAAAAGATTTTTAGTTTTTTCTTCCTCTTAATGCATGAAGTAGGTACTTAATGCATTAAGAGGAAGAAAAAACGCTGCAAATTTTACACAAGGGTTTATTAATTTTTTATTTAAGTTGCTTGTGCAGAAATTTAATTCTGTCAATGAAAAAAATTGTAAAAACTTTTTTTTGGATTTTTATATTTAAAAAAACATTTTTTGGATTTTTTTTTTTTTTTTTTTCAAAAATTCTCCATTTTTACTCGAACAGTATTTAACCTCTTGGGATCCTTCAAAAATCCCATTTTTAGCTCCATGAAAGCCCTGTAGATCGCCACAGAGAAATCGGATCGTTCCGGGAACCCCAAAAATGGATTCTACGTCCAAAAATACCTACTTCGAAAACGACACCTAACTCGATTCCATAGCTAAAAGCCTTCAAAAACCTTGAGGGCACAACTAGATGGTAAACCAAGTATTTTGTCAAAATTTCAGATTAAAAAAAAAAAAATCCTGCCCGAAACGACCCGGACGGCGCGCCGCGGCGTAGGTACGGACATTTCGGATTTAGAATGTAGACCTCTTGAAACGGATAATGTCAAATTTTGAGGCCGATCCGAGTCGTCGACCCCCGTCGCGAAAACATAGGTGTATTATTCCAAGAATAATAAACCAACACCTATCTATATGCGAATGAGTAAGACTTACTCATTCGCATAGGTACGCGTTATTTGAAATGGAAAAAATGCTGTCCTCAAATGTCACAATAATCGTAGGCGCCTATCAGTTTAGTAGGTATATCAGACCCAGATTAAACAACTGATATCAGATAGCTACTAGTAAGTAAACAGCTGTCAGATCCGCCGACCTAAGAGTTACTTCTTATCCATTTTTTCGAATAAATATACCGATTTTTCCCCCAAATTTCTTCAACGCCAGTATTTCTCCCTGTTTTCAACTCTCAACACCGTGCCGACTCACTTTCCCTGCGAAATTCCTTTCCCTGTAATAAATTAAAAATAGAATAACCTTCAAATAGGTATGGCCTAATGTGTTAGGTTCCAGTAGTTCAACGTCGCAAGGAATTCTGACGTACGGTTAGCAAATTTTGCTAAATACCGTGCGTCAGAAATTTAATTTTGCTTAATGAGCATGTTTTTTGAGGTGCTGAGGTCCAAATCTGACTCCCGTTTTTTCCGGTCACGTCCAAATTGTTGAGATATATCTGTATCTCAACAATTTGGACGTGACCGGAACGTCGCCAATATATTGGCGATTTTTTTTTTTTTTTTTTTGGTTTGGGTGGCCGCGGAGCTAGTGAGAAGAGCCCCCTGAGCTATTTGGCCCAAGTCTCCAGCTACCTGTCTGGGAGAGAAGCCAAGATGGTTGACCGGGATCTGGCCGTTGAAAAGTGCATGACCAAGGGCTGCCCCCAGGGGTTGTCCTGGGGCTGCAGCTGTGGAAAGGGAAATAATATTTCGCCCGCCAGAATAGGGCTGCAGCACGCTAGGCACTTTTCTACTCGAAATCGGCTCATGGAACGTCGAACCAATCCGAAGTTCACGTCTACGGAGCCCGCCGAGAAAATGTTTACGCACTGTAGTAAACACAGATAGCAACGACACAGGATAAGTCCTAATCCAGCCAGGATAAATCAATGCACGACGGAGGTAATTCAGTACCTACCTATTACCAAGACTTTGACTAGTGGAAACCGACCGTTTTGTTGGCAGAAGCGAGTAACGCGTAGGGATGGGAATCGATTTCCGATTTTTTGGAAAAATCGATTTTTTGTTCCGATTTTTCGATTTTTTTGAATCGATCTTCAGGTTCCGATTTTTTAGGTGAATCGATTTTTTACTTCCGATTTTTGTAAAAATCGTGAATCGATTTTTTACTACTGATTTAAAAAAAAAATCTTGAATCGATTTTCGTCATTTAAAAAAATTAGTTTATTATTTCAAGTGATACAAGCAAAATTTGCTTTCGAAATTTAATTTGGAGTCTTAGGTCGATTAAAAATTATGATAATAGCTAATAACAACAAAACTCACTAGTTACCAGCGACGTCCGCCATGGCTTTTGGTTTATTGTTCTTGGAATAATACACCTATGTTTTCGCGACGGGTGTCGACGACTCCGATCGGCCTCAAAATTTGACATTATCCGTTTCAAGAGGTCTACATTCAAAATCCGAAATATCCGTCCGCCGTTCAGGCCGTTTTGGGCAGTAGGAATTTTTTTAAAAATCTGAAATTTTGACAAAATACTTGGTTTACCATCTTGTTGTGCCCGCAAGGTTTTCAGTCCGATCGCCCAAACCCGTGGGGCGCTATGGAGCTAAAATGGGGCTACGGGAGGGGATTTTCGAAGGCTTTTAGCTGTGGCATCGAGTTAGGTGTCGTTTTCGAAGTATTTTTGGACGTAGAATCCATTTTCGGGGGTTCCGGAACGATCCGATTTCACTGGGGCGATCTTTAGGGCATTCGTGGGGCTAAAAATGGGATTTTTGAAGGATCCCAGGATGTTAAATATTTTTCGAGTAAAAAATACAGAATTTTTGAAAAAACACATTTTTGAACAAAAAAATCCAAAAAAAAAATTTTTTGAGATAAAAATCTAAAAAAAATTATTTTTCCAAAATTTTTTATTGACAGAAATAATTTTTGCACAACTAACCTATATCAAAGAATAATAAACCCGTGTGTAAAGTTTGCAGCGTTTTTCAGACAGCGAAACTGATTACTCGTCTGATTAAATGTTTATTATCAAAATTTTTGAAAACTAATGCAGTTTTAATTTTCAATAAATTTTTTAACGATTTTTTCTTGAATCCTACCTACATTAAATATATCTACCGTTATCACTCATTTAAAATTTTTTTTGTAAGACCGATTTTTGAATCGATTTTCCAAAAAATCGATACTTTTATGGCGATTTTTTTGGGAAATCGATTTGGAGCATCCGATTCTGAATCGATTCAAAAAATCGATACTTCTTACCGATTTCCCATCCCTAGTAACGCGACAAACGCAGTCATAAAACGAGAGCACACGCTTAGAGAACGTTGGTCAATTTCTGAACAACGTACGAGAATTACTCGAAATCTCGATATCCTTCATCTCCGAATTGTTTCTCTGAATGAGAGGAGGAAAGCCTACCAGTGGGTAATCGGAAATATTAAAGTTCTGAAAAGCACAAATGAAGATTAGATTCCGACTGCCTGACGTCCTTCACCAATCTTACCTCGTCACCAGAGCCAATCTCTCTTTCCACTGTTTGTACGTACAAGAATTCCTTAGGCTCATGGGATACACGGGAACAGTAAAGGAAGAGAGGAAGGCCGAGCAAGGCGAGTTTCCCAGTTGATCATTTTGGTCTTTCCATGCCTTTTGTTTACTTTACAATCTAATCGCATACCTAGCTGTACATCATGAGTGGGCCCTTCGCTCGTTACTGTTGTGCTGTATGTGAGTGAATTGTCAATAGTCTAAGTGGAATTTCGATTATACTTCTTGAGTCTATTTATGGATTGGTAATCTTAACTTCATCCAAAGAAATTCTACCTTTGACGATAGACGAATAATATTAAGTATGGCGTTTACTGGCTAGGTGACTACTAATCAGTGTTTCTAAATCCGAAGTGTTAGTTGTGTAAATATCAGGTGAGTTATAACTAGTGCTTATTATAAATAGTGCTTTTTGAACATTTCGATTTTCTATTATGTCGTTCGACCTTCCGGTTTCCTTTTTAAAGGAAATGAGTAAGAAGATACCTACCTAAGATGCTGTGAAACATCTCGTGTGCTATCTTCAAACGGGGAAATCGGGGATATTCGTGAAACTTTAAATAGGTACCTTGTGAAAAATAGTTCTTGTGGATTGAACTTTGCGATTGAATATTGCACCAACAACGCATTTTGGATATTAGACTTTTTTTAAAAATCTGAAATGGCACGAAATGAAATGCATCAAGTTTTGACATTTTACAAGGTTGTCCATCTTGTTGTGTCCGTAAGGTTTTCAGATCGATCGCACTATCGCGGGAGAGGTTTCGTTTTCGAGGGGGAACACAACCAGATGGGTGATTCTCAGAAAACCAGAAAAAGGGCCATTTTCTGCCAGTTCTGAAAAACTCGAGTGCTCGGATTGTATTTTTTTTTTGTATTTTCACTCGTTCCTTAGATGAAACCCAACTGAATAACCCAGTTTTTAGAGATCCAACGCCATTTTCAAGAAAATTTAATTTTTCATCTGAGGCACGTTACTGCCCCCCCCCCCCCCCCCCCCCCCCACAAATTTGTGGAAAAAAAAAACAAGTTTGAGGATGGAGATTCTTAGACCACTGATTCAATTAGCTAGGTACCTATTAATTAATATTGATGATCACATAATATGTGATTTTATATTATATATATTATATGTGGTTTTTCAAAATGATCGTATGTGTCCTGGGGTTGTGTGAGGTCTATCAATAAGGATAGAGAGTAAAAATTGTCCACCCACCCGGGATTTATTGGTAAAGTAAATGGGACCGGTTTCGGGTTTTAGCCCCTCATCAGCCTCTGCAAATCACAATTCATATCTTTATCGTAAATACCCTGGACCTTGTGAATTAAAACAAATGTACAATAGTTACAAGAGTCAGAATTATGATTGTTAAATAATACAAGAATTTCAAGAGTCAGAATATTCTGACTCTTGAAATGATAATATTATCATTGTTAATTAATACAAGAATCAGAATCATCATTGTTAAATAATCATAAGAAAAAGCCTCACCTTCTAAATCGCTCGTTCACACCTGGAGTTGTTGAACCAAAAGTTGGTACTGAAGTGAGTACCTACTGAAAAGTTAGTAGTCTTTACTACCTTACTCTGTGGTACTGACTGATAATCGGGGGGGGGGGGGGGGGGGGGGGGTGACGGCCGGTCAAATTGAATCGCCCGGGCCGGTCAAAACCGCCTAACCGCCCCTGATCATAATAATATCATTATTATGAAGGTTTTTTCCTACCGACACTTTCTAGACATGTTTGGAACTCTTCAACACTTAAAATCACATAATTGTAATTATTAAGAGTTTTGCAGTGAAAATCCTACCGTAAAACCGTGGTTCTGCAGAAAAAGAATAGGTGGGCAAATTGTCCGGGGACTAGTGGAATGAGAGGAAAAATCAGTTTTGCTCATTCATCATGATGATGGCTGGGATTCGTATGATTCATCAAAATTGCACTTTTTCTGAGAATCACCCAGATGGACCCATTCTTGGGCCCCCTTTTCTATTCTAACACTTGACAGTTTTACAGGTTTTTTTCTTTTGGCAATTCATACAGAAGAATGATAAACGCGACGTTCCAAAGATATTTTTTCCAAGAACACTTGGATCAAAGAATGCGAACCAAGCATTTTCGGTTTATTATGCTCAATCATCTTTAGGTAGGTAAGCATTTGCATTAAATAACTGCGACGTATTTCAGGGCAATTGACGAAGTCGACGCACATTCCTGACTGTACACGCCTGCTTATCACAACCGAAGAAATGAGTGAGTTGACAAAATAAGGAACTGAAACAGCACTTGTGCCGTCGCACCTTTCGGCAGTTTTGGCGGTTTTTTGGCTGCCATTTCCCTGCTATTCTTTTGGTTTATTATTCTTCTTATACACCTATGTTTTCGCGACGGGGGTCGACGACTCCGATCGGGCTCAAAATTTGACATTATCCGTTTCAAGAGGTCTACATTCTAAATCCGAAATGTCCGTCCGCCGTACGCCGTCCGCCGTCCAGGCCGTTTTGGGCAGTAGGAATTTTTTTTAAAATCTGAAATTTCGACAAAATACTTGGTTTACCATCTAGTTGTGCCCGCAAGGTTTTCAGTCCGATCGCCCAAACCCGTGGGGCGCTATGGGGCTATAATGGGGCTACGGGAGGAGTTTTTTTAAGGCTTTTAGCTATGGGATCGAGTTAGGTGTCGTTTTTGAAGTATTTTTGGACGTAGAATCCATTTTTTGGGGTCCCGGAACGATCCGATTTCACTGGGGCGATGTTTAGGGCATTCGTGGGGCTAAAAATGGGATTTTTGATGGATCCCAGTATGTTAAATATTTTTCGAGTAAAAAATACAGTTTTTGAAAAAACACATTTTTGAACAAAAAATCAAAAAAAAAAATTTTTTTTGAGATAAAAATCCAAAAAAAAATTTTTTTTTTAAATTTTTTCATTGACAGAATTAAATTTCTGCACAAGTAACGTATATCAAAGAATAATAAGCCCTTGTGTAAAATTTGCAGCGGTTTTTTTTTTTTTTTTTTAGCCTTTTTTTTCGTCTCCTGCCCCCACTCATTGGGAACAAACACTTTAAAAAAGGATCACGAAATGTGGCCATGTCCAATGTTGGGATGCCTTCTTTCCAATCGCGACTTATTCGCTTCTGCCGCCCTTGAATTGGCTTCGACTGAAAAATTTTGATATTGCACGTTGTAGCCTATGGCATTCTAATAGTATTAGAACAAATTAAAACAAAAAATTAAAGTCCTAGCACGGATTCTGGCTAGATGCTAGTCTAGCACAAACGTTTGACGAACTGCTCGGCTCGGGCACCACATGGGTGGATCAAGAAACATCTCACGTTGATACCCCACTCCGTCTGCAAGGCAGAGGAAGCATTTTCACTTTCGAAATGAAATAAATTTTGTTCTCCAAAATCAAAATTTCCACTCACGTTTAGCGTTTCAGAGCCTCCTGTACAATTTGGTTCCATGTCTGTCTGCAGACACGTCTGTCCGCATTTCCTTGCCACACCCATAACTTCCACAATTTTGATCGGATTTCAATCAAATTTTCAGGAATTGTGTGGGTATAGCCCTATACGGTCCCCTATCAGTTGCATCAGCGGAACGCTGTCCGCAGGCGCAAACGTGTGATTCCTTGTTACAGCCATAACTTCCACAATGTTGATCCGATTTCAGTCAAATTTTCCGGGATTGTGTGGGTACGGCCACTTGAGGTTCCAAATAAATTTCATGAAGATTGAATCAGCGAAACACGTTGCGTGGGCGCAAAATGGTGATTCGGGTCATCCTCATCAACATGTAAGAAGTTGGTTGTTAGGATGGTTTGTTTACGCAGCCATCGATTTTTTAAAAATCATGAGTCAAAATTCCAAAGGTTAGAGATCCAAAGAATGAGGTGCAGTGTCGTTCACAGCAATCGAACTCGAAGCACTGCCACTATATAATATAATATATTATGTAGGTTTACAATACCTACTATATTATAGTAGGTATTGTAAACCTTACATATATATATAAGTAAGGTTACAATACCTACATATATGTAGGTATTGTAAAAATGTTCAAATCTGCTGAAATCTCTCCGGTTCACCCTTGGGCGTAAAAATTTGAGAAGGAGACCTTATGGGAGTACAAGAGACGATTGAAATGACGGGTATTCTTCTGGTCAGCTGAGTGAGCTAAAATCTAGCTCACGGGGAGGGGGGGGGGGGCTAAAATCTTGCTCGAGTTAGTGAGCTAACAGCCATAACTTGTGCCCTATAGATGAAAAATTTCGTTCAACATTAAATGTTTATCCTTTCCCGCAGTGCTAACAATGAGAAAGAACCTCACTGACAGTGAGTCACTGTACAAAGTTAAGAGCAGTGTCCTAAGTTGTAGGGCCTACAATGTAGGCCTCCAGATTTTGTTTTTAAATCGACTGAAGGCTTCCAGTAACGTTGAAACTGAAGTCAAAACTCTAATTGCATGTGTGAATATAATATACTCATATAATATGAGTTATAATACAGTACATAATTACATTATGTACAATATTACATAATTACTCATACAGTAATAATTACTGTATTATGGAAAACTATAAATTTAACCTGCGCCATCTTGGACTATGCATAGTCCAAGAACCATTTCAATCAAACCATAAGCAACGAAGATATTAAAAGTTACGCCTGGCGCGAATAGCGCTGTATGGGCGTTTTGGTCGTAGAATTTGGGGTAATCATTTGAAATAAGAAAATTGGGTGCAAGTGCCCATTTCTGTCCAGTAATCTAACCTTGCCCAGTATTGGCACCTATTGATTTCGACGCCTTCTACCAAATAAAAACTCCATGGTGTGGTTTTTGCCGACGGTGCAGAGGTCTAATCCAATGAGGAGGTGAGGGTGAGAAATGACTCCTCTGCTGAGTACTAAATTATTTATTTAAATAAAAAATTGTAGCGTGGGGACCGGTTTCGAGCAGTTATACTCATTTACAGCCCAGGGTAAATTGGGAACAGTTGAACTGATATTCAGGTTCACACCCTAATTTCTCACCCTTACCACCTCATTCAAAAACTCCATGCACGGCAATTCTGTTAATGTCGAGATTGAGCCTGGGAAGGTGAGCTACTAAATTAGTATTATGGAATGCACTTTATGTTTTATAATTTTTCTTCTTTTTTTTCAGAATACGAAGGTTCAACAATGGAGATCATCGGGTTATTGTTTTTCGTGGTTGTGGGTGTTGGAGCGGTCTACATGATAGTTAAGGCGCTTCGAAAATGCTGCAAGTGTTCTCGGGTAGTGGAACCCGACCTTGAAAGGGCTGCACCGAATGTGATGAGAACAACTCAGACGATAACTGAAGTAGTCATCCCGACACATTCACGGTTCCCAAGTGCAACACGAAGTGTACCTGCTCGAGCAACAAGCTTCACGCAAGTACATAACGTTCCAGTTCCCAGACTCGTGCCTAGTGTACAGCGGGCTAAACCATTCACACAACCGAGCAAACTAGTGACACCCACAGCCCTTCCTTCACCGCCACAATGTCTGTGCACCGGAGCTATCAAAGGGTACGCCACGTATGTTGGGGACGGCGATGGATTCAAATTCGCTCACATTTGTACAACTAAAATCCAAGACGACACCTTGAGCATCCGCCTGGCAGGGATTGACGCTCCCGAAATGAAGAAGGGGCATATTGAAGGGCAACCGTACTCAAGGCAGTCGAAGGAATACTTGTGGAAACTGATCGGTAATAAACTCATATTCCTTGAAAAACTTGGCATTGACCAATACAACCGAATTCTCGCCATGGCGTATCTGTCTGATCCCCAAAAAATCACTTCTCCAAATCACCAGAACAACGTGAATCTTGAAATGCTCATCAGAGGGTTAGCAGTTGTTTACACAGGGCGAGACGCTGTCTATGGAAATTGTGAATATGATTTTTTAAAGGCTGAAGCTGAAGCCAAGTTGATGAGAAAGGGATTGTGGGCCGATGACAATGTAATCACACCGATGGAGTTCAAACGGAGACAAAAAGCTGGCTGAAGAGATCCACAAAATCATCCGACAATGAACGTGGAATTCTTTCTAGTTCTCGAAGTTTTGACCAGGTTGGCAACATTGCTCAATCCCAAACTGCCAGGACGCACCTACTCAGGAATGCCCACCTCATGAAATCTCAGCTATCCAGCTATCTAAGTCAGAATAACGTATTCAACCGAGCAGTACAACAATTTCGTTAATATTATATGACTTTACTGCTCGGTTGTGGAAATAAGATATTATCTGCATAGCTATTACCAGACACAACGAATTCCTAATTGACTAAATAAATATGGTAGGTACTATCTTTACTGAATACAAATCCGTCCGAATTGTGAGAGGTATTCGTAGGTACCTAAGTATTAATAAGTATTAATCATGATATCTTCGTAACTTTTTGGTTTAGACAAATCGGATTACTTTCCACTCTGTTATTTGTATTCATACGTTTTTGGAACTCGCTGTAAAAGGTAGGTAGGTAGGTACTTCCATGTATTCAATTGCCGCAGGAAGTATAATAATAATAGCGTAGGTAAACACATCATCTGACGTCACAGCCAGGTAAGGTACTTTCGGCAAGTTTTCCTTTCATAACTTGCGAATAACCAACTGAAGGTTGCAAAAAAGGGGAAAAATAACTTCCAATTAGAAAGGCATGTGTGTAGAGCCAGCCCAAACTTATGAAGTGTTACATTTTGTGAGGATTGGTTTGCCCATTTTTTGGAACTATCGCTTAGTTACCAATAGATGAGTTTGCATAGTAAGTTCTGGCCGTTCAGAATCGAATCAGAACTTGAGCGCTTCAAGGAATTAAACTTCGAAAAAGTAGTCCCTACGAAGTTACCTCCACGAAATCACAGAAGAAAATGAATCGCGCATGCATGACTTTCCACAATCAAGAAGGCAGTCGGAATAAATTCTGGAAGTCTTAAAAAACCAGCAGAACTGCCGGAATCGATTCTGAAGAGTTCAGCGTTCGCAGAGCATCAGAACTTGAGTGTTCAATTCCTGGAAGCCGAGGTACACTTTTTGGGCCATTGCTCAAGGTCAAACTGCGTATGCACCGAATGTTCGGAATTTTCAGAATTACTCTGCAAACTCACCTAATGGATAACTTAGCCACCGCCTTCTCGATTGTGACGTCGCAACTGACGTGTCTGTTTCTAGTTCAAAGTTTGTGTGTCGCACAAGCTATATATAGCTAGTGAAACTTATAACTAGTGAAACTAATAACTAGTGAAACTTATAAGTTTCACTAGTTATTAAGTATTATTCAGTAGTTATTTCACTACCTAGTTATTAAGTATTAATCAGTAGTCATTTCACTAGGTACCTAGTTATTAAGTTATTAGGTATTATTCAGTAGTCATTGCGTTATAGTTTTCAGTACCCATTCCGAGAGACTTCTCTGTGCCAAATTCGTCAGTATTACCTAAGCTTGATAGGTAGGTACTGCAAATCTAATTTGCTCAAAGTTTCCAGTATTTGTATTGTAGCAATTTGAAAGCGTAATTACTTATAAGTGGTATCTCCTTGAAATCAACTCTGATGGTTGTTGCATTTTGTGCATTGTAGTACTTAATTACTAAGACGCCGTTTGAACACATTATAGACTGCTTTTATGAGTCTGATTTTTGGATACCTACTGTTAGCATTAAATACAATGTACCAGAAAATGTTGGCGTTTGTAACATTTTTTAGGTAGGTAAAAAGGACAGGCATCGAGTGCCAGACCTTTCAAGACTATGTTTTTGATTAAATGATTATTTCAGAGTTGTGTGTTTCTTTTGTTTGACCCATGGAAGACAGGAACCAGCTTTGAACGGTAGGTAGTCAAATGAGCTCGAAATGGTTCTGGGTAATATTGCAGCATTTATACTGCAATATTACCTACCTGATTTATTGAAAACGTTAACATGATAATTGCAATACCTAATTATAATTATTACACTGCAATATCTCCTGTTTAAACGTTTTCAATAAATTTCATTTATTCCTCTTTATCTGTAAATCTCTCTTTTTTCTCTTAGGTACCTATATAGGAGGCCCGTGCAATCGAGGAAAAATTTCAATTCGGCCCGCCCTGAAAAAAGGTTGGAGACCCCTGGCCCTACTGTATCAAAAACTTCATCGTAGCTCTACTAAACTCGTTAATTGCCTCTCATTCTCAAATCAAAGAGGTTGTATTTATTTCGAAAATTTTCATCAATTCACTCTAAAAGTGGAACCGGAATATACTCTGAAGCCATGGCACGTGCACGCATTCATTAGTGGGCGGTTATAGCCGCTATTAAGATAAATCTTAATTCATAATTAAGATAATTCATAATCTTAATTATCGTAATTCAGAATCTGAAATACGGAATCTGAATTGTAATTATCTGATAACCACCCACTAATGAATGAGTGAATTGATGAACTGTTGCTTATAAGCAAATCACTATAGTGATTGAATGATTGTGAAGCTCTGGCGTTCATTGTTCAGCTTGCTCCCTCAGAACTATTTTCTCCTTTGCTCCTCCGAGTTTCATCGAGAGTTTATAATAATTTTTGTTTAAAGGCCTTGGAGCGGATTTTGTCGTGACCGCTGACTCTTCAACTCGTGCCGGAGGAGTTAACGTCCTTCTTTTGCAATTTTCCAACTGTTGTTCCCTTTCCTTTTGTAGCTATCCCACAGGGGGATCCTCCGAGATGGAAAAATATTCTACGATTTTCTTGTGAAGCTCAGATTTCCAAGCATTGAATGTGTCGACGGTTTGCAGTCCATTGTGAAGGTGCAACATGTATGCGAACGGAAGGGGTCGCTGTTTCAGTCAAATTTACACGATTGCGTTGGAGGTCGATGATTTTTGGCAAACCATTAAAAAAAATTGTTCTTGAGACCACAAGAGAAGCTGTGGGATAAGGGCCGGATGCCGGACCATCTATGAAAGGTTTTGCCTTTTTCACTGCACTAGCATCACTGATAAGGGACTATCAATGAATTGTCAATTTCGCATATAATTAAGTTTAACATGCCTAATGCAAGCTCAAATAACAATAAATATTACAAACCTACCTTTGCATAGAGTGGGGATATCATATACTAGCTGCTCCGGCTCGCTTTGCTCGCCTACGCACCCATCCGGGGGGCTGCGCCCCCCCTGGACTCCCCCCCCCCCCAGTGGGTGAGTAGCATGGATGGACACGTTGGAACCCCCAACATATAGAAAATCCCCCCATACATTACATAGCCGTCCTGACCCAAGGCCTCGCTTCGCTCGGCCAATCTTTTATCCTGACTGAAGGCCTCGCTTCGCTCGGCCAACAATTTTATCCTGACTCAAGGCGTTTCGCGCAAATTCGTTGGGTTGCGGCGCGCGTCGCGCGGGGTTTAATATAGCCTATGTTGTGACGGTAAGGGCACCGGATCGTTAGAAAAAAACGGCGTGGAAATCCGTTCAGCCGTTTAGGCGCGTAGGTTATAATAACCCACGACACACACACAGAAACCCGATTTTATAGAAGTATAGATTATAGTAGCAAGGCATCGTGACGTCACTGAGTGTGAGCTTTTCCATAGAGTACAGATACAAAATTTAATTCGAAGGCTTCTGTGAAATTTAGCATTAGGTACCTACTGGTATTAGCTCAAAAATTGCAAAGGCAACCTACGTCTTTTGGAAAATTTTAGCATTCAGTAAGTAGTGATTCGTTCATACCAGGTAAATGTTGCATGGAGTAAGAACAAAAATTCCGGGATTTTCAGGAAATTTGGCATTGAGTAGATACCTATCGGATCCAGTGATGTAGGTACATATTTTCATCGAGAAAGCACACTAATTTTAAGACTTTTGTGAATTAAAACATAGAGAAGTGATACAAGCTCTCTAGCCATAGAGTAGTAGTAACCTAACATAACTGTCAAAATGAATTAGTACCTATGGACTTTCTTCTTATTTGAAGTTCAAAAGACGAAAAACATGCGCCACCGTGAATTTAGCTGGAAATTGAGTAAATACTCGATACCGAAACAGTACCTACTGATCGAAGTGAGTTATCTCATAAAATCGCGGTTGGATTGGGTTGTTGTTGCATATAATTTTTTTAGGCCATCACAATTTAGGGTAAAAATGACCTGACGGTAATAATATTAACAAAAACGAAGTGTGAACCAGGAAGCAACACTGGAGATATCGATGAAGAACCTACCTTTTGATTGAAAGTAGTTTGAAGTAAAGGACGACTAGGATTAATTTTAGCACTTTTTGATTGATAAATGGATAGAGTACGTTTGGATTGGAACGTACCTCATGGATTTAGTACTTTTTGTTTGAAAACTAGATTTTAAAACGCGATTGAAATAACGATTTAAAATTATTATGCGAGAACGAATTTCCACGTGAATCAGACCTCCAAACTCTGTCGCGAAAAAAGTGGATTTTCCGAGAATAATGAACAACGCCAATTCGTGCATGTGCGGTATGAAAACCCTTAACGACTAGAAAAAATAAAACGTCAATCCACGATGATATAGTAAAATATAATTATTCATAATGTACAATACGTTAAAATCACGCTCAACAATACAATCTCAATAAAAGATATGACGTACAGAGACATGAAATACAATTTTAAATTTTGTCTTCAATCTTTGGTACCTAATTGGTGGCGTCACAAGCCACGATATTGTTCTGATATACATTAACTAGAGGATAGATATAACATTTGAATATGGAACATTTTGAATCACTTGTTCATTGAAGTAACAAAATTTTGTAGGTACTTGAACAAACGAAATAACAATAGGTAACAATTTTCTACAAGGATAACAATATGATAGTAAAGCTGTTCAACAATAAATTAAACTGGTTCAACGTTAACGCCGTCAAGCTTGTTTGGAGATAACCGAATAAGTTAAGGCGCGTCCGCACTGTGCCGAGCAGCACGTTGAATACCGGAAACTTGGTTCGAAATGATGTTCACACTTCTTTTCGCCACTATTCAGTTCAGCTTTCGGCAAGGGCAGAGCGCGCTTCGGTTTTGCCGCTCACCGTATGCTGAAATCATACCGACAGGCATAGTGTGGACGCGCCCGTGTTTTTTTTTTTTTTTCTACTTGTTTTGAAAGAGCTGCGCTCCTAAAATATTCAGACCACTGCAGCGTCTTTTGCGGGGGCTTCTCCGTTGTGCGAATATCAAACTTGACCGGAACTCAGGTGCGGTTTCACTTGAGGCTTTGGTAGTACTCGGCAAGAACATTCCAGGCGCTGGGGGCCATGAAACCGTCTGGGGGGAGTTGACCCGTTCGGGCAAGAGCTGTAAGAAGAAAATTATTGTATAGTGCACTTGAGGGGAGATTAATTGTCAGCTCAGTGTTGCCAGGCAATTTGCCGGACGCTTGTGACTGGAATGCCGGAATCCCCTCCACTGCTCCCCACCGCTGAAGGATTCATGCAATGACGGACTTCCAGGAATTCAATAGCAAGTGCGTATCATGCTATATTTCATAGTGATATGAGTTATTGTTTTCTGGGAGCATTCACCCTATATTTATTTATTTATTTTATTTATTTATTTATTTATTCATAAAACATAAAAACATTTTCACAATAAGGCAGAGAGTCATGATTTGTATACATAGGAACCAATTTTTCTTGATTTGGCCTATAGGTCTCTGACCTGTCCAGGCCTGTCATTCCCTTAATAGCTATTGAATATTGCATACCAATTAAATTTACAATTTATAGCGACTTAAAATATAATTTGTATTTTCTAAATTCTTAAAATAAAGTAGCGCTTCTTTTTTAAAAATTGACGTTGACCTCGCGGTCCTTAACGAGAAAGGCAGGGTTTCAAATAGCGCAGGCGCAAGCCAGGGTAACTGCCGAGTGAAGAAGTCAACTTTTGGATGAGGAATTCGCAAAATGGTTGTCTGACTAGTCCTTGTATTTTTTACCACCTCATGCTGCCTAAACGCGTCCCGAGATTTGAAAACGTAATTTACTAGTCTATAAACATAAGTTGCCCTAGGTGGTAGGACATCGAGCTTGAAATACAAGGTTTCTATTGGTGTGCGCTGGTCGGATTTGGTTGCTATCCGTAGCACAGTGTTAATTGCCACCTCAATGCAACGAAAATTGCTTGAGTAGGCACCACCCCAAATTATTATGCCATAAATTAGAATACTGTAAACATACGCATTGTACATCATGCGGAGATTATCCCTCGATAAAAAATTTCTTAGGATGATGAAGAAGTGGTAACATTTTTTAATTCTCCCCTCCAAGTTCTGAATGTGTTCATGCCACTTTAGATGTTGATCCAGTGTAAGCCCAAGATAACTTTTTCTAACGTTCCACAGGAGCATGCTGTTTTTTGCGCGCACTTATCTTTGTGAATCACTAAATTCGAAAAGTCTGGCTGACCAGTCTTATTGATAGAAAACGTGATGTACTTTGTTTTAGTTATGTTCACGGTTAGGCCATTCAAGTGAAACCATTTCAGGACTTTCTCCATAACTCGTTCCGCCTCTGAATGGACTTCTTCCCATGAGTTTCCTTTCAATAAAATGGCTATGTCATCTGCAAAGGCAACGAATTTGCCTGAGACATCCAGAGCAAACAGATCATTGACGAATACAAGAAATAAAATAGGGCCTAGTACTGATCCTTGAGGGACTCCATAACTAATTATTTCTTCAGTGCTTTTAGCCGTCTGAATTTGTACAAACTGTTTTCTGTTCGAGAGGTACGATCCGAACCATCTTAAGGCCACCCCATCCAGCACAAGTCTTTCCAATTTTAGCATAAGCCTTGATATTTCTATGGAGTCAAATGCCTTGGAGAGATCTATGAAAACTCCCATTATTTTGAGATTGTTGTTCATTGATTCTGCGATATCTGCTGTTACTTCCACTAGGGCATCTTGTGTACTACGATTTTTTCGGAATCCGTATTGTGTAGCAGCTAATAGGTTATTTTTTTCAGGTAGTTAATCAGTTGGGCTTTTACTATTTTCTCGAAATTTTTGGCGAAATTTGACAGTAAAGAAATAGGTCGGTAATTGTTCGCATCAGTTTTTATTCCTTTTTTAAATAGAGGCCGCACTAACGCGATTTTAAGAGCATCTGGGAATTTTCCATTCAGTAGGCTGAGGTTAATTAAATGGGTTAGTGGTGAAGTTATTGAGATGTCCACGTTTTTTTATTAGATCCGATGAGATTCCATCCCACCCCGGACCTGTTCCTCCTTTGATATGAAGTCATCTTTACATGTCAGCAATCACTATTTAGTTTTTTTTTGGGGGGGGGGGGGGGGGGGTTCAAATTGAATTGCCCGGGCCAGTCAAAACCACCTATCCGCCCCTGATAGATAGAGCTGGTTTGGCTTGGCGCACGATAAAGCCTAAGGTAAATACAGGAGCCAGCAATGTGTTACAGTTAGGGCCGGAAACAACGACCCAGCAGTCACTGCGTCTGTTATAGTTTGAGCAGATACAACGTGCCAGCAGTGCAAGAAAAAAAAAAGTAGTGGGATCTTTTGTGTTAACCAACGTGGTCTCACAATTATTGGGGCCGAGCCCGCACTTGTACTTTTAAACGCTTAGCAATTCCTTGCTCCAGAGGAAATATTCACATAAACCTGAGTTCAGAGGTGAATTGTCTGCCGACAAGAGAGGTATTACAACACGCGATTGACTTTTGGTCAAACATTGTTGTTCGTTCCCGATTTTGAACCAGGCTGATCAGTGCTCCGACTGATTTGTAAACAGCCATGTGTTACAGTTTGAGCCGGATACCACAAACCAGCAGTGAGTTACAGTCTGAGCTGGGTACAACAAGCCACCAGTATCTGTGTTGAGATACAATCTGAGCCGGTTACAGAAGCCGGCGGTCACAGGTTGAGCTAATGAGTGTAACGTACCTGAGTGGTAATTCAGTGATATGAAAAGATTTGTAAGTACGTTAGAAACAGATCGATCCTAAGAACAAACGCATGTATCAAAGTATCAGGCCTGTGCAACTTTGATGGGCTCTACTACAAATCGTTAGACACTTTTTAGCACTGTACACTTCGCTGGGTACACGAATACTGTTTCCTGAGGAGGGGAAACGCTGAGGGCTTCCCCCTCCATCTTACCTACAGGTTGCGAGCCCTTCGGAAATAGCATAGGGCGCTCAGAATTTTTGGTCATCATGAATTACCCAGAAGATCCTTCAAGGTAAAACATTCCACGCAATAATAATAATTATCTATTTCTGTATATGATAATTGATAAACCATTTCAACCATTGGACAACCTTTTTCCGCTCTGATGTCCCTGGTTTGGTCTGAGTCAAACAGTGAAGTGTGACACCATCAAAAGCCCGTCGTTAGGACTTCCTGACAAACTGAAATTACTCGATATATAAAGACCCCAACAGTCATTTCCCGTTCACTTGACATGTATTTTCCCTCAGTTGTCTTTCTCTTCCTCGCGCGGCTCGCGTGGGGTGACGAGTGCTCCACGATACCCCAAGACGTGCAGCTGGACTGCTGCAACATGACGACCAACAAGCGCGGTCCGTTGGATCCGGGTTTGGCCAAAGAGATCAACGAGCACGGTGAGTACTGCTGGAAAGCTTTCCAAAAAGCGTCACCCTCCTCGACCGCCAACGTCACTTTCGACGGGTTCAACTGCTTACACGAATGCTTCTTCGTTAAATTGGGGCTTTTGAGCGACGACCGAATGACTCTCAACCGGGAGAAAATTGCCCAGGTCTTGAAATTGGTCGTGTACGCCAGCTTGCCCGAAGATTTGGCCTCCGCGGCGCTCGAGTCGTCAATGAAATGCGTGACGCTGGTTGAAAACGCCGTATCGTCCAATTACAAGGAAGCCATTTGCCAACCTACAACGGTGAGGTGGTTCGACTCCTGCTCTGAGTTAGCTTTGCTGGCTAACTGTCCGGAGACGAGATTTCCCAGCGGAAATGCGTCATGCCAAGCAGGGAAGGCGTTCATTGATAAATGTTTAGTGGTGTTGATGAAATTGCAGTAAAATACGGACGAATGGATGAGCACAATAAAATGATGGCGTCAAATTTATATCCGAAACCTCTCCTTTGCCCTTTAGTGTTGGTAACAGTGATGGACGTGAGTCAACGAGGTCAATGGGAGCACACTCTGACTGCAGTCAAGGAGGCTGGTAGCCCTAAGTTCCTTTTGAAGTTCATGAACCAGAAGCAAAATGATAGATGTAGGCTATTACCGCTCTTCCAGCTGGCCTACAGGAGTCATGTCAAGACTGGTTCCTCGCCAGCACCGATGATACTCGTTTATCGTCGCTTTATCGAGGCAGCGCCACGTATCCATAATTTGGCAACTTTTCAGGAGACAATAAACATGTTTTCGGGGATTTAATTGCAGTTTTTGTCGATCCTTTCGGCTTCACTAATTCTGTTTTCAATCATAAACACTGTTTATTAAACAGTTTGGAACTTTTTTTAAAGTTATCATTAGCCTACAAATTAAATAAAACAGAAAACGTGTTAGATACGTGGAGCACGCAAAAACCGTTTCTAACCGCTGTTGCTGTAAGAAATTGGGTAAAATCCGATATAAACACAACGGGTTGCTGTTGGATACGTGGTTTTGTTTTACCTAAGCATTTATTACAGGAATGACTTGAGGAAATTTTACCTGCTTCCTCATACAGTGTTTTATTTTTGGGGAAGGGAGGAGTTATTAAATTAAATTTCCCCTTCTGATTGCTTGAATAACTTAAATGAATTCATAATTAGAATTTCAATTTAATTCAGTTTTAATTTAAATTAAATTTAATAACTCCTCCCTTCCCCAAAAATAAAACACTGTATGAGGAAGCAGGTCAAATTTCCTCAAGTCATTCCTGTAATGAAACTACTCCTCCTGGGGAATTAAGGGACCCCTAGGATGAGGGACAAAAGTAGGATGTCTACTGGCTTCACATCAGATCAAGGTTCAGAGGGGGAGAAATAAGTAACAATAAGATAAGGCCGAATCAATTGTTGGGGGCAGGGGACAGTTGAGCCTTCAATCTCCAATGTTCTTTCTCAGCTGTGGTTCCTTGTAGCTTGGTTGGTAAGAGCGTTGCACTAGTAATGCAGAGGTTGTGGGTTCGAGTCCCACCTGGGGCCCAATAAATTTTTCGGCCTTCCCCTTCTGATTGCTTGAATAACTTAAATGAATTCATAATTAGAATTTCAATTTAATTCAGTTTGAATTTAAATTTAATTTAATAACTCCTCCCTTCCCCAAAAACTAATTATTTATGTGGTGTTCACTTCTAAGCGATTTTAGAGCTTTTGGCGTCTAAAAACGAAATTTCTGACCTTAAGCGTCGCAAAAATTAGAATCGATTAGTGTAGAAGTCTCATTAAATGTTGAATACGTCTTGTTGCCTCTTAAGCGACGATAATATATAATATCTTAGGCTATAATATATAATGTGGTCACGAGCTCCATAAGCCTGTCGCCTGTCATGAAAAAAGACCCACTCTCGGCCCCGCATGTGAAGCTCACTTGAAAAGCACATGCAGAGCACATGGAAGAGAGTGCACTACACGGCTCATGGGGGTACGTATGGCAATAGAAAGACCTCAAGGCTTGGTACTGGTTCTGGCTACATGACCCAAAACGAACGGTGGGGGGCTGCCCGAAGCTCCAACCACAATCGACAGGGTGAACCTTGGAATTCCACGTTGGTGGACGCTACCCTTTGGATCTAGTCAATGCAGAAATGAATGGGGAGTTCGCATTGATTTTAGATTTGGAAATCTTCCCTACCATTCAATAATATGGCTAAAAAGTAACGTGCACGGACTCCAATACCAACGAAAAAAAATCATTGTAGGAGATAATATCAATGAGTTTGGTTAGGGAGAGAGAACGACTCCTCTGCTGAAGTCGTTCTCTCTCCCTAACCAAACTCATTGGATTAGACCTCTGCACCATCGGCAAACAACCACTTTGGAGATAATATCGTTATATTATAACGAAAAAACGAAACGCACAGTTTGAATCGGCCGGGATTTCCCACCTGTCACTCTTGAGGTAGTGACGTCACAGTTCCAGTGAATCTCTCACCCGGAGCGCTAGTGTCGTCAGCTTATATGATAAATTTAAAGCAATTATAACTTGATACGACGGACAACATAATTAACTTTTAATTATAATACACAATACTTGAAATTTGAAGCCTTATCAGAAGGATTCACAGCTCAATTGAATTTTATTCTGTGATGAGTAGTGGAGTGGCAACCCTGGGCGGAACAATCCCCTCACGTAGTTGGTTGAAGAGGTAGTGACGTCAAGCTCCCTCCATGGCTGTGTTTTTCCAACGCCGTAATTTTCGTTAAATTATTTAAATTTTCTGGAAACGATTTCAGGCGGCTGACTACTGTTTTCCCTACATTCTCAGGGAGTACTTTCAGAAAAAAAAATAGAAAAAAATCAATGCGAACCCCCCATTCTCACTGATTGGCAAATGCAGAGATCACTATCGATTCGCTGCATCACTTCGCAGTCATCATTGAAAGTTGAAGTTAAGGATAGTGAACGTGGGAAGTGCATGTTGCAAGCAGAAGCCTATTATTATTGCTAGAAGCTGCTCTATTGCCCTCACGCCTATCCCTACGAATTCCACACTTAAAGTGTCCAAAGGTCGGGATACACTCCCCGTTGGCTGCCACTAGGTGAATATCAGGCGAGGGTTTACACTTAAGCCCGTCTTTCGGTAAAATCGAAAGATTTTCCCCTGTGTCAATTAAAAAGTCAAGAGTCAAGTCCCTGAGATGCACCGAAAACATCTTTGTCCAGCAACTTCCTGCCATTTAGAAGAATATGAAGCCCTCGATATGCCCTCGAACTAACGTGTACAACGCCAAGCACTTACTTCGCATTTTGGTTCCCGAGATAAACTCGAAATCGTCCTTCCTGGAGGGGTCGAAAAAGTCCATTTTGCTTTTGGATTTGTCGAAGGCGGCCACTCTGAAAGGGATGATTTCCAACCGGGGGAGACCTGGTGCTGAGGACAGGACCCGACCTCCGTGAGTGGGTTCGTAAAGATCCCCACCGACCTCTTTGTTCGGGTTGGGAAGCCCTGCCGGATCACGACCGACGATGTAGAACTGAGCTCCGGCTGTCATCCTGGCCTTGGCGTGCCACTGGACCTGACCACATCCAAGAAGTTAACTTGAAAATTTGCCACAAGTACTCACAACACAATACAAGCAATACAGTACCAACCTCTGTAGGGCCAGCGTACATCATCGGCGAAGGGAAAATAGCCACTACGGTATTATCAGCGTCCAGAACTCCTTCTTCAAGAACGGCAGCGTGTTGCTTCATCCTCGTTGGCAAAGGAACGTCGTCGTCTTTTGTCCAGCCACCCAACGGATGAAGAAGGAGAACAGGCTTCTTGAAACCCTGGTTCAACAGCTTTTGACGAGTGTCCTGTCGAAAATATGACCAAAATAGTACATCGGCCTTGACCGATAAAGGTGAAAAATGAAAAATTCATTTAATTTGCATGGATTTTGAATTGTACCCTACCGTTCTAATGTATGGCTAAAAAGTAACTTGTGCAGCCTCCAATACCAATGAAAAAACTAAACCCGCAGTTTGAATCAGCAGAGGTTTGACTGCGTGTCTCTCCAACATCTGTGACGTCACAGTTCCAGTGAATTTCTCACCGGGAGCGCTAGTATCATCAGCTTTTATGATGAATTTATCGCAATTATTACTTGATACGACGGAAAAAAAAACTCATAATACACGATACGTAAATCGTCAGTTGTGCTCGTTTGACAGCACCTTTCGCAAAATGTTGTGACGTCACGCTCTCTCCATGGCTGTGTTCCCCCCCGCGTTTTTCAAACGCCGTAATTTTCGTTAAATTATGTACATTTTCTGGAAGCGATTTCAGGAAGCTGACTATTGTTTTCCTAATTTTCTCAGGAAGTACTTTCAGAAAAAGAAAAGAAAAGAAAAAACATGCAAATGGCCCATTCACCTGCATGAGTAGAGCGTGCCCGTTGTGAATGGGGTTTCTCAATTGGAACGCAAATATAGCGTCAGCTCCCAACTCTTTGAACTTGGCCCGAAGTTCTTTAGGCGTCAGCCTGTAGTTGTCCAGACCATCGTTCCACCTGATCCGCTCAAACACTTCTAACGCTCCACCAACCAGGAAATCCCCGCTAGCGTATATCATCTGCAAACATGCCGTACGTACATGACAATTAAATAACACTAAACGTTACAAATTTTGTTCTTCACTACCCACACAACTACCTTGATGTACGGGTGGTCTGGGTGGCAGGTGCCGAACTGCCTGCAAGCTCTCTCTTCCTTTCTGTGAACGTAGAACTGCGGCTGCCTCAAAATGGCGACCGCTCTGCCCTCGTACACCAGAGAAACGGCACTCACGTTGTTCAACCGCTCCTTGTCAGCTTTCGACACCGGCAATACGATCGCTACAGATTGGTTGGTGTTCTCGTCCAGATGATTGAAATGAAGAGTCTGTTGGAAGAAAGAAAAACGTTTGTAATTTTAAAAAATTTAAAAGATAAACACGAGCGTGCACTATTAAATTTAATTTTGTGTCTGGATACGTGAGTATAATAGCTTTTATTCCTTCGTTCACCATCACAATGATCCCCCCCATTTAGTGTGCACATCCCCGAATGAATTCATAATTTTAGTTTTATATCGTAATAAACCACAGCAGTCAACTACAGTAATAACAATGGTCAAGTATAATAACTCATAAAATTCACAGACAGTAAAAATTTCACCCATGTCAAGTATTTTACAGTAAATAGCCGCGTCACTCATTGAAACGTCAAATCGAAAGAAAGAGTTTTATGAGCCTCATCCAGTTTTTGGTTTATTATTCTTGGAATAATACACCAACGTAATCGCGGCGGAGGTCGACGACTCGGATCGGCCTCAAAATTTTAATTATCCGTTTCAAGAGGTCTAGATTCTAAAACAGAAATGTCCATCCGCCGTCCGGGCCGTTTTGGGCAATAGGAATTTTTTTTAATGCTGCAAACTTTACACTAGGGTTTATTATTCTTTGATATATGTTACTTATGCAGAAATTCAATTCTGTGCCTATAAAAAAATTGTAGAAAACATTTTTTTTTTCAAAATTTTTCGTTTTTTAATTGAAAAATATTTGACCCCCTGGGATCCTTCAAAAATCCCATTTTTAGCCACATGAAATCCCTATAGATCGCAACAGTGAAATCGGATCGTTCCGGGACCCCAAAATATGGATTCTACGTCCAAAAATAATTCGAAAACGACACCTAACTCGATCCCATAGCCAAAAGCCTTCAAAAACCCCCTCTCGTAGTCCCATTTTAGCCCCATAGCGCCCCACGGGTTTGGGCGATCGGGCTGAAAACCTTGCGGGCACAACTAGATGGTAAGTCGAGTAATTTGTCAAAATTTCAGATTAAAAAAAAAAATCCTGCTGCCCAAAACGGCCTGGACGACGGACGGCGTACGACGGACGGACATTTCGGTTTTGGAATCTAGACCTCTTGAAACGGATAATGTCACATTTTGAGGCCGATCGGAGTCGTCGACCTCCGTCGCGAAAACATAGGTGTATTATTCCAAGAATAATAAACCAAAATCTTGGATCTCTCTTTTTTTTTAAATCTGAAATTTTGACAAAATATTTGGCCCGCAAGGTTTTCAGCCCGATCGCCTAAACCCGTGAGGCGGTATGGGGCTAAAATGAGGCTACAGGAGGGGTCAAAAGTCCGTAGCTGTTATAGAATTTTTGGAGATTTTGAGTCTGGGTGTTGTGGGGTTATAGGAGGTGTGAAATAACGAGTCTGTTCTCTACTATGGCCAAGTTTTCGGGTTATACAGGCCTGTACAAGAAGAAGCAAAACCATGAATTTGGGTCCAGTTATCGTCAACATGGGTGCACAGGATTTCTTATAGTGTTAACCCACTAGTTATAGATGATGGTTAATTATTTATAAGCCGAAAGCTTGGCCATAGAGAGAATAGACGCGTTATTTCGCACTTCCTATAACCACACAATACCCAGACGGACAGACAAGCCAAGAAGGACGAACAAGATGTTAACCAATGAGATTTTGAACTGAAAGGGGAATAATACGTCATGCATCGATCCAACAGAGCGCCCAGAGATGTTTTTACTAACCACGCACGAAAGAGTAACCCCCATTTCCCAGAACGCTAAGTGAATTCCGAGTGTGGACTAACGAGAATTTGAGAACGATCCGTAAAAATGTGAAGGTTATAAAGAAATTATCTTAAATTAAATTTTTGGCGTCATCAAATTTTTATGATACCAATAACAGCATGGCGCGAAGCAAGGTTGGCTAACTTGCATCTCGCTGACCGAAAAAACGCTACAAATTTTGCCCAAGGAGCATATAAATTAAAAATTAAATTATCCAAAAATTAATTCAATATCAATAAAAAATTTAGGTACCTAATTCAATTATTTAAAAAAGTTTGTTTTTCTTGTAAAGTACGTTGGGAGTATGTGGGACCCCAAAAAAACGGATTCTACGTCCAAAAATCCTTTGAAAACCACACCCCACTCTTTCTCAAACCTGAAAACTAGGTACCAAAACCCCCTCCTGTATCCCCTTTTTATCCCAACGGATTTGGGCGATTGGGCTGAAAACCATGTAGGCACAACTAGTATTTTGTCAAAATTTCAGATTATAAAAGAAAACCTACTGCCCAAAACGGCTCGGACGGCGGACGGACATGTCGTTTTTGAAATCTACGTGTCTTGGAACGGATAACGTCAAATTTTGAGGCCAATCACGTATAAACAATAAACGTAATATTTTACGATTACGTAATATACAAAAACTGGTGAAAATTATAACGTTACGTCCCGCTCTCAGCCCCTGCAATTCAAATATTTTATTTTACCTAACGCTCTGTAAATAATGGAGACGGTTTTTCTGCGATGTTGACCCGTTTTCGTAACTTTTGAATGATTAGCTTCCCAGGAAACAAATTAAAAATAAATACAACTAATAAATACAAACTCATGGATCACATTTTCACTGTATCAGCCAAGTGGCTTCTTAGACACTAGGAGCAGGATTCTAACGAGAGAGTAACGAGAGAAAAGTGATAACAACTCTTCAATTAGACCAAGGACCCTGACTAAACTCTGATGATATGTTTGAGAGTTGGAACACCAATTAAAAGTAATGGGTCCCCCAATCATCGTTCAAATTACTTAAAAAACGACACCCCACTCGTCCCTCGTTCCAACATGTTCTTCAACCGCCATCCTGTTGAAAGCTCCCGCCCTCATAAGGCTCACGTAATTAACCCAGCGAATTATTACCTTCAGAAATTCGTCTTCCGTCATAAAACCGTTCAAAGGGGTGGCCCACCCTTCGCTGAGCACTTGAACCCACTGCAGGTCCAATTCTGTTATTTCCAAACGGGGTAGAGTCTTGGACTCGGCCAGAGCAGCTTGGAGCTTGTCTTGGGGGACAAACAGTTCTTTCACGTCGTCCGATAAGCCAACGTCCGGCAGGATGCCCTGAAATAAATACATAAATGTGAGGTCGCAACGAAGAACAGAAGAGGCGTAATTCAAGGCAAATGATGTCTAACCTGTTCAAAAAGTAACCGAACAACCTGCATGCTGCATTCTTCGACAGTTTTGCCAACAGTACTCAATACCAGTTCCGGAGCTGTGGGCTTTTCGTATGGTTGATCGACACCCGTAAATCCTAAAACGAAGTAGGTACCTCATTAACTTTGAAACTTGCAATTAACAACTACAAGGAAACAGATAGACTAAAAATGATAAATGACTATAATTACATACTAACCTTTAATTATTCCCTGTCTAGCTTTCTTGTATAGCCCCTTGACGTCACGCTCCTCACAAACGTCAATAGGAGTGTCGATAAAAACTTCGTAAAACGGCAGATCATTGTCTTTGTGAATTCGTCTAGCCATTTCACGGTCCTGAAATAGTTTACAGAAGATCATAAAATCAATCGTAGTGAGTAGGTAGCCATCTTGGTTTACTAGGAGCTTTTCACTCACCAGTTGAAACGGAGAGACGAAAGAGCACAAAGCGATGACACCGCTATCTGCGAAGAGGCGGGCAACTTCGGCGACGCGGCGGATGTTCTCTTCCCGATCTTCGGGGCTGAAACCCAAATTTTTGTTCAACCCGGTCCGAATGTTGTCTCCGTCGAGGCCGTAAGCCGGGATCCCCCGGGAGACGAGGTAGGCTTCCAGGGCGAAGGAAATGGACGTTTTCCCGGCACCGGAGAGTCCTGAGGGAAGAATTACATAGTAGGTACACCAACGAAAAACTCCCATGATTGATTCTACATCAAACACGATACCTCACTGGTCTCCCTGACCAAAACCCCAGCCAACAACCGCCCCCTCAAAAAGCCCACAGGAAGAGATGAAGTGTCCTTCACTCAACTCTCAGGTCAAAGCCCTTCAAAAACTCAACGTGTCGCTCCTATTCCTGGATTACATTGGTTACACCAAGAATCTGCCGATTTTCTCAATATTACAGAATAGTAACATTTAAAACCAATTACTTATCACAAATTTAGAAATTCACCGAGTCGAACTACAACGAGAAATGAATTTTGGGTTAAATTATCCTGGACCGGGTTCTCAGAGGTCTAAAAAAAAAAAAAAAAACACCTCGGCGCTTTGGGCCTCGCAAGCCCCCTGGACCCCTCGGATGCTTTTTGCTACGGCTGAAATTCAAGAAACATGGAACATGCCGTGGGATTGGAACCCATCTTGCGTGTTGGAAAAGTAACTGTCCGACGACGAACTAGTGGCCTGGCGGTGAGACAAGTGAGGACGCTAAACTAGACTAACGTACAACAAGTGAGGATGCCGAACTAGTGGCCTAATGGTAAGACAAGTGAGGAAGCTGAACTAGTGGCCTAACGTACGCCAGGTTAGGACGACGAACTAGTGGCCTAATGGTAAGACAAGTGAGGATGCCGAACTAGTGGCCTAATGGTAAGACAAGTGAGGATGCCGAACTAGTGGCCTAACGTATATTTATATATTACGTAATATATAAACGTAATATAATAAACGTGACGCTCCCGCGGCTCCATCACGGACTAACGTTTTTGTGTAGTTAGGTCACGGCTAAAGCATGTTCCACGCTAGTCATTTTTGAAACAAAAAGTCTTTCATGATGCAGGTACATCATGTTCTGACCGATTTGAATTGCTGCCATCATGACTGGTTGACTGCGGAGGGTCTGTGTTGACCAATAGGGAGGCCGAGTCGGGTGTGTCTTCAATCCAAACAACTGATTCCTCGGCCTGCTGGAAATTCAAGCTTCGACTTTTTCGAAAACAATAGAAGTTGATGTGAACTTGGGATCAGAGTTTTGATCCCATTTTCAGTGTTATTCGGAAGCCTTCTATCGATTAAAATAAAATCTACAAGCCTGTCCATTTGTTATTGTTTCAGCAATCTCATCGAACAACAAATTACTGGAAAAGCACAAAATGGTTCAATTATTTCTCTTGGCACGCGAAATCATCTTTTCTGTTTACGCTTGTTATGAAAATAATAGTGAAATAACAGGGTATTTTCGACAAAAGTGTTCTGTAATAGAATAAAATTAATTCAATTCAATCGAAAATTAATCCAATTGCGCGAGTTATTGATCAACGACTCCCGCTAGGAGAGCAAATGTTGTATGTGGACGATTGGGAAGGTAAACAACAATCTTTGAGTAAATGTTAATCCTACGGCGAAATGATTGCTAGCTTGAATTGATATCTTCAGACTGACGTCCGGAGAATAAAATTTAATGTTAAACATGCCGTTGAAACTGTACGAACACTTCATGTGGGAATTCTGCAATGTTAGGAGAAATTCTGGCTGATTTATTTTTCTAGGAAAAGTAAAACGTGGAAGTTGTTGTCTAAGCTTGGTAATCTAAATGGCTCACGTCAGCACTTTAAAAAATCAACGGCCTTTTGAAAACCATGATCCATTACGAAGAAGTGAAGGCCCTTGACGGGCTGCGGTTAATTCCAAGGACGTTAATAATGTGCACTCCCCTCGATATTCACGGCAGGATCTAGTCCAGTAGGTGCATAACATTCGGAGGATTCGACATCGCCTTTGCTTGAGTGAAAATTTTCTGCCAAATGCGTCTGCTGAATCTCCCATGAATTGTTTCTACGTCTAAAAACTTGTAAATTAACCTCTTAAGAATTACCTACAATCATCTCCAAAGCAATAAACCCCATGTTTATTTGGATATTAATTGAGGCTAACAGGTTGAACAATGGCTCAAATACGTAGTGATTCGAAAGCGGACGCGAGGTATGAAATCCCACCTATCATAAGGAGTGCACTCATTCTGGGGCGTTTGGACAATGTGTAGGTCAAGGTAGATCCACTTCACCTAAAGAGTGCAAAAATACGCAAAAGCGTTACGCAAAGGGGGAAATGCATGAGTGGGAAATCAAAGTGGGAGGAGACCACTGTAGGACTGAGTTTCTTTCTCAGCAAACAGTGATGTTTCGATACTTCCCATATTTACTGATATCGATACTTTCTTTCACTTATTCCGATATTAAATAGGGATCCAGAGGATCCATATTATCGTGATATCAGTAAACCATATGCAAAATCAAAACGATATCGAAGTTCCCTGACGAGAGCTGCCGATGGAGAGAGTTTTAATCTGAGGAAACAAAACTTATTCCAGGTCCTCTTTGACGCAGGAGAACTAGCACATAACTCCTAAAAATTGAATCCTTGAAAACGATCCAGGAGATGCCCTATAGAACAACCCTACAGGGTTGCCATGACGATTTTTGCGAATAAAAGACATCAAATTCAAATAAAACGACAAAAAAAAAAGACACCAGATTACCATAATAATATTATCATCATCAACCTCCCCTCTACACGTCCGCCATACCGCCAGGGAGTTGTTGGACAGAAGCAGCTGCCTTAGTTTTTCGCATAAATAACTGTGAAATGTAATATTTAAAAAGTCTGACTCTTCCAGACATGCTTGGGGAAATGTTCATCTTCATGTAGGACAATAGAAAAGGGCGGAGTATTAGTTATTAAGAGCTGTGCTGCTATATTCGTAAATTCTGTCCAGAACCTCCCCATGATCCCCTAATCTCTTTGATATTGAAGGAGAAGCCTCTAAAAGGGAAATGAAATTAGTGACAACAGAGCAACGAACCATCCAAGAAGAAGAAGATTTTGTTAGGTAGTTTCCCAAGTTACTATGTTTGAATTTCAGTTCGTTTTCCGACATTTTTAGGCCTGCAGCTGAAAACTTAGTCATTTTTTGCCCCAAAGCTAGTTTGTTTCTTTATTTTCCGTGCTGTCAAAATGGTATCGGCCCATGTTAGCCCTTCACCCATAGATAGTGTAAACTCTAAAGCTTGTAAGTCAGTAAAAATTCACAATGAGAGACGAGTAAATGACTTGTCATGCGATTTCCAATCGCAACAGAAAGTTTAAATGTCCTGTGTTAGGTTGTTGTCCGGTGTTAGGGTTTTAAGTAATCTAGAAGCAACAGTTTTAACTCACGTCTAGATAGCGAATTCTCGCCCCATCGGATCTGAGGAGAGGTTTTCCGAAAGTGGTGACTCTCAGGTCAACAGCAAATCTGTCAAGCTATTTCCAACTAACCTGTGAACCAGACTGTGCATCCTCGGAAGCCCCCGGCGCCAAGAACTTGTCCACGTTTGTCTCGAGAAACATGGTGTTTTTGTTCGGTCACGTTCGTCGCCACTTGTTTGCACTGCAAGAAAAGATGATTTCACGTGATTACCAATCAATTATTAGCTTTATACGAGCCGTTCGTTCAAAATGTTAACGAGGAAAAGAAATGATATTTTGTTGCGCTGAAAACCGCACCAAATCATTCGATTAAATCAAATATTGTCTTCATAAAACTTCCACCTTAGATAACAGCGTAACTTGGGATAATATCATATTATATTAAATATTATATTATATCATATTATATATCATATTATATATTATATTGAAGAGGGAATACCAACTTTTATAAAGAAACCTTGGACATTTTAACTGAGAGACTACTGGGATGATTGTACCAAGGTTTTGAATCACAACAGCAAAAAGATTAACCCAGGTCGGAAGGCAGCGAAGTGAAGAACGGAAGTAGGAACTGTCCTTATTCGCTCCTGTGTGTTTGGGGGAATTCCGCAGGTGCATACACCTTGTTCACGTCACTATTTGTATTACAGGAAGTAACAGCTCGGGCTCGCTAAGCCGGAGAAAGATGAAGAGAACCTGGCCAGTGGGTCTGGGCCAGTGCATTTTCACGAGCGGCGTCTAGATGGGATGCACCTCCAGAGCTTCCCTGAGCTGCGGGGGCCTTGTGGCCGCCGGAACCCTCAAGGCAGCTGCCGCAAACCGGGATGGGCTGGAGACATACTTGCTCCAGTCCTCCCTCACGACGTCAGGGAACACCTCAGACTCCAGGACAGCGCGTTCCGTCCCGAATGCCAGGCAGCTCCGAAGCACATGCCCCGCCGGACCTGGAGGTCCGTGCACCACACATAGCTAGGATCGTCGGCCAGTGCCAGTCAGTGGAGGTTTACCAGTCGGTGGAGGTTTATCACATTGTACTGTGGCAGGAATCGCTACAGGTTTCCACTACTACTTAGATTAGATTAGGTATTAACAGAGAGGGTATCATACCATAATGGAAGTGGGTTTCTGAAGGGCGCCCCACTTCCTGCACCTAGCTGTGCTACCTTACGGAGTTACTACAGAAGGAGATCTGTGCCCTCCTATCAGATACTGTTGCGCAGTATCTCTCCACAGCCCACTGATCCCAGATCCACTGATCCCAGCAAGATACCTTTTCTGCTCCAGGGCCTCACACTCAAAAATGGGGTCAGCCGCTGTCTCCTCATCTCCACATAGCCTACAGGTGGGTTCTTCATCCCCTCTACTGTTTAAATGTTTCCTGAAGCTCCCATGTCCTGTGACTATTTCTTGTATGAGAGGTAATTTTGAGGTGATGAGGCAGTGCTAGGATCGGTCTAAGTAAATTTTAGAAGGTATGTAAGGGTCAATTTTGGGATCAATAGCTCCATTCAGTGAAGGATGGTAAAAGGAATCGAAATTGTGTTGAGAGTTAACAATTAGGATTGAGGTCTTAATTAGGAACAAAATTACGGAGAAATAAGGGGTGCAGGGGTATTTGATAACGTAATCGAGAAATTGATTACCTAAAAACGCGTTTATACGCTCAGCAAGAATCGTCTGATAAAGTAATTGGTCTGAATAAAATCCTTCTTTCCGCTGCAAACACATTTCATCTGGTTATATTTGATTAAGAGAAATCTTCCTGGTTACTCTCTTTGATCTTACCGACGTTTTGATCCCCGCAATTTCTCAGATGATCGTCAATTTCGAGAGTTTTTTTCTCGTTTGGAGGATTTTCATTCGTTCCGCCAAGGCCTCAAGTTACGTAAAATGACACTGACCGGGCTAATGTGGTGCGCGGCCTGTAACCCTAGACATCAGTCAGGCTTGACTGACCAAGTTCGCTGTGGTGTCGGGGAAGTGAGTTCACGTTATTTAAACGGCCCATTGTACAAAGTTTAGCAGTAAAATGAGCAGCAGGTGACGATTAAAACGATTTGGTAGTAATTTCAAGGTTCTCTCCGGAGTGTCGAAAGAAATAAACTAGTGCCGCACCTTCATAGCAAGAGCAATAATAAAGATGATGAGAACTGTGAAGGCGTTGGGTAATCTTGTATCTACCTAAAGACCTTTACTTAGGCGGTTTTATCAGGAGGTAGGCGTTGCCCGGTTTTCTCGTTGCTCGGGCTTGGGTATGCCACGTGTCGCAGGTTCAAGGGAAAAACAGGAACTCGTCGTTGTTCATGAGCATCACCAACAAAGGGAAGCTTGGTTTCTGAGTGACGTCAATCCCTAGAATTGAGTCCTTGTTCCCGCCAATGACAATAATTTCTAGTTTTCCATAAATTGCATAGGTACGTGCTTGTAATTAGAGCACTGACAGTAATATTTTTCAAAGAAATATTTATTGCACCACGTTATCTTATTTATTAAATGATGAGGTAGACCTACTACCTGTATTTGAAATCCTTTGTGGGCTCTGATATTGCTAGTAAACCGATGTATCGACAACACACTTCAGTAAATGTTTTGGAAGCTTTGAATGATATCTTGGTTGCTTTGAGCAGGGCAGCCCCATTATGGGAGCAGCTATGATAGCTGCTCTCCATAAGTCCAGACTGGTTTTGAGGAATAGATTGAACAGCGTTAATTTATTTTTGGTCGACATTTTTGATTTCCGACCCATTAGCCAGTAACTTTTCTGCAGAAAAGTCCAAGGACTTGAGTATCAGTTCTGCCTTCATCTTCTTCTTCACGTGCGCCTGCCAACGCAGTTTTGCATCTAGGGTCATGCCCAGATTCTTAGCTTCAATTGCATTTGGTATTACCTTGCCATTAAGAAGAACCGGAATATAGCCTATCCGATTGGTGAAGTCGACATGGACCTATTTCGTTTCATTCATTGAGTCTTCATTGTCGTTTATAGTGCGACGGGAAAAAATTTAGCTAAGACTTTATAGATACCCTAGTTCACCAATGTTTAGAAAACTCCCTTTCGCTCGTCGAACATGCTCCGAAAGAGTTATCAAAATGCTCATTCATTCTCCATCGTCGACCCCTAACGAGGGGGTTGAAACGGTTGGGGGGTTTCGTATCGCTGAGGCCTAATTGAGGGTCGTAGTAACAGAATCTGTTACTGTTACATATCTGATATGATCGACATGTTGAGTTGGATTCCGATTCAACAGCCAACAATTTTAATTATCCAGCCGTATGCCGTTTTTGGACGAAAATTCAACGAAGGTTGATAAATCGGGTGCGATTTATGGGAACCTTCAGAGGACTTTAATGCAGCTACGTGCTCGTGTGTACCTACCTAGATTTGAATTTAAATTCGCATTCAAATGGATTTTTTGGTTTGGCGGGAGGCGAAATCCATGTGCTTTTATTTCTGATTTCAGGACGAAGAAATCTGAGTAACCCGGTTGCTCATTCAAAACATTGAGGACTCCATCCTGTCAGAGTCTAAGGATAGGGAGTCAGTAGATCCAGTGGGTTTGCCCGTAAATACAAGAACTGAATTAGCAGGGTTTTCAGGAGTTAACATTTTCTTTATCAAAACTTAGGCTGTTAAAGAAAAAGGAGCCTCAGACTCCTGGCCTTGACCCAGAGTTTCCTCCAGATCCGGAAAATTATTGTTGGATGACATAGTGAAATCAAATATGTAACGTGAATCGAATAAACCAGAAGAACAGCCTTCACCTTCCTAGTGGCGCATAATATGCTATTTAGATTCGCTTATTTTGCGATCTGCTACCGACTTGCCACTATGGAATATTCCTTTTGGTTTATTATTCTTGGAAAAATACACCTTCGTAATCGGGACGGGGTGGAAAATTCTGATCGGCCTCAAAATTTGACATTATTCGTTTCAAGAGGTTCCAAAAACGAAATGTCCGTCCGCCGTACGCTGTCCGCCGTCCGAGCCGTTTTCGGCAGTATACTGCATAGCCTATAGGCATTTTGGTTTAATTGGAATAATACACCTAGGTTTTCGCGAAGGGGGTCGACGACTCCGATCGGCCTCAAAATTTGACATTATCCGTTTCAAGAGGTCTACGTTCAAAATCCGAAATGTCCGTCCGCGCCGTTTTGGGCAGTAGGAATTTTTTTTCAAATCTGAAATTTTGACAAAATACTTGGTTTACCATCTAGTTGTGCCCACAAGGTTTTCAGTCCGATCGCCCAAACCCGTGGGGCGCTATGGGGCTAAAATGGGGCTACGGGAGGGGGTTTTTGAAGGCTTTAAGCTATGGGATCGAGTAAGGTGTCGTTTTCGAAGTATTTTTGGACGTAGATTCCATTCTACGTCGTAGAATCCATTTTCGGGGGTCCCGGAACGATCCGATTTCACTGTGGCGATCTATAGGGCTTTCATGGGGCTAAAAATGGAATTTTTGAAGGATCCCAGGATTTTTCGAGTATAAAATGAAGAATTTTTGAAAAAAAAAAAGACATTTTTGAAAAAACAAATCCCCAAGAAATTTTTTTTTGAAATATAAAAATCCAAAAAAATTTTTTTTTTGATTTTTTCATTGACAGAATTAAATTTCTGTACAAGTAAAAATCGCTGCAAATTTTACACAAGGGTTTATTATTCTTTGATATAGGTTAGTAGCGCAAAAATTAATTCTGTGTCAAAAGAAAAAATGTTGGAAAAAAATTTTTGGATTTTTTTTTTCAAAAAAAATTTTTTTTTTTTTGAAAAAATTGTTTTTTCAAAAATTCTTTATTCTTTACTCGAAAAATATTTAACCTCCTGGGATCCTTCAAAAATCCCATTTTTAGCCCCATGAAAGCCCTATAGATCGCAACAGTGAAATCGGATCGCTGCGGGACCCCAAATAATGGATTCTACGTCCAAAAATACTTCGAAAACGACACCTGACTCGATCCCATAGCCAAAACCCTTCAAAAACCACCTTCTGTAGCCCCATTTTAGCCCCATAGCGCCCCACGGGTTTGGGCGATCGGGCTGAAAACCTTGCGGGCACAGCTAGATGGTAAAACGAGTATTTTGTCAAAATTTCAGATTTTTAAAAAAATTCCTACTGCCCAAAACGGCCTGGACGGCGGACGGCGTAGGTACGGCGGACGTCGGACGGCGTACGGCGGACGGACATTTCGGTTTTGGAATCTAGACCACTTGAAACGGATAATGTCAAATTTTGAGGCCGATCGGAGTCGTCGACCTCCGTCGCGAAAACATAGGTGTATTATTCCAAGAATAATAAACCAAAATTACCTGTACGTTGTAATATTACCCACTCAGAATAAAAAGGGTGGTCGGAGATGGTTGAAAAATCGCCATGTCGCGCCAAATAAGTGCCATATTGCCACGGTTTTTTTGGTCGTATTTAGCAAAACTAAGTCATGAATCATGATGAACGATGTAGGAAATCGTTATTGTTACAAGTTTCTGACTCCTAGAGCCTGTTACGTCGAAATAGTCAATGAATCTAGATACTGCAGTCAACATAGCTTACTGCCTAGTCAAAATTCAGACAACAATACCGAAGCAAACTAGATAACACCACCGCCATAAAATCTAATGGCACCTAGATGTGCACGTTGGTAACAAAACGTTGCAATGGCAAACTACGGTGAAGATAACTAATCGGGGGAGAGGAGTACACTCACTGATAATAACGGTAATGAAAACCAAGGTTAGATGCGAATGGGCGAAATAACCAGTTAGAATAATTAAGAATGAAGGCTTTCAATGCATACTTAAGTAGTAGAACTAATCCCTTCTATTAGGGAAAGGTCAACTAGTCGCATAATAACTATTGAGTTGCGTTAGACAACAGAAAATAGGTGGGTGCAAATTTAGCGTAATAACATGCTGATTTCTAAACGAGGAGGCATCGCGTTTCGTAATAACTGTCAATTTCGAATAAAATTGTGTAGAAGCAGTTGAGAATTACGAGGTATTCAACCATCGATTGAACAGTTAAAAAGGGGAATTAAAGTGTTCTTGGCAAGTTATGGTAAGTGTATAAGAAGTATTAACTGCGGACCATTACAGTTTGAAATCATCAACAACCCGCTACAATCGGGATCGGTACGAATATTGATGCTACCAAATGGCAATGTACAGCTCACACATTTTTGGGCCTATTATGAAAAGTTTTCAGAGACCAGAAAACCACCTCAAGATCATAAATATATTTATGTACTGTTATGTAGTTATGTATAAATAAATTAAATGTATTTAAATATCTTGTATACAAGAACGACAAATATATAAATATTACATCAAGGGAAACCAACAACAACAAAAATTTGGGTTGCTTAGAACCCGAAAACCTCATTTTGCGGGGAATCTCCCAGGTATTATATGAAATACCTGCATTACCCTCATTGACTCTTACATAATATGCTAATACGTAGGTATTACGTATTATGTGGCTACGTAGTGGGCGGTTCTGATGGGACACAAAATATGTCGCATTACGATGCTTTTGAAATACGTCTCGAAGTCGAATGAGGTGTCGTTTTCGGAGTAATTTTGATAATAATCCATTCTGTAGTCTCCAAATATACATTTGGTTTTGCTTCCGAGTCTGCAAGGCAGAGGAAGCATTGTTTTCACTTTCGAAATGAAAAAAAAAAAATGTTGTTCTCCAAAATCAAAATTTCCACTCACGTTTTGCGTTTCAGAGCCTCCTGAACAAATTTGCTTCCGTGTCTGTCGGTCGGTCTGTCTGTCTGTCGGTCTGTCTGTCTGTCGGTCTGACCCACTTGGCAGTGTATTCGAATTGTTAAAAAAATGATTTTCCACTAAACAAAATTTAATTCTATGAATATCTGGCTTCTACCCCAACATTTCAATAATTGATGCTCTACTCAAAGCTATTGTAAAACGCTCAAAATGCAGTCTGTATCGCGGAACCCTGAAGCCCCGAATCGGTCGTTTGTATTCAGGGCAGCCTATATGTATTTAGCCATATTATGCTTATATTGTAGCTCCACAGACCCACGGTGAGGTCTGGTACGCCCATAAATGGATTCTGCATCCACAATTACTTCGAAAACGACACCTCTTTCAACCACCTGTCCAATGTCCTTCAAAAGCGTCGTTTGTAGCACCATAGGAACCCCTTAGATCCTCACAGTGTCGTCGGATGGATTTTGAGACGCTCAAAAATACCTTGAAAATTACCCTCTATTCGTCACCCCACCCCCTTACCTCTTTCAAAACCCCATCTGTTAGCCCTGTTTTAGCCCCCTGGAGCTACGGTTTGAACGATCGGAATGAAAACCTCAGTAACCTGCTGATACTCAAAATCGCAAACTCTTCACAATACGCTCTGGTCATAGTCGTTCAAAAACCTCGTCAGTTGCGGTTTTAAAAGCTCCACTTTCAAAAACCTTTAAAACCCACCCCGTGGAGTGACCAGACATAAAATGTACGAGACGAGAGAAAAAAAAGAAAATCACGATCAAAATTTATGATCCCTGTCGCGAATATTATTCTGAGAGTAATAAATATATAATAAAGCAAAATTCAAAGTTCACGGCGATGTTTACCGTTGCCCATACAGCTGGAATACATTTTGAACGGTCAACATTTGAATCCCTGTTTTAGGAATATTTTTATGGTTATTTTCTTCGTACGCTCGTGTTCATTCAACGCCGCATCGAGAACCTAGCTGGACAAGTGACCAAAAATGTTGCATTATTGATGAAAAAGTGTGACTAGACTGATGAGGAGTTGGAAAACAATGAACAGCAACCGAGGAAATGTCAGGAGAACCCGTCAGACCCTGTCAAAATATTACTTATCGGTAGCAGTTGACATAAAAAAGTCAGTCTACTTTGAGCCACTTTAGGCGATGATTGCACTTTTTTGTTTGTTTCCAACATGGAAAGGAGGCCAGTTGTGAATATTAGAGCACAATAATTGAGGAGTTTGATTCCAAAAGGTACTGAAGACCATTTTCGTCGAAATTGAATTATAATTATATGATATATCACCTTCATAAGGTTTTAGAGGGATAGTTCTTCACAAAAATGCGATCGTTTGGAGCTAAAAAAAAATCAATCCTCTTTAAAATGAACGTGAATGAATATTCGGTTTGATTTATATTCAGCACAATGACGGACTCCTATCCATTTTGTTTCAAAAAGAAAGTATTTTCAGTAGGTCCTATATACCGGCTTTGATGTTTCGCGGAAACGGATATATCCGTAATTTTCTATGACTTTTCGACTGTTAGACATACTTTTCGAAGTTTTTAGCGGAAAGTTTCAAGTTTTCGGATTAATTTCAATAGAATATGAGTTAGCAGCACTGGTGAAACCACTTTTTGGCTACCCTAATCTTAGAAAATAATTAAAACCTGAAATCCTGGCAATGATTCACACTCAATACTACCGTTATTTGGTGAGTAATATTTACGTTAATTTAACTAATCTCAACTTATGCTGTGCATCAAAATTTATTGGAAAGTGACCAACAAATATTTTTCTACCCGCAGAAAGCAAGACGGACGCGCAGTTGGACGCGGAAACTCTCTTCCATGTGCTCTCTTCATAAGGTTATCTTTCCCTATTATTATGACAGGAAGACTCTCTCCAGTTCCTTGAGCTAGTGCTTCATTTCTTCTCAAAACGTAGGTACTACAATATAGCATCTAGTACGATATTATCGACAACGTTTGATTTCAAAAAGTACTGTATCCATAAATCCGAAGTTTCAAATCTTCTTTCATATTATTATCTTCAATCTTATTATCTTCTTTTTACCAAAAATATTTATTATACTAATTATGATATTTATAAAATATAATAAAAATAATATCATTGGCTTATAGCACGGTTTTCGCGTTTTTTTTTTTTTTTTTTTTTTTTTCACATTTTACCAAAACGGATTAAGTATGATCTTTCTAAAATTTAATAAAAATAATATCATTGGCTTATAGCACGTTTTTCGCAGTTTTCTCACACTTTACCAAAACGGATTAAATTTGGAATCAAACTTCTCAATTGTGCTCTAAAAATAATGATAATTATTTTTTTGAGTGTGCTAAACAGAATTATTGAGCAAAACTTCAATAAAATAATAAATAACAATTTAATTATAATAAAAATGTAATAATTACATTTTTATAATAATAATAATTGTTTCAGACGAAAACCTGAAAAGTTCAAGAATTGAAGCTGTCCCCACTTGAAAGCGAATTTTTCATGATTTCCCCCCGAAATCAGTGTTGATGTGGTTCCACATAATTTAATTTCTCTATTTTTAAATTGTTTACATTTTTTTCGCCATTTTAATTTTTTCAGTTGTCTATAATATAGACAAAATTACCTTCATTTAGGGAATATAATATAATATAATTATATTCCTCAAAACTTTAAGTGGAAAACCATGTTAGAATAATTTTGTCCAGATACCCCAATGTACTGCCCGCCAGGCTGGGAATATTTATGCGAACTCACGTTTACATTGATGAAATTAATCAGCTTCTTGTGGTGTGACATGTCAGCGTCGGCGGGTTCTGGTGAATACCTTCCGGCGAGCGAGGGCGAACTGAATGATCCGACAGTCGAAACAAGCACTGAGTAGGGAAGGCGGCCTTGGCGGTAGTAAACTACTCTCCAGAGCCCACAATTATTCTCCGAGCCGAGTCTAAACCGAATAAATTAGGTCATCGGTTATCTTATCGTCGTTTACGGTTTGGGGGATTGGGTTTTTATGAACGAAGGTATGAAACACCGAGACTGCTGTGGTTCAACTGATTCCCCGAAGTGAGTGGATGACGGCGAAGGAAAGTTGAAGAAACGCCGGGTTGACTTGGTGGGAGGACGCGGAAGGGAGACGGTAGAAAGTGATTCTCGTTCCTCGTTTATACTTTTACCCGGTTCATCAACACCCGTGTCAGTCACGAAGCTAACGTCACGGTTTTAAAAATTCCAAGCAGGTTTCTGTACCAAAATCTTTCATCGAAATGAGGACACAGGGATAGCCTATACCCTTTATACGTCTGATGAACAGGGTTTGACCATGTGTTCAAATCCTACCTGGAAGTTCACTCGGAGAACAAAGAGCTGTACGAATCCTACGGCCGTCAGCAACTTCTGAACCGCCGGACGCCAGAAAGCAGAAAATAAAGAATACCTGAAGTCTTCAGACCATCCACATTAATAAAAGATCACCATTAAGTTCGACACAATGATGGAAACTGCCAATTATGAGACGCCGAGTATGAATTTCGGAGCTAATGACCGAAAACATCAACACCCCAAGATTAATCTATTCGAGGCCAACAAAGTCAATGAGACCCATGGCTTCCCAAATATCAATACAATACTGACACTGCCAAACGGGAACAGCTTAAAGGTGCGATTTCGCATGGAGACGCACTTTAAGGTGCACCCACGGTGCAGTAAATCCACAGATGACTGCCAGGGTGACTTGAATAACAGTGCAGTCAACACTTCTCTTTTCCCTTGATTGGGGATTAAGGTGCAGTTGATACTCACCCGCCACACGTTTTCTTTTCCTCTCTTATACGGGACCTAGCACATGGACACAGGGGCCTCGCTTCGCTCGCCCGTCTGTGCGCACTTGCCCCCGGTCCAACCCCGCTGGTGCTGAAAATACCCAAGATCCCAGAATGTATCCGACATTAGGAGGAATAAAATCGTCTCCTTCCTGAAGCCTGTCCCTGTTCATTATGGGGGGGGGGGGGGGGGGGGCTCGCTTCGCTCGATCATTAGGGAGGAGGCAGAGGTGAGTGGCGTTGGCTACAAATCCAGAAATATATCCGCGATGAGTGTAGAACTAGATACCCACCTCGGGCCAGTAACATAACTAATCCAAGAATAATATTAATCAACCTGATGTTAGTCTATTAGCTAATCCACTTATTAGGGGTTTCTAGACCACTGTGCGGCGGACGGAAAGACAACGACAAATTTAGAACCTGATCAAAAAGACGCAATTCTGAGGCTGATTTTCGGTTTGGTTTTTCTAAGAATGACGAAAAACAAAAAGCGACATTGGGCCATCTAAAAGTATAGGTAATATCTACTAAAATTTTACAGTTACAGTATAATATACATTTAATGTATATTATACTGTAACGAGCAGGGTTAGTTAATAGTTGTCGGAGCAGCCATTTCCACATGAGGGAGTTGATTTCAACAACTCGATGATTTGACGATTAATCCATATCCAAAGTAGGTAGAGCCATAATGGATGTTAATTCTGTGTCTCCCGAAGTATTCATTGCGTTTATTTCTACATCGTGCCCCTTGAATTTATGTGTGAGAGTAGATTCGTTTAACCCCCTTATAGTCTTACGACGCAATTATTGCCGGTTGACAAACCGATTTGGAGTTGAAATTTAGGAGATGTCCCTTCTCAACGGCCCCACCATCGCCTTAAACATGGTGTTTGTAGTCGAATGTTGTATTGCACAATAACCAAACAATCAACAATAATAACAATAACATATCATATAGGTATCCTAAAGAAGTGTAGAACTGTAGAACTAAATCCGTTCCTACTTGAGGCCGGCCCAACGCTTCGCCTCACGTTCGTTCCAAATATGTCAAGTAGGTAAAATGTTAAAATTTTATCAAGAACAAGGCATAACTATTATACTTATAATAAGCGCCATCTGGATAAGACGGTAAATTAAGATAAAAAAATATATTTGCGCCAACTTTAGCTCCGACGGAATCCGAATGCGCCAAAACATCTAGAAGTTACTGTTTTAAATAAGAAAGATGGGCGCAAGTGACAGGGATCCGGGGTTCCGAGTCGGTAGGAGAAATTCCGAAATGTTATCACTGATCGGACAAAGGAGTGCGTAAGCACTGTACTGTATAAAACATACAGATATGTTCTGAATTAGTGGTAAAGATTGTGGAGAGGAGTTCAGGTGGAGATTCATCAGTGGCATGACCTAATCTGTTGTGATCTGCTGGCACTGAGGATATTCCAACTGCAGAAATCGAGAATCTGGGTTCTTCAGGAATTCCCGAAGTGTCAGGTTTTCCTAAGTCCAGCGGATCCTCGGAATGAACGGGAGAAAGCAGATTTAACCAGCACGAGAGGTCATGTTGATTAATGTTTTCTACAGCCGTGATATGATGTTACCAAGGGGTGGTTTCTTGGCTTCCAATCTTGGCGGAGCATCCTCAAGTATGGACTCCTGGACAACAGGCCCCTGCTGTGTTGCCGGGTCGTTGTTGGGGCAAGTAGATTGTTTTCTGGAGAGGGGCGAGTTGATGTGGTGGGCGAGTTGATATGGGGGCAAGTTGACGACCACCCTGTGGAGAAGGTCGAGACGTATTGGACCTCTCCACCAAAGACTCGCCTAGTTTTCTTTTCTATCACTCATTCATAAGGAGTACTTACATTGAACAATGATACGTAATACAAACAACTTCATTGCGTAATACCAACAACGTTTGGGGAGATGGCTGCCCATTACCGTTGAGAGAAAGTTTTCGTGAAGTAGGTACCTACCTATTATCAAATCTAATTAAATCTGACCCAGACAACTATCACTCGTGCCTGACATAAGTATTTCTTCAAAACTACATCGAGCGGGCAAAACTGTTGAATTACGAATGGAAATGCACCCGAATTTCGGATTAAATCATCCTGTACCATGTTGTTAGAAGTCAAAAAGGGAAAAGAAATCATTTTTGTGACAAAAAGTCTTTCACGTACCTAGTTTGTAATCATCTTAAGTTGTTCTGGCAGATTCAAAAACCGGTGTAGGTGACGTCCAGAATTGGATCAATCTACAAATTAGTCTTAATTTGTAAATAGCGGGTACATATTGAATAGACAATCAAGACAGCGTCCTAATGAGATTGTGAGGATAATATCCTCTTAATATTATTAAGAATGCTATCAATAGGTATACCTGACACCATCTAAGAGGTTTCTCTTCGTTGAGAATCATTATGGCTTGAAAGAGGACTCACGATAAGCGTTAAGATACCTTTCAAAGAGCTTAGTGCACTTTCTTCCTGGTTCAAGAAAGCGGCGAGCTTACAGCGTCTCACGGAGAAGGTATGTATGTACTTCGATGAGGTCACGATGTCTCGTATTTTGACAATCCGTTCAAGGTACTTGAAACACGGCTTTGTACTAACCACGGAATAGAATGGCATTCTGTTCCGTGGTACTAACTCTCAACACAGAGCCCCCTAAATCCATCAAGACGAAACTCTCAAAGAGGCAGTTCTATGTCAAGTTCCTTGGCCGACATCCAGATCCTGAATCATGCTGAGCCCATTTTATCAAAGGTTCCGCCTCGAGATGACTGAAACGCCGCTTGTCAGTTTGCCAGAGTAAAAAGGAGGCCACAAGTATAATATTATCATTATCATAATATTATTATGATAATCATTATCATAATATTATTATGATGATCATTATCATAATATTATTATGATGTGCCGCAAATCGTCTTTGCCAGGTTGAACCCACACCGATCTTTTTATGTTGCTTCCAACCGAGCAACCCAAGCGGAATAATCACTTCGGATACATACTCAAGTTTTAGACAGCAATAATTGTGCTCGAAAAGACGTTAAATAGAATAATTCCAGCTCGAAGTCGAATTGAAGGCACCTCAGACATAAACGTTAGGATCAACCCCGCGCATCTATGCAATAAAAAAGGATATAAATATTGATGAACCAAACTTACAGTTTTCATACGTTTGATGCGCCCGTTCTCTCCCTCCATTGCAGTCCTATCTGGCCAGACAGTTCACCGAGCGGATGTGTTTTTCATGGAACACCCAGAGGTGAATTTGAATAAAATAATATTTTATAATAATCGGCTATTGTGCCCGTTTGTACACCGCACCACGACCGCTGCAGCACCCAGCTGTTATCAATCCTGAACCAACAACAGTTATCAATCAGTGTTGCCAAGGTGCGGCCGTAAAAAACCCCTAAGGCAACGACAAAAAACCCCCAAATCCCCCCCAAATGAAGAAAAAAAACCCAAAAGTTAAGGATTTAATCCTGATACAAATAAATAACTGAAATTCTTTTAATAACCTAATATTATATTTGACACACTCCGATCTGCCTCAAAATTTGACATTATCCGTTTCAAGAGGTCTACATTCTAAAATTTAGAATGTAGATTTAATCCGAAATGTCCTTCCGCCGTACGCCGTCCGCTGTCCGGGCCGTTTTGGGCAGTAGGAATTTTTTTTTAATTAGTAAAAAAAAAAAAAAAAATCCTACTTAATTTCCAGATTTAATCTGAAATTTTGACTAAATACTTGGTTTACCATCTAGTTGTGCCCGCAAGGTTTTCAGTCCGATCGCCCAAACCCATGGGGCGCTATGGGCTGCGGGAGGGTTTTTTTAAGGCTTTTAGCTATGGGATCGAGTTAGGTGTCGTTTACGAAGTATTTTTGGACATAGAATTCATTTTTGGGGGTCCCTGAACGATCCGATTTCACGGTCTATAGGGCTTTCATGGGGCTAAAAACGGGATTTTTGAAGGATCCCAGGAGGTTGAATATTTTTCGAGTAAAAAATCGATCAAAACATTTTTGAAAAAAAATCCCAGAAAACAAAAACAATTTTTCAAATATGAAAATATAAAAAAAAAAAATTTAATTTAAAAGGGTTGTTCAGGAAGGATAAAGCCGCTAAACGGCTTTATTCTTCCTGAACAACCCTGCAAACATGCAAGCCGGTTACTCTGACACAAAAATTTAAAAGGAATATTTAATATTTCTTTCATTGACAGAATTAAATTTCTGTACAAGTAACCTATATCAAAGAAAAATAAACCCAAGTGTAAAATTTGCATAGTTTTTACCTGCTGTTATTTCTTTAATGACTGATCCATTTTTTAATTTTCCCCCAAATTCCCCTGACTCATCCGTAAAAACCCCCCCAAAAAAACCCCAAAAAACTTCACCCCCAAATTCTCCCTCTGATGGAAAAAAACCCCAAATTTGGGGAGAAAACCCCCAACTTGGCAGCACTGTTATCAATCAGTCCAGGCTGCAAGGCATCGGTTACCGATTTCTTTTTCCCTGTCGAGGGGAAAATCCCCACGCACCTACTACCTACAATGTAATAATTATATTTAAACATGTCATGTTTAAATATAATTTATTTAATCCTACATTGACAAATGAGTATTAAATACTCATTTAATTGGAACTACCTACTTAATGCTTGAAAAAAAAATTATCATTTGATTTTATAACTTAATTTTATAACTTAATATATATAATTTAATTTTAATATTTAATAATAATAGAATAATAATCTATATACAAGATAAAGCCGCCTGTTAAATCTGCATTAGGTACCTCATTTTGAAGTCTTAACCTGGAAACAGGTTAAAACTTCACTTTAGTGTGGATGATTGTAATAGCTTCATTCGCAGAGTAAGTTCTGCCCGTTCGGAATCGAATCAGAACTCGAACCCTTCCAGGACTAAAAACGGACTGGACTTCGGTCCTCCGCCAACAAAAAAATAGTCCCCACCTACGAAGTTACCTCCACGAGATCACAGAAGGAAATGAATCGCGCATGTACATATGACTTTCCAGTGGAAAGACTGAAAGTTTCCAGAATCAAGGAGGCAGTCGGAATCAGTTCGGGAAGTTCTGAAAAATAAAAATAAAAATGAAAATCAGAACTGCAGTTATAAACACTAAAATTCTGATCGTTCGGAATGGATTCCAGCATGCTCTACAGGTGTCTACAGAGCATGCGCCGAACGGTTCAGAATTACTCTGCGAACGCAGCTGGTATAACCTGGTATATAATATATACCTGGTTATACCAGCTGCGTTCGCATATTATGGTTACTAGCTTAATGAATATTAATCATCCACGCTAAAGTGAAGTTGATGATATTATCATCTCTCTTTTTCGACTTGAAATTTTCATGTCACGAAAGTGATCACGAATGATGAGTGGGTAATATTTGAGAAAACGTGTACATAAATGTACGAATTTACTCAATATTTAATAAAAAAACCCCCCTACCTACCTACTCATCATTTTATTTTTTAAAAGTTTTTAAATATATAGGTAAATAATCTTAGTAATGAAAAAAAATTTAAATAAATAAATTATTAAAATTTGTTTAAATAAATAAATAATCAAAATAAATTATAAACTTTTTTTTAAATAAAATAAATGAATACGATAAAAACGTACATAGGTACGTTTCGCAACTAAATCGACGTCTTTATTTTGTATACAGTTGAAGTACATATAAACATCATGTTCAAAGCGGATTCGTCACAATAATAATTATTCAGAATTACGCAGCACGCTGTGCAAAATGACACCTTGACAGCAGATCCCGGGACATTTTGCCGTCGGTTTGGGGGCTTTTTCAGAGCTGAGCGGCAAACTACAGGTCCTTTAAGCAACACTGCCCGTGATTTTAGAAACGGCGTATCATGACCCAAGTATCGATTTAAACATCGACATCCTTTATCGATTAACAGTCTGTGCCCGTAATCTAAGGGCATCTTATTAATCGATTTATTAATTACGATATTGCATACATCAAACAATTGTTGCCCATCTCTCGGTTTTGGTGCGAATGGTGATCGTCGGCTGTGTTTGTGATACACAAATGTATAACGTTTAATGGAGAAATTTGTGTGGTATTTATTTTTATTTTATCGTTGAATAGTTATGAACCCATCCTTCACTCCTGAGTCCGACCAAAATCATTCTCTCCTCACCATTGACAGCATTATCCCAGCTTCGTCCACCTTGAATCCTGACGCTCCTCCCTTTATTCCGTCTTTCCAACTGTTTGGTATTTCAGTTTTTCACTTTGTGATCTGTGTCGTTGACACAGATTTGAGTAGGGTTGTTGATGTATCTGTAAATGTATCAAATGGTGAAAAAGGTTTTTTCTCACTTTCAGACTTGCGTCCCAGTAATCAAGAGGTTTCTATTGTCAAGCGCTGCATTATCACGATGGAGGCCCCTAACGCGAGAACTGTGCCGGTAAGGAGTGTGTTAAATTAGTTAATAACTAACTTAGGTCGATGCCAACAATAGAGGATTTGCTATGTTGTGAGGCAGTGGGAAACCAAGTCAATTTCCCATGCGCCTGATTATAGTTCATGCCCCTACGAAAAAAGCGGAGAAATTACATCGTCCCCTTCCGGGTAGAAGGGCGGCTTCACCGTAAATGCCGTTTTCGGCACCTTTCTTAGTTATGGTTATTCTTGAAAATGCCGCTACTCTGAACGGAAGAATAATATTCGTAATATTATTACGATTGGTTAGTTAATTTGGTTTTAATATACACATGAAATCGTCATACCTACTACGCACGGAGGTGCAGTCCAATATGCGTGGGCACCTGGCGTTGAACGGACGTTCTTATCGTTAGTAAGTAATAGGCCAGTCAAATTAGACACGAAAAATAGCCCCAACCTACATTAATTGTGGTAAACTTAATTTTTTTATATGTTGTTACGGCTCACCTAGATAGTATAAATCCAGATTTGCAACCCTCAAAAAGTTCGGCGTCAGGAGATACTGCCGAAAAACCACGAAATTTTCGCACTATTTTCAGTGTTTCGCCCAAAAAGCATCGAAGATAGCTTCTGACGAAGATCTGTACCCTAAGCACTTTTAAACTGCATAAAATTACCTACAATCTGAGTGGTATTAGAGCTCTGTAGCTTTAGTAGTTCCCTAGATACAGCTCTTAAAAGACGAGCTATTTTTTCCAAAAAGTGAAAATGTTAACTTTTGGTCTATTTTGGTGCGATTTATTGGCCAAAGTACTAATCCTACAAAAAACACATCGAAAAGAAAGTTGTAGTAAATATTATTACCTTCATTTTAAGACGTGAGTGATGCCCGTAGGTATGATAGTTTGCTCAAAAATGACCAAAAACCAAAATAAGTCAAAATAGTGTTTAGGGAGACGATGCAATGAATGACTCTCATTCAATGCGAAATGTTTGGGCCCTCGTTTAAACTATTATAACAACGTGTTAGTGGTAATTAGTTCAGGTACGTGTCAGGTATCACGTGTGGGAGGGGGGTACAAACGTACATCCCCCCCCCCCCCCCCCCCCCCCGACAACATTTGAACCCTATCTCATTTCCTCTCCTTTCCTACTCTGATTCCTTTAGTCTCGGTATGTACAATTTTGCGCAAAATGCATGTTTTAGCTTCTGAACATTCATTTGTACGTACGAAACGAATTTAAAACCAAGTAAGAAACGCCCAATCTGACACCGCGCGAAGAGCGGAAGCACGTTTTTCAGAACGTTTTCGGTTGTAGCTCAGAAACTATTGGTCCGATTCCAAATTTATTTTTTTCTCGTGAAAGCCGATTAAATTCCCCATCGCAGTTATTCTGTGTGAAGTTTTAATTTGAGCTTTGATAAGGGAGGGGCGGGCACGGCAAAAAAGTGGCAAACTGTGAATAACACATGATTCTTTGCACATTTCTGCCTATAACTCGGGAACGTTTTGTCCGATCTTACTTTTCTTTTTTTAATCACAAAGCTGATTAAATTTTATATAAGTAACGGCACATTGCATGTCTATTGAAACAACGAAAGTGACATTAGTATTCGTCGGAAAGTGTGGAAACAAGACGTATGACCATCTACGATCACGTTTTTCAGAAATATTTCTTCTTTCCCTCCCAAAATCAAAATTTCACACGGAATAACTGCGATGGGGAATTTAATCGGCTTTCACAAGAAAAAAAGAAATTTGGAATCGGACCAATAGTTTCCAAGCTACAACTAAAAACGTTCTGAAAAACGTGCTTCCGCTCTTCGCGCGGTTCACCAGACATATCAGATTGGGCGTTTCTTACTTGGTTTAAATTCTTTTCGTACGTACAAATGAATGTTCAGAAGATAAAACTTGCATTTTTCCGTAAAATTGTACATACCGAGACGAAAGGAATCAGAGTAGGAAAGGAGAGGAAATGAGATAGGGTTCAAATGTTGTCGGGGGGGGGGGGGATATACTTTGTACCCCCCTCCCACACGTGATACCTGACACGTACCTGAACTAATTACCGCTAACACGTTGTTATAATAGTTTAAACGAGGGCCCAAACATTTCGCATTGAATGAGAGTCATTCATTGCATCGTCTCCCTAAACACTATTTTGACTTATTTTGGTTTTTGGTCATTTTTGAGCAACCTATCATACCTACGGGCATCACTCACGTCTTAAAATGAAGTTAATAATATTTACTACAACTTTCTTTTCGATGTGTTTTTTTTAGGATTAGTACTTTGGCCAATAAATCGCTCCGAAATAGACCAAAAGTTAAAATTTTCACTTTTTGGAAAAAATAGCTCGTCTTTTAAGGGCTGTATCTAGGGAACTACTAAAGCTACAGAGCTCTAATACCACTCAAATTGTAGGTAATTTTATGCAGTTTAAAAGTGCTTAGGGTACAGATCTTCGTCAGAAGCTATCTTCGATGCTTTTTGGGCGAAAAACTGAAAATAGTGCAAAAATTTCGTGGTTTTTCGGCAGTATCTCCTGACGCCGAACTTTTTGAGGGTTGCAAATCTGGATTTATACTATCTAGGTGAGCCGTAACAACATATAAAAAAATTAAGTTTACCACAATTAATGTAGGTTGGAATGTCTAATATGACTGGCCTATAAGGTACAGCAGGGTAAGTGCGACCGCCTTTGATTCCAGCCCTCTATTGGGACAGTTTTGAACTTGAAATGCTTGAAAACTTTCATAGAGCCGTAAACTACCATTCTAGTAAGTTGGCATTACCAAAACGGAAGGTTAGCTTGATGGAGGAGGCTTCAAGCTGTCATCCTTTTGGTTTATTATTCTTGGAATAATACCTATGTAATCGCGACGGAGGTCGACGACTCCGATCGGCCTGAAAATTTGACATTATGGGTAATGACGGATCCGTGTCAACAGGTCTAGATTCCAAAACCGAAATGTCCGTCCGCCGGACACCGTCCGGGCCGTTTTGGGCATTTGAATGTCTAAGAGGTTAAAGGAGGGCTCGCCCACTACGAGAGCTATGCCTCTCCCGCCGGATGCAAGCAAGCTGGCAAAGCCCACCGCCGGAGGTCCGTAGACGTCCAAACGAGGGAGACCCAGCACCATAAAGGAGCCAGTAGCCTGGCCAGTACTGGCAGTAGGTACTTGTACTACTGAGCCGCAAGTGAGACCGAGTGTTCTAGCGCACTCTACCAGCTAAGCAGGCTGGTACCCGAGTTAACGACAAAAGTCACATAACTCACATGCCGCCAGGTGGCAGACTCGTCCGCCCACCCAGCTACCCTTGTCTCTTGCGAGAGTGGGTTATCACCACAGAGTACAGAGAGGAAATTAAAAGGGTTATCACCACGACCCACCTCGAATCCACCCGTTTAGGGCAGTGGGTATTTTTTTTTTTTAATATGAAATTTTGACAAAATACTTGATTTACCATCTAGTTGTGCCCGCAAGGTTTTCAGCCCGATCGCCCAACCCGAGGGGCGCTATGGGGCTAAAATAGGGCTACGGGAGGTTTTTTTTTTTTAAGGCGTTTGGCTATGGGATCGAGTTAGGTGTCGTAGAATCCATTTTTGGGATCCCGGAACGATCCGATTTCACTGTTGCGATCTATAGGGCTAAAAATGGGATTTTTGAAGGATGCCAGGAGGTCAAATATTTTTCGAGTAAAAAACAAAAAATTGTTGAAAAAAAAAAATCCAAACAAATATTTTCCCAAAATTTTTTTATTTACACAGATTAAATTTATGCACAAGTAAGTAACCTATATCAAAGAATAATAAACCCTTGTGTAAAATTTGCAGCGTTTTTTCAACATTGATAGCGAGTTGGTGTGCTCAGTTTATGGACCCAGCGAATCCAAGTCATATCTATTCTTTATTGATAACTTGAATTGTATGCGTCTCATTTGCGCATTATTGGGCTCGTAGGAGGGTTATATGTGTGTGTGTGGGGGGGGGGGGGGGGGGTGCGCACTTCCATCCTCTAGAATGAGTAGGTATGTCCTATGTCACGTACCAAGGTCGCATTCACCCCTTACTAGGTCGTACTTGCAATTTTCTTAGGAAAAAATGTTGCTGAACCGTAATCTTGCATCAGAAGTGGTTGATTGTGGTTCCAGTCTGTAAAATAATATCATCTTGTTACAATATGAAAATAAGAAGATATGAGATTGTTTGACTGATTTCATACAAATGTCGACTTACAATACTTATTTTTTTACAGTCACAAAATGAGTTCGATTCAAAACGCCATTTCTACCAAGAGAATGTAATTTGAAATAAACCAATTTTTTTTTTTCGTTTGTGATCTTCTTTAATAGCCTTTACGTTCATTTTTCGTTCAGTTTATCGTGAGGAAGGGCAATGCTCGCGCTTGCCCCTCCTTATGGGGGGCAAGTGCTACCCTCAAATTACTTTTGTAATTTTTGTTATGCAGACAGTCGAGTGAAACTATCGACTTGAAAATAGGTCAAAATGCCAAAGATATATTGAAGACCATCTCATAAAAATTTGAAAACGATTGGATCAAAACTGTGGATCTGATGGAGGCTCAGAGTCAAATTTATAAAAATAAAAAAAATAAATAAATCGCACCCCACTGCGGTACATACACACTTTGTGTACCTGCCAGCATCTTCCCTTCAATTTGAGTTTTGTTGGTGTATTCCAGGAGTTCACGTTTCGTCGACTTTGTAACCTGAAAGTGACCCCAGCGGGGTCAACAATTGACCGAAGACATGCACTCAACGTGGTTTCTACCTCTAACAAACACGGTGTCGTTTTTGTGGGCACGCCTTCCGGTGTTCAATGTAAGTAACGGTGTTCAACGTAAACATGCTTCGTTTCATGTGGATACTGAATTTTAAAAATCTGGTTAGGCATACCTTTGTCGGATGTGGTTCAGCTTCAAGCGACTCGTCCCAACAACCGGGGTGAGATTGAGAATTACAAGAGGCGGGAACTCAACTTGGGATGCCTTCCATCGCACGTTGCTGTCAACTGTGTTGGGGAACTTCTGGCGGTGGTGGTCCATCTTCAACAGGTTCCTGTTCTTCAGGTCTACTCAGTCCTCTCGTTCGGCACCCAAGTAAGATTTTATCATCAGGCTTGTTCTATGAGATCTTCCCGCTTTGTCATGTTATTGGTGTTTTCAGAAAGTAACCAAGAATGCTGAGGTTAGGTTGAGCAGCACGCCCAACATAAGAGCAGTAGATTTGCAGTGGAATCCCGCCATTCCGAACATGATAGGCTGTGTGCTCAGCGATGGATCCGCCATTGTTTGTGAATTCAATCCAAACGGAGGACCTAGTATGTATCCAGCCCCTGCAGCTGCTCAAGCGACGTGAGTTATTTGCAATGATTTTCTGCCCACCGCTTCTTCAGATAGGTGCCTCTCTCGTTTCGAAATTTGACATCACCAAGAACTCCTTTAAAAACTCCGTCGGGATGAAAGTCGCGTTCTAGGCCTTACATTCACCAAGTTCAGCTTTCACGAAAATTGCATATTGGGCTTTGCCGTTTAAATCGGCTGCATTTGTCATCGCTTAATTGCCATTCTAGCGTTGCATCTTAAATGTGGTTTATTCTTAGAACTAGCTGGGACACCAGTGCTTCGCACAAAATATGTATCAAATATCAAATTCCCGTTCAATAATGCATCCATCCTTCACTAAGAACGCATGCACGTCCAACCCGTTCAACCTTGTTGACCCATTTCTTGTTGTGAAGTACCAAACTATCTCGAATCGAAGGCCCGTATAATAAGAGAGGATAAAATTACCTAATAATAATTTTTATAAATTTACTTCAAAAATATTTTCTTAATGACACAGAATCAATTTTTCCGCAATTTTCTAAATCAATACATAACAAACCCTTGTGTAAAATTTGCAGCGCTTTAATTATGGTATTATTTCATAATTTCCAGTTTATCAAATTCAAATTGCGGATTCTGATCGATTGGTTGACATCCATCTACTCAGTAGAAATGTGTCATCATTCAGTATAAATGTGTCAGTAGAAATGTGTCATCATTCAGTATACCCGTACGCACTCTACTGAGTGGGCTGAAGTTTACTAATGGCCGGAAACCGCAACATTTTATTGAAAGAGTTGCTACGCATCAGCCTACGCTATGGAAAGCACAACTCTGGTCGATGACCTACTAATTTTCTGGGCTCTAGAAGTTCATACGTTGAGAATGGCTGTACTGTGAAAACTCCTTATGAATGTCGCAGGCACATTGCGGATTGGGGGGTAGAACGCGAAGTGCGCTTAAATTCTTATCGATAGAATAATTTCATGAAGCTTTATGAGGCTTTCCTCGAAACGCCTAGGCGTTCCCTGAAATTCCTGGAGAAGGTCGATGGGATAAACGAGAAATTGTGTAATGATCCAAATATATTAGACATCGTCAAAAAATTACCTGGGCATGTCATTTAAATTCCTACTGATAGTGCCTTGATCTTCGATTTTGTTTGTAGGTAGATTTTCATGTCATAGTCTGATTTCAGTTGCCTTTGCTGGAGCCCCAAAGGAAAACAAGTGGTTCTGGGTGCCAAAAACGGCTCGCTGACCCAGTACAAACCGGACTTGAAGGCGGTCAAATCGTACCCACCGCCACAGCTGGGAACCAGTCAATTCGAAATTGTCTCAGTTCACTGGTTATCGACTGTGCAGTTCATTGTTGTGTACAAGGATCGAATCGACCCTCAGGCTCGGAGCAGTAAGTAGTAGAAGTTTATGGTGATGTTTACAACAGTTACATACAAAGTTACTTTGTTATTGCCAAGAGTTTAGCAATCCGGTATCAAATGTGTCCATTGTCCAGACGCCTAATAAAAACTCTTGTTTCAGCTGTAGTCATCGTCAACGTTCCCAAGACGGGTCAGAGCTTCGTCAACTACGAAGACGTTTGCTTTGGATCTGACACTTCTAGACATGAACACTACTTCATCCACGTTGCTGCTTGGTGAGTTTCCCTTGGTCACTCACCGTTTTAGCAAGACATGGAAACCCATTATTTTGTTTCATGTTGTTTTAGGAATATCTTAATAATATCCACCGGGAACGGTTATGAAGCGAGCGTTTTGCATCTAGAAAACGACACGTGGGTTTTGTGGCGACAGGACGAAGGCTCGCGAGCGGAACTCCCGCTGAACGAAAATAAAGTTGATGACGTGTATGCCGTAGGGATGGCACTCAACACTAGTGCGACGAAACCTATCCCGATCGGTAAGTTGAATTTAACCTGCAACAAACTGCTTTAAACGTTGAATTTACTTTGGGTGTGTTGGTTTGTTAAACAGGAGATACTGGAGCTGCTCCTCCAATGCCGTACTTGCTGTATATGAGTGAGCAAGGGGTTCTCTCCATCTTCCACGCGATGAACCTTTTACAGGGTGCGGCAGAACTCTGCAGTCCTCCAGAAGAGCTCCCTAAACAGATGTTTATATCGGCAGAGAAGACGGCTGTTTCTGGGGCTCCCGCAGCAGTTCCACAAGATAAACCTGCGACTATGATACCTGGGTACGTGCACAATAGTAGGTATGGGATCGATAACAGCCCGTGAGCGTGCGTCGATAGATAACCGATGTTTGCAGCTGCAAAAATAGGTCCCAATGGATATTGGCCTGGGTCGTGAGATGTTGTTATCGAAATATTTTGGACTGATTCATGTGGGTTGAAAACGTGTTGGACCACTCTATCAAACATGATCAATTATCAAGACTGATAAACCCATTTTCGGGGAGTAACCCACACTAGCTACTCTCTACCCGGGCTCATGGATTAGAATTAGAACTGGGATGGGTTGAGAGTTACTTCACTGAAGGGAAACAAGTAGGAAATATGAAAAGAAACCTATATAAATTTTAAATGCCGAAAACCTCCAGATCTTTGGAATAAAGAGAGAACTCATCTTTCCGCACACCAGAATAGTATTATATTATCTGGTCGATTATATTATATTATAATATAATTATTTGGATATTATCCAAAATTAGTGTGAGATGAACCGTCTCCCAAATCTTGAAAAAACGTTCTCCAGAATCGTGGGGTGTAGTAGGTAATCGATTTCACAACCCTAGTCAGGGGACCCGAGGAGCCTCTCGTCCCTTCCAAGGTCCCTGGCAGACCGCGCAGGGGTCGCGCCCCTATGAGGTCTACCAGACACACGGCATACCTGCGCAAAATCGTTCAATTTAAACTCGCCGTCTAAATTTGCCGATTCATTCTTCCGTGATTTAGTATTAGCATTTGGATCTCCAGTTAGGTTACATAGGAAACTCCTACTCAATCATATTGCAAACAATGAAAATAGGAAGAGTTGCACGGATTTGCGCTCGTCGGAAATTGCGCTCAATGCGCTTATTGTACGTAAAATTGCGGCGTATTTTTATCACTTACCGTTTCTGAGGAGAAGGCTTGTGACATACTCTGCCAGCCGATAGCCACAGACACGTTCTGAATTAGTGGTAGTCATTCAAGATGGAACCCTGGCTTCTATTTTCTTCTTGATTTTTATTAATAATTATAATAATGAGCTCGGAGGTCCGAACCTTTTACTTATTTGCCGATGGCGCTAGGAACTCACCCTCACCTTGATGCTAATGAGACCCACAGTTGGGTCAATTCTAAAACCATGTGTCATTCAATTTGTAGCGTTTTTCACCCACACTGTGTTCCAAGTTTTCACTTCTTGTTTCCTCAATCAGAGTAGGAAACCTTCCTACCTTGTATCCTACCTTCTTCATAATTTCTTTTTATAAGTCAGTCTTACAAACTGTCCGCTTAAAATTGTAGATTGGGTGCTGGGGAAGGTCCTCCTGCGACGGTCTCTGGCGGAACTGCTCCCGCTAGTCAACCCGTGAAACCCGGATTCCCCGTATCGCCTTTTCAAATGGGTTCCCAACCCGCCACTTCGTCGCCGTTCCAACTGTCGTCAACGTCCGCACTGCCGTCGTTTGCCAACTTCGGGGCTCAGTTGGGGTCGCCAGCTCCGTCTCCGTTCGCTCAGAGCACGCCGGCGACGACCGCGTCGGTCAAACCCGTCGTGTTGAACGTGCCTAAATCTCAACCCACGTTTGGTCTGGGGACGGGATTTCCAAGTTTGACCCAGCCTTCAGGATCAAGCCTCTTCGGTGGAAGTTTGACGACCAAAACGGATCCTGTGTCTTCCACAACTTCCAGTACACCAGCTCCTGGTATGTTCTAACATTCAGTTCCGTCTACTTTCCTCATCGCCTTGACAATTTTATTCTGACACCATTCTTCTCCCAGTTCCAATTAGTCTTGGAGCTCAGTTCTCGTTATCAACGACAGCCCCATCCTCCACCAGTCAACTCTTTCCCAAACCACAGGTATGTTTAGGGTTCCTTCCAGTTTGCATTTTTGTGGAAATGTTCATAAATTGAAAAAAAAATGTATTGAATGAAAATGTAAATTAAATTTATACTCAGGCAACTATTACTGCTTCTCCTACGCCTGCAGCCACTTCTGTTTCACCGGTGGCATCGTTTCAGCCGGCTGCCCCATCTCCTGCTCCATCTCCTCCCAAAGGTAAATAAACGAGTGCCGTAGATGCATTTGGTTCGCAAGAGTCTGGGGAAAAGGCTTTCTGTCGTGAGTTCTTCTGTTACTCGTATTTTATTTGTCACGTGTTTTAAAGTCACTCATGTAAATTTTACTTATTTACACTGTAGAAAGTAGGATGAAAACACTATTATGAATAATTCATTCATAATAATAATTTCTCTCAAAACTCGTTATAATAATAATTATAATTATTATTATAACGAGTTTTGAGAGAAATGGAGAAACTAAGGGGTACGGGGGGGGGGGGGGGGGGGTTGCAAAAATGGTGCTGATGGTGGAATGAATGGAATGAACTTCCAGGTTGTCCCTCTAGCGGCTGCTTCATTCACTACAGCAGACTGCATCGCCGGATCCAAAAGTACATTCCGAATTCGACTGAGCTCGCGAGCTCCCAGAACGTTTGTGCCATTGTCAGACGGAATGGTGTGAGCAGACCCTCGCCTTGAAACAAACCGGTGAAAAGCTTGTAGAAATCCGACCGAAGTCAAATCGTTTACTACCTCAATGTGCACAGCTTATCCGTTTCAAGATTCCAAAACCGAAATGTCCGTCCGCCGTCCGAGCTGTTTTGGGCAGTAGGAATTTTTTTTAAATCTGAAATTTTGACAAAATACTCGGTTTACAATCTAGTTGTGCCCGCAAGGTTTTCAGCCCGATCGCCCAAACCCGTGGGGCGCTATGAGGCTAAAATGGGGCTATTGGTGGGGTTTTTGAAGGCTTTTGGCTGTGGGATCGAGTTAGGTGTCGTTTTCGAAGTATTTTTGGACGTAGAATAGGTACATTTTTTGGGGTCCCGGAACGATCCGATTTCACTATTGCGATCTATAGGGCTACAAATGGGATTTTTGAAGGATCCCAGGAGGTAAAATATTTTTCAAGTAAGAACTTATAATTTTTGAAAATTTTTTTGAAGAATGTTTTTTCTAAAATGTTATTTATTGGCACAGAATTAAATTTCTGCACAAGTAACCTATATCAAAGAATAATAAAGTGTAAAATTTGCAGCGTTTTTATAATACGTCAAATTTGCTTTTTGGTCGAATTTTCCGAGAAAAAAAAAATTGGAAATATATATATATATTTCCCCCCAACATTTTCTCATTGACACTGAATTAATTTCTGCACAAGTTACCTATATCAGTGAATAAATTAGAAAAATGAAAAAAAAAAAAAAAACCGTGTAAAACACAACACACACTTGTGTAAAATTTGCAGCGTTTTCCCTTGAACTGAATGAATATTATTAATTCGTTAACTTCTTGAATACAACTAAGTGGGGTAATTTTTTCAGAAGAAAAAGTCACGTGGCTTCAATGGCTGTATTTATAAAACAAAAGCCTAAGGTTTAATAGGCCACCTATAATAATAGTAGGTAGGCTCTAACTGTATAATAAATTTAATTTTAATAGTGAGGGATTCTTTCTCCTTCCTGTTGGCTCCGTTTGCACGTACGCGCCCTGGTGAAAGTAGTCTTCATTCCCGATCCCATCAAACATGAGTGGTTTCGAGGTATAAACGAAATTCGGGTAAACTGGAGGCCCCGGAGGGGTTCCGAAACTAGCCACGTGTCTCAACTTTATATGTACCTATTGTGAAATAATGACTTTGATCATTCTCTTGTAGCTATTATTATAGCGCATTAGCAACACGTCGGTAGGCCAAATTGAACCTCTCTTTTGCTCCAATGTTGTTTTGTTCCGACTGCCTTGATTTTATTTTCGGGGATTTGAAGATCGATGTGAGGAACATTTATATACTTCAGAATTGACGAATTTGGGGTTTCGTCCGTCTCTCTGTCCGTATTTTCTTTCGTTTGTATACGTGTCGAACTTTTACTGTTAGTAAATATATTATTGACAGGCTCGCAAAATGCGCGACTGTTGAAACATTCGAAGTTCCCTCAAGAAATTCTCCAAAAGTTCAGGAATATTTCGTATTAAACAATAAATTTTAGTGAATTGGGTAATTCAGTGCATTGAGTGCATTTTTTGTCTCCCTTTGAAGTTAACTAGATATATTATATCTAGTTTATTATTAATTGTTACGCACTGAAGCGTAAAAATTTGAAGAAGGGGTGGTACAAATAATTGTTGCAAAATACAATTTGATTTAATCCAGAACCGCCGGCTCCAGTAGGCCCTCCACCCGTGGACGACGCAATGATAAAAAGCGAAATCTTCAAAGAAGTCGAGTCCGTGAAGAACCTGCTAGCCTCCTTCAAATTGGATTCTGCTGCCGTCAATAAATTGGTAAATATCATCAATTCCATGTCCAATTACTGTAAGTCGATTGATCTGACGTAGTTCAACCGTTTTGCTTCAGGAAAAAGACAAACATACTCTCCCTGACATTCGCGTCAAACTGCACGATTTGGAAGTGTTCGAGGAAGAACTTCGGGAAACGACGGCTTCGGAACAGGCTGAAGTGAACGCTTTGAAGATCAGCCTTGTCGAAATGATGAGCTGCATGGAGCACATAAAGGCCAAACAACGGGAATCCACTAGCCAGAGGTATTTGAGCCATTTCAAATCCTTCGCTTTGTACGAGAAGAGATTTTATTACCTTCATGTTGTTCTTTTCAGATATTTGAACGTTCTGGAAATGAGAGAGTTGGATCCAGTGCTTAAAAAATTGCTGAAAAGTATTGAACAAACCACTTTGTACGTAGAAACTAAACTGAAAGAAGCTACACATCATTTGAACGTCACTTGGGAGAAGCAAAAAGAGCCTGGCTCGTTGTAAGTGGGTTTTATCTACTAGCATGCCCTGTTGTTATCATCCTGTTTGCTGGTATGTTGTAAAATTATGGACCTTGTACGTGCCATGTACATCACTTTGTGCGCCTGTTCCAATATCCAAAAATGTATCGGTAATAAGCTTGAAATGAAATTGTCTTCATGAAGGCTTGTCCCTGCCATGCCTAATAAAGGCTGACAGGAATCCAAACAGGGAGCTTTGCTCGGATATAACGTGGGAGTAACGTTGGCTTGGTTCACTAATATGTCCAAAATCTATATTATTAATGAGCGTGAAACTAAATCTTCTGCCTCTTCCAACATCGATCGTCACCTAAATGGTAGAGAATCTCGGTTTCAAATCGAAACACTCTCTTTAATAATTGAAATAAGGTACACTTGGGTAAGTATAAACCAGAAAATCGTTATTTCAACTTTGGCCACTAATCACACCTCCAATTTACATCCAATCTTTTTGAAAATTTGGCTTAAATTTATCAGATTATATCCTTGATTATCAGTTAAAGTTTGAAGTCAAAAGCTTGATTGACTTCTTAATAATTAACAGAATAAAATTTGGATCACAGTTACACCCACCGTGTGAGGGACAAGTGTAAATCTGGCCTATTTTTACATGCAACTTCGCGCAATTTCTACAGGGCAAGTGTAATAAAACAACATTAAAAAATAGGCAGAAACTTGTATTTTAATTTTTCATCAGTCTGTTCCTAAGTCAAAATGGGAGTTATATAATAGATGAGAAAAGGTGAATAATATCTCAAGGAAACGGATCTTTTTATGGGTTAAACTTGCCTCAGGTTCCAAAAAAAAATGAAGTAAGGGTTACCCAGCTTTTCTTCCATTTTCTACAAGCACATTTTACAATCAAACTTCTACATCAGAGCAAAATTTGCTTTACATGCAAATATTCTCTTGCCAGGATGATCCTTTAACACAAAACAGCTGAGCTCGTTTCCATAGTAGAATCTCAGCCACATAAAAACATCCCTCCCACGTTAAACTCGCAATGACAGTGTTGCCATCACATATGCGATGTAGTTTGGGAGAGTTCTAAACATCTCCGGCTGGACTCTTTCACTCTTCTCTCACAGGATCGCTTATTGAGCTATGGGTTACACTTACCACCAATTTTCACTTACCCCGGCGTACCTTAAATGTGTAAAGAGCCCTTGGGCTCTTTTTGTGCTGGGCCAGCTCTTCATCACCCCTCCACCACCTATCAGAGGGTTCCGAGAGTCTCCTTCCCAATACCAACCCAGTTTGGATCCTATTTATACTTGTTTTACAATTCGCGACACACCCCCTCAATTGTAGCACCCTCTCAATTGTTGTGATTCAACTACGCAAAATTAAAATTTGATTCAAAAGGGCAGACGCCATCTGGATTGACGTATAAACAACAAACATTTACTTCCCAATCCCAATATGCCCAAAAAGGGAACTACATAATATGTATATGGGGCATATTATTTCAAATATTATTTGAAATAAGATGGGAACAGGTGAACAACTGATCTCACCCAGCCCAGTAGGTGTCCGTAGAGATGGCTTTTAAAAAGTTTAATGCGGAACTCATTTTTATGTTTTCTTTGTAGGAAAAACTTCGACATACCGAACATGGAAGCCATTTACCAAATTATATCGATGAACATGAAAATATTGGGGGTTCAGCAGGCCCGAGTGGCAGAATTGGAGAAGAGGCTGGCCAACGCTTTCAAACTGCGGAAGAAGCCCGTTCCACGAGTATGTTATTAGTATCACTTGACTTTTGGTTTATTATTATTGGAATAATACACCTATGTAATCGCGACGGGGGTCGAGGACTCCGATTGTCCTCAAAATTGGACATTATCCGTTTCAAAAGGTCTAGATTCCAAAACCAAAATGTACGTCCGCCGTACACCGTCCGAGCCGTATGGGCAGTGGGATTTTTTTTTTTTTTTTTTTTTTTTTTTTTAAATCTGAAATTTTGACAAAATACTTGATTTACCATCTAGTTGTGCCCGCAAGGTTTTCAGCGCGATCGCCCAAACCCGAGGGGCGCTTTCGGGCTATGGGAGGGGCTTATTTAAGGCTTTTGGCTATGGGATCGAGTTAGGTGTGTTTTCGAAGTATTTTTGGGCGTAGAATCCATTTTTGGGAATCCTGGAACGATCCGATTTCACTGTGGGGATCTATGAGGCTTTCATGGGGCTACAACTGGGATTTATTAAGGATCCCAGGAGGTCAAATATTTTCCGACAAAAAAAAAAAAAAAAAAAAAAATTGAAAAAACATTTTTTTTCTAAAAATCTATTTTTGACAGAATTATATTTCGGACAAGACTTGTTACTTAGTAACCTATATTAAAGAATAATAAACCCTTGTGTAAAATTCGCAGCGTTTTGATGGTAGAATATTTTTCACCGTCAAGGATGGTCAAAACGGTGGTTTATGATGGCGTATTGTGTAATTATTTTTCCAGGTTCTGAATGAAACAAATCTTCATTGGAAATCGGACTGGTCTTTGATGGACAGCACGAATCAGTAAGATGGTATTTTCTTACACCATTGATTAGTTGTCAAGAGATGCTAGACATGACTCTTGTTTTATTGTTGTTAGGAACACCCAACTGGAGAAATTGGCTGATAAACTCCTCCAAACTCGACTTGACTCCAACACGGAAACAACTCAGTCCATCAAAGACGTGTCGAACCGGTACATCGCTCTGGCCAATTTCCGAAAGGAAATCCCCGAAGACAAAGCCGCCGCGATCAGCAAGTGGCTCAAGACGCACAAAGTCATACGTACCAAAGTGCCGAGACCCGCCGTACCGGATAATGATGTGTTGAACCGGTCGTTCGCCAAGACTCCAGTCAAGTCCCCAGTGTCCATCACAGAGACGCCAGTGAATCCGACGAAAGCGGTCGGGAGGAGTTTGTTTTCTAATAGTGGCTCTCTGGTGACTAGTACTCCTCTCAAAATGGACGATGTGAAGTTCAAGGAGAAACCAACGAGTAAATTTACGATGCCGACGTTTGAAAAACCTGTGTCTGTTAAGGCTGTGGAGACTAAAGCGCCAGCGCAACCTGTCAAGACGGTATTCGGAGCACCGTTTGGCGGCGCTCTCACTGGAGCAAAGGAAACGCCCTCTACCAGCTCCCCGTTCAGCCCTCTCCAAACTGCATCTCCCAAAGTGGAGATCTCGTTGTTTCCTACTCAACAACCTACAAAGCCTAAAGACTCTCCAAAGACTGAAACCGCTGACAAGCCTTTGCCTACGACTAAATCTGCCACCAGTACAAACGTCATCAGCCTTCTGTCATCTGGCTCAACAGTCACCGTTTCCGATAAAGAAAAACCGCCTGCCACAACTGCCTCGTCCATTTTCGGCGGATCAGCATTTGGCCAGACAGGTTTCACAGGCTTTACCAGCCTCGGAAGTGGAACGACAGTCACAACGTCCACCGTTACTAGCACACCTGCGACCAAGTCGTTGTTTGGATCACCCATTTCATTCAGCACAACGTCAACTGCCTCAACCTCGACCACAGTTACAACGAGTACATTTTCATTCGGCAACCTTCCCTCTTCAAGTCAAAATTTGTTTTCGGGCTCAGGGTTGTCATTTGCTCAAGCAAAACCTGCCACCACCAGTTCAGCAGCGCCAACTCCTTCTGTGTCAATATTCACTCTACCTTCTACTGCAACTACTACCACAACTGTAGCTAGTTTATTGAGTGGAGCTTTGACAGCTACAACTTCAAGTGGGTTCACTGGTTTTGGTACTACTACAAGTTCTGCTGCACCGACAGTCACTTCCCCACCAAAGACTGTTCCTCCGCCAACAGCTGATATCAGCTCCACGACTACACGGGCTTCATCTGCCACAGTAGCGTCTCCTGTGACTACCTCTGCTCTAACAGCTCCACCTCCTGCAGCACCAGAAAAACCTACTACAATATCGGAATTTTCATTTGGCAGCTTGACACTGACGCCGGTTACTTCCTCCCAGTCTTTGGGCAGTCCAGCTTTTCAAACCACAACAACAACAGTTACTGCTACTACTACAGCGTCTGCTCCGCTGTTTGGTACTGCACCAGTTCAACCGAGTGTTTTTGCTTCGACTACGTCCCAAAGTTTTACTGCGCCGAATTTTGGTGCTGCTACAACGTCGGCGAATATTTTCGGTGGAGCTACAACTACAACAGCATCAACTGTGTTTCAAACTCCTCCAAAGTCGGCAGCAGCATTTAGTGGAAGTTCTTTATTTGGTACACCGACTACATCATCATTCGGTACACCTGTAACTTCAGCTCCGGCGTTTGGGACGGCCACGACTTCTGCACCTTCTACGTTTGGTACGCCAACAACGTCGACGTTGTCATTTGGAACTCCTACGACGTCAACTCCACCCGCATTCGGTACGTCGACTGCCTCCACGCAGCCGACATTCGGCACTCCAACGAGTTCAGCTCCGTCAGTATTTGGTGCTCCTGCCACGTCAGCGCCAGCTTTTGGCAGCCCAACTCCAGCAGCGCAGTCGCCATTCGCGCAAACTGCAGCTCCACCGTTTAGTGCCACCACATCCTCAACTTCGGTGTTTGGGACGCCAACGACCACTCCCACGACCAACATCTTCGGCGCTGCCAACGCCCTGGCCAACACTTCGTTCTTTGGCTCGCCCACAACCGCGTCTTCGGGTTTCGGTGCTCAACCAGGCCTTTTCAGTGGTACGTCCAGCTTCTCAACTCCTTCCACATCATCGTCGAGCATTTTTGGAGCCAAGATTTGCAGCCCTGAAGCTACTCAGCCGTCTACAACCCCCAGCAACCCGTTCGGTGGATCACCATTTGCACAAAAGACTCCCACAGCTGGGACAACCTTTGGTGGAACTCCGTCGTTTGGTTCATTCAGGCCCAGCACGTAAGTCACTTGTTGATCATTTTGTGTTACAATACGTTCAGTATGAATATATTTTGAAAATATTCCAGACCTGGTGCATTTGGTTCGAGTGGTGGATCCATATTTGGTGGTAGCGGTTCTACATTTGGACAACCAACTCAACAAGGTGGCATGTTCCAGACTGGTGGTGAGTTGACGTTACAGTCGAGTTGTGCACGTCAAATACCATGTTCAAACGTTATTTAATGCCAGGGGCTACGCCAAGTGTCTTTGGAGCGTCTGGGCAATCACCCGGGGCTTTTTCGAGTGGTGGACAAAGTGTTCAGCAAACTGGTTTCGGGAGCTTTGCCAACCCCCAGCAACAGCAGCAGCCTCGTAAGTGTTGAATGTGGGAGTGAGGAGTATGGTTTTTCTGTTGTTTGACGTTGTCTTTACGTCCACAGGGCCCTTCGGTGCTAGCGGTGGTTCAGTATTTGGAGGGCAAGCCGCATTCGGGGCTTCTCCAACTTTTGGAGGAACCGCTACTTTTGGTGGAAGCCCTACGAAGGTTTTCGGTTCTACAGCCCCAGGTATTGTTTAGTACCAATTCATTCAGATAGTGAATGTAAGCAAACTTGTCCACCATTTTTTGTTTTCGTTCTCAGCGGCTCCAGCCTTCGGTGCACCCACTCAACAGTCCTCGACGTTTGAAAACCTAGCCGCTCAGAACACCGTGTCTTTCGGCAATTTGGCTCAGACCTCGCCGACCTTCGGGGGCGGCAACACGTTTGGTCAGCCCCAGCCGCAACCCCAGCAGCAGCCGCAAACTTCAGCGTTCTCCAACGCGCCGGCTTTTGGGTATGGCTTAACATTTTATTATGAAATGAATTCCCCAACCACTCGAAAAGTTGATATTGTAAATTCATATTTCTTTGCAGCGGAAGCTCCTTCTCCTCCTGGCGGTAATGATGATAAACCGTGAGTTATCTGTGAATTATTGTATAGTAAGGTTGCTTCCAAAAGACCATTTTATGTTTGTATGTAGTAAGTTTTTTACTGATAATAAATACGTGTCAGCATTGGAAATTTTATGTAAACTCCTTCTCTTCGTCGCCTACGTCTCGTAAATGAACCTCCAGCTCGTTGGGTGCATTTGGTGCTGATCTGTTCAGTCTTGTCTGTGACATGGCCACAATAATGTCAGGTATAGATACCTGAGGAGATCTCCTAAATATCCCTGCAGCAGCTATGGGAAACTTATACAATAGTAGCCGGGATACTAGTGCGTTGTATGGCCCCACATGCAGGTGTCTGACTTTATCCTTATCAATAACAAGAGAAGGTAAAATGACTTGTCCTAGTAGGTTCACTTCCATTTAACCTCAACAAGTAACTAAAGCTGTATACAACATTTTAGTGTAGGTAGGAAGGCAGGTACCGAGATTCTATAGAAAATGCGCTCTTGCTCGCATCTTTACGTCCACCTCTTTCGTGGGGAAGTTCTAACTCCCGATTTTGAGCAGGGGGAATTCTTTGTTCATCGAGTCTTGATTCTGTTGATGTCAGAGACAACTTTTATAAAATATACTATGTGAGGCACGATAGGTGCCTATTCCATGACCACGATACGAAGAAGTTGAGCCTGGTATTGCTTAACAGGAGTTCAGTGCCGAATTTCCAAAAACTGCTGTTTCGGTATGCGTTCTACCCTTCCCCGGGCTGCGTTCTACCTTGAATCTGAATTTGCTATTGTGTATCGTTTGTGTTGACACTTGAAACTTGATTCAGACGCAGAAGTAGTGAACCAAAGAAATCACGGTGCAAGAGTAGATGGCCCCTGGGTTTTTGGCTTGAAAAACGGCAAAGACTGTCGGTACTTTTATGTTCCACAGCGAGACACAGTAACCCTTCTGCCCATCATCGAACGGGAATGTGCACAAGGGTCCGAAATTCATTCCGACGAGTGGGCTGCTTATCGATGCCTTCAAAGGCGAGGTTTCGTCCACAAGAACTATTCAGCAAGTAGAACACATTCCAAAACGGAGCACATAGGTAGAACGCATACTTAAACAGAACCCAGTCGGTAGAACACATACCTACCGAAACAGCACCAGAACTTCTGTAGCATACTTGACTTTTGGTTTATTATTCTTGGAATAATACACCTATGTTTTCGCGACGGGGGTCGACGACTCCGATCGGGCTCAAAATTTGACATTATCCGTTTCAAGAGGTCTACATTCTAAATCCGAAATGTCCGTCCGGCGTACGCCGTACGCCGTCCAGGCCGTTTTGGGCAGTAGGAAATTTTTAAAAAATCTGAAATTTCGACAAAATACTTGGTTTACCATCTAGTTGTGCCCGCAAGGTTTTCAGTCCGATCGCCCAAACCCGTGCGGCGCTATGGGGCTACAGGAGGGGTTTTTTGAAGGCTTTTAGCTATGGAATCGAGTTAGGTGTCGTTTTCGAAGTATTTTTGGACGTAGAATCCATTTTTTGGGGTCCCGGAACGATCCGATTTCACTGGGGCGATCTTTAGGGCATTCGTGGGGCTAAAAATGGGATTTTTGAAGGATCCCAGGATGTTAAATATTTTTCGAGTAAAAAATACAGAATTTTTGAAAAAACACATTTTTGAACAAAAAAATCCAAAAAAGAATTTTTTTTTAGATAAAAATCAAAAAAAAATTTTTTTTTAAATTTTTTCATTGACAGAATTAAATTTCTGCACAAGTAACGTATATCAAAGAATAATAAACCCTTGTGTAAAATTTGCAGCGTTTTTTCTTCAGTCGACTCATTCTTTCTCATTGCTTTCATTTGTTGCACTCCTACAGCCCAGTGCGCCCGATTTTCCTCTTTTTTGGTGGCTTTCTCTGAAAAACACTGGAGAAGATTTTTCAAGCCTACTCCAAACTGGATTTGCGAAATTGATTCCCCATTTCAAGGATCCATCCCAATGAATTGAATATGAATGACTCTCAGAAATCTATCGTATGGCGTATGAATTGTCTCGTAAAGTTCTATTCGACGGCAGACATCTCATTCCAGTTGAGAAATTATACTAACTATTCTTAGTTACCAAAATGCTCCTAATAGTCCGGTAATTAGGTCGAGAGAAAGGGTGTTGGTGTAATTATAAAATAATTGGGAAGTTAACACATTTTTAGTAAGGGGCAAGTGCGTAAGTGGGACATAAAAACTACTAAGAACAGTTTCCACTTGATTTCAAGTAGTGGCTAGGAAATTAAATTAGTGGATATGAAATCACTTATGCGCCAGATGTGGTCAACGTAAATGCTCCTTTCGATTGGAGAAGGGGGTTAGACAGGGTTGCTTGCTCAGCCCCCTGCTGTTTGCCCTCTTCGTTGAAGGTATAGTGCGGAGAACCTTGTTGACCAACACAAAAAAAAAAAAAAAAAAAAAAAAATCAACTTAACTTAACTTTTTACCTTTTTTGTAGAGCATTATATTTCCTAGAATTTTCACTGGTCGAAAGTAACTTCATAACAGTCATTTAATTTATATTATGTAATCACTGTATTTGAACGAGTAACAAGTAAAAACAAAAACAGAAACAAGGAACAAGGCCACCTGCATTCGTTTGCCTTTTAGCCCGGCGTCTTATGCCCTTCTGTCGTACCCTGTGGTGACTCTGAGCGTCCTCAGCAGTCACTGGTCGTCAATGGTCGTCGTTTCCCCAGTGTTCCTCTACAACACCGGCCCCATCATCTGTACCAAGTGACCGTAGCCGCCGTCGCGTATTCCGGAGTCGGAGGTTCACTGCCCGGATGAGCGCAATCTGGGTCTTTACTTTCACCCAACCAGACATTACGGAATATGGTCGGTCTCATTTCTCTTCCGGGGCGTGGGCCAAGCGCTTGCACAGCCCCGTCGCATGAGATGACCAACGGCGTGAACGAACCCCTCAGGTCCTCAGCTGCCGCATAATACTTAGCATGTTTGGCTGCGCTGTTGGCTGTAGAGTCCCAGTCATAAAAGTTCTTTGCCACGATATAGAGCTTTAAAAAATGACAACCCTCTATATTATAGTCCCAGGGCTATCAAACTACTACGAGTTCAGGAACGGTATAAATATTGTAATAGTTGTTTAATGTCAGTATATTTTAGGATAGTCAATAAATATGGCGTATTTCAGCTATTTGAACATTTGTGTAGGTAATTCTTCACTTTATACCTCGTTACATCAATTTTTTCTTGTGGCGGCGATTTTGTTTCTCCCTGAAACTATCTATGAGCTTTACTGTCACGCATGACTCATATTTTGAACCAATAGAGCATATCAAAATACTGCAACGCTAATTCGTTATCTGTTTCAACTAAGTTGTTCAACTACTTTATTTGTTCTATTCACTTCGTATTCTTTTTGAAAGGAGCCCAAGTTGTTCTAAGTTGTCTTGATGTGTCGAGATATCGGCCTCTCTTTTCCGTCGGTTGGCTCTCTCTGTGTGGAACTCGTGGATATCATCGGCCGACTCCGCTCGGTCGTAAACAGCCTGAACGTCGTCCTGACAGGGGTTGGCATCCCTTGGCAGGGGCGAGAGAATTTCAACGGGTAGTGTGTGACTCCAATCGCCTGGATACCTGTCGAAAATACGCCTTTTCTTTACATGGATATTTCTTTTGGCTGGGGGTCAAGGAATTTTTCGCGACACTTTTTTTGTTGTTGCCACATTTAATGCAACGCGATACCAGTAAACAAAATCATTGCTAGGTTAAACATCACACGATGGAGTTGGTGATATTTACCAAAGACATATCCATGATCTGATGTTTTTCCCTGAAGGGGAGAAATTTCTTGGATACGTGGCAGATTTTTTTCACGGCCGTATTTTTAGGTTAGGATACCTTAGGATGTTGGTACGAACCGTTCGCCAGCTGAATTGTTGCACTGCATGAATATTGGAGAAGATGAGTACAATTCGGATAAAACTCTAACTCTCAGCTGGTTCCATTCGATTGCTTTCCACGACTGTGATATCGGTAAACTGCTGCTAGACGGTTGATCTTCCCATCTGAAACATTTCCTTTGTCACTTGCTGCTCCGCTGAACTCATCTGTAATGTCCCTTACCTGTTGAGCTGGTCGAAGTATCTGTCCAGATAATCGTCGGAGATGCTGCTTTTACACACTTCCAAATCAGTCTTCGGGTAATAGTAAATGTAGTTCACACACATTTCGTCCGTTGTAGCGAAACCTCCCAAAGTGATATTGAACCGATCAACTGTGTTGTAGTAGCAGGTGTGTACCAAAGCGTCTCCCTTCAATTAAATTCAATTAACGCTTGATAAATACAGTACAATAATGATGAGTTGGTTGGTACACATGATTTGAACCATTGCAGTTGCCTCGACAAAATATGGCCGTTTTGTCTTTCGAAACTCCTCATTCGGGATGTCCTTCGGCTAAGTTAAAGGACAATGTATTCGGGTATCTTACGGGTAAGACGTGAACTTTTTCTTTGAGCAGCCGAATCTCCTGGAAATGAGGGCTGTAATGGTAATCCGAGTTCAATCTGGCCAATTCTTTCCCATCTCTGATATGCCTCGTTTCTGTCATAACTCCCGTCAGGTGGGTGTGAAGCTGAGAACCGAAGACGCGAATCCCACCTGTAGGGAGAGCCTGCAACGATTGAATGAAAAGATCACTGCTACCTCCAGGCTTCTTGCCACGCGCATAACAAGGTACTCACTTTCCTGGTGCAATCGGACACGCAATAACCAGAAAGTTCAAAAACCGGTTGCCTCGGGGGTATCGCCATTTTGTCGATGTATTCCAAACCCAGCTCTATTATACCAGCGTCATATTGCCTGAGCTGTGGAGTCAGGTAAACCTTGAATCCACTTGAATCCACCCAATCTGCAAAAAGACCGCCTTTGAAAACTAACATCAGAACACAAAACACTCAGTTGTCGTTGAATAAATACGTCACTCACTTTCAAGTTTCATCGGGTTGTTGTAATGCAGCTCTAGCATGGCGTACAACTTGAAATCCTTTCCTCCTACTGGCAAGCCTACTTCCTATAAATCCGAAAGTACACTTCATATTGACAAATGGAACTAGTAAAAGGAAACATGCGTACTCGTGGTGCTGGATTCTATGACCCGGTGAAATTAGACATCAAAACAGGGAAAACAACAGCAAACTAGGATGAAGTATTTTCAGCCCCTCGCAGGGGACAAACTAGCCTAAAAACGGGAAAAGTAATTTCCTTCAAAACGAATCGTTATATTGACTATTGGGAATGGCCTCATTCGCTTCAAAATGGAAAAACCAGAACAAGTTATAACTAACGGTCTCTGCAAAGGTATACTAAATAAAAATATGCAAAGGTATACGAAATAAAATTTTTGGGCCTACTTAACAAATACCACGAATCTCAACCTCAAATTTATGATCTTTCCTCAGCAAAACACGCAACGTTTCGCAAAAAATGGCAACTTTGGCATGGGGGAAAAATGGAATTTACTTCCACGAAGAAAAAAAAAATTGTTTGTTCAACTATTATCTTCTACATCTGGTTAGTAGTGCCAAATGCCCAGAAGATCATCATAGAATTGTTTTTTTTTGTCAGGCCCATGGAAGTGAGGATTTTGAAAATGTGAGCTCATGAGCTCGTTGCAACTTTTTTCTTTTTTACCAGATAATACAGAAAGGCAGTAATAATTAACGCTACTAGTTAGAGAAACGCTTTCTATTCTTCGTGAGACAGCGAATATCTACTGGATGGTGACAACTCGATGATTCCATGTTCACTATCTAGTAGAGATTTTTATTATGCTAATTTTAATAATTAAAATTAATGTTTAATAAAGTAATTATGTATTAGCGTTTCCTCCCGATGGATTTTCAACATTTTCCAGATACCTACCTTACTTGTATAAATTTAGTTTTGAGGGGTTTTTCTGCTTTGCCCCACTGCGCGCCGCTTCGCCTGGTCCCCAAGGTGCAACATTTCAAACGCTGGGATATATCGAATTTATAGGCACAATTTGTAGACATTGAAATTGTGGCATGCAGCGGGGAAAATACCGACGGACAAACCTAGTCCGATTTAGAGAAGAGGCCGACGCCATAACGGAAACGCTTTCTCTTCTTCGTGAGACATCGAATCTCTACTGGATGGTGAAAAATCCTAACCATACAGTAGAGATTTTGATTTTGTTAATTTTAATTAGCGTTCCTTCTCTATGGATTTTCAACATTTTACCGAGACCTTACTTATACATTCCACAACCTACGTTGCGCAGATGGTTAATTTTTGAAATATTTTGCTTATGTTATTATGAACGCTTATATTATTATAGAACGCACTTTCGGGTATATGAAGGGACCAGCTCCCATCGCCCAGGCCGAGATCACTTTTGAACAGGCTGTCAAGGGTTTCGGTTTGTCTTCGCATCTGCCGTTGTAGACGGGCAGTTTGACGTGCAAGGGGACTTCGCAATGAAACAGTTCCATGTGATGGACGAGCCCTTCATTCCCTTCTGTGACGTCCCTTTCGGCCTGTGAACACCAAGTGCTGATATTCGGATGGGCCTATTGAGTTCTACCAGCGGGGGTTATCTTCCAGGCTTACTCTTATAACATGGTGTCTTCTTTTGAGCGCCTCAGGCAAGCGAAGAGTGTGACACCAGTATGTAGTGTCACTTCCGGGCACCTGGACGTCTTTGACTTTGGGGTTGAAAATCCACGTGGAGGGCGAGATTGGAGGACGTTCGTCTACTCCGGGCGGTTTAACGAGTTGCACCCGTGTCATCCCGTGGTCAGGCAAGTCGCACAAGTTGGTACCAGTGATGGGTCCAGACCCGAAGGCCCAAACGACATGTGTTGTGGCGTCCTGTCGAAGGGAAAACTTATAGAATAAAAACCACTTACTTATCTCTTGATGCTCACTTAAAGGCCACTTACTTCAATCTGATAATGATGCGGTGTACATTTGTTGTACGGGCGAGTAAATACAAACTTGACAACGTCGCCAGTTTCATATCTGAAACCACTGCAAATGCTGCCCCGTCGGCCAAAATCATGAACGTGACATCCCCCACACGTCCACACGTTCTAAAACATGGTGTCATTCTTTTTTCAACTTTCAGAGTCAAGTTTGAAGTAGACCTGTGGACTTGAAACAGTTCTTACTGAGTGGCACACAACAAATTGACTTGTGGGAATTCTTCTACCGTATGTCTGATCCTGACCGGTAAGTATCATCACTTCTGGGGAACGAAACTGGTTTTTATGGAAATTTTTCGCTCTCCTTTTCCTCGCGAATCGTTAAACGTGATGTGAGCATAAACCTTACGGGTAGTATTATAGCCAGTATTGCCTTATTAGCTATAAACTCGTTGGAAGGTTCCCGATAAGAAGTTTCATGACTGTAGCCCGTTCATTCTTGAGAGATACATACAGGTATATCTACGTGTTATAAACGTTCCTTCGATCCCTAAAATTGACTCAGAATGGAATCAGCGGCGGATTTACCATCTTTTTTGTTTGTTTTAATAATCCTTAATTATTAAGGATTCAAATTTTTTTAAACGTTGCCGCCTGTGGGTACCCATGGGTACTACGTAGTATCGCCGCTTGTGACTATGTATCTCTCATGTTTTAACTTTATTTTTACTCTAGTACTGGGGGAACCCCCAGACCCCCCGATCATTAATGTTATGATCGAGGATGAATTCATTCATTGGTTTAAACCAATGAGACACAGAATGCGTTTTTCGGTAATTCGACCGAGGGAATCGACTCGGGGTGTGGGGTGGGGTTAGAAGGAGTTCTCGGTGGATAGGCGGGGGGGGGGGGGCATCGGGACAGGTTGGTTGTGGCCGGGACATTTCTGTTGACTTTTGACTTATCGTACGCCCAACAACTTCAATCCAAGTAACCTCCGTAAATACGATTGCACTGTCAGGTACCTAACTCACACTGGACTGCATGTTGTTCGTAAGGGCTGAGGAGGCCTCCCCCTATTGGAATTTCACTTTGATCTAGAGGGGGGAGAGGCTGTCACCTCACTCAGGTATAAATCCTTCAGCAGTGCATGTGAGTGGTTGAGGGTAGGTGAAGGAGGGTGGAGAGGGTAGCAGGCAAGGGTGGTAGTAGAACGGATGATACCGTATCGGTTCCCGTGAGGCGTGAATGAGTCCGTTTAGGTTCCTGAATTATGAACCTTGCTGTCTGAACCGCGTCCGTATCGGTTCCCTGTTTATTATTTTGCTCTTTGCCTATATTTTCACGTTTCACGTCAGGAGTTGAGCGATCAATCAGTCGCCTGGCGCGATTACACGAGGCCAGTAGGCGCCAGTAACCTTTTGTAAACTACACTGGCGTCCCGTGCCATGCCAGTCCAGTGGGAAAAAAAAGTCGCTCCAGTCGACTGTCCTCAGGAGTAGGTTTCGGGCCAGTCCAGTTCCTAGTCAAGAATCTAAAAACCCTCATCAGGAGAATATACATCCTGGACTAGAACCAGGGCGCTCAGGCAAAGCATTCTCCATTCTACCTCAAGCACGATCGTGTTCGAACACGAGGAAAAATACGGCAAATCAGCAAAAGGTGTGCGACTTGATTCAGGGGCTGACGGACGATTTTTCTAATGGTCGCGTATCAAGAATAGAGTACTTTTTAACCATGCCTACACTGTCCAACAAGTGCTTGGAAACTGTAGACAGTCCTAACTTAGGACTCATAAGCCTGTAAATGGGAAGGAGAATGTTGATAAGTGGGAACCCATGGGAACCGATACGGCCGAGGTTCCTTGGGATGTCGGAACCAATACGGACGTCTGGGAACCGATCAGGATACACCCAGTAGAACAAGGTAGGGCTCAGGAGGATGCCGCCTGGAAACAGTAGGTAGAGCAGGGGAGTGGTTGAGGCGGCGAGGGAACGTGAAGGAAAGCAGAGAAGCAGGTATGCTTGGGCCTGAGACAGGCAGAAGGACAGAGGCATTTTCAAGCCACAAGATCCTCGGAAAAAACACATTCTGCCTAACGAAACACATTCTTTACGTGTTATTGGCCAAACTGATCAAGTTGATGTTTCTAACTGGGCCAGGCTACTGGCTGGACATGATGCTGTTATTAACCGGAGCACTTTGTCGAACCTTTCAAATGAAGAATAGAAAAAAAGCGTCAGCTTTAACTGAAACGCATATATCAATGATGCATTTAAAGAGTGTGTGTCTTTCAAAGAGTTTATTGAAGGCTTTGATTTTTTCGAAATTCAGAACTCGCAGGCGAAAACGGGAAAAGCGAAGAGCCCAGGATTCCAATAAGGAAATTAAGGATCTACCTTTAGCTTACCTTTTACTTATGCGTGACAAACAGTTGACAACAGTATTTCCAAACTTGGATGTATCCAAGAAGAATTCTTCTTACTTTGTATGATGACATCAAAATTTGATGCATGATGATTAAATCATTAAACAATTAAATTTTAATGCATCTGGCGAAAGATCGTTCAGCATTTTGAAAAGAATTCTCAATTACATGGGAAATTCTTGTTCGGATTCAAGAGTACCTATCCAGCTTAGCTAGTTCTGTAGGTAGCCAACGCGGAGCTTTTTAGATCGTAAGCATTTGTAGAATTTTCGGTACTTTTCCGTTATACCCCCCCCCCCCCCCCCCAAATCGATTTTGGTTGGCTATGGGTGCGTTAAAGCCATCGGGAGGGGCTCGAAATCGAGTTCGGGGGGGGTGTTATAACGGAAAAGGGCTTGAATTTGGGTGCCTTAAAGCCATCGGGAGGGGTGTTTATGAACACTAAATCGAGTGGGGGGGGGGGGGGGGGGTATAACGGAAAAGTACCGAATTTTCGTCTCAGTAAGCAAGAAAATTTCATTTGGAAAATTCAAGAACCTAATGATAATATATTATGTTATAAACATTTATATAAGTATAGATATAAAATGATTGAATTCATTACACCCAGGGGCTGCAACAAGCCCAAGTCCGGCGCTTCCTCATCTAACATCTTGGATAAGTAAAGGCTGTTCAAACCTGTTGCAGTTTAACTTCATCAAGACTCAGGTTTCAACGCCCTCTGCTTACCATTAGTGCTGCAGAGCCGTTTCTGTTCGGTACGTAAACACAGTAGTCGCCCCCGTAGAGCTCGCCGCGATCTGAGAACCCCACAGCAAACCATTCGTCGGGTTTGATCCGGACGTGGACTGCGAACTGCACTTCACCGTTTTCCCGATTGAGTTTCCAGTACATTTTGTGTTTGGCCTCTTGGTCCAGGGCCACCTGGTAGACTCCGCTCCATCTGTTGGCATGATGTGTTCGGAAAAGACGTGACTCGGAGCACCGAATGTCAATTAAGTACGTTCAGAATCGAGAACCATAATATAGTACCTATATTATACTATACCAAAGTGATTATTAATTTGTAATATAACTTATATTATTATTAAATATTATTTAGATGGCTACTTAATAGGTACATTTCAAGTTTGAAGCGTTTAAAGTACAGATTTTAGATACCTAAGTAACTCCAGTTTTAAAATATAGGATTTTTGCGCTTATCAAATCCCAACCCAGATAGAACTAATTGCATCACGTTGTCATCCCAAGTTTAATTTAATTTGTTCAAGGAGTGGAGGGGGATGTTTTCTAATTTGACGTCTGGTTCCTTTCTAATTTGACTTGTTACTGTATGGGCGGTTGCTGAGGCCTGAGGGGAGTTGGTGTTGTGAATAGGAAAACACGGTAAATTAACCACAAGGATGTATTATTCTTTTAATTAAATATAGCGAAATTCTACGTCAAAAAGCAATTAATTTACAAGTTAAAAAAAAGAAATCTGTAATTTGGCCCCCGAAAATTGATTTTACGTCCAAAATGACCTCGAATCCGACCCTTCATTTGACTTTTGACATACACCCACGGAATAGAGAATCTACGTTCCGTGACATTCATCAAATCCAACATATTATGTTGCCATATACCTACATAGATCCCCTCGGTGAGGTCAGATGGGTCTAGGACCCATTGATTGATTCTACGTCCTGAAGTTATTCGTTAACGACTTCACCCTCTACCCTCCCGTAGCCCCTTTTTAGCCTCCCAGAGCCCCATGGGTCAGAGAGATCGGGATGAAAACCTTGCGGACACAACTAGATGGAGCACTGGATATTTTGTCAAAATTTCAGATTTTAAATGAAAATTCCTGCCACCCAAACGGCGTGGACGGCGGACGGACGTTTCACTTTTCGAATCTACACATCAAATACCTAGGTACAAACGCATCTACGCATTAGGACAAATAATAATAATAATTATTATTATTATAATAATTATAATAATAATAATTATTATCAACCTGTTTTCTCAAAATTATTCTTACTTTAATGAATCAATATACCTTCTGGCTTTCAGATTAAACTCACCGAGTCGCTGTGACGGACGTCAGTGTCAGCAGCAGTGCAGCACTCAACAGCTCGGGAGCCATGTGGTTTTGGTTACGCGACCTGCTCCACCGCCAGCCCTCGACTGTCGTCAGATGAGGTCGTCAATGCCCCCAAGACTATAAATTGAAGGGCGAGTTCTCCGCCTTTCCAGGATTCTCAGGAACGCGGGAAATACTCCTCCATGCGGCGCCTCACTTATATTAACTCGTTCCTTCTCAACCCCCTTCAATATTCCGAATTCCGCCCCATCCTATATGCCATTCAATCAATTGCGACCTCATTTCTTCGTCATTTTGATAATAAAATTTATTAAATTTAATCATGAAAAATGCGTCTGAATTCATTAAAACATTCAATTTTAGTGTTGGAACGAGTGTTCCAGGAGTTGGCGGTTGCTCAAAAAGAGTTACCTACCGATAGGATCAGCAAATTTTGAACTTTAAGGACGCACCACTCGTCGGTCTGGTGACTCAGGAGACTTGTTTTCATAGCCCATAATGGAGGTCCGTGCAATAAGGCGTATAGCACTATAAGCCCTTCTTGCGGGGAACGCGGAAATCGATCCGTCATGATGTTTTCTATACAGGTATCAAGTTTCAGGAAAAAATTCGCATTTGTTTTGTTTTACCCTTCTTTTTTGTGTTAGCTGTAATACGCCCTTCTTGTGGGGAACGTCTGTGAGCTGTCTTCTCATTCTGTAATCAATTTTTAGCGCAACCTTTTTCCAAAAAATGGAAAGGTGCGCTCACCTCTTCGACATGTATGTTTTTAGCGCAACCTTTTTCCAAAAAATGGAAAGGTGCGCTCACCTCTTCGACATGTATGTTTTTTTTTTTTTTTTTTTTTTTTTTTTTGTGTGTACAGAGCATCACGCCCGAGCGGCTCAACAGATTTTCATGAGGGTGGTCTCATTGTCATCAGCGAGTTCCGGGGGTGGTTTTAGGCTACCTTGATTTTCCCTCCCTCATCCCCTTCATCGGTTTTCGGGAGGTCCTTCACGACGAAAGTTGTTTATCTCTGATGTGTAACTAAGGAGGCCTCAAAAGGGGGACGGAAGTTTTTGTCCGATTTCGTTGGTACAAGGGTCTATGGAATGAGCTTTTCAGGCTGATTCCAACGACTCCAAAACGATTTTTGCAGCCTGAGCCGTTCGTTACCTCTGATCGGCATAAGGTTTTATTACGCATCGGTCGTTAGGGTGCAGTTGTTTACGTAATGAGCATCACGTGGATGATGTGTTGTGTGGCATAGTTTGGTCGCTAGATACCTACTGTTTCTTAGTTTCTCTCGCTCATTAAATATATCGTAATAACAAAAAGGTTGCGCTCATCTATTCAATTCAATTGATGGCTTGTTTTTGCATTGGGTTTGTTTTTAAATCTTTTGATCTTTTTTTCGATCATTCTAAAAAATACTGTTCATCAAAAAATATTTTTCTTGTTTTTCCTTCAAAACTAATATTCTCCAAGTTCATAAGCCCTTCTTGTGGGGAACAGGCCCGAACGTGACACGGAGGGTTGATAAGCAATGCGATCAGCTTCATAGCTTTCTTAGTGTTCCTTCTTGGGAGGATTTTGTTTGCCTTCACGAAACGTCAGCTCGACAATGCTGGCCTTACTTGCTGGCCCATGGGCTAGTTGGTGAAATAGATTTTCTCAAGTGCGCGTTGAACATGCTGCTGGAATGGTGCCCTTGTCTTTTGTTCACCCTTCAAGTGCCCATCAAAACTGAAAACATAATAGAAACTTTCTCCTTTTGAGCGACACATGCTGCACCATGGTCTGCGGAGCGGCTCATTGGCCTCAGCGTACTGAACCTCTTTTTTTGCCATCACCTCCCTTCACTACGAGTGTGTCGGTTGACGGAATTCTCGTCTGATGAATGAGCCGATGCGAACGGGCCGCGAGGGAAATTCCATCGGATTTTCTAAGCTTTGAACTGATGCCAAGAGGTCAAAATAACTCTGTCAGTCTGGAAACTCCCTGCGGCCTGTTAACAGGCTGTTTTGTAAGTCGATTTCCGATAGTTGAGCTTCAAACCTCCCGGATGTGCGTTGGCTGAGGTTCAGCTTCTCAAACATGAAGTGGCCGGTGTGCTTGTGCCTCGTGTTTTTAACCAGGTTCGCTATCAGCGAGGAAAAAACCAACTTCCTTAGGATCGGTAAGTCAACTGTTTGTTTACATTTGAATGATTCAGTGGGAGTGGAGACACAGAATACTGGGAATAATGACAACTACAACTTTGTACGGTACCCGTGAAAGCCTCAAAAGTGAAAGTGATCATCTTCACTGTTTCGCAATTCGAACCAAAATTTAACGTTGAAGCCCATGAAATGAGATCCAATACAGATTGGAATTCAATCTTAGATATAAAAAAACCTTCCTAAAAACTTTATTATGGTAAAATACAGAAATAGTTTTTATTTCAAAAATTTAATTTCGATTGATATTATTGGAACTATTTCTCTTACATTGTCTTATTGGATCAATCCTTAATATTTGTGAGAGGGAAAGATTGTCAGGAAGTGGGGGAGTCGTCAAAGTCAACTTCGTTCACTGTCCGGCTATTTCTGCCCGAAAGCGGTTTCAGTGTTTTGGCGGCGTTGGGAGATGTTTAGAAAGATAGGCACTCATCCGTCGTGGACGGTGGATTGAAGATAAACAGCCAAATAAATATTTCGGACATCGCAAGAATCGCAGTAGCGTGACCATCGTGTCGAATGGATCTACTACATGCTCGATTTCACGTTGGCTTTTCGAAAAATCGAAATTCCCTGAAAGCTAAGGCTTCTGGGAATCTATTGCAGAGCTGCTCCCCTATTAAATTTCCTCCCCCTGATTCCCTATTAAATTAAAAAAAAATTCTGCAAACGCTTTTTTGTTGGATTCTGCGTACAAAATTACCTCGAAAACAATGTCTTAAAATCAAACGAGGTCATCATCCTCCCACTTGTAGCCGTGGTTGGACCCATATTAATCCAACCACGGCTACAAGTGGGAAGATGATGATATAAACCAATATATCGATACATCGATATTATTTGTTCAGTGAATGTTGTACCTAAGAAGTTGTAGGTAGGTACCTACCTAACTGAATTTGGAATAACATTCAACAAGATGGTTGTTCTGGGGAAACGTATTCATTATCCCACAGCCTTCAAGGGGAAAGACAGGGAACCTGTCTTAACAACACTTTTACTTGTTAGTGAAGCTACAACACACAATAAACAATATAGTCAGCAACACAACTACGAGCGTTCATTGCAGAAACAACCACTTCATAGCTACCGTTGTTTCGATTGATTTAAATCAATTCGGGACCAAAAATGTTGTAAGTCTATGAGTTATAAGTTATGAGTCTTGGAAAAAATCAGCGAAAAAGTGAAGAAGTGGAAAACTTGAACACCAAAAACAAGCGTGTCAATTAAAGACATTTTCATGTCAAGGGTCGAGACTCTCATGAGGGTCACTCTTCCCGTTTTAAAAAAAAATGAAACTCATTTCTTTTTTGCTTTTTACAACAGCAGGAGCATTTTTAGAAGAGAGCGAATTCGCTTATAGAATAACAGTTATTCTATAAGCGAATTCGCTCTCTGAATAGTTACTATTCATAGTTATTCTATAATAGATTAAGTGGAGGCCTCCACTTAATCTTCACCCGGGTGAAGAACGTTAATGCAGTACGCAAAAAAAATCGTTAATAAAATACAATTTCATTCTAATTTTTTTTAAAAAATATCCGATATTTTGGATTAGTTAAACGATAAATTTTTGAAATATCGATAGATTGAGTATCGACATTGTTCTCCGATAGTACTTACTCGTATCGAACGGATAGTATCTATTCAAAAAATACTCGGTAGGTATTGAAAGAAAAGAATCGATACCACACTCGTATCGATAAGCGTCGCGCATCCCTACTCATTTAAAATGAGTCATTATAATTTGATGTAAGTACCTAGAAGTGAACCACAGTGTAGGTTGGATAAGTGAACTTAGGTGTGAAATTCACACCGTGAATGTAGGTGTCATTGTGTCTATTTCTCACTACAGGCCATCCACCTTCATTGGACGTTGCCAACCGTCGATGTACCTATCCTATTTCCGTCAGGTAGTAGACCTACATGTATGTATACATGTATACAGGTATACCTGTGTGTAGGTGTGGCAACAGGTCGTGCTATCCAAGGAACTATTGGTATAACGCTCTCTGTTACTCTCTGTTACTCTGTGGTATAACGTGTGTACCGTCCACGTTTCCATAGCTATGTTTAGTAAACATTGTTTACCCGCGTGGTTGACTATCAATGTGTTGCCGATGTAGGGGTCCGGTAGGTACCGGCAAAAAGCGCCAATCCCCCATTTATGGGGGGGTATTGGTGTCTCATAAGCGCCAATTGTTCTCTGTTACTCTGTGGCCAGGACGTTGCCATTCCTTTGTGCTAGTGATGTTTTCCTTGAAGTGACAGAAGTGCCAGCTAACTAGCAGTTAGCTTTGGTTTTTATCAATAATGTCGATGGCTTCGATGGATCGGCTGATGCTTATTGTTTCCGGCCGGTGTTTGATCTCGTTCGATTGGGAACTCTCTCCCCTGGTTAATAACCAGGGGAGAGAGTTCCCAATGGTTATCAGTTTTGTCTTCACCATGTTTCGAATAACAACGACGAATAATGGTGCTCGCTGCCTCGTACTCAACAACTACTTTTACAGACAATTTCGCGATTGTAGTGATGGAAGAGTGAAGTGGCGTTGTACGAATCGACTTTGTCGTGCATTTTTGATCACAAATGGCAGCGTGAATAATATTCCATCATATTATGATTTTATCACATGAGCACAGTCACTCGGAAAACACGGATCGATACGTGGATCGCCATACGATTAGAAGTTTATGCAAACGCACAGCTGAAGGGCAAATGTGTGAGAGGCCCTGTAAAATCATCCGCCATGAATTTTGTTCGCTGGAAAACTTAAGGCTAAATCAACAGGACCGGCTATTATAGCGTATAATACGACGCGTCGTGCAATTTACCGCACTACATTTAGTGCTTACGTTAACGTAAGTCATTTCATCAGGTTTAAACGATCCATGAGCGAGGAAATAACTGCTAGGTACATCCAATTAGCATTTTGCTTCTTGCCTTCAAAAACCACCGAGTGCTATTCCCAGCTATGCGAGTTTCTAGTTCAATTAGGTATGTGCTTCGCACGGCCTCATATTACTGCCGTCTATGATCGTGCTTGATTTTGAACTCGCAACACATCAGGGATTTCGGCTTGTGTTCCCAACCCTGGCGCTTATGTCATCCAGCCTGGCGCTTCTATCAAATTTGGTTTCAAGGAGATTGGCGCTTACGTACACTTTTACAAAGAGATTGGCGCTTATGGTATGCACACGTAGGGGTCATGGGTTTTGAACCCCATGGCGGGTGAAGGAGTCCCTTTGACTTGGTTTATATAAACGCTTTGGCTCCACAAATACCTATGCACCTACATCTACCTCACCCGACTCGGGTTATAAAGCGATACCATACTTGGTCAAATATGTTGTGTATCGTTTATTCTTACTGTGACCGAGAGTGGCTGACGCAGACTGATTTAAACTTTTTATCGTTTGAGGCCACGAGCGATACCTACCAGCAGTCTGGTGGCTCATCTCGTCTCGTACTGTGCCTGAGGGGAGCCCTCTCAGAGAGTGACGCAGCCACAAGGCTCCTGAATCATAAAGTATGTCAATCATTTGTCGACAGGAGCCATTTTCGATCGAGACGACGACTGGGCACGATACGCCTTCAAAGCTGCCATAAGAGTCGTAAACCAGGATGAGTCACTGCTACCGGATATAGAACTAGTTGGAGATATCGCCTTCACGCCGCCGACTGGAGCCTTTGGCGTCGAAGAAAAGGGTTCGTTCTACGATTACTAGAAAAAATTGCTGTGAAGTTGTCTCAGCTCATGTCATTTTAATGTTGATTTCCCTCAGTTTGTCGCCTGGCGAAAAAAGGGGTCGTCGGTATCGTCGGCCCGACGACAGCAGTCACGTCCAATCACGTTCAGAGTTTGTGCGACACTTTGGAGATACCCCATATCTCGGCCAGGTGGGACCCGCAGCAGAGAAGAAGCAGCTGCCTCGTCAATTTGTTCCCTCATCCCTCCGTCTTGGCCCGAGTAAATCAGCCGTCTTCTCTTTAGTACAGTTGAAAGCTTTTAATTTTGCCAACGCTAATTAACATTTTGGCCAATTCCTCTCGCAATGAGCCATCCAAGCGTTACTATTGAAGATATTTTCGAACACACCTGGCATAGCGACTCGCTATTAGCGAGCTCAAGTGAAGTTCTTAACTTGGCAAATATTATTTATATAGGTAGTGGTGGTAAAAATGCTCATTTCTTTCACTCTTCTGCTATACCTAACGTTAATTTTATTACAGGCCTCTGCCGAACTCGTCAGAGCTTCAGGATGGACGGGGTTCACACTGCTGTATGACGATTTCAACGCTCTTCGTCGGATGGGAGATCTTCTGAAGATTGCTGACGATAAAACGAGCTACACAATTTCCGTCCGACAGGTCAAAGGAAAGCCTGGGGATGAAGGCAATTTCAGGTAACCTATTGGGTAATAAGATGAATTTTGTTACTTTAACTGTATGGCCTCACCGAAGACCCCTAATGTCCTCATTTCAATATTTCTTTCTTGTAGGCCTTTGTTGCAAGAGGTGAAGCATTCAGAAGAGAAGAATTTCGTTGTTGAAGTGTCCACCGATAAACTTTACGACGTTCTTCTTCAGGCCCAGCAAGTTGGGCTCGTCGGAACTGAGTACACCTACATAATCACGTCGTTGGTAAGAAAATCCTTTGAATTCACGCGTTCTGAAAGATGTGCAACGGCTAGCGACGTTTGCCTCTTCCTATTTCAGGATCTCCATACGATCGACTTGGAAAATTTCAAATGGGCCGGCACAAACATTACTGGCCTGCGCATATTCAATACGGAGACTTCCCATTTCAAGGAAATTGCGAACTTGATGGCGTTGATAAAACGAGAAGAAGAGATCGGTGACGAGGTAGGAGCGGAGTCTTAGTCGTGAAGAGGAGCCGAACGGAAAACCCTCCCCATAACAATGATGTAAAAGTGATGAACCATTTTTTTCCGAGTTTGGTTGGGTGAACCCCAGCATGAGACCCTTCCCGGTTTTGTTGTGATTTCGTCTTGCGATTTGCAAAGAACCCCAGCCCCTGAATTTGATGAGTTTTTATTTTTCCTAGAGTAGAAATATTTGTAAATACGTGGTGGTGGGGAAGTGCTGCTAAAAAATCACGTTTTTTAATCATTAAAAAACGACAATAATTATTATTGTCGTCTTTTCAATGTTCAGTCCGAAATTGATATGTTTCATTTCAACGTAAGAGTGAGTTGTTTCTTCAATTTTAGTACTGGCACCTTGTCAGCCGACCCCAACGATAATATTTAAAATGGATATCGATTTTTAGCAGCACTGGTCATGTGTGAGACATTTTTTGGCCTGCCCTGGGTGATTCAGGACAATAAAGTCAGCTCTGTTGCCATCCAACTGCATGGTCAACTCTTTCTGAAGGGTTCATATCAGTGATATCGTTTTACAGGTTTGTTTGAAATATGCACAGAAAAGTGATAATGTTCTCCTACGCATGATGAACCTGTAGGGTGTGTGCCATCACAACGAACCCGTTGCTGGGTATGAGGGCAGTAGTAAATACCGTCAATCCCTCTTTATAAGAATGGGATAGTAACTGAATGGGATAGTAAAACTGTTTGTAAAAACAACTCCCCAGGAATTGAATTGGAGCGAGTTTTATCATGTGGAATCACTCAATATCAGATTTTGCATTTTATTTTGGTTTATTATTCTTGGAATAATACACCTATGTAATCGCGACGGAGGTCGACGACTCCGATCGGCCTCAAAATCTGACATAATCCGTTTCAAGAGGTCTAGATTCCAAAACCTAAATGTCCGTCTGCCGTCCGGGCCGTTTTGGGCTGTAGGAATTTTTTTTTTAAATCTGAAATTTTGACAAAATACTTGGTTTACCATCTAGTTGTGACCGCAAGGTTTTCAGCCCGATCGCCCAAACCCGTGGGGCGTTATGGGGCTACGGGAGGGGTTTTTAAGGCTTTTGGCTATGGGATTGAGTTAGGCGTCGTTTTCGAAGTATTTTTGGACTTAGAATCCATTTTTGGGGGTCCCGGAACGATCCGATTTCACTGTGGGGATCTACAGGGGCTACAAATGAGATTTTGAAGGATCCCAGGAGGTCAAATATTTTCCGAGTTAAAACCTTTTTTTTGAAAAAATAAAAAAATTTTTTTTTCCAAAATGTGTTCTGCTGACACCGAATTAGTTTTCGCACAAGTAACCTATATCAAAGAATAATAAACCCTGTGTAAAATTTGCAGCGTATTTCGTTGGCGGTATTTACCAACGCCCGGATAAGAAACGCCTGATTTGCACTCAGCACTCTCGTACCGTGCGTTGTAGGCGCCAATATTGAACCCTCCGGAGAGCCCAAAACCCCAAACCCTGATTGAATCACTAAGAAACTACTTTTATCGCAGGGGTCAAGTGGCGTATTCGAGTGGAATGGGTCCAAAAGACGCCACATACACAAAGATTCCACTCACAAATCTAAATTACGGACTGAGCTGTTCGAAAATGACATCCCACGAGTAAGTTACGCATTTAACTCTCAACGTATCGGCAGAGTACGCTTCATCTGACTGACTCCATTTTGTCCGGCAGGTGGAAGCGATGTTGATATACGATGCGATTCTGTCTTTTGCCGATGCTCTCCACAACTTGGGAGTGACACGTATGGAGTCAGTGGACTGCAAAATGAAAATGGCATGGGAATCGGGATACAGCCTCATCAACTACATGAAAATGGTGAGCACCTACAAAAGACGTGAACGCGCGAAGGCTCTATAATATCCGTCAACCTGTTTTTCAGAGTGAACACGAAGGGCTATCAGGAAGCGTCAAATTCGACAACGAAGGATTCAGAACGGTCTTCAGCCTGGACATCATGGAACTTACTCAGGATGGGTTGGAAGTCAAAGGCAACTGGTCCTCTTTCGACGGGGTTAACATCGACCCCAGGGAAGAAGAGTTCAGCTTCATAAAGGAGAACGACGACCTCAGGAATTACACTTTTGTCGTCATTATTGCCTTGGTAAGTCTCTTACTCTTTATTGTTATTGTACTTGTTTAGAGAGTAGGTAGTAGTAACAACAACCCCCAAACAGTAGGTAAGGCCCACTTTTACTAAATGAATTCTTTCCTTCATTATGACAACAGTGTTCGTGGAGGTTATGTGTACTGTTTGTTCCTCTTCCTTCGAAAATTCACATTCCACTTCTGTTTCCACAGATCAGAAACAATCACACAATGGAGAGTTCTTAAAGCTGCTCGATGCCGCTTTCAAAGCAGTGCTCTGTTACTTAATCGATGTCCCATCCGTACTAATATTAGGTTTGTTCCAGGTCTGACGGCGTCTGTCGGGGGCGCTTGAGTTTGGGGGAATGGTTGATAAACGATGGTCGTCAATTTCCACACTTCAAACCTTTTAATATAATTATTAAAAGTGTCTGGGACCGGTCTCGGGTAGTTCCTTATCCAAATGTGTATCTCTGAGACTAACTGTAACTTCCATTCATGTACCTATCCTTTTACTTTCCATTCAACCAAAGCGAAGATCCTCTGTTGGACAGCGGTCGACAGATCCCGGGTTAATCGCACTCAACTAGCTGACGGTTTCCGTCCACCTGCTGTCAACCTCTGTTAACAGCCCGTCATACCTGGAACAAACCTATTATCGAACCATATTGTTGGGTTCCTGCTTTATGTGGTTGAGGTTGAATGTCTACTCGATGGTTTACATAAATTGAACCATCGAGTAGACATTCAATCTGTTAAGAACGAAATCAAAGGGTGGGTCTTGCACCAGACATAAGGCAATAGGTAGATAGGTACTGCTACATACTGTTTTGTGAAGAACATAATTATCGAGTTATCATGGAATCAATCTATTTATTTAAGGGGGTTCCCAAAAAATCGAATTTTCGGAAAATATATTATTAATTGAATTAGGCATGAAAATTCAAAATCTTGGGTCTAAAAAGCCACAAGTTACGGACCCGCTTCAAAAACCCCCTGGCTGGGCCGCCTTCATGTTCTAATACCTGAAGCCGTCATGTTGTCAGTTAAATTTCGGTTATGGGTTCGACATACTCAGCTGTTTCCTAGTATGTTCAACAGTTGAACTTCAATTGCAATTCGTTGGTCATGGAGGAAAATTTCTTTCCTCTATGACCAACGAATATTTAAAACATCGATTTAGTCAGACATAGATTTCTTTGTGGGTGGCCAACCCTCAAAACTTCATTAAATTTTAATTTAACAGTTTGAAACTGAAAATCAAACAGCTGGATGTTGTTTGTTTTGTTTGCTATGGCATCCGATGATGCTGCTACTCGTATTATTCGGCTCCGATGACAATTCGGCATGATTGATGAACTGATCACTTTCAATACAATTTGATCTGATTTGACTTTATTACCCCCATGACAACTTAAATTGGGCGACTGGGGGAATTGGAGCGATTTTTCACTGTTAAACCATAGAGTAGAGATAGAAGTACATCATTAAATGATCATAAATTTTATGAACAACATTAACTGTAAGAATATCATAATACCTACAACAGTTGGTACAACTGTTGTACCAGCAGTACCAACTGTTGTATTATGATAATATCATAGAATATTATTCTATCACTATAGTATACTTCTCCACTCAACAGTGAAAAAGTCGTTACTATGCACTCAATTATTTTCCAATTCGTAGTGGCTGTTTCTCTACACACCATGCCTGTTCCGTTGTTTATATTGAGTTCATTCTCGATAATAATAACGTGAGATGGTCTGAGGTATATAATGATAAAGATTGTTATGATATGATGCCCAGTTGATCTCCGGTGGTCCGGTGTGCAGGCTTCAAACTTGTATCTGGCTAGCGCCAGAGTGGTTCGATTCCACCTGCTGGGCGGGCCTTTCTTTTAATTTTTTATTTCATCGCTTGCACTCACAACTGTCCGATTTTTACAGACTCACCCATACGGTATGCTGAAGGAGTCCAGCAGCCGGCTCGAAGGGAACGACAGGTTTGAAGGGTTTGGCGTCGATTTGATCAAAGAGCTGTCCGAAATGACAGGATTCAATTTCACTTTCCGAGTTCAAGAAGACAAAAGCAGCGGGAATCCGGTTCAAAAGCCCGATGGCACGAGGGTTTGGAATGGGATGATCGGCGAAGTTTTAGCTGGAGTGAGTGCCATTGAAATAGTCGACAGATCTCGCGTAATGTAAGATAATATCTTTAAGGTTAATATTATGTAAGGTTCGTCCAATTTTGGGTCTGATTCATTCAATTTCATCATATTTGGGAGGGTGCTAGGGTAGGTGGGGCCCCGCAATTTTAGTTTTTATAAAATTGTTGTTGGTGTAGACTAGTTCACTCCTCAATTTCAATTTGGAGTCGTAGATTGGGATGTTACCAAGAACTCCTCGAAGTCCAGCCTTTCCAGCTACGTTATCTACCGAGATATATGAAAGTTGGAAAAATATGAACAAATATGCTACAAAAGGAAAACGCTAGAAATTCTCGTTAGGAACATAGATTCTATTGTCACAAAAATACCATAATATTATTACAAAATTCATCAAAATACTTAATAGCTGTACTAAGAAAATATTTTCACCCCAATTTGTTAAGTATGTAGGGAAAAAGTATCCTCGTGACTTTTGAAAACTAACTGGCGTATTTGTTCCAACGGGATATAGAAACCTGTTATATAGGATAACGTTTAATGTACCCACGAGTGATTCGTTGGACCTTCTGTTTTCAACTTACTCTGTACAATGCTGAAGTGAAAAATCAGAAAAATTTAAATCAACAGACCGGAAAACAATCTCAACTCATTTTTCCCCTCACAAAAGTCATAACGCCATGAAATTCCGTGTATAACTTCGTTTCTCCAGAACGAACCCCCGCGCATACAAATTTTGTGGGTTTGCTCAAAAACCAATGCGGAGCTTCACCCCACCCTTCACGTGGCGTCTCCACCCAGCTAGTTGTCTTTGAAATGTTAATTTGTTTACTTTGTTTTTTACAGAGAGCAGATTTGGCGATTGCTGATATCACCATCACGAGAGAGAGAGAACACGACGTGGATTTCACAGATCCTTTCATGAGTTTAGGTGTGCATCTTTCGTCTAGCGACTTTTCTTGCCGAACATGGCTACTTCTTCCTGATACCTGTTTGGTTTAGGGATGGAAAACCAAATATCCGGATATCGGAGATCCGATCGGATGAATATCAAGCATCCGGAAACGGTCCGATGTCTGGTTCAAATCCAGATATCAGCTGTTTTTCTGAAAAATCCTTAATTTTTCTCATTTTAGTTCCTAGTAGTATGACAACACTGCTGCTATCTCAAGGGCGAAGTAGCACACAAGAATCCGCGGTAATGGGGTAATTTATTTCAAACAAAGGTCCTACCTAAAACGACAAAGAACAGAATGGCAGTGCCGTTACTAACGCCATCTCTCGTTGGCCACTGAACTACAATGAAGTAGCTAGCAAGCTGAGTGAGATCAAGAGTCAAATCAAGATCGACCTTAGACCAGACGCCTTCTCGTCTTCTGCTTCATTTTCAAGCAAATATCTTCCATTTTCAGAAATTTGAAAAAGTACGAATATCCGGTTACTGGATATTTCAACCCACTTCGATCCGGCCACAATCTATCCGGATATTAAAAAGAAATATCCAGATATCGTTCACGGTCTTTCCATCCCTGGTTTGGTTGGTTCCTCTGACTCTCTGCTTGTGACAACAGTCCTGAATCCCGTAATAGATGCAACACATCTTTTGTCACAAGTTTTAATTGAGCAAAAAGTCCCTCTGAATTTCCAATGTAATTTATAACGTCGGGCTTCTTTGTCGTCACATTGTAACCAGTTAACCTCAACCCCAGCGCTTCTAGTGTTCGAATCGCTAATCTTCTTTTTTGTCTTTTTAAAGAAGGTCACTTACGCCATTTTAACTCGTGTTTCTCAGGAATCAGCATACTCTACCGCAAACCAGCCGCTGCACCTCCAAGTTTGTTTTCGTTTTTGTCTCCATTCAGCTACGAAGTCTGGGGCTATATGCTGTCTGCTTACTTAGGAGTTTCCTTTTTGCTTTACATCATGGCACGGTATAGTTACCTAACGTTAAGGTGCTGCTTATTAACTTGAACAGTTATTGATTCGACGTGTTTTCATTTTTCTTTCTAGGATAAGCCCTCAAGAATGGACTAACCCTTACCCTTGCATAGAAGAACCGGCGGAACTTGAGAATCAGTTTAGCATGTCGAACTCATTGTGGTTCACGATTGGTTCCCTCATGCAGCAGGGTTCGGAAATCGCACCGATGTAAGTGCATTGCGAGCAACCAGGGGTTTTGCCGTTACCTACGCTGGTCTTGGATTTTGAAAAAAGTGTGTTCTCACGTTTTCCACAGAGCAGTTTCCACTCGTATGGTGGCGTCAATTTGGTGGTTCTTCACGCTCATCATGGTCTCGTCGTACACTGCGAACTTGGCCGCATTTTTGACCATCGAGCAAAAAGTCGAGGCTTTTCGCGACGTCAAAGAGCTGTCAGAACACGAGACGATACGATACGGAGCGAAAAGGGGAGGCGCCACCGCCAATTTCTTTAGGGTAAACTAACCATAGTTCACACACTTGGGTGAAACGTGCGTATTTCGCTGCTCCTTGGAAAACGCCTTTCAACGCGAATTCTCCCGCAGGACTCGCACGACCCAGTTTACCAAAAGATGTGGGGAATCATGTCAGCCAATTCGGAGCTAATGCCTGAAACGAACGAAGCTGGGGTCGACCGTGTGGACAGCTCAACGGACTACGCTTTCCTTATGGAATCAACGAGCATCGAGTATGAAATGGAAAGGCGGTGTAATCTTTTCAAAGTAGGGAAAGAACTGGACGAAAAAGGATACGGCATTGCAATGAGACAAAGTACGTGAGAATTTGACAAGTGTGTGTCTCGTTGTACCTACTTGAAAAAAATCCATTTATCTGGTTTTAGATTCAACGTACAGAAACATTCTCGGAAGAAGCGTCGTCAAGCTGAGAGAACGGGGTAAACTGAACGAGCTCAAGAAGAAATGGTGGCGTGAGAAGAGAGGAGGAGGTTCCTGTCTGGTTAGACCCAGGCCTGTCTATGTATTTGTTCCCATGAGGCCGTGTTGTGATTTGAGTCTACGTTTCCAGGAGGATCCTCCAAACGACGCGGACGACCTCGGCCTCGACAATGTCGGCGGAGTTTTTGTCGTTCTACTCGGCGGCTGCATATTCGCCATTTTTATCGCGTTCGGTGAACTCAGTTTTGCTATTTACATGAATGAAGACAAGGTACGTAAAATTAATATAACCTAACTACAAAATTTGTATAAAACTACAAATATTTAATATAGTCAGTGTGATTCAAACATTGTTCGGGTTTGTTGCAGACTTCTTTCAAAGAGGAGTTGAAAAAAGAGTTGAAGTTCATTATGCAGTGCCAGGGAACAGTTAAGCCGAGGAAGGCGGTGATCAGCAACAGCGGCAGCAGCAACACTCTCAACTCCCGGCCGTCCAGATCTCGTTCCAGGTCGAGGACATCTGTCGCGAGATCGAACAACAAAAGCATCCTCTTCCCCACATTTCCCTTGCAGGTTGGTTAAGTAAGTGAGTCGACCGTCACTACTTCTTTTATAGCTCTCCCTTCGATTCGCGGTAATTTATTTCGAAGAAGCCTGTCAACTCAAATTCTCGATGAAGTTTACTCTTTGCAAGTTTTCGCCGCATAATCCAGTTAATCAAGTGCTGATACAACTACTTAAATTCCTCCATCATTATTAATTTTATCAGTAAATATTTTTGTGTAATATAAATTATTATCTTATTTTTATAATAAAATTGTATGCAATGTTGCTGGTCTAATTGAATCTCCTGCTTCGACTAAATTGATGATGGATTTGCGTAGCAAAAGTAATCAAGTACGAAACACGTCATCTGGGAAGCACTTTTGATTATGAAAGACTTTTATTTCGTGTAAGATAAACATTTAGTGTGTTCTGCCATGTTCCTAGATTAACTCAGGCAAGGTGGAGTATGAAGGGCCGAAGATGTGCAATGTTCTGCCATTCAATTATGAAGAGCTGATGACGTTTTGTTTGAACAATCGCTAGGTACTTCAGAGTGGCAAGAAGATGCCTTTTCGGAACCAAAGCTGATCAACGCAGGAATGATCACGAAAGTTGGCACAGCCGTTCTGTCGGTCGGAGATATATATTTTTTAAAATCAGTCTTCGGCAGTACTGCATTCCTTAGAGGGTTTGATTGAGGCGGTAAGCAGCAACACATGCCCCTGCCTACTGGACTGCCTCTAAGCCTGCACAGTTGCTGGTTGGAGTCGATTTCACATCCATCAGGTTGGGCACAGCATATTATGCCCTTTCCGAGGCTTTACTGTTGGATAGAACACACGCCCTCGCCGAATGGCCGTACCATTTGTATTGGGGGGTTGGACACTTCCTGACGCACCAGGTACGCCGAGTGGGCACATCCAGGAACCTCATTACCTCATTCTGGGTCGGGATACTCCCGTCCCAACAGCCGTGTTGGTGGGCTGGACATATTACGCCCTATCCAGAATGACAGCTTCAACATTCACGAAAACATCTTGAGTTGGAAACCTCACCATCTCACCACTAGAAAGCTGTCGTCCCGAGGAATGGCTCAGGACCTATTGGAAGACATGCTGAGCCCTCCTTTGCAAGGGTGTCTCCTTGCAATTTCATTACCATCAATAGCCCAATAGCGGTGATCATGCGGTCGGAAAATACAATCAGAAAGGTAATCGGTCAATATCAAACATGCAATGCAAAGTGAATGAGACAAAGCCTGCGAATTTCACCCTATTGTAAAAGTTAAAATTATCTGTGTTGACGACTAAAATCTGTGGTTGTCTCTGGGTATTGTTATTTTAGTAAAAACTCAACCTGGAAGAAATCAAGAAGGTACCTTGTTTGGTATGAGTTGGTTAGGGAGAGAGAAAAAATACACTCGTATTTTTGTTTTTCTGTCTTCGCGGTAGAAAATGTGAGGAGAAAAAACAGAGGTATATAAATATTTTCCTCATTATAGATGCTAGGTTTGAATTTTAAAATTGGATTCCAGCGTTATTATAAGAGGAGACCAAGAGAATTTGTGGGAACCCGTCCCCCATGCCCATTTCCCATATAGGCTTGACCAAATGCCAAGAACCAAATATAATTATCTCAGTCGGGTCCGGTCACCCTTCAAGTAAACGCGGGGTGTGTTGTGTTTAGTTTTGCGGCCGTTTCAATTTCAAATTGTCTTTTTTTTTTATCGAGCGTGGAACAAATGTAAAACGACAGTTTCGCCATGTTGACGCTCCTGTTCCTCCTGAGCTTCTCGCCTGTGGTCTGGTGTCTACCCGAAGTCATCAAAATCGGTCAGTTTACTGATGAATAGCCGAAGAAATATGAAGTAGGTTATGACATAGGTACCTACTTATTCAGTTCCTAACATTGTTCCGCTGAATAGGTAGTTAAGTTGACGTTTTCGTACATTTAGAGAATTCCTCTTCACTATAGTCATTTCCATAATTCGTCACTTGATTTCTCATATTCGTACTGGTGGCATCATTTTTGTTGTTGTTGACGTTGTGGTTTTCTGATCGGAGGCTCCGGTAGGGTTGTACCGACGTCGCCAGATATTTGGCTAAATATACAGTATTTTTTTAGAAAAATTTACCTGGTATTAGGGTCAGGTAGAAGAGTTTTCATACCTAACTCTAAATAAAAATTCTGTTTTATATCTGCTAGCTTGAAAATTAATAAGATAGAATTGCATTAAGGGGGAATTATATTGAAAGGCCACGTTTTCACGCTGTTTTTTAGAGTGGGGCTTTGGCCTTTTAAACGTTCTGTATAACCCACTCTAAAAAAAAAAAAAAAAATTAAAAAAATATTGATGGGATCCTCCGGTTGATCCCATCATATGCGTTCTCGTAGTTAGTTACGGACTTTTGGGAAAATACATGGCATTCGTGGTTTTGAGTTTGAACCGAGTGTGTTTTCATTTTCAATCGAATTCATAACAATTGGTGGCAAGTGGTGGGATGCCACGACGTTCGTCGAGGAATTTGCCTCGACGAAGTCGACAGGGGTCACCCCCGCCAGAAGAAGTTGCGGCGCCCTTACCGCGACTGGACGCCGCCCAGCCAACGCTACCGGAGACGGTTGGAGCTTCATCAACCTCCATGGTGCAGAACTGGGATGCCATGCTGGCTCTCGCGCGAGAACAAATCCTGGTTGAGCAGCAGCACGGGGCCCTGCCACGGAGTGTCGGACAGGTAGTACCCACCCTTAAACCCAAAGACTTTAGTGGGGTGAACTGGGATGGATACAAGATCCAGTTCGAGGGCATAGCCGAAAGAAACGGGTGGGATGAAAACACCAAGGCTGGCGCCTTGGAAGCAGCGCTTGTGGGTGACGCTGTGGAAGCGCTGTTAGATGTCGTTCCCCCACGCACTTTTCAGAAACTAGTACTCGCTTTGGAGCGTAGGTACGGACAGAGAAGGCATGCTGACCGGTTCATGACAGAGATGCTAGCACGGCAGCAGCGCCCTACTGAGAGTGTTGGTGAGTACTTCAATGCATTTATCACCTTGGCTCATAAGGCCTGGCCAGCATCCAGTGTCACTGAAGGCCTTGAGCAGCTGGTCGTGCACAACTTCATGATGGGCCTTAGGGACACACTCCTCAGGGAACGGGTTATGGGGACAGGGCCAAGAACCTTAGATGAAGCAGTTGCGGTGGCTCAACGGTACGAAAATGTTGCAAGAGTGTCTTGACAGGTACGGGCTGTGGAGGTTATAGACCCACCTCCAGCAGATCGTGGCCTTAGGAATGTGGCACCGAGTTCTCCAGCACGACCTCGACGGCGACAACAACCACAACTAGTTTGTTTGCGGTGCGGAGTTTCTGGTCACATTGCTCGATCTTGTCCCTTCCCACCAGTCTCGCTGCAGCGGGGGAACAGCGAAATGGCGAAAGAAATGTCGCTCCACAAAAACCTCATTTCGGACCTCGAAGAAGCGAAAGTTCGAATCGCCGCTTTGAAACCGCTCGAGGCCTCTTTGGAAACTCTCAAGCAGCAAAACCTCGAAAAAGACACCATCATCGCCCAGCTTCAAACCGAAGTTAAACAGTACAAAGAAATGGTTGCGCTCAAGGGAGAGAACGACGCGTGGACGAAGAAGTGCAAGGAAGAAGTGAGGAGGGAAAACTACAATTTTCGAGCGGAGTTGGCCAAACTGGAGGGTGAAATTGCGAGCTTGAAAGCGCAGAAAGAAACCAACCCCTCGTTCCTTACCTGCCCCTCAAAAATCCCTCAAAAAGTCCTTGCCGGGAATCCAACCATGGTCGGGGTGATGGGGCCCACACCGAACTGGGAGATTATGCCCCATGAAACCCCTGAAGTCATCGTCAAGAGTTTACTGTGTAGGGCTAGTTCCCAATCGTTAACACTACGGGGATGGATTGATGGAGTTCCGTGCACGTTCCTTATTGACTCTGGGGCAACAAAAAGTCTTCTTAGTCAGACTTGTGCCCAAGAGATAGGTTTGCCCTTAGAGCCTGTAGAGTCGTTGGCATTGCGGTCCGTAACTGGAGAGCGCATACCAGTCCATGGAACAGGTGTTGTTGGGGTGGACTTTGGAGACCAGCGAGCCTGGGCCTTGGAGGTGCTTATCACCGACATTCGGGAGGACTGCATCTTGGGTATGGATTTCTTAGTCCAGTACAAGGTCTCAGTACAATTTGGTCAACCTGGTGTGACAATTGACGGCCAGTGGTATGCTGCCATAGAACGGGCCTATGGTGTAGGTGTGGAGCATACAAACGAGCCATTGGGGAATCAGCAAGGTCTATCTCCCCTTGATCCGCACCGGGAGGAAGTAGATGACATTTCTAGCGATGTTCCGAAACATCTTCGTGTAATGATTGAGGAGGATGCCAACAAACTCTCCGCCTCACAGAGATGGCAATTGGAGGAATTCATGAACGAGTTTCAGGATGTGTTTGCCAGAACGGGGAAGGAATTGGGAAAGATTGCAGGGACCGAACACCGAGTGAATGTAGAAGGTCATCATCCCATTCGACAGTCACCACGACGTATTCCCCCACACAGGATAGAGGAGGTTGATCGGCTCATTCGGGAGATGGAGGAAAACGACATAGTGGAACCTTCCGAGAGTCCGTGGGCCAGCCCTATTGTATTAGTTCCCAAGAAGGATGGATCAACAAGGTTTTGCGTGGACTACAGACAGTTGAATAACATAACGAAGAAAGATAGCCACCCCTTGCCAAAGATCAATGAACTCGTTGGGTCCATTGCTGGTAGCTCTTGGTTCACTACTCTGGACCTCCAAAGTGGTTATTGGCAGATCCCAATGGCTGAACAGGACAAAGAGAAAACTGCATTCTGTACTCCAAGAGGCCTTTGGCAGTTCAAAGTCATGCCTTTCGGACTGTGCAATGCACCTGCAACATTTCAGCGGGCCATGCAAAGGTTGCTGCACAAAGAAATACGACAGGGCAGAGTCAAGGTGTACCTCGATGACGTTCTCATTGACAACTCGAATTTTGAGGAACACTTAATGGGGCTGCGACGGGTATTTGAGTTGCTGAGAGTCAATGGGGTAAAACTAAACCCAAAGAAATGCAAACTTTTGACCCGGAGTGTGAACTATTTAGGTTTTGTTGTCTCTGAGCGAGGGGTTGAAACAGATCCGCAGAAAACAGCGAAAGTGAGAGATTGGCCTGTTCCAGCTAACGCCAAAGAGCTAAGGTCGTTTGTAGGTTTTTGCTCGTATTATCGGAGTTTTTTTCCTCAATTTGCTCGGATAATGGCTCCATTGTACTCCCTGCAGGACAAAGCCAAGGACTTTGATTGGACCAAGGAGTGCCAGGAGGCTTTTGATAGCATCAAGAAGTCACTGACAAGGCCACCAGTTTTGGGTCACCCAGTACCGGGAGCTTTGTTCGTCCTAGATACAGATGCCAGTGAAAAAGCTGTAGGAGCCGTCCTCTCTCAGATACAGCATGGGCAGGAGAAAGTGCTAGCATACTACAGTCAATGCCTCTCGAAGCCTGAGCGGAACTACTGTGTCACCAGGAAGGAATTACTGAGTTTGGTAAAAGCGCTTCGACACTTTAGCTCTTATGGCTTGGAGGCGGGGGAGGAGTTCCTTGTACGGACCGACCATGCATCCCTTCAATGGCTCCGGAACTTCAAAGAGCCAGATGGACAATTGGCTCGATGGCTCCAGCAGATCACGAATTTCAACTTCCGAGTGGAACACAGGTCTGGAAGCAAACATCTCAATGCAGATGGATTGTCAAGACGTCCCTGTGCTGACCAGGACTGCCAGTACTGCCTACGACAGGAGCAACATCAGGAAGAACGGCTCCAGCGAGTTCGGTTGGAAGTGGCTGTCGAACGACCATGGACTGAAGCCCAACAGTCAGACGTCATGCTTGGCCCAGTCTACGAATGGGTGTCCCACGGGGTTCGACCACCGAAGGATGACATTGCCAGATTTTGCACGTACACAAAGGCACTTTGGGCTCAGTTTGCTAGGTTACGCATCCGGAATGGAGTCCTGTATAGGATATGGGAGAACGATGCAGATACCCAGGTAACGGAGCAGCTCCTCGTTCCTCAGGCTCATCAGAACGAAGTCGTGCAATTGGCCCATGAGACAGGGCATTTTGGACGAAGGCGCACCTTGCAACTGATTCGTACCCAGTACTATTGGCCCGGAATGCAGGGCGACGTGAAGAGGTTCTGCGCTAGCTGTGAGACTTGCGGGCAGCGAGGAGGGAACACCACGAAAAGGAAGGCACCTCCGAAACCGTATGTGGTTGGATCGCCAGGAGACCGCCTTTTGATAGATGTGGTGGGACCTTTGCCAGTGTCACGGGATGGTAACCGGTATATAGTGGTAGTGGTAGACCAGTTTACCAAGTGGCCAGAGGCATTCCCAGTGAAGGACGTGAAGGCAGAAACTGTGGCTGAGGGTTTGGTCAACAATGTAATCACCCGTTTCGGCGTGCCAAGGGAGCTGCATTCCGACCAGGGGAGGAATTTCGAATCCTCAGTTTTCAAAGAAGTAGCCGAACTCCTGGGAATAAAGAAAACCAGGACGACCCCTCTGCGGCCTCAGGGAAACGGGATGGTGGAGCGGTTTAACAGAACGCTGTGGAATCTGTTGGCAAAACTCACGAAGGGTAATCAAGCCTCGTGGGATCAACAACTACCCTTAGCCTTGCTGGCCTACCGCGCCACAGACCATTCGGTGACCGGGTTCTCCCCTGCGGAGCTAATGTTGGGTCGCCGACTGAACCTGCCCGTCCATCTGCTGACAGGTCCTGCGCCGAACTTACAGCTGACGCCCGGAAATTATGCCACACACCTGCAGGACCTGTTGACGAAGACGCATCAGTTGGTTCGGGAGCGGCTGGTGAGGGCAGCTGAAGACCAGAAGCGCCGTTATACCTTCGAAGGTGATCCGAGGTCGTTTAAACCCGGGGAGGACGTCTGGTATTGGTGGCCAAGACGCCGAGTGGGAGTGTGCCCTAAACTCCAGTCTTCATGGGTTGGCCCCTGCCGAGTCGTGGCCACGCTCTCGGATGTAACGGCACGGATCCGAACTCCCCAGAAGCGCCTGCGAGTGGTCCACATCGATCATCTGCGTCCTTTCCACAAGAAAGAAGAGGGGGAGTAGTGATGGGATCCTCCGGTTGATCCCATCATATGCGTTCTCGTAGTTAGTTACGGACTTTTGGGAAAATACATGGCATTCGTGGTTTTGAGTTTGAACCGAGTGTGTTTTCATTTTCAATCGAATTCATAACAATATTTTAAAAAACGTGAAATTATTACGGTCTCACTTCTTGGGGACATCTTTCCGTACAATTCGGGGCACATCAAAGAAAATTTTCCCAGCAACTTTCACGTCCACCTTCAAAACATACCGGTAGTCTGAAAAAACCAACTATAAGACTTGTTGCGAAATAAAAGTCTGCAAAAAATTGTCTTTTCTTAGTTTTTAAAAACCTAGCTTTTTACAGACATAAGAGCGCGCTGGTTGATAGGTGCTTTCCCTTCACAACAGCAGGTTTGTGTGCGATATGATGGATGAAGTAGGATACAATCAAACCACCTAAAATAGGTAGGTACCTATTTAGGTAGCGTAGGTAGCGTTTTATCATTTTACCTTGAAACATCCTTTTACCGTGACCTAACTACAAAAAAACGACCCCCCAAATGTGCCACGAAAGTAGCATAATAATATTATGCTACTTTCGTATCATATTACGATGAGTCATCATTGATGACCGTTGGCCGTAAACCGTTTTGCCGCTACTTTCATGACACATTTGGGGGTCGTTTTTAGTTAGGTCACGGAGACCATAATATTATTGAAAAATACATTGTACCTATGTTTCAGTAATATCATGGTCTCTATGAAGTGACGCTTGGCGTTTGGTTCGGATTTAGTTAGGTACCTACTAGCCATTCTATTGAGGGGGTAGAACGCCCTCTGTATTGTACACCTGTTCATTACGCTAATCAGTCCTAATAATCATTAATTCAAACATTACCTTCCAGAAAAAACGTCGTATTTTTTTCGAGCTGCCGTTTAGGCGTGATGCGGACACAGACAGACACGATGAGATTTATTACTGTAGCTTAAAATAAATAAAGTGCGTTCCATGTTACTCCAATGTTTAGCCGTTAGACTCAAGGTGACCGCCTCCGGTAGTCTGGGGGTGTCCTCCAGCAGTCTTAATACGAAATTGATATAGCTATGTACCTACCATGATGAACACTCATCAAAAGCGGCAATTCTTTAAATTCAAGTTTTTAGGTAGGTAGATCTATTCATTGAGGTGTGTAATTTGAACATAGAACCAATTTTTGGGACTCGTAGACTTGTCTGACTCTTCTACCACTGTTATTTATAATTCAACACTCTTTTGCATTTCAATTTGCACCATTAACATTAAATTGAACACAAACTGTGTTATCATTTCTTCTAATTGAAGGGCGTGCGGTACAAAGAGCCTAAGTGCCAATGGAAAAGAATGGCACATAGGCCCTTTGTACCGCAAGCCCTTCAATTAAAGTTATCATAAAAAACTCATGTAGGTACCTAACGTTCCTGCTCGTGGTGCACTTGTTATCCGTCTGAAATTGATCATGATCATTTTTCATCGTTATTAAATCTATCGTGAGTTTTATCATCATTCAGAAGTGATCTATTGCCAAAAGCAGCAGTTCCTTCTATCATTTAATTCACAGAGAAGGAACCATCTCAGGGAATTATTCTTATTATAAGTCTTATTATAAGACTTCTGTCTTGTCACTTCTCTATGAAAAAAACCCGTAATTCTCCGTGTAATTTTTAAAGTTGACACTGATTGTTTTTTCTTGTACAGGTAGTATGTTTGAACATTGAACAATGTAATTGTTTGTGCAAAAACAAAAAAAAAAACCTATTTCAACTTTACGATTTTTCGATTATTTCGGGCAAAAATCGAAAAGAAGAAAAAACAGGCAAAGTGTGGTGTTATTCATGTGGCATGGAATATTCTTAAACTCAGCCTGAAGTTCCTACTCAAGTTGGTAAACCTGCCAGATACCCAAAGGTCTGCCTTTTGGGTCAAAAGGCAGACCTTTGGGTTGTCAAAAGTTTTGACATTGAAAAGGCAATAAGATGCTGGAAATGTCGAGGCCAAGTATAATTGGCTTCGTCAGCTCCAATTGCTCTGTGACTTCTGTGTTGGGGAGGAGACGGTGATCCCACTTGACTCTTGAGAGCTCGCGTCGTTTGTCCCGCAGACCCTTGAGAAGGTATGAAAGATCTCTAACCTCCACGCCCTGGACCTAGAATCCCTGAGAAACGCGTCCTTCAACGACCAACTGCGGTTCTTTCACATCGCATTAGTGGGGTGCCAAGACTACTTGCGACTGAATTCCCTAATGTTTATGAAGCGTCTGTTTGCTGATACTCTCCGTCAATTCAACCTACTTATTTCATCTTTACGATTTTTCGATTATTTTTGGCAAAAATCGAAAAGAAGAAAAAACAGGCAAAGTGGAAAAGATTGTTTAAAAAAGTCTAAACATTTTCCAAACCTAATTATTATTCTTGATTCTTTTTGTCCAAAAGTCTTTTGGATGTGGTAGTGTCAACATTCCCCGAGGAAGAAGGTTCTTCCGCGGGGAATCCCTAGTAGGGATGCAATATTGGCAGCCAACAACGATGTTAATCGGAAGTTGCCTATCGATTGCACCAATTAATAGGATTCTTTAGCCAAATTATCAAAACAGTTAGATAGGTGGTGGTGGTAATCTTCTTGTGCCTGCAGAGACTTCTCCTTGAGGAAATATAATTTAATATAATGTTAATATAATTTTATGGTTTTTCCTCTGATGCTAATGACAAATGGTTTTCTTGTCAAGGCTGTAGATGAGCTTAGTTGCTCGAAACCGGTCCCCACGCTATAATTGTTTACCTGAATAAACAATTTAGTATTCAGCAGAGGAGTCGTTCTCTCTCCCTAACCAAACTCATTGGATTAGACCTCTGCACCATCGGCAAACAACCACCTTGAGGAAATAATTTCCTCACCATTATTTCATCATTAATTATTAATGATTGTCATTCGATTGGTTCTCCCTACCTAGAATCTAAGATCTGATGTTTTTGTTTCCTATTTTGATCCCTCTCTTGGGTCTGCTGTGTAAGTACAAAACAAGGAGTAGGTACTATACGAAAGGCAGAAAATAAACACCCCAATGCAAATCGAAAAAATCAAATTCACGAAAATATGGATAAAAATTGGTTCAATCAATCGAAGCAGAAAAATCGGAAGTAAACAGTTTTTTTATTTAATCGAAAATTGATTTGAATCCCTACAACTTGTAGGCTGCAAATAGCCCTTCTTTCAAAATTTAATGACGGATAAATAATGCTTACCTATTAGGTACCCCCTCGCCAGACCTATAAACGCGAATACCTACCTAACCAACGAACGAGGTGAGTTCTACATGTCGCTTGTGACTTTCAGTTTGTTGTGTTACAGCATTTCGAAACTGGAAGATTTGGACATCCACTAGGAAATCCTATGTCATTTACAGGAGCGATTTTCGAAGAGGGAGACGAGTGGTCCAGATATGCATTTGAAGCTGCCCTTAAAGTTATAAACGAGGACGAATCCACATTGCCGGGCCTGGAGCTCCAACTTGAAACCACCGAAGTGCCTGTCCCGCAGTATGACATAGTCGGCGTTGAAAATAACGGTTGGTTTTTTACATTTCTGGTATATTGAATGACAACGATGACTTGAATTTTGTGTGGCTTTTGATTCGTTTAGTTTGTGGAATGATGAAATCGGGGATCGTCGGTATCGTTGGGCCGCAGTCGGCGGAGATGTCAAACCATGTCCAGAGCCTCTGCGACACGATGGAAATACCACACATCACCGCCAGGTGGGACGCCCACCAGCGGAGGAGCAGCTGCCTCGTCAATCTCTACCCCCATCCCCCTGTCCTCGCTCAGGTGACTTCTTTTTACTATTCGTAAATTAACACAATAATATTAGGTATTATAAAAATGCTGCAGTGATTTGAGCTTCCCGTGATTTTCATTTTCACCCAGGCTGCTGCTGACATTGTGCGAGCGTGGAACTGGAAAGGCTTTACTATCGTCTATGACGATTTCAACGCGCTGAGAAAGATCGGCGAACTCGTCAAAATAGCAGACGACAAAGGCTACATCGTGTCCGTCAAACAGATCAAAGGGAGGAACGGAGAAGATGACAACTACAGGTTTGTGAAATATACTTGACTATAGCTGTTTTTGTTACTATTTTTTTTTACATAATATTACGCAATTTTAACACGGATATTTTCGTTCTTATTTTTAGGTACGTTCTGCAGGAAATCAAACATTCAGGAGAGACAAACATTGTTGTGGAAGTTGCAAGGGAAAGGCTTTTTGACGTTATGCTTCAAGCTCAGCAAGTGGGGCTCGTCGGTAGTGAGTACAGCTACATAGTTACATCCCTTGTAAGTGTCTCCGTTCTCAGTGAAACTCTGTCTATAGCTGTTGGTAGGTAGTTCATAATTTTGGTATTTCAGGATTTCCAATCCATCGACATCGAGCCGTTCAAATGGGCCGGCACGAACATAACCGGCATCAGGATCGTCGATCCGGACCAACCCCACTTCAAAGAGGTCATGAAACTTATCATGGAGCTGAAAGAAAAAGGCTCAGGTGGCGGGGAAGAAGGTGACGAAGCAAAAGAAGAAGGAGGGGAAGAAGAGAAGAAGGAAGATGGCGAGGTAGGCGAAGGGGGAGGGGAGGAGGAGGAGGGAGAAGAAGCAGCTGAAGGAGAAGAGGAGCATTTAGAAGAAGTATTCACTTGTATTGGTCTTGATGAGTCTTGCGGTTTTGAACCCTTATGACACGTTTGAACGTGTCAAATTCAACTGTACTTTTGATTGAGTACTTCCAATCGCATGAAGCAGCTCAATATCCTGCATGGAGAAAACAATAAACTGAGTGGATGATTCAATCTCTCTCGTAACAGATACTAGTTGATGCATTTCACAGTGCAGTCCACCTTTAATTTCCATAATGGGCTCCTTGAAGAGGTCAGAGTTCATAATTTCTATCAACAAAATATTCGAATTCAGCACCATTTGAAACCTCCCCTACACAAATTTTTAATTCGAAAATCCGCATAATTACGTGCAGAACTGTTTTAGAAATGTTGAAGATTTTGAACTGAAAGCGGAAGGCACATGTGACGACACACCTCGCATGGCTGGGCGTCGAGTAGTTGGGCGTGAAGCTGCCACACCGCTGAATATTAAATCTGAACGGAATCGGAATAAAAACATTCGGCCCGGGTCGATTTTCGAATTAGGTACCTATCTTCTCTGAGGACAACCTCGATGCTTGATTTTCAAATGACCTTCTCTGATGACGGCCCCGATTCTCGATTTTCGGGGTCAGCTTTTTGCATAGCAAAGTTGGCTAACTTGCATAGATGCGAGAGACAGAGATCTCTCGGCCAATCAAAAGATGATGAAGCAGATGAAGCGTCATGTACGTACCCCCTCCAGACCGCGGAATTCAAAATTTTAATTATATTTATTTAATATTATATTTTTCCTAAGGCCCTATAAATAATAGAGACGGTTTTCTGCAATGTTGACCTATTTTCGTAACTTTTGAAGCCCGACCTTTCCAGGATTTTTTTTTTTAATCGTTAAAGGAGTCCTTTATGACTAAGATTGTCTTTTACAGCGTTGGACATGATTCGTACTAGAACTTTGTCTAGACATTCGGTAAATAATAAAAATAACGTTTACCACGGTTAATTTCAACAGGAAGACGCTAAGAAGAGGAAGAGGCGCCAAAGGAGGAGAGTACAAGTAGATGAAGATGCAATTGAAGAGCCTGAAGCTGAAGAGGGTGAAAATGAACCTGACGAGACCGGTTGGTTATTGGCGTTATAACATCCTTTATAATCTTACAATGTGACAACTCGTGTCATTTTGTGTTTTAGAGGGAGAAGCTGAAGGTGAAGAAGGCGAAAAGGGCGAAGAAGAGGAAGGCAAAGAAGGTGAAGGCAAAGGGGAAGCCGAAGGTGAGAAAGGTGAAGAGGGCGGGGAAGGTGAAGGTGGAGAGGAACCGCCTGCTGAAGAAGAAGAAGAAGAAGTGGAATATGAAATCCCTCCGGTTTGCAGAATTTACTGTTATCTATAATGAAATAAATCGGCGTATATATTAAATAAAAAAGTTAGTTACCTAGTAAAAAATTGAAATTTATCATTCTAAAACTCTTTTTTTTTTCTTTTTTTTTTTTAATAAGAACGGATTAATTTATTTCACCTTTTTTACTTTAGATAGAAGCACTCTTGCTGTACGATGCAGTGAGCTTGATTGCTCACGCTCTGCACAATTTGGATCTCGTCGAGCCTCAGGAGATTGACTGCAAGAAGCAATCAGCCTGGGAATCTGGTTACAGTGTCATCAACTACATAAGAATGGTAAGAATAACTGAAGTGGAAGAAGAAGTAGGACTCTGACTGGCGTCCGTCTGTGTTGACGACGATTTAAATTTCCAGAGCGAGCAGCAGGGGCTGAGCGGGGTGGTGAAATTCGACTACGAAGGTTTTCGCAGCGAGTTCGTTCTCGAGGTAGTCGAACTGGTTCAGGAAGGGCTCGTCGTCAAGGGGAACTGGACCAAAGAGAACGGGCTGACCATTCACTACGCCGAAGACGATGTCGACAGCACTGAAACCGGCGAGGACCTTCGCAACTCTACTTTCATCGTCCTCATCGCACTGGTACCTCCCAAAGCGCTTGCCATGTGAAGGCTGTCAGACCCTGTGTGTGGCAGAGCAAAGGACCTCTCAGTGAGGCCTGGCCCGGCCACCTTTAGGTCAGACTGTCCTCACATGACCATAAAAGCAACGAGTTTAAGTTGATTTTGCTTCTCACTTTTGTCATACAGCGATCTTGAGAAAAAAGATAATAATAAACAGAAATAGGAACGAGCTTGCTTTAACGAGATTTAAATAGCATTTTTCTTTAGCTCGTAGCTCCTACCTACTTGTTACCAACAGCACTTTCTGCAAGATCCCACTCACCATAACAAAAACCCTATCAAACTCTAGCTTTAGCTAAGAAGTCACCAGCTACGAAAAATTCTGTAGCTTCCGTTTTGTAAAACCTTTTTCTCAGAGTCTACGGTAACGGCAAGGTTCATGTCAGGATCCTTGCTTTCTCGTCAAATTGACGATTTTTATACCGACTTTAGATTATTTGCCTCCCTACGTACACGAGCGTCCCCTGCAGGAGTTTTTCCTATTTGTACTTGGAATACGGAGGCCATACACGAGCTGAGGTGATCTACATCTAACAAAAAATGAAAGATGAAAACTGGACGACGATTGTCTAACCGATACCCCATCTTCGAGTTGAAATCTGACCAATGGCACTCCCCCCCCCCCCTTCATTCACTTCTAAATTCACTACTGAATTTACCCTCAAACCTGTCTCCCTGCGAGCAGAATCGAACCTGATGAACTTCAGTGACAGACCTGAATCGGTCAGATCCCACTACCAACCTGATGAGATCGTCCACAGACAGACAGATCTCGAGGTGCGGAAGCTCTGCAGATAAGTTTTTTACGTTTAGAAGCGACGACCGATCTCGCCAGTTACTCCACATCGTGAGCGATATCTGCCCGTGTATGGCCCCTCTCTTCTGCCACAATAGAAGAACTCCTCTGCATTTAGGCTGGAAATCTTTCGACCATAAAAAAAAGAGGATTGTATTATTCGACAAGACAAATCATTAAAGAATGACTCGAAATGTGTAAATAAATATTTTGAAATCGTTTGCGGAGATAAATTATTCTGGTTATTTTAAACCGTTTGCTCTTATTACTTAATAAATATATTTTTACTTAATAACCTTTTTACTATATCTTTTTACTTAATAAATTTTTATACTCTGATATTTGAATGGGTCACCAACGGCGTCATCTACAACTTTTCAGAAATGGAGATTTTGAGGTCGGGACTCAACGAATGGGTACATTTGTTTCGCCCTCCCTGGAGCTATAATAGTAGTCTGAGATGAACGCCGAGCGGCATGTTAAGCCCATTATAGTCTTTTCTGTAAAATTGTGCATTTGTTGTTGAGGTTACCCATTCAATTATGCATTTATTGCGTTAAGTCCTGCATTTGTGTTTTTCTAAGAATTTTTTTCATTTTTACAATAAAAACGCGTACTCGTACATGATGGCTCCAAAATTATTACCCATTTCATTAAGAAAACAAGACTGTAAAATTATTTTACTTGTTATGGACAGTCTACGGTCAAATTGAGAGACCTCAGTTAACCCCATTCTAAACAGCTACAGTTGCCCACGCAGTGAGACGATCGGGCTGAGACTGGATCCAGTAGTTGGTGGGAAACCAAATATTAAAAAAAAAAATTATAAATAAATATTTATTGAAAAAAAAAAATCCTTATAGCACAAATGGTGGACTTTTTAGCAACTCAGGTTCACGTTTTTCCCCTTTGTTGGCCACGGAGTAGGTTATTTGGAGAATAATGCACCACAAATTGGCCAAATCATCGTTCAAACTGGAAACGAAGAGGTTGGTGAGGCCTAGATAGAGGCTTGATGACAACACGGTGGTGCAGCAGGATTTGACACATTTTAGTTTTCTCAAATCATCAGTTTTGAAGACATATGGATGAGATGAAGCATTAAATTTTGGCCAAGCTCTTTTCAAATTTGTCCGATCTTACTGTGCCATCCTGTTTGTCAAACGAATCGGCCGAATTGTGGCTTAAATAGGAAATAATGATCTGCCTGATTCCAGACAATCAGCTGCTTGCAACGCATAAAGCCTTCTTTCGGATTAGTTTTATATGAATGGCGTTAATTTTGACGGTGTTTCGTATATTGTTTCCAGACTCACCCGTACGGGATGTTGAAGGAATCGAGCCGTCAACTGACGGGCAACGACAGGTTCGAGGGTTTCGGGATCGACCTGATTCACGAGCTGTCGCTGATGAGCGGCTTCAACTACACGTTTAGAGTGCAGGAAGACAAAAGCAGTGGGTCACCGAAAACGCTTGAGAATGGGACTCGGGTCTGGAGCGGTATGATCGGCGAAGTGCAGGCTGGGGTACGTCCCCCTCCAACCTGGCTTAGTTGAGTGTGTGGTATTAAAAACAGCAGTTTGGAACTGATAACATAGAATAAGTCCCTAGATAGCACTACGTACCCCTAATTCAGATGGTCTCTGTAGGTGTTTATGTGCTTAACACTCGCCAGCGAGCCAGCCATAGGTAATCAGATTCTGTTGCAGCAACACAAAGGGAAGAATAATAAATTATTATTTATTATTCCATTGCTTGAGGATAATTTTTATCGAAAGAAGGCTTCCAAATAACACCAAAAATGGGGTAAAACACAAATCGCAAGCTTGTAAAAATTTATAGAATTTATGAATAATAGCAATTTGAATTTTCGGTGGAAACCAGCAATCAGCTCCCACTGGTCGACGATTCCGCCATGTTGCCAAGTTGGCCACCATTAAAAAACTAAAAACTGAAGGATCGCTCTCTGAGGTTAAACAACAGCGAACGTGTCACCACAGCTGTTGTTTTGATTCACTCGTGTGTTAAGGTGAATAGCAGGAAAACTTTTTATTTTTATTTAAATTAGTTCTAAAAATGTCAAGAGACTGTTTATATTAAATGGGATAGATCCTCCCGAAAAAGTGGTTTTCTGAGTTGGCAACCTGGTCCTGAAACTGGAAGGTCCGTTGGTGACGTCACGCATGTACTTTTTGAATCGTCCCGGAAACTTTAGATGAATACCTATGAAAGATGACATTACATTGTATCAATGAAAGATGTATTTTCCTCTTTTTGACTTCTAACAACATGGCACAGGATGATTTAACCCGAAATTTGGGTGCACATCCATTCCTTATTATGGGTTTTTCTCATCGTCTCTCAATCCCTCATTACTGGGCGGGTAGGGATTGGGCTCAAATTGCGCTCAACTTTCTTATTTCGAATGAAGCCCCCAAACTTTTGGCAATTTTGGATTCAGCGCCTGTAGAGCGCAACTTTAGCCAGGCGCAAATTGTCGTAAATAAATATTTCCCTCTTCTCGGGATCTAAAGTGTTATGACTCACTACGCTTCAATAACTTTAAAACCTGCACTTACATTGAGTAACTTACAACTCTGGGTAGCAATGCACATGTCAGTTGGTTGACTACCAGAGCTGTAGAGGGCGTTCCTTCCTCCCCCCACCACGCACTGCACAGGGTGCAAAGCTGTGCAAAGCACATGGGAAGGAAATTTTGTCTACAATATGTTATATACCTCATATAATAATATATAATAAATTATATTGTTGGATTTTTGTCAATGTTATTCACTTACTCCCCATTTATTGGCTGAGCGAAGCGATCCAGATCCCGAGCGCCCGTATTAGGCAGGCGAAAATGCGTACAAATGGATGAGCAAAGTCCCCCGCCCCCCTCAGCCAGCGTGCCAGTAGATTTTGCGAGACAAGCTGTTGACTTTCTTAATATGTTTCAGCGGGCAGATTTAGCCATTGCCGACATCACTATCACGAGAGAACGAGAACGTGACGCAGATTTTACCAACCCTTTCATGAACTTGGGTGAGTGAACAAGGAATACCTACTCTCATTACAGCCGTTATTGACATTTATATGCCTTGACTCTGGCACATGAACTCGAAAAACGTCACGAAATGGAGCGTTGCGACACATTGTCACAATCATGTTGAGATGATCATGTACGAAAAGCGTCACAATTTTTTTTTTTTTTTTTTTTTTTTGAAAACTTATTGCACCAAGTAAGCAAACTTATCAGCAATTTACAATTGATGTATACATACTAAATGACTTGCCAGAAGCGATGACACATAACACTGCTTCTATGCGACTTGTTGTTTTGTGCAACTGACGCACTAGTAATTACTCACTGAGCTGATAATTAGTTCACAGGGCACCCCACTCCCACAGGTCATGAGGTTTTGTTCTTTTCAGTCTTCTGAGCAGGCCTTCAACGTCGAGGAGCTGGACAACCTCGCTGTTGATGTGTCCCCGAAGCCTCTGCTGATGGGCTAATGCTTGTTTTTTGATGACTTCTTCGACAGTAGGAATTTGAAGTTCCCGGTGTAGTCTTTCATTCCTGGTGTAACGGTACGCATTTACGCAGGCTCGTAGCACGTTATTTTGAAATCGCTGAATGATCAAGCGATTGCTCGGAGCGGTGCAGCCCCACAATTGTGCACCATAGGCCCAGACTGGCTTAAGGACCTGATTGTATAGTGTTAGCTTGTTGGGGATTGACAAGGATGACCGTCGCCCCATTAGCCAATACATCTTTCGAAATTTGGTGGTTAGTTCCATCTTCTTTTTACATGTGCTTTCCACCGAAGCTTAGCATCGAGGGTCATGCCCAGGTACTTGGCTTCGTTTGCGTGCGGTATGACTTTGTTGTTGAGGTGAACGGGTATGTACTCACACCTACGGTTTGTGAAGTCGACATGTACCGATTTTGCCTCATTCATTTGGATCCTCCACTTTAAAGTCCAGCTGTGAAGTCTCTTGATTGACCTTTGTAGTTTCGAAATTGATTCCAAGTTGGTATCGCCGACAGCAAGGACTGCAGTGTCATCTGCAAACGTCGCTATGGTATTCTCCTCTCTTTCTGGAAGATCTCTGGTGAAAAGGACGTACAGGAGTGGGCCCAGTACGCTACCTTGCGATTCTCCAGCTTGAATCTTTTGAGCTTTCGAATACGCATCTTCTTGCTTGATCCGGAAAAATCGGTTTGAGAGGTAGGACTCTAACAACTTGGAATACGAGGCGGGAAGTGTTTTTCTGAGTTTATAGTTGAGTCCTTCGTGCCACACTTTATCAAAGGCCTGTGTAACATCAAGAAAGACGGCAGAACAAACCTTTTTTTGTTCAAGAGATTGTTCAATAATGTGCGTTATTCGGTGCACCTGATCAATTGTAGAGTGATTTCGACGAAAGCCAAACTGATGGATTGGAACGAGGTTCCGTTCCTCTACTATTTTCAACAGTCGTTTTTGAATGATTTTTTCAAACAGCTTTGAGAGAACTGGTAGCAGAGATATTGGTCGATATGAATTCAATTCCTCAGCAGGCTTTCCAGGTTTTAGGATCATTATGACCTCTGCAAGCTTCCATAGCTGAGGTACATAGCAAAGCCTGATGGCTGCATTGATAATCTGTGTGAGTTTAACAATCACCTTCCGAGGAAGGTTCTGAAGTACCTGGCCTGTAATTAGGTCATATCCAGGCGCCTTCTTCGGGTTAATATCATTTTTTATTGTCATCTGCACTTGTTTGACAGTTACTCTTTCGATCACAGTCTCCTGGTCACTGGACCGAATCTCCTTGAGCGGCTCTTCATCAGGGCTGCCAGGATTTGGGGTGAAGATGTTAGCCAAGTGAGAAGCAAAGGCGTCAGCCTTCTCCTGGTTGGTCCTGATCCACCTATTGTTGATCGTGTCCAGGATGGGTGGTGCCTGAACTACGGGTCGCTTCAAGTATTTTGTTGCCTTCCACAGGGAGTAATCAGTGTCCCTGTGGCTAGTAAGCGTTGAAAGGAGTTCTTTTTGAGTTTCTTCTTTGATTTCTTTGATCATTCCTCTAAGTTCATTAGCAATTTTATACCATTTGGTCTTATGGGCTGGGTTACGCGTGGCTTGCCAGATTCTCCTGGCTCTACGCTTCTGTTTTATGGTATCTACTATTTCCTTAGGGTAATTTATCCCCTTCAGCTTTTTAGGAAGATCAGGAGTGCGTCACAAAATGGAGCGATAGGTACTTACGAAAAATTGTCCCTATCATGTTGACATTTTCATGTCTTGACTCTGGCACATACATTTTTACAATCGTGTTAACATTTTCGTGTGTTGACTCTGGCACATTAAAATTCACAATCTTGTTGACGTTTTCATGTCTTGACCCTGGCACATAATTTTCACAATAATGTTGACATTTTCAAGTCTTGCCTCTAGCACGTAAATTTTTACAATCGTGTTGACGTTTTCATGTCCTGATTTTCGCAATCATGTTGACATTTTCATGTCTTGACTCTGGCAATAAATTCGAAAAGCGTCACGAAATGGAACGTTAGGAAAAATGTCTTTAAAAATAAATGTGAGGAGTGTAGCGGAGCGACATGGAAATGTCTCACTGAGTTGCAGACTTGTACGCAAGCTGTTTACGATTTGGCAAATCTACTTTTTCAGGCATCAGCATTTTGTACAGGAAGCCGATGAAAGCCCCGCCAGTCCTGTTTTCTTTCTTGTCCCCCTTCAGCTACGAAGTATGGGGTTATATTTTGTCTGCATGGGCCGGAGTGTCGTTCCTACTGTTCGTCATGGCCCGGTAAATGCAAGTGCGATTTCAAAGAGACTGTTGGCGAATAGTGAGAAATGAAAATAATAATTATTTTCGCAGGATAAGTCCGTACGAGTGGACTAACCCCTACCCGTGCAACCAGGACCCGACCGAACTGGAAACTCAATTCAGCGTGTCCAACTCTTTCTGGTTCACTGTTGGTTCTCTGCTTCAACAGGGGTCGGAAATTGCGCCTATGTGAGTTGGCTGTTCAAAATTTGATTTCTTTCAAATACCGATAGTTTTTTCAGTCGGACTCCCCTGTTTTCAGATCAGTTTCCACCCGCATGGTGGCTGCCATCTGGTGGTTTTTCACTCTCATTATGGTCTCCTCTTATACCGCCAACTTGGCCGCTTTCCTCACGATAGAGCAGAAAATTGAGCCGTTCACCAACGTCGAGGGCCTGGCAAATCAGGACAAGATCAAATACGGTGCCAAGAAAGGAGGCGCTACCGCTAATTTTTTCCGGGTGAGTATGTCTAGTGGGTCTGCTGGGCAGAGGTTATTGATTGTAGATTGTTAACCGTCCCTTGACGTTAAACCCCTTTTGCTCATTTTGCCCTAAGGATTCCAAAGAGCCGATTTACCAGAAAATGTACGAGTTCATGAGCAACAATCCTGACGTGATGATGAATTCCAACGACGAAGGGGTGACGAGGGTGCAGTTGAACACGGACTACGCCTTCCTGATGGAGTCGGCGTCGATAGAGTACGAACAGGAGAGGAAGTGCGAGTTGACTCGAGTCGGCGATCTTTTGGACAACAAAGGCTACGGCATCGCTATGCGACAGAGTGAGTAAACAATTGACACTCTAACTTAAAATCACGTCGCGGTCACCACTTTGATTAGGAAGAAAGGTCAAAGAAGTTTCCAGAATGCGCCACGTCTGACAAAGGTTCATCTGACATGAGAGGACATGTTTTTACGCCGCAGTAGGTCTGTATGTAGTACCGTTCATATGGACAAAATGTTTTTTTTTGGGGACAGCCCTCTCCTCCCTGAATGCCGGGCAGCTCCAAAGCACATGCTTTGCCGAGCCCACAGGATTACCACACCATGCACGGCCGGGGTCCTTGACCAGCGCCAGCCGATGGACCCTGTCACCACTCGGGTGCTGGATGGTCCTGTGCTCAGGGACCACTCACGGCATCTCCAGCCGCCGAGCCTCCCGGTGTTCTCAGCGTCCCAATCCGCCTGCCACTGGCGAAGGACCAAGGGGAGCACGTCCCGACATGTCCTGCAGGACCCCCAGCACCCAGAAGGGAAGGCCCTATCGAATACTGTTGGCCACATATCGACGGGCAGCTCTATAGGGAGCACCCCTGCGAGGACCGCTTCGCCTGATGTTGTCCTGTAAGCCCGCATCACCTTTACCAGGGCTTTTCTCTGGGCAGACCTCAACCTCCTGATGTTGGGGCTCTTCAGAAGGTCAAAGATGCCCCCAATGGCGTACAAGAGAATCCCCAGGATGAGTTCCTTGTATATAACAAGACTTGTTAGATCCTTATGCTTAGTAGGTCCTCAGTCCTGAGGCATCAGTTCCCTTCCAGCAAGGCGAGTAACCCTCGAAAATGCTGCATTCGCCTTTGTGGCAACAACTTTAGCGTGGATTGAAATCCGCATTCGCTCCTGGATCTCGACCCCCAGGTATTATACACAGCGACGATAGGCAACGGAATGGCCCCCCAAGCCTGATCAGAGGACATGGACTTGGTCACAGCAAGACTGTGATCGACCATGTTCACCCTCCAGTCATCCAGATAGCTGAAGAGCAGGATGCAGCAGGCCAAGGGCCAACCCGGTCAGACTATTGCTGTTTAAATCAAAGGTTCTTAATTGAGCCAAAGCCCACAAGTCTTCTCGTCAGTCCGAAAGGCAAATATCACTTATATTTAGAACTGTCCAGCAAAATCGTTGTAGCGCCTTTTCAAACCAAATTGTTCCACCAAAATTTCAACATAATCAATCTCTTCCAGATGCATCGTACCGGAGCGTTCTCAGTCGAAATGTAATAAAACTAACCGAAGGAGGGAAACTGAATCAGTTGAGAGACAAATGGTGGAAGGAGAAAAGAGGTGGAGGAGCGTGTCAGGTACCGTATTGCCCTATTGTCTTCAGTTACAATAATTTTAACTGAAGACAATAGGGTTCTGATTATTAGAACAATATCGACAACCACACTGTTGAGGTTATCTTTGTTTATTATTTTTTTAATAAAACGGCGTTCGATCAGGTGGCCGAGGAAGGAGGCGAAGCCAGTGAACTCGGATTGGACAACGTCGGCGGTGTTTTCGTTGTACTCCTCGGCGGATGCATTTTGGCAATTTTCTTGTCCATCGGCGAACTCCTGTGGGACATCTACACTCGAGAAGATAAGGTGAAGGGAACAATGAGAATATTATTCGAGCAGTCGATTTCTGGTCACTCTGTGCTATGCTTACTTCCTGGTCAGCCAATATCTCTGTAGCATAGAGCAGGGTTGCGTCAGTGGAGCCGTGAAGCGTTTCCCGAGTAATAAACAACCCCGTCAGCTCGATTTAGAGTGTAGGCATTTTTCTGGCAAACTTAGAATGGACTTGGAATAGACTTAGAATGGGGTGCCAGACCTGTCCGACCACTCTATAAAAATTTAGTACCTACATATTTAAAATAATGATAATTCGTGTAGATTAACCTAATCTAAACCTTATCCGACTGGCAGCGTTTTATATCTCTTTGTGCTCCACGCTAACATCTTTCTTTTTTCACAGAAGTCTTTCAAAGATGAGCTCATAGAAGAGATCAAGTTCATCGCTCGGTGTCACGGGACGGTCAAGCCCATCAGGAAAGGCGGAGGGTCGGCGAGCGGATCCAAATCCGGCTCGAGGTCCGGCTCCAGGTCGGCTTCCGTGACGGGGTCGAGATCGTCCAGAACGAGAACGAGGTCCAAATCCAAAACGTCGCCCTCACAGACGCGATCCCGGCACTCGGGAAGGCTCTACTCTGACCCTCTTAGTCTGGATTAATTGAATGCTTCTGATAGACAAATTAAAATTATTTATGAAATCATTAGTTACCAACCAAACGGCTTTTTTCCTGACTTTTATTTTTTTAATGAGAAGTAACTGTAGCTGTTTACTGTGAGTTTGATGGCAGACCATTGATGTACAAACTTGTAAATTCCAAAATAAATGTAAACGTAGTTTTTCAAAATGTGCCTTGTTCTGTACCCGGTTATTCCTGGTAAAATGGAGGATCAAAGAGAACACATGTAAAAGGGAATATTGGGTAAAACTTAAAACACGGAAAATTCAAGGGAGGACAGGGTCAGTTCGCAAGCTGGAATCTATCTAAACCACCTAAATCAGAACGTGTCCGTGGCTGCCAGATAGCTGTCTGGCTGGCTGGCAGAGTATGTCACAAGCCTTATCCTCTGAAACAATACCTAGGTATGTGATAAAAATACGCTGACTTTTCTATCGTCTCGGGATCCCATTTGCCTACAACTAGGTGGGGGGGGGGGGGTTGACATTGTCCCAAAATGTGCACAAATAGGCGCATTAAATAGGGGGGCATTTAATGCCTATTGGGCGCAAATTTTGCGCCCAACTTTCTTATTTTAACTGGGAACCCCTAAATTTGTTTGTGAATTCGGATTCCCTGGCCAATTTTACGTCCAATAAGCACATTGAGCGCCTTTTCAACGCGCGCAAATCCGCGCAACTCTTCCCATCTTCGTTGTTTACAGTCTGATTGAGATGTCGTTTCCTCTGAATCCTACCTGGAGATCCAAATGTTAATACTAAATCCCGAAAGATCGAATTCCGACAATCGGCAAATTTAGACGGCGAGTTTAATTTGAGCGATTCTTAATAAACTTAAGAGGGCACGCCCGCTTTTCGGGTCTGTCAGGTCTGTGCCGCGTTCGTTAGGCTGTCTGGAGTGTGTCTTCGACCTTGCGAGCGTGAAAGGTCTATGAGATCTCCCTTAAGCCCACCTGACTCGAGCCGGCACAACAACCTTGCGGGCACAACTAGATGGTAAACCAAGTAGGTATTTTCTTCAAAATTTCAGATTTAAAAAAAATCCACAGCCCAAAATGGCCTGGACGAAGTACGGCGGACGGACATTTCGGTTTTGGAATCTAGACCTCTCGAAACAGATAATGTCCCATTTTGAGGCCGTTCGGTGAAATAAACCAAGAGGAAGAAACGAAATACTGAAAAAAAGGGCGAAAATTTCGAGGTTTTTAGGCTCCCACATCTGAAGCTCAGCTTAGAAACCGTCGCAAACTCAGATGGGTCTTATTTGGGACCTCCCAAAGGTGGTTAAAACGGTTTCCAGCTGCGGCCTATTTTTCTCGCCTAGGCCCCTTTTTAGCACTAACTCTCTTGCGCTACACTGCACTTGAAGAGCTTTTTTCGACGGCTTTTACGAACATTCAAAGCCCCCAGTCTGTGGTAAATCGAACTCTGGAAGCGGTGGAGCACATGGGCTCTCGTCGGAACTTGTTTTTCACTTTGTCAGACACTACCGGATCGAGCATGACAACAGATGGGGGCCACAAGAAAAAACCACGTATTTTCAATGATTTTATTAAAAATACATAAAAGATAATTTTCGCAAACATGGAAGCGCACTATAACTCACAAATGCAGCATCAACAGAGCTGAATGTCTATGTTTTTCTCTGCGCTTAGTTTTATCGCATATCCAAAATTTGATCTTTTATTCATTCTTTTTTTTTTTACATTAGTACAATTTTATACACAATATGAAATTAAAAAACTCGAAACCGTCGGGGTTTGGGAAAGGAGTGCACACAAACCAACTGCGGGACTATGTGAAATCAAATAACAAAAATGTGATTCCTACAAAATGTGATGTTTTGATGTTGTGAACAAATGCAGTTCCTATTCTCAGCTATTCCAGTTGGTATGTCGAATTCGCGATCAAAAAATCGCATTAAGTACTTACAATTCCGTAATAGGAACATTATTGTCTATGTTTAAGAGTAGGCAGTCTTAGGTAAAATTTTGGGTTGGTTTTTTTTTCTTCAATACTTTACCGTGAAAAACAAATCAGGGTTGCCAGAAAAGGATTATTATTTTTCATCCGAGATTCTAACCCTGTTCTATTACGTGGCGTCTGGCAGCCCTGCACTCAAATCGTAATTCAGAAGCTGAGTGAAGCAAAAAAGCGACAATTTCAACGTAAAATAAGAACGTAAAGCATAATTACCGTAGTTGCTACGTTTTATGTACAATACATCCAGTTTTGTAAAATAATATTTATGCACATTTGAAAAATATCGTCACAAAAATGAAAAGACATCAAATTTCCCGATTTGGGAAGCTTAAAAATTTCTTAACGGGAAAAACCTATAAGTAACATCGAGTACTCAACTAGACAATCAAAGTTCCCTCAAGAAAATACTAGTGAATTGAATGAGTAAATATCACAATGTATGAAAATTCCAACACTTTTTTTTCAATTAATCTTTGGAATATTACAATCTTACAGCGAATGTGAGAACAAAAGGGTTAACATTGAGGATGTCATGTTAGAGGTTGTACAATTATAAATTACATATAAAAATTGAGATATAAAATATATTTACAATAAACTCTCTGAGATGAAAACCAAAATAGTATTTGAAAGAAATCGTTTTCTTGAGAGATAGATGAATTAGGTTCATAAAAATCGTACTCCATTTGGCGCTGGCAAGCAACTATCGAACTCGCTTCGCTCTATCATGGTTGTCATCCCTGAGTTATCCTCGGCAGAAACATTTCGACTCAATGAACGAAACCCGCGACGACTCCAACACCTCGTTTCCCAGCAACACTCAGCACGTCCGCCAACCGTTCAACAACCTTTCAATGATCTATGGTTTGCACTAGATATTCTATCTCAGAGGATCAATAAGGGGGTGTGGGGGGAGCTAAACACATAAAGACGTAGATACAAGCAACAAAAAGATCAGGGCAGACTAAATTTATTTGTACAAGGTCCCTTTTTTTGTATAAAAATGTCGAAATCAACCAATTTGTGAACTCAATTTTTCACAAAGCTCTTCGAAATAACCAAAAAAGTTATTCCAAATAAACGGGAAGTCTTTTTTTTTTTTTCTTTTGAAAAGTAAATTGTGAATAGGTACAATAAGGCGTTACGACCACGAGGTCCAATTTCTTTGGATCGGCCCAAAACCCAACCAGGTCACCGAGAAAAGCGAAGCGGTTTTAAACTGCCGAGTCTTTGCCGACGAAGCTTGTCCGAGAGATTGATTTTTTCATGTCGTATTCAACTGTCGTGTCCTTCTTGTTGTACCTGGGGGACAGAGAAACAGAAACTGTTGAAAGTCTTTCAAGGCGATGAGGCAGTCGGTTTTGCTGGAGGAGTAGGATCGAGATTTAACGTTAAACAGGGTGGCCCAATAGGATCGGACACATTTTGAATTGATCTCAAATAGTCAATTTTGAAGATACTGGGTTGAAATAAAGCTTAAACTGTCGATTGAAAAGGGAGTTTATTTTACAGTCTAGTGATCTTAATGAAAGATGATGTCGATCAAATGGCCTCCTTCCTGAATGATGCATTCTTCGAGTCCAAAGTTCTGCATGGCTCGCTCTAGCATGACGGCCGGGATTTAGGCGATTTCAGCTTGGATAGCTTCAATTCCTGAAGATTGCGGGTATTGTTCGCGGCCTAGCAACCACATCAAGTCGGGCACACTCAACATTCTCTGTGGTCCCTCTGAATTAAGGAACACCACATTAACACCCATTAACGAACCAGTTGTCCAGTTTACGCACCCAACTCAAAATCGTGTTTTGCAAAAGCATCACACCGCAATTGGGAATGTTGAACCGACGGCAGAATGCGCACTTAACGGCAAAGATTGACTCATTACTCCGCACAATCTCATCAAACGCAAACATGCGATGTTCTCTTACAACAACCAAGCAAACGTGCTGAAACTCCCTTTCTTTCTGCACACAACAGGCGGGTCGACGACCCCCAGACCCCCACCATTCAGCCACACCCTCCCTTTCAACTGTGTCTGATCCTATTGTGCCACCCTGTATAAGTTGCATTCGCACCACTCGTGGAATTGGAGAAAGTTCAGAAAATTTCAGATAAACAGCTCATTTCACTCTTCTCAAGATCGCTAGAAAAGTACAGTATAACATGATTCTAGGCTAGAAATTCTAACGAGGAGGCCATCCTACCACTGCTGCCATTTTCTGATGGCCGAGCAAGCCATTCATATTCTGATTCAACTTCGGCATTCAACACAAATTATCTCAGTAAGATCTAAAAACCACTGTTTGATTGATCTTTATATCCTCACGATTTCCATTAAATGAAATTTTACACGCCCTTGAAATTAATCAAGTTTAAAAAAAATCATTTTATCGAAAAAGTGAAAACCGTCTCTGCCTTTTCCTTCAAATACCGCCCAGTCAGCGGTTACCCGCTGACCAGTTTCTAAAGCCCCCTGTTTGGCGGGTTTCCGTCTCGGTTGGCAGCGCTGTATCCCACTTCTGAACCCAGAAGTGGGAAGTAACCTTCCTTTGGCGGCAAAGCTCTTTTCATTGAGTATCGCCAAAAACTATTGGCACTCAAGTATTGATAGCACTGATCTAAAAAAGATAAAACCCTCCGAGCTGTGGCTTATTTTCACTTATTTTAGGGGTGTTTACCAATTGAGGGTGCAGAATCCGAAAATGAAAGCTTTTTTTCCTCCTTTTTCTTTTTTTGGGTTGGTTCGAGTAGTACCTTTCTTTCTTTCTTGCGATTGGTCGACCAATACAGAGTTGAGATTTTTTTAAAATAATTATTATAAGCTGAATTATTCAGCTAGGTAGGTAAAAGTCTCACGATAATGAGCTTTTCATGGACCTTGCTGCTCAATGTGAATTCTACAAACAGGCGGTTCATGTTTGTGCAAGCTTTTTAACTGCACGTAGGGGAACCAAACTGGGAAAATGTTTATTCAAACCAATTTTCATCGTAGCCTCGCTCGAGGCAACTGCTGCACGCTGCAGTACAATAATATTGTAATATTTTATATTATAATATTAATGTGGGTGGAAAGTTGTTGAAATATTTGACCGACCCTCTACAACTTTCCCCCCACATCCATTGAAACGGTGAACATCATCACCAATTTATAATGTTAAAATTAAATTTGAACAGGTGCCAACTTTATCTTCTCCAAAAAATATACTCGTACTTGACGTTTGAATGTGTGTTATATTACCACATCTACTCCGACTTGTTCAACCGGTCGTCGTGAAATTTTTGTCGGGAATTTTGGTTGACGAGGATCTGATAAAAATTTAAGTTGATTTTGAATTCAGTGAAAAGAAAGGTAAAAAAAAATACAATTTTTTTTAAAATATATTTTTAATATTTAATATAAAAATAAAAATTAAAAAAATAAAATAAAATGCCAAAAAATGCCTTATTCGAACCAACAAAAAAAAATCTATCATTTTCGGATTCAGCACCCCTAAACCCCTAGAATAGATGAAAAAGAAGCCGGCAACTCGGAGTTCATTTTTTGTAGACCTGTGCAATCGGGCCATACACAATTGATGGAAAAATACTGATACATCGAGGACAATAACCGATGCTTCGTTACAATCAATTATTGATGGGGATCCCTGCTTCTGAGCGGTTTCACTGTATTTCTCCACTCAAGAAGGAATGTCACCAAAGTAGAGGTTATGCCTCCAACAGAGTAATCTCGTGTGCATGACGCTAGACTTCCAAAATCAGGCGAGCAACAACCCAACCCGTGGGATTTCCAGCGATTTGTTGACTTCATCCAGGTCAAGGCTGTTGGTTCTATGGCTCGGCTGATCCAACTCCACCAAATCAGCAGTCTTACAATGCAATCTGAGGTAGACGCAACTCGGTACCTCTCTAGTCCTGCCTCAAACTCTCGGTGGCGAGAACCTTATTGTCAGCCACAACCCGTCACATTCCCCAACAGGAGATTTATTACTGAAATCGGCGCAGGCGCCTCAGGAAATTTCAGATACCATTCTTCCAAACCGAGCCACAATATTGGCAATAAAGTTAGACTTCTTGAGAACCTTATAATGTAAAAATTATGTCGAACATATTCCAACACTACCATTTCGATCTACCCTAACAAATACTTCCCATCCACCATTCTGGTGTACATGAGCAAAACTTACCCATCATCAATCATTGGTTTGGTCTCTATCCTGATTTTCCCGTCCCTGTGCCCGTTGTTCAGCAGCTCTTTACCTTCACTGAAAACAAACACAAACGAAATTCGTCACTTTTGAAGCCAGCAATACCCCTACAGCACTCCAGCAATTCTCAAACACGAACCGAAAAAGAAAAAAAAAAAAAAAACGCACACACCAAGCATCAAAGTGGTCTCAGCGAAAGTTTACAGAGCGAAGAAGTGTCGACCGTACGAAAGCAGTAAAGACCTAATCAGCAGTTCAGCATACACGATGGACAAAACCACTACACGCAACTTCAGTAAGGCCCATTCCTGTATGATGTTTTTTTAGGGTTTAAAATTACAGAACGGGGTATAATGTTGTGGCTGTGGATGACTACAACCGCAGCATTCGGAGGAGAACTCAATTCGAAACCCATACTTTTACAAAACAAAAATTACAAACTAATTATAGCTAGGTAGGAAAAATTCAACTTCAATGAACCGACTACGAATAAGATATTAAAATAGAAGGTATTTAATGAAGAAATGGGGGAAAACTACACGTCACAACAACTTCGCGCAAGGTAACCTACAGCAAGTACCTGCATGAGGGGTCTTCACAGTTGGGCCATTGACTACTTCGGTAGATTACGTTTGCGCCCGAAGGGTGAAAATAAGCCGAAAAATTCCACTGCGTTTGCGCCAATAAATTTTTTTTTTTTAAACCACGTTTGCGCCGCTCCAAAAACCTTCATTTGCACCAGGGCTTCGGTCAGCAAGAACCGTCAGAAAGTATTAGTTTTCCTCAAAAACAAAAAAGCGGTTACGTTTTTTTATCTGTAGGTTACATAAATTAAAAAACACAATTTTTTCATAAAATTAAATTTTAAAATTCATAACATTTTCATAAAAAGCCGTATTTAGAAAAATAGTCGTTGGCTCACGAGTGCTTCACAAGTTGTTGTCAACCCCTAAAACATTAGAGCCCGAAAATTAGAACCCAAAGGGGGTGGGGGTGGGGGTAGGTCTGAGATCAGTTAAAATTCACCATCCCCCTCTCACGAGGATCGAATTTCATTGGAAAAACTATTCATTACCGAAAAGTTAGTAGAAGGGGTCTGAGGCCAGGTGTGTCGAGGGGTTGGCTGGTTTCAGCCAGCTTGGGGTGGCCTCCTAGTCGTCGTTCTAGAACTGGCGCAAATGTAGGGACATTTTTCCACTTTTCCTTTTATTCGATTGGCGCAAACGTAGCTGTCTGTATCGGCGCAAAAGTAGTCGTTTCTTAATCTGCCTGGCGCAAACGTATGGTAGTAGAGATAAGAATGATATCAAACTCTGTTATTAGCCGTGCTACCTGTGCTTTCCATAGAATACGCCGAAGTTTACCTAACTTTTGGCAACAAACGCGCCAGTGGCGTAAATATAGGGCATTGGGTGGACACCTGATAAAGAAGGTGTTACTACTGTAAATACTATTAATACTGTTGACTCAAGTTGGTTCATGACCCGACGTTTTTGAAGAGGAGGGACCATGATTCCATGAACTTTCTTGAATGTGGTTTACATAGCAGTTGGGATTGGTCGAATCGAGGGAGGAATGTCCCTTTCTTCTCCTTCTTCTTCTTCTTCTTCTTCTTCTTCTTCCTTACGTGATCCCTCCTTTATCTTATGGAATTCTGGACTAGCAAAATTGGCAATGTATTGAATGTTTTTCGACAGTTATGTTTCCCTATGTAAGAATGAAACCTAACCAGCAATACAGTTTATTCACCCAGAGGAATTTATATAAATGGATTATCTATGGAAATGACACACAGGGGAATGACAAAACACTCGTTTTTCTGTTTCCCCTACAAGTCAATTTCGAAAATGAAAACACGGATAACCTGGGGGATATAAATATCTATTCAATGCCCCCACCCATAGCAATGGGCGCTACTAATAGTCTCCAAGAATGAAAGAAAAGACACGATTTTCGCTACTTTTAGTGGAATCACCCAAGCACTAGTACGTCGAATATTTGAAAAATATAAACTTTTCTACTTTAACGTGGCATGCTCGACAGTGAAGACCCCTATAATACTAAATGTACGCCAAAAATATCATCGTTTTATGTACCTAACGTCTCTTTGAATGAACCAAACGTTTCAACAGAAAACTTGTAAATTTGGATCGTTGTAAGCCGCTGAAATGAACAAACACAATGGTTGCTTCTTCAAACCCAAAAATATGAAAAGCAGACCAACAAAGTAGCTTGGTGAAAGCCACAGCCGGTGGTTGACAAAAATTCACCATACAGTTGTGAAAGAATTGAGTTTTTGGAGCAGAACCGAACCAAAGTGCTGGTGTACGCCAATTGGCTTCTTAAGAAGCCACATTGTGGTCCTATAATATATTATAGGACCACAGAATATACTAATATAAACATATTCTAATGTGTATATTAGTATTACACATTAGAAAAGCACCAATATTGAATATTCTTCATTATCATTCTCAACTCGCTAGTACCCCTTCGAGGCCTCAGCAGCCTCTTTCGTAAAGCGCTTCAAGTGACCTGCATGCGATATTGCAAGCACCTCAAATTTAAAGCACAAGACAACATCGAAAGAAAAACGCAAGTGAATTAGAGAAAGAAAAAAAAAAACTTGAAATAAAAATCCCATTTGTTGGAGGGGCCTTACAAAACGAAATTCATATCCGGAAGTGGAACTTTGACGGCATCGGTAGCTGAACTGTTCCCAGGGCTACCACCCTCATTGGACGACGTATCTTTATTGCTGCAATATGGCAAAGGGAACCGCCAGCTATACAGGCTGAAAAACCACGGGGGAATTTCAGGGTTGAAAAGACGGTGGGAGCACTTGTCAGGTTTGTATACAAACATGATAAACGAGATCCACTTAACACAAGGAGAAGGGGAGGGAAGGATAGGGATTAAAGGGTGGTGAAAACGGAGGGAGGAGGCTGGACACAACAGAAGAAAATAATGACACTTGCATACTCTACGCTAGAGCGTTCTTCTTGTACTTCAGCTCTCTGAACTATTTTAATTATTATTAACACGGAGAAGAGATTAAAAATGACACTAAATTTGGTCAGTGTTGCCAACTTGTTGTAGATAATTTAGGCATTAAATTATGTCAGGTGCAAAACTTAAGGTTTTCCACAAATCAGCAGTTGGACCAGAGTTCGTGCGTGAGTTCGTTTGAAACTTTTTTTTAAACAGGCCACTGCTGTGCTATGAGCTATAAAGTGCTATGAGCCTGAGGGGCAACCCCAGAGAGCATCACCAGAGCCTTATTGGCTACATCATGGCTCCAACTTCTGCCACTCTCGTAGTCCCACCTCCCACACGTGTCCCCAGAAGTGGCCGAGGCCTTTGAGAATGACTGTTGTGAGCTGTTGCTCATCCCCAGGCTCATGTCAGGCCCAAAGGACTAGAAGGGTGGAGACATAACTGCTTCAACCCTCCCTCGCGCCACCCTTACGGCCATGATTTGGAGAAAAAATCTCTAAAAACCCTCATATTGGTGGGAAAAAATGACGCTGATAACGAATATACCCCATGTCCTTATACCTGAAATTGCTCCTTACCCTTATTTTTTCAAAGAAACCTCAAAAAACCACGTTTTCAGTATATTTTTCAGTGTGGAAGCCTAACAAGGATTTCACCAAAGTTTGAACACAAAGGAAAGTTATAATACAGTAAATTTTGCGTCCATTAAACACACTAAAGGTGAAAATTGCAACAAAAATAAGAGCTTAGTAGATTTCGAACAAACCAAACAAGCGCAGTCGAGCTGGTGACAAGCGAATGTAGGAAAAAAAAAAAAAAAAAACTTTCCCAAGTGTACGAAATAATCAACTCTTTAGGGAAATTCGTGCAAAAAGTTTACCTGTAAAAATGATGCAAGGCGACTAGATATAATGTGGCAGGTAAATTAAATTTTGTTCGTCAAAATATTTGACTAAATCTATTGGTCTCTGATGTTATTGGTGTCTTCTTCGTCTTCGTAGCCACTTACATTATACAGGGTGGCGCAGATCAGCTGGGTGGATTTTAAATAGTCGCCAAACCGTCAAGTTTGAAGATATCGTGTTGAAATAAATTTTAAAACGGTAAGTACCTAACGTGTAAATTTGTCGAAGAAAACAAATGTTGTTAATTATGACAGATTATGTGTATTTAAATGAGGCCCTATGCTCCCCCGCGAAATTACAGGATTCAAGTCATGCCCACTTACGAGCCTTTTAACTTTTGTAAACACTCTGGCTTTAACCCAACTGTTTGCACGAATTTCCCTCAAGAGTTGATTAGGTATTTCACACAATTTACTTGGGAAAGTTTTTTCCGTGGTGACATTTTGGCTGGGAAAGTATTCTCCTAGCGAGTCAAAAAATGGGAACGTTTCCTCCTACATTCGTGTGCCCAGCTCGAAAGTGCCCAGCGTGGTAACACTGACCAAATAAAACATGAATCAAAGGGGCCTTTGAGGTACGGCGCTTTGAAATCACTCCAACTATCAACAGAAAAATTTAACTACCTTCAAAGCATATCACGCACACTATTCACACACATACCTTCCAAGCTTGGTGTCTTCGTCTCTCGGCGTCCTGGTGCTCTTCTTACCGCACATCAACCATATCAACCCTGCAAAGATCAAAGCCCATGAAATTCAATTCCCACACCTTCTCTCACATCCCAACATTCCCACCGCATTACCTGTGTCATTCACGAAGAAACACGACACGTCCACGATGAACAAAATGATGACGAGAGCCGCCACCACAAAGGAGATCAACATGGCGCTCGTGATGTGACCATTTTGATACATTTTTTGTTGAACTGTACCTACAAACAAGAAAAAAACATTAAAATGGGCCCAAGAAAACCACACTCAATAGAAGAACAAGATCCGAATATTAGAAAAGACGACCACTTGTGTTTTGGCAACTGGAAACGTGATGCTGAAGTAGCAAAATGTACGCAAGTAACGTAAAAGTGAAATGAAAGCAGAGTTGGGTACATTTTTATTTATAAAATTTATTCATTTATTTAATAAGGTTGTGAATTAATTCTCATCATGCTTTGTTTCACAACTGTAAAAGTGAATTACTTCACATTCACAAATTTTTCTATAAATTAAATTAAATTCACAAAAACATTTGTAAATAATTCACAAAAATGCCAATAATTACAAAAAGAAATTTTCTTTCTTCACAACTAAATATGTGGATTTTTTAAATTCACAACTAAATATGAATTTAATAAATTCACATATTTAGTGGTGAATTTTAAAAAAAATCACAAATTATTTGTGAATGTAAAAAATTTATTTGTGAATTAAAAAAAAAATCACAGGATTTACAAAAATTTTTTTGAGTTTAATTTAATTTACAGGAAAAGTTGTGAATTTGAATGAATGAAGTTGTGAATTTTTTGTGAATTCACTTTTACAGTTGCAAATGTGAATTAATTCAGGTTCACATTTACAAATAGGTAAAAGTATGAATTAATTCATATTCACAAACAAAGCATGATGTGATAATTCACAACCTTATTTATAAATAAAAATGTGTCCAACTCTGAATGAAAGTAACTTTTGAAAAACCACGAGAAACCAAAATATGCTTCAAGATAAAAGTTAACTAAAGTTAACTATCGTTGTCGTTGATTAATTTGTGAAAGTTAGGTGAATATTGCACAGCATTGCTGATCATAATGGCTTGATGTTTTGTTTCCTTTCAGCTCGTGAAAAATGTAATTAAATGCTTTCAAGAGGTATTGCTGAGGGCACAATGGTGTACATGAAAATCCCTCCTTGGCCAAAGTCAGTGCTGAACATGTGAAGCTCTAGTATAACTTATGTTTGATCATGCAGTGGTGCTTATAGTGCTTTGCCATCCAACTCCCGATAGAACCCCACCGTGTACGATAGTAGACTTCCACCAGAGTTTATGTACACGTGGACTGAATGGGGATTTGAAGGATGTAGTGGATTGTGACGCATCGATTATGATACGCGGTGTTAATCCACCATGTAACTGCCTGTCTACAGTGGTAGGTAACGATCACCTCTGAGTCTATTGTGAAGTTCCTAGAGCGTCGAGTAGACTTGGGGGATTTACTACAGTTCAAAACGTTGAATTCATCTTAACTGGTCCACCAATCGAATGGACTCCTAGACGAGAGTTTGAAGAAGCAATTCAAGAAGGAAGAACTAATTTGTACAGGATCACAAGGAGCTCCAAGAAGGATCCAAGGGAGATCATAGCCTCATACCACATGCCAGTCAAAGCGTTTGACAAGTCAACAAAAAGCAAGCAAAGCCCAAGCACGTCAAGCAAGCCAGGAACTAGTGGAACCACTGGGATTAGGTTGTGAAAACGAAAGACGTTAGAACGCTATTTTTTTCATCTAGTTTGCTAGGATAACGAAAAATTGCTGCTCTGTTGTCAGTAAAATATTTACCTAAAATTACGAGTCTCCGTATGAATTTTCTCCGGAAAATTTCACTGGTTTGGAGTGACGCTGTCCATCCCTACCAACTTAAAAATAAAACCCTCCCCTAAAATTCCCAAAAATACACCCCTCTTAACTTAACACAATTCCCAGGCTATATTGGCACATTCTACACAGTTGGTCCTAGTAAAAGCGTCACAAAATAGACAATTGATTCAAACTATACAGCATTCACTAGGGCAAAGAAACAACTGATTGAACTCATTTTTAAAAAATCAGAAAATATATTTCATAAAACTAATACATAAAACTGTACAACAGGAAAATTTACAATCCTTAATTTATTGGTCTTCGCTCACTAACAAGGTTCACAACATATTCTGTATTTTCAAAATACAACAGCAGTTATTTTTGCTATTCTAATTTTAGAACAATTGGAGATTAACGCCAGTTTCATGAAATAATAAAGATTCGAAAAAATTATGAGGTCTAAAGGTGTACCAATAATGCAAAAAAAAAAAAAAACCGGGATACTACTTGAGACTCACTGAGCACGATAGTTCAGAAAACAATAATAAAAAAAGTACGTTTTTCAGATACATTTTCGCACATGAGAACAACGTCCTGAATAATTTAAATTATTCGTTCTAAATTTTTGATCATAAGTACGTTGATGGGTTGAAAGGGGTTGAACCTAAACAAATACTTCAAAAATACAACTAGTTACATAAAAAAAAGAAGACAGTGACAAAGACAACAGAATGCACAAAACTAAAAGGAGAAGAAGGTAAAACTAAAAATAAGAAAAATAACGCTACGAAGGTTCAAAATACAACGGGCCATTTCGTCTAGTAAGGAGTGTATAATTAGGCAGTTAACACCATCACTATCACGAGAAAAAAAAAAAAAAAAAAAAAAAAAAAAATCGGTCGCTAATTAAGAATAAATGATTTTTCACACAAGACGACTTCAGTTGGCATCACTGTTATTGAAAGGTGCAACAGTTCCAAACTACCCAAGGACCCTTCAAAGGCCTAAAGTGTGTCAAATTCCTCTTTTTGAGATTACAAAACTTGTACAGCAGTTTTTTTTAAACAAATTATTTGTACCCAAATTACACAAAAAGATTCAGCAAATCAGTAAATCTACTACTACAAAAATCAGCACAAGTCTCACTGAAATTTACTAACAAAAAACCATAGAAAGGACGTCTTTCCATGATGCCACGCTAAACATTCTAAAAAGTGAGCACCGTTGTTAAAAAATCGAGAAAAGGACCCAAAGGCACCGAATTGAAAAGTCTCGATAACATGGCAGATTATGGGATAATCTTTAAAAAACAAAAATTCAAAAATCATCAGCTTGCTAAATTATTGCCATTATAAATATGATTTTACTTTCTTTCTTTTTTTAAACATGCAGTTTGTAAACCAATAAAACATGTTGGCACATTTATCGCATTGGATTCTTTTGAGGTGGAATGATTTTTATTTATACAAACACAAACTGTGAATTTTACAACATATTTAACCCCGAATGAGTGTGTACAGCGTGTAACCAATGTTTCTGCGCCATCAACAAAACGATGACATATTTTTTTCGTCATTGTTAAAAAAGGACTAGTTTTGCCTAATTCGAAATTTGTATTTACAACAATGTTGTTGTGTATTTGCAGGATTATCTCACAACGGCCGAACTCACAGGAGGAAATGCAATGAAAATAAGAAAACGCTAAAAAATAAGGAAACGTGAGTTGCAGATGCGCCATCGTCGACGTTTCCACGAGTCCAGGGGTCTTGAAGGCTTCCATCTAAAGATGACAATATACATGTAGACTAAGCCTGTTTTGATATTGTTATAATGAATGTCACCTAATAACCCCCAAGTATTTTTATCTTTAAGCGTACAAGGAAATTCCGAAATTAAACAGGACGTTATGAAAGGAAGGGAGCCAAAAACAAACCAAGACGGGACCCTCAAAAAGATGGGAAAGGGAAGAATTAAGGCCGCCTTTTGGGGAAGATCAGCCGAAGAAAAATAACACAACTAAATGACAAACAACTGAGCAGGCATATGACAGTCACAAGCTCACAACAATTACAAATGCAGGAGCAAAATCCAGAAAAACTCAAAATGTCGAAAAAATTCTTCTTTTCGGCCGAAGCACCAGAACCAAATTATTCCCCGAAAAAAAAAATCGTCAAAATCAAAGCCAGAGTTATGAAGCACAAAATCGAGTATTATGTCTCTTTCAGATTGTAGGCAACTACAGAAAGGATTTACACTGAAGGGCGTAAAGTAAAACAGAAACATATTAACAAAGAACCGAAATCAAAGCGGATAAATTCCCGGAAATAAATATTTTAGTCGTTAATACACCTCAAAATTAAATTTTCTATGTCTGCTTCACCTTGTTACTTTGGTTAGGTGGATCATTAGGTTGAGTTAAATAGAACAGCAGTAGAAAATTAGATGATGATTAATATTTCTATAAGGTAGGTAAAGAGGGTCAGCCTTCATCAATCCTACCTATGAGCGGACCAGATTTCGTGGAATGCGAGCTTGGGTTATGTTGGTTATTTGATATCGAGGGTAGTATGTACCTATAGTATTGTAGTAATGAGTACCCAGTTTCCTAAAGGATAGGCATGGCAAACTTGGGTAATTGAGTCCTATTCGTCATTCACCTGCGATTTTTATGAAATTGAAGTATCTCACTCTGACGGTAGTTGGAATGATAAAATAGATTAAAGGGTGTTCTATGCAACGTTCAGTGTAAACAGCTTGCAGACTCGTCTGCAACCACAGGAGACCATTTTCATGTCTTCGTATTATTATTCACCTTATTGTGTTTGTTGTTGACCAGGAGACGCTACTTAGTTACAAATTTCGTGATGCGATATCATTACACTAAAAGTTTACTGGTTGCCACGGGTTTCGGTAACGCTTCAAAAAGTAACACTTTTAGTTTACGGGTTGCCACGGGTTTCGGTAACGCTTTTTTCGGTTGCGTGCCAAAGTAAAGACATGAAAATGTGAATAAAAAGTCGGAAAGGCAAATAGATTGAAATATTTTACATAGTTTGATGAAATCGTAGTCTTTTTAACTTTCAAGCATCTGCCATAGTTGTGTAAAGAGTTACAATAACAATAACAAGGAAAGAAGAGACAGAATAGTGAAGAAAAACATCGGTTTCTCACAAAGTCCGGTGATGAGGCCACCACAGACCAGCCAGCCACGCTCGCTGCCAGTGTTAAGATGACTATGTCCTGTGTGGGTCTACGAACAACGAATAGATTAACCTTTTCGTTGCAATTGGACCGTTATTATAACATCATAACGTCATTATAGCGTTATTATAACGTCATATAATATGACTCAACCAACGCAACAAACCACAGTGTTCTTAACTTCATTCCTCAAAAACTCGATACTTCGGACATTCTTCGGACGATGAATTCTAAGTTATGTTAAGGTTAATTTTTTTCTCGATTTGCATGCCTTTCCAACTTTTTATTCCATCTATTTTATCATACCAACTACCTACCGTTAGAGTAAGATATTTATTTCAATAACATAACAATTGTACAAACTTGCAAAGAATCCTCAAACTGGTCATCCCTTTCAAACGGGTCTCAGCCCCATAGAGCAATAGCAACCAAACAAAGCACTTGACCACGAGATTTCAAATCAAGTGCTTGTCGCAGAACAGAGCTTTCAGTTGATTAAAAGCTGATCTGGCGGATTCTGTCTGGGTTCCATTTTTCATTAACCAGCGCTCAGAGATACTTGAAATTCGGGACTCGCTCCAAGCAAACACCTCCCACTTTCAGTGCCTAAGCACGGACGGTACTGTGGTCCCGCGAGACAACCATAAACTTGGTTTTCGAGATATGTAGACTAAGCAGACAGACTATCTTCAGCCACAATATCTGCTAGTCTCGCAAACTGCTTTGAGAGTCGGCTATGAGAACAGTGTCATCAGTTACCTTATATTGTTCCGATACACAACGTTCACCTTGATGCCAAGCTCTACTGCTTGGAGAGGGAGAAAAGCTTGTGCCATGTATGGCAGGACAAGATATAGGCCTGTCTAACACCCCTCCTCACATCAAAGGTCTCAGTTATCGATCTGTCAGGGAGCTTAACTGCTGCCCTCTGGTTCCAATATTAATTCTCAATGACCCCCCCCAGCATCCACGACGATCCCTATGGGGGCGACACCTAGCGGATGACAGTACTTGATGTGGTTCAGATACCTGAAGTCTGTAAAATGTGTGCCCAGGAATTCATTTAGCTATACGTGAAAGGTGAATAATATGAATGGCTGAACGTGAAATATTGCCCAACTATAACTCTTATCATGACCTTTTGAAGGAATACTCTAAGCCCCGTACAAGAAAACCAACATGTTGACCGTACGGTAAACGAAATCTGGCAGCTCAAAAACAGGAAATATTCCAACATTCAATCCCACACCAGTGCCAGCTAGGTCATACGTATGGTAAATGTCTGCACGTAAAAAAAATTCCGGCTAAGTGCATCAGGTGCCCACAAAACTATGGTTGATGCAACCGCGTATGTGACTTCAAAACCTTTACCAACACGTAATCTATTGATAACTAACAAAGCCAAGCACTTGCATGACGCTGATAGTGAAAATCTCTATCGAAAACATCCTATGAGCCCTCATGTAACTTATACGAAATACTGAAGAATAAGAAAAGAACCGTTAAAACACAACTACTAGGGTTTAAAAAAAAGAAGATTATTGAGGTGGGAGGAGTGAATACACCAAAAGCAGGTAAAAGGGGAAGAAAAATTTAGTGTGAATTGAGATCGTCCATAAAAAATACATAAACGTCTACGAAATTGAACTCCAACGCAAAATCTTCAATGAAAACTCGACCTACCACGAAGCAAAGAGAAAATGCTTTTGAACGCCTACTGAAAAAACCAACTCTAAAATGGAACAAATCCGAAACGAAAATGAAGAATTGGTTGTTCAAACTTACCTCGAGCAGTGCGGAACAGGAGTTGACCAGGCGTACTGAATCCAATGGCGTTGTGAGCCCGGAGTTCGATTTTGTAGATGGTCTCGGGCTGGAGCTGTTCGATGGAATGGGAGGTTTGTTCGACGTTTCTCAATTCGAGGGTTTTGCAGTCCTTGACTTCGTTGAGGACCTCGTTCATGCGGGAAGTCTGTAACACGATTCATAGGGGTTGTAGTTCCATGGATTGGCTTGGAGGACTGTAATGTAGGGGAGTGTAGATTTTCACTGGAGGAAGGAGCATGGCGACCATAGAGGGTCAGCAGTACGTCACTGAAAGGTCAGACTATGCCACCTGATGGCGGATTAAGGTGGTAGCGCAAGCTACCTAATGGCCGAGCAATACACACTTCAAGCCAATCTCTTTGGGTGGTCGCACTAAGGAACTGAACTGTTGACACCAAAATTCGGTCGAGCAAACACTCTTCCTAGGAATATCCAAACTGAAAACAGTGCACCCTCTCAACATTAACAAGTCTTCAATTCGAAAAAATTCCATCACACAAAAGTGAATCATGTCCTCGAAGTTTAAAATTTGGAGCAATGCAGAGACGCAGCCAGCAAAAAGTAAAACCACACAACTCGAATGTTACTATCACGCATGTGCAACTCAAAAGCAGTGGATAAATTAACAGCCTGACCACCAACAACTCGTGTTATACTTTCAGTGTGTAGCTGGAAAAAATCTATATCGGAAATCGACTTTTAAACAAACTTTCTTAAAAACAAAAATTAAAAACGGTTAAAAATCGATTTTTAGGTAAACTTATATAGAATGATCAGTAGAAAAGTTCAGGCAGACAGTCACGATGCTCAAATATGGTGGGCTGTGGTTGGAATTGTGAGTAGGAGCATGACAGAAAGCATGCCGATTATAATGGCAATTATTATTGCTTCGGGGACAAATCTTCTACAAAAGTACTCTCAATACAGCGTAAAAAACTATGGAAGTACCGCTGAGGAACCTGCTAATTTGTTTTTGGGAAGAAGTGGGTACCAAATAAATCTATGATGTGCGTCTGGGTCGATCACTGCAGTCCTTGTTATTTGAGGCGACGTCACACCATATGCCTTGCAGGGAAAATACTCGTGATAAGTAGCTAAAGGTACAGTAGTGTGAGGGCGTCTCAAATACCAGAGACAGCAGTGATTGGCCCAGACCGTCACCAATGCTTGCGAAGAGTGGTGGGAAACAGCCCGAACACCTTCCCTCAAACACCTGGGCGCGGATTGTCCCCCAGCCTATCACCACCTGCTGGGTCGGTGGTGGGAGCTCCTCCACCTGTCCGAGAGTCGCCTTCGCCTCCACCTAGTCACCGGCTGTCTGTCGCGGCCCAAGTCTCTCTACCCACGGTTCCTTGTAGATGTCATCAGCTCTTTTCATAGCTAACCACCATGCTTTTGGAACGTTCAACCCCCGGATTCCGAGCCATTGAGTCGTATCCAGGACTTCCAAAGCATCGCCTTCTGAGGCACTCAGCACTGGTAAGTCCAGGCCTTCCGAGGCACTCTGCACATCGTTCCGACTTCCGGCACGCTCAACCGAAACGTCCAGCCTCCCGAAGAACTCTCTGGATACACCCTCTACTACCTTTGGGCTCGCAGCCCCGGCCCTTTGACCAACTGGACCCAGGAATCCCAGGACCCAGGCGTCACTGCCAGATACGCCCATATCCACAGTCAGGACGACTCCTGCAAAGACCACCTTCTCCAGCTCAGGGTAAAGTTGATCAAATTGCACTATTTGTCCCCACTGCCTACATCTGCTACTTGACCAAAAATCAGTACAATTGTAGGTATCTTAGTGAGCATAGGTATTGCAGCCCCCCACAATCCCCTCAATTTACTGTATTTCAGTTGATTAGCGGCGTTTTGGTAATTTGTTGTTGCTCAGTGCAGCGCTGGCACGATCCCCTCATTCGTGTATCCAATAATTGGATAAACGAATGATATTTACAAAAGTAAATATTTCTCACCCCTATCCCTTGTAGAAACCCCCCCCCCCCCCTCTTCTTCACATAGCCTTCATCATTTTTATACACAGATATTTCTGCAATATCTTTTGTATATTTTGTATATATATTTCTATATAGGTAGTATATTTTGTGTACGGAAGTAACTTGTACGTTGTCAGTTTACATTTATTTGATCCCGTATCCAAGCAAGGCAAAGGGTAAATTCAGCAACTGATTTTATTTCCGTTGGTAAATATTCCAAAGCGCTACCCAAGGAGGTGCTTACACCAATTTACTTGAAACCAACATCTTCCCAAAAATAAACGATCCGGTTCCCTAGCCCCTTCCCATGTTTTGTGTTCTATATTGAGGCTGGTGTACACAGGAATTGTTTCAAGTAGATTAATTTACCAACTAACTAGCCAATTATTTTTTAGGCAATAAAACGATCACCCACCTACCCTCAAACATTAAGTCTTGAACTCGGCATATGAGTAGTTCATAGGAATTTTACTGTCACTACCACGGAGTCTCATCAAAGAATGTCCCCTTTCAAATTTGTATCGAGAAATTACCAGAATTATCAAAATATCAAGAACCAGAATGGATGAAAGCTTTCGTGTATTATCAATTTTCAGCAATATCGCAACGTCCTCTATCGTAGGTTCACGAGTGATGTTACTGACATGCGAAAAAAAAAAAAAAAAAAAAAAAAAAAAAAAAACACTCCTTCAAAAACAAGCCCAGCGCGGGCGGATTCGGATTAGTCAATTCAAGCCACACAATTTTCACTCGAAACCACACAACACAAACCTTAGCCGAGAACACAGGCTCGTAATACTCGTGTCGTCTACCAGTCTGCACAGAGAATGATTAGGTTAGAATGGATGCAGTTTCCCTTGAGATTAGATGGATTTATTTACGACGTAAAGGCGACGATGACAGTCACATGGGAAACCGCTTAGTTCAGGAATGATGAAAACTATGACACTAGGATCCTGCCCTTCACCCTTCGTGAAATGGTCTCTCCTTATTATGGGGTAGGTTAATAAAAATTCAACCCCATCCAAACACATACAGCTAATTCCAGAACTAAACCAGGTAAAATTGTAACGAATGATGAACACACAATGAAAAGCGATAGTGCAAAACAAACCTTGTACGAAGTGTTTTCCTTGAAGGAATCTCCATCAGCACGCTTAATCTGTTGGCAATAAGCGGTGATTCAGACATAGCACACAGCAACGTAAAATTGAACACATGGACGGACACATTGGACAAAACAATAGCTGAAAGGTTTGTTTATGAAGTACACATTGATGAAAAGTGTGAATTTACAGTGGCAAGGATTTTTTTAAATATACAGCGGTGAGGGGTGTAATTGCTAATTTGAGAAATTTACAAATAAAACCATGAACATAACTTACCTCACTGATTGTACCAGTGAACTGTAACAAAAAAAATTATGTTAAGATACTTACATTCTAGATGGACTTTAGATCCTCTAAACACTAGGTTTTTTGAGAAATACTCACAATGCAGTATTCGAGATCATAGCGGTCAATGTATTCTCCATTATCGGCGGGTTTCTTCCACCTGATTTCATATCGGTCGTCATAATTACTCTCAGCATACCTGGGGAAAACAAGACAATTCGCAAAAATTACCAGGCGGAAATTTATAGAGGAGACACATATAGTGTGAGGAGAGGACGAATTACGGCTGATGGAATCTACTGGGAACCACTAGAACTAGTCAAACACAGCACTCACTCCTCAGCGCCATTATTCAAACGTGCCGAGTCAAATTAGATTCGTAGGAGAAGTTAGACTTCATTCAATCATCCGCCCCCCAGACTCGAGTTATTACAAACAGCTACCTAGAAGCGGCCTGCTGGAGTTTATGGCTACTCATGACATTGTGAACAAATTGTGTTCGTCAAAAGGTGATAATACTTCTTAAGCGATAATAATATTATACTCGAGGAGGTTTTAAGCCTTCTTTGCTCATTCCAAGTGGAAACATGCAATTCCGATGGCTACAAAATTTGTACATCAATTGGTGATGATTTAATCATCACCAATTGATTCAATGTGAAAAATCGATTTAGGGCTAATAAAAGCCAAATCTTACTATAAAAAAGATAGCTGATGTTCATTTCAATTTCATCAATTATTCAACAATTCAGGGGGAAATGAAAAAAAAGTTGCTTTTCAAGTGACTATATAGAGATCAGTTTACTATACATTATGAGGAGTATGATAATAATTATTGGCGAAGGGGATAGTGAAAAACGATTCAGAGACCATTCAACGTTTTCAAAAGCGTTACCAATGAAGCTTGGGAGAATTTAGAGGCTTGATAGTAACAAATCAGCTGGCAATCTCTTAGAAACGGTCTGCTTCAAAGATGATTCAGACATTGCTGATGAGCATATCATGCTGATTCAGACAATGTGTGTCATGACGATCACATCCCCCTCTCCACCGACTTTACAATGCAGGCACTTTCCTTTCAGGAAGTTTCCTCGTGCGTCCACTGAGAGGTCTCGTTGAGTACCTCCTGTGGCCTGCTCCTTCAAAACTCTTGACTCTTGGCTCATCGATGAACCCTTGGCTCAAAGTGGTGAACCCTTGAGATTCCCAATCCCAATTACATACTTCACTGCGAGCTCTAAAACCTGCTCCTGGTCGCTTGGTAGTTATCAGAAACCACAAAGCATGGAGACACCAGGATTCACTTCTTTTTTTTTTTTTTGTACAGAACCGCGAACTCGGCTTCCGAGTAGAAAGCTGTGAGAACGGCCACTAACTGAACAATGAAAAATTGGACCAGACACTGCAAGCTCACAAGCGGGTATTCTAAGCGCAGGTTAGATTAAGGTTATTCAAGTATATAACCCCCACTCAGCGGAGAACCTCCATTAAATTTTGTTGTGATTTCATCCTTTATTTTTCGCCAAGGAATAATATTTAATATTCCTTCCTATTTCGTTATTTTCCGGTAAATGTTGCGGTCGAATGGTCGGTAATTGTTCTAGTGATTCGAATTCGACGGCAACAACCAAAACAATCGTCAGATTCGCGTCACATTGGCACTCAGTATCGAAATTCGCGTCACTCTAAAGTATCATTGCAAGGATATCGAAAACCAATTTGACCAACAGAATGAACCACGAAATCAGGTCTCTTTTCTCATTTCAGTGCTAGTGCGCTCTGGCGGATTAGTTTTCGCATTTCTGGAAAGGTTCCCGGTACAGTTGGAATACAGGTATTTTGCTTCGCAATTTTCTCTTCACTGAAGACCTATTTCCTTTTCGTGACCAACCCGTGCCTTTTATTTCGGGCCAGTGGAAAGATTTTGTTTACTTATTTACTTTTCCGACACAGGATCAGAACCCATTCTTTAATTATACTAATTCAGTCTTTAATAGATAAGAATATGATTATATTCTATTAAAGAGGTCTCAGTGTTCCATTAGACTTCTACTCTAAAGAACACAATTTCTCTTACCGCCCAGAAAAAAATTTGAAGCTGATACAATTTTTTTTTAACCTAGAAAACAGTATTTTTTATTCACCTGTTGGGTGGGACAACCGGGTTCAAAATAGAAGGTTCTTCGGGGTTAGAGCGACGAGGCATTGTAGTGTGAAGGTTGGCAGCCCATTGGCTCAGTCCGACGTCGTTCAGCGCCGAGAACCTGAAGTGGTAAGTCGCTTGGGGTATCAGGTTTTCGATTATATACGCAGCATCTACACAAAACCGAAAACGGCACAGGATTAGCAACAGCGTTCTGTACCCACCTGCCAACATTTGAACATTCCTTACCGATTGGCCACGTTTTGTTCAGAGCTTCGTTCCAGTTCTGTTGTTCAGTCTTGTATTGGGCGATGTAAGCTTTGATGGGGCGACCTCCATCGGACCTTGGTTCGACAAAAGTCAACTTCACGGTGGTGGCTGGAATTTTGAAAGCGTTATGTTAGACTCGTGAAAGGGTGTACGAAGTCGAATTACCAGTGATGTGTGATACCTGTAATGACAACGAAGTTGGCTTGTTGAATTTCTGTGGGAGCGTGTGCTTCTCTCAGGATGATTTCGTGCCTGGCCTCTCCGTGAATGTTTCTTGCTCGGCATCCATACGTGCCGTAAAACCTCCTGTCAGTGGGAGTAACCTGGAAACGTCAAAGGACTGTTAATGAATCTGTTTTGGTAGTTTTAGTCCATGGCCACTGGTGAAATATTTTCATTACCAATATGGTACTTTGAGGTCCTTTGTCATAAATGAGGAAGTTGGGGTCCCTCTGGATTTCCCTATTGTTGAGGAACCAGGTCATCGTGGCGTTGGGGATGGATTCAGCTATGCAGGTTAGATTAACAGGCCGCCTCTCCCAAGTCCACGAGATGTTCAAAGGAGTGTGTTCAAAACTTGGTGGGAATTCCACGGTGATATGGCCATTGCTGGTAACGTTGCCACCCTGCAATAGGATAGAAGGGGGTAAAATGGCAGATTGTTTCGGATTCAACTGCAGTAGACAAATAAATAAACCAGCTCACCTTATTCCTAGCGATACACTCGTAGAGCCCATCGTCTTTCTTGTGCAGAGGGTTGATTGCGAGTGTTCCAATGGCCTGCTGCTTCTCTCTGTCTTCCCGTTGATGGATGATGATTCGGTCATCATTTGGCTGCACGCCGGCAATCATCGGCGTGTCAGACGACAACTTCCTGAAATTTTAAATCGTGTTATGTCAATTCTTAAGGAAGTGAGTCCATTCCAGTGCAAATCCATGAGCACATGGCTGGCGCTGCCCCTTCCGCCATCAATTTGGTACATAACTCCAGTGAAAGTGCTTAATCAAGTACCTACACACTCGAACGGGCCGACATCATTCCCATCGCTATTAAAACCAATTCAGAACTAATCCGATTACTGCGTTATGAAGGTCATTATCACTGATGAGCTCTCGGCGTGAATGATCGAAATGCAATTCGACGGCACACGCTGCACACTGTAGAGCCCTCATGAGGCTGATCCATCATTGTAGACACTTTAGATCCTATTGACGAGTCGGGTACAGCTTGAAGGGCCCGCAGGAATGAAAAGGCGCCTTTTTTTGTGATAGTAGACAATAATAGATGAAGGATACGAGGCTGGAAGGCCTTTCTAACTCACATGAAACAAAATACTAGACGCTCGATAGTGGGCTGAAGTAAACCGTGAACGCGTAGGAGCAGTGATTAGATGACTCGTGTAAACATCAAAACGCAAAGAGCCAAATGGTGCCTAATTCACTAAACGACACACTTAGAAAAGTAGGTTCCATCATAGGCTATGATTCATAGCTAAATGTTGTGGAGCTAAATCTGCTGTATGTTGAGCAGGAATGAATGAACTACTACTGGATGTATTCATACAAATAATATTTGAATAACATGTTGCATCTCAAATGAATTTGTTCAATTAAAATATTTCATTATTAAATGATTTTGATTATTATTTTAGTGTTAAATAAAAAAATAAGTGTGATATCAGTAGATTCTGCTGAATGTTAACCAAGGATGTAGACATTACTACTGGATGTATACATTCATTCGAGTAGTAATGATTCATTCTTCCCAACAATAAGTAGCATATATCTACTAGATGATGGAGAGTATAACTACTGTATGATGAACGACGGTGTTGATGTTCGTACTGAATGACTTCTGGCGGGTTTTAATTCCATCAATAATTGACATTAGGGATAGGTATCGAAGGAAAAATATCGATATTGGATATTGATATGCATGCTTTGAACATTCGGTCGATATTCCAATTCATCAACGTAAAAAATATCGTTAAATCGATTCCATTTGTACCCTCGATAAAAAAAACAAAAAAAAACAAAAAACGAGGTTTGGGGCGAAAAACAAACCACCTCGGGGAAGATGCCTAACAAAAATCTCCTTTCTTCATCTATCTTGGTTGGTTCACTGCTTGGTTGTCTTTCATTGCCCTTTTCAAGGCTTCTCCTGTTATATAAAAGAGGTTAGAAGGTACTGTGTTTTAGACCATAGATTCCAATATATCGAGATAAAAATATTGATATAAATCAACCGTATATCAATATGGAAATCACGATTAGGGGGGGGGGGGGGGGGGTAGAAATATCGATTCGGTATTTCTGATTTAACGATACCCATCATCAACGGGATTTTCCCGTCAGAAGATCTGTTACGAGCTACAGGCCGCTTATCACGGGTAGTGGGGCCTTCAAAGTGTTTTGCCAAGTGGGCCTTTACACAATACTGGAAAAACCGTCACTTTGTGTCAGGGTCTGTGGCGGGTTGATAGGACAATGCAGGGAGCAGTCGGCCCTTGTCAACCTTGGCACGTAGGGGGGGACATCCCGGATGATTGAATATGATGAAGCGGCCGTCCGTCGGTTTCCTACAGTTTGTTCGACTCGCGAGGGACAACGCCGAATGTGTGGAGGGACGGACGGGATAGAAAAGCCAGTTGACTGCAGTCGCCAGTCATCGTTCATCAATCATCAACCTACCCAGCCCAGGACTAATAAAACCTTCCTTGTCATGCAAATCGTCGTCAAATCGGCCCAGGGATGGGAATTCTTTCGACAGGGAGATTTATAACGGCAGAAAAATCCGAATGCGATGAAAAAAATGTGAAGATTTGAGGGCGTAAATTGAATCTGAGGACTGACCTGAAGGTGACAACCGGCAGAGGGTTCCCAGTGGCGCGGCACTCCAGCACGCCTTCGTTTCCAGTCGGCACGGAGATGTTCCTGATCTCGAGAACGTGAGGCTTTATGATGACAGTCACCCGAACGGGTTGCTCCACGCTGCCGGCGCCGTTGCTCGCAAAACAGACGAAATCTCCGTTGTCGTCTCGGGTCACCCTGTTGATCTGGAGGACGCCCGTGTTCTCATTGACAGAAAACCTATCGGGGAAAAAAAATTGTCAGCGTTGATACTGTGAGACTTGGTGGTCGTACGCTAGTGCATATGGTACAGCCAGGCAAGACTGGCTTTTTAATCTGAGATATTGAGCTCCCGCAATGCGCTCCAATCTCGTTCAAGTGTGGACTAGGCAGGAATACGGCCCGCACAAGTAATGTATTCACAAGAACCATTCATACCTGTCACTGGAAACTCCAAGATTCTCTTTGGTAGAAGATCTAATCCATTTATAGGTCGGGAGCGGTTTCCCTTCAGCTTTACAAGTGATGCTCGCCTGTTCTCCCTCGACGAACTCCAGCGTCTCTGGCATCGATGTTTCAAATTTGGGTGGAATATGAACCTGAAAGGAACAATAAAATATTAACTTTATATTCATTCCTGAAGTCATACTGTACAGCAATGGCATAAATTGTCAATCAATATGGTCCTTCAAGCCGCTACCGGTCTCCCCCATTTTAACCCTACTAAGGGAGAAAACCCCTATCGTGTCGGTTGGTTGAGAACCTCATATGCAGTAAAGTCCTCTAGATGGGCCTCTGACATGACGTTAGCTAACCAAAATATGAGTTTATTTATCGGGGTGGGGAAAGCCTTATAGGTTCCATCTATTTTCCCTTCGCCCGTTGGAGGTTTGCCTTTTAGGTGGCCTATTTTATGTTGATCCTTCGCCACCCGGATCACTGTAGTTCCGTTGTTAGGGTCTAGATAAGGGAGGTAGATGGCTAGGATATGGCTCAATTCCAGGAGAAAGTGCGTGACGATTTTAATCATATTTTGTGCTAACAATGGAGTTTAACGGTAGGAATGAGATAAGGGGTCCAGGAGGAAGCTTGTAAGCAATTTGTACCTACTTGAACGTTGTGAAATAATCTCGGGTGAGATTTGAACCCGAGTCGGGTGAAATTGTGGTAACTGGAGTAAATGGATTAACGTTTTTCGTGAATATCAAGCGTACAGGCCATTAGAAAAATGTTAAAAAAATCGAATGATATCCTTGAATGTGGGTTTTATTGTGTTTAACCATTTTGGTTCTCACAAGTGGGGCAGGAGCCGTCCCCACACTGCGCCCAGATAATCACAGATAAGGTAAGAGAGTCTTAGATAGTCTTGCTCCAGAGAAAGGATTCACATAAACTTGCGTTCAGAGGTGAATTGTCTGCCGACAAGCCAGGTATTACAACACTTGATTGATTTTTGGTCAAACATTGGTGTTCGGCCCGGATTCGAACCAGGCTGATCAGCGCTCCGACTGATTTGTAAACAGACGAAGCTCTGTCGCCTTAGCTCACTGGGCCACCCTGACCCAAAAAAAAAAAAAAAAAAAAAAAAAAAAAATCGAATGATATCCTTCACATCTCAGCTTTCAAATCCTGCCACGTTCAAATTTTCCAAATTGACAGATATATATTTTTTACATTTTATGTGTCCGAAGTAACTCCAATAGTTGGAGTACCTTCGGACACCCCTCTAAAATCGACAAAAAATCAATGTTTTGCTTTGCTAGACTAACATCGGACAGTACTGGTTGTTTGTAAAAAACTCCAAGTTAAAAGCACAATGTCATGTAAAAATATTAATTTTTTGCTATGCTAGACTAATATCGGAGTAACTTCGGACAGTACTGGGTGTTTTAAAAAAACTCACTAAAAGCTAAAACAACACTCAAAAAACAACACACTCACTAAAAAACAACACACTCACTAAAAAACAACACACTCACTAAAAAACAACACACTCACTAAAAAACAACACACTCACTAAAAAACAACAAGTTAAAAACACACTAAAAAAATTTTTCTTTTAACAGTAAAACATTTTTCTTCCTCTCAATCATAGCCTGCGCGAGTTTGTAAGGTTCATACAGTTGGTAACCAAACCAACGGTTGGTTTTTGTATTTCGACGGTATGCCAGAAGTTGCTCCTGCAAAGCATGATTTTTGGTAAAACGTTGTTTCAAACCAAGTCCTTGGTTTACCTTAGCTTTTCTAAAAGCTAAGATAAACAAAAGCTCTTTATGGGATCACGAAGCCAACCATTATCGCCACTGAATGTCACTGAAACCATCACCCTAACTCGGTCAGTGTTCCGAGTCCATGAGAAACTAATCTTATTTTGAAAAAAATAAATTAATTAAAAAAAAAATGCTAAAAATAAAGATTTTTCGACAAAATTTGTTTTAATTACCTCGTCGTCTGCCAGCTTCCGACACCGGCAACACCACCAAATCAAACCGCGGAAGGAGAGGTTTCCGTAGGGCAGATTACATTTAGTTTTACAGGCCTCCGCAAGGGCGCAGCAGCGCATAATCGTCACGAAGTAGAAAATGTCCCAAGTTACTCCCTTCGACGAATGAGATGTTCCTACACATTTATATCTATTTATGACTGATATGTGTGAAGGGCTGAGAGTAGGCTGAGCTACGTCCTTGTTCTCGCTGCTGCTTCTGTTGGTGAATATGCCAAGCACTACGTTCAAGACGTCAAAGTTGTTGCTTGGGTTTCTCCTTTTCCTACACTCATCATTTCTAAAATCTGCCCATTGACTAGGAATGATAAACACTATGGTGACTCCAACTCTTTTTGTACAACAGAAAAAACTCACTTCTACTTTGATGTGCCTCTCGGAAAGCTCGCCGGTGTCGAAAACGAATGCCCTGCAGGTGTAGGTGCCGTCGTCGGTCACTTCCACGTTCTGGATGAGGAGGCCGTCCGTCTCCGCGATGAGGCGGTTATTCCCCGATAACGTCACGCCGTTGACGCGCCATTCGACTCTTGGAGCGGGTTTTCCGGTCACTTTGCACCTGACTTTGTAGTCTTTGCCCAATTCTGGATACTGCTCTGTAGGGGCGTCAACCCATGTCACCGCAACTAGAAGCAAATCACGTAGTGTCAGATAAACATCACTACTTGAAACGAACACTACTTATCCACATAATTAGAGCTTTCTGAACAGCTTCAAGCAACATGCTTCAACCAACTGCACGAATAAATGTGCGCACTCTAGAAAGGATATTTTCGTAAACAAATTGCTTTTTGCGGGAAAGGGAACTTCCACGTCCACATGGTAACTTGTGTGGTGTTGGAGAATTGCGAGCGGAGAGGAAGCTTGAGCCCATTACAATTCATCACCCTTTGCAGCCCCCTGCAACGCTTCAACAGGCGACTTTTTCAAGGGTGGGAATCCTTTAGAATTCCATTCTGGTTCGGCAGAAGCTCGTTAGAAGGCAACGCGGAACACTCCGGTGGCCTTCCACAACCGAAAACAATCCCAATTGTCTTACCGATCGTGTGGATTTCGACGGACTTGGAGAGGGTTTTGCTGCCGGCGTAACTCGCCACGCAGGTGTAGGTCCCGGCGTCGTTTTCTTGCAGCGAGCTGATGATGAGAGCCAACGAGTCTGGAGGCATGTCCTCCACGGATATCCTCGCTTTGGTCTCCCTGTCGAACGAGGAGGAAAAATTAATCAACAATGGCTAACGGCAAAACATGCAATTTAAAATAGGTATATTTAATATTTAGAATGTTCAAAGTAAGCACGTGACGCTCAGGCGATAAAAGTGAATACTTGGAAGAGTATCATCATCCATCGCAGAAAACAGATTCATCCCTCTCAACCGTACTTCCCAACCGAGAAAAAATTATTCTCATAACACGACCGTTCGTCAAAATTGTTATGCACCCTCAGGAAAATAAGTCTCTCAAACGCCGGTGTTTGCTCCCGCAAAAGCATTTCCAGAAGTGCCTCCCAGGTAGTTTCAGTCGCATTAAATCATTTGGCAAATGATGCCTACCTATTTCTTTTTCCCCTCCCTTTACGACTACGACCTCGGAGAGCCCTCGCGAGATCTGTCAAGCCCTTTACTGATTTATCCATACAATGTGCCGTGAAATTCTCTATAATAACTCCCCGTTTACCCGCACATTACCATGTTTTCCCCTCACAGTATATTTTCCCTGCGAGAAAGTTTGCTCTGGGCATAGTCCCCACCATCGTTTCCCAATTACGTTAACTTTTCTCCGGCAAGTTTTCTCTTATGCATTTTTTGGAAATGCTTGTAGTTCTCACAACTTTCTAGCGGAAACATAAAAAAAAGTACTTAAACAACGCATATCATGACATAATGGGATTCTTCGGCAATTTTGTAGGGTAAACTCATTTCACCTTCCGTTGAATCGTTTCTGCAGGTCACCTTCCGTTGAATCGTTTCTGCAGGTCACCTTCCGTTGAATCGTTTCTCCAGGTCTGACTGAGTCTGTCGACAGAAGTTGGACAGCTGTCGACAGAACCCGACCGCAAATACATGAGCTGTCGGTTTCCGTCCAACTGCTGTCAACTTACGATCTACCTGGAACAGCAGTTTCAAAACTGCGCATGTCTCCGGCGATTTCTGTTAACATTCCGTCAAACCTGGAACATACCTAATAATTGGCCACACGGTAAGTGTGTGGCCAATCACAACGCTCCAAATCTGGTCCTGCACACGCCTAGTTGTGACTCTTTTATGGTGGACTTACCATGGACATCACATGTACGTATGGGTAGAACCAGTTGCCACATTCTTTCAAAAAGTTTCCTATCTTTTCTGATCAAAACGAAAAGAAGGATCATGTTCAAATTTTGAACTAACATTTGGGGTATCACGAGTGTGGGAGCTCATGGGCCCCACTCTGTGATAAATTCGCCAGCCCGCCAAAAGCGGTGCTGAGAAGGGCCGAGGGAAGCGCCGCAGTCACCGGTGATATTGGGTGGTCCCACCACCCCAAATTTCGCTGGCGACTACCATTCACTGACCGTTTAATTCTTTATCATGATTACACACAGTGCATTTTTGGTTGGCCCCAAGGTCTGGGCATCCTTTGGCGACACTTCGCCTAAGGAAGGTCAACGGGACCAATTAATTCGCGTGGATCCGTTTCCCAGGCCTTTATTGAAGATACTTCGTCTGTAGTAGCCGGGAGATCGGACCTCCTAAATCTGTGTCTCCTGACCAGGCCTCCATAGACGACAGTTCGTTTGTGGAAGCCAGTCTGATGATATTAAGTAAAACTGCAAGCTCAGGGAGAACCGACATCAATATTGACACTTCAATTTTGATATCAGATTCCCCTCAGCACCCTTCCAAGGATACAGGCACCCCCGGCCAACACAACAGTCCGTGCCAACCTGGGGGGCTCACAAATCCTCCAAATATGTTCCAATATCACCTTCCAGGTCAGCATATCACGGCACATCGTGCTATGCCCTGAACATTCCTCTTCTTCCAAACACAATAGTTTACAAGGTCAATACTATTGCAAATTGTGCCTGACTGCTCCTGTCTCGTTTACACTCGCTTGGAGGAGATTGCTCTCCCCAGTTTTGACCTTCCAGGCTCCTTCCAGATTTCCATAACGGGGATGGTGTGGAGCTAACACCTCGCAGCCACTCTTCTATGTAGGTACCTACATGGTGAGGGGTCGTTACATTTCACTGCAGGCGGCTCACTCTTTAAGGTAGTTTACTCCTCATGCTAAAAATTCCCGCAGTAAATGGAGTGGACTGAGGATGTAGGTATTTAACACGTATAAACTTATATACTGATTTGTATATTTCTATACAAAGAAGAAAATGCAAAAAAAGCAAATTATTTTATGACTATTATCAGGCCAATCAAATTTTTCGTTCCCAGTCAGGGAAATTGTGAATTGGTCATTAAGAGAATGAAACAATGGTGGTATTCCATCCAGATGGGAGAGAAAATATGCTTATCAATATTTCAACCCACTTCTATCCGGCCACAACCTATCTGGATATTTAAAAGAAATATCCGGTCACGGTCTTTCCATCCCTACTATACCCCAGGAAAATTTCGATTAACAAGGTCGGGACGCCAACCCCCGCCCCCGAGGAGCGAACCAATAATGATATAAAATCTTAGCACGCTCTGCCATGGTGGGGGGGGGGGGGGGGTCTGACATAAAAACTAATTTTTTGCACAATTTTCACAGCAGAACTTACAGATTTGCAGCGATCAATTTTGAACCTGCAGCGTTTTTACATTCATCAATTGAAGCTGCTGGACGCTAACTGAAGAATATCCCTGAGTGTGATCCTGACCCTGAGGTGCTCGTGTTTTCAGTGGGATTGGATATGTTGTCCCAATAAAAGGGGGAAAGGCGCCATGACGGAGGGAGCTTTCTTGAGGAAAGACACACTTGAGTGCATATTGAAAATTGATGATGGGGGAGGCGCAAAAAGGAAAGATAGAACTAAGGTGTTGCAGTCTAGAAAGGGGAAAGCTGAGCGCTAAAGAAACGTCGAAAAACATCCCAGATGTACATACATCCATAATTCATAGCATTGCGCTTGCCAGTTTGAGTTGTCCTCAGAATGTGAAATGAATGTGCGTTTATTTGTGCGTGCTTCTTCAACCTGGCGGCCGATGATGCCAAATCCTCGGACTTACCCAACAAACCAGACAAAGGCCATCAAAATGATTAATTACAAACGGAGGGTGCTTACGATTTCGTGGGCTCGATGGTCCTGTTTTTGGTGTCGAGCCACCTGATGTTGGAAATGAGGGAGATGTCCCCTCCAGCCGGCCGGCAAGTGACGAGGGTCTGGTGGCCGATGGGTTTTATCAGAGTCGCCGTCGACGGGAGGATCGTCAGCTCGGGCTCGTGACACAGGGCTCCTGAAACAAAACAGTAAGTTTAGACGATGGTTATAACGTGCTAAATCAAAGGAGGAAATGAAACTGTCCAGAGTACCGAGTCTTGACGGTTATGGGTATTGAACCCGAAGCGGGTGTAATTTGTGTAGGGTGACGATTTGAAGGAGCTGTGTCCAAGTACCCTTTGCCACTTGTGTTAAAGGATGAGAGTGGGAGTCCCAGGGCAGGTTTCCCAGACACCACATCAAAAAAGTCAAAGGTGATGCAAGGGGATTCTTTGCTAAAGGCAGAAGAAGGCCTGTTCAGAGTAATTTCACTGGAGTCGTCATTAGCCTTCGGAAGGAATGAAAGGTCGTCTTTAGCTTCGGTGCCACCCGTGAGTACAAGAGCCGCCGCGGATTAGGGCAGCAGCAGAGAAGAAGTCTTGACTTCACGACTGTCTAGCCGGAGCGCACGGTGTTTCAGAACACTGATTTAGCGCGACAAAAATCGGTTGGGGGGGGGGGGGGGGGGATTGGAAAGTTCACTACGGTGTTCAGGGAGATATCAAGAATAAATGATAACCGTGAATGCGCTGTGGAAATTTGTAGGGAAAATTATCCATTTTTTTAGTGAACCAATCGTCCACAGCTACCACCAAGAATGTTGCTCGCTTGATGATGGGTTGGACACAACACCAATTAGACAATTAGTCCGGCCGCAGTCGAGATAGTCTTTTTTTAACAACAACAACAAAAAGAGGTAATTCATCTCGGGAACTTCTTCGGAGCCCGAACGTTTGAATTTTCCCTCCAACAAAAAGCGAGAAACGGAATAATGGACTAAATGGCTCCACTTCATCAACGCTTTGTTCCTTCAAGCTCTTTAGAGTAAAATGACAGGGTTCAAAGCTGCGTGCGGAATATTATTCAAAGGGAACGCCTCATCCGCAGCGGTAATCCGCCTTTTCTCTATTAAACGCAGGGGTACATTTTCAGAAGTTGAGATTTTCTCAGGGAAAATGAAAAGTCTTGAGATGGGGTGAATCCCAATTGTTTCAAATGGAAGTATCAAATCTCCCTGTTTGTAGATGACGGCTTAGGTGTTGAAAAGGGTAGGAAGATTTTGATCTCCGTTCTGATGCAGTAATTTAGAACAACGTCTTTCTTCCTTACTGTGATGCTATTGTTGGGTTTAATACAACCGCCTTGCTGAGAAAATAATGTGCTCTTTCATACCCAGATACGTAAATCAAAATGAAAAATTGTCGAATTCCAGCCGGGACGAAAATACGTAAATTACATTTGGCTTCGAAATGATTTGCACATGCAGGAAAAGGCAAAGTTTTGGACCTCATAACCACACGTTTTAATCAACGGTGAGTGTCAAATCTGATACAATGTAATGCTTTGGGGGATAAGGGAGACTGAGAAAGGGTCTGAGAACAAGCCGAAGTGGCTAACTAAATTAACGGAGGAATTTTTCATGGAAAACGGCGTCAGGACACCGCTGGGGAGAGCTAATCCCTGGAGGGGCAGTTTGTCATGCACATAAGGGGACAAATGGGGTGATTATTCAATAACAGGCTGATCCATCATCGGCCAAACTTCCACCTGGGCCCTCTGCGGGGTTTGAAATGGTTTAAAACAAGGGAGGACGCCATCCGGCTAAGACCAGTACATGAGACCCCACAGAATGACTTCAAAGTCCTGAAAGTAATTGTTATTACGTCGAACCACTTTGGGACGTTTTGAAGGGGATTGGGCCGAGCCTTGTCGTGAAGGGAGTTTGAAGATGGGAAGACGGGAATTGCATTTAACCGCCCTTGAGGCCATATACATAACAATAAATCCAATCAGCTTAACTAAGAACCATCAAGCTACCCCGTAACCACGACTTGGAAGGAGGACCTCCCTTCTAACGCATTCATTAGACTTGGAAAAACAAGGGGACTTAGCTCCCTAACGCGGGTGATACGCCATCAGGCTGCAATTTCGAGGTGGCTAGTGACTTTCATTAGCTTGCCAACATGGGAGGCAACAATCTTGCCTTGATTCCTTCATTATTAACAGAAAAACCATGGTACCGTATCAAGTATTTGACAGACACTTTCCACGTCAAGAAGAAGTACATAATATTTTTCAAGATATTATCTTGAAAAGCAGACTTCTCATAAATTGTCCCTCTGATAAAAGGGACATGTCACAAGTTATATTTAGTCCAGTCAACACTCAGACCTCCAAAGTAATTAGTTTTCCAAGAAAGGGACCCAACGTTTCAACTAAATTGGATTCGTAGTAATAACGTAAAGCAAACAATACGTTTTAGAAACGAAGCGACGGAAAAATGTTTCATAAATTAAACTTTGATGCAGGTTGGCACTTGATTGACTTGTGACAGGGCGAAACCAAATCAGCTAACGACATCCTCCGGACTCCAAATTTTACAGTTGAAACAAATCAATCCGCATGTTACAGTAACTGTCAATTGAACAGAATTTTCTTGAAAATCGACTCGGCAAGAGTGAGATGAAACGATTTATAAGAGGATATTCCTACTGTATGACAGTGTTTTGATGAACCGTTCACCATGTTCTACTTTTTTTTCACCAAGCCCAGAACTATTCATAATCTTTAAAAAAAACTGCCGCTTGAGTCTATATGTGTCACATGTGGCTATGTAGGTATGTTTAACTATATTTTTACTTTAGTACTGGGGGACACCCCCAGACTCCCAGATTTTTTTTTTTTTTTTTTTTCAAATCTTTATTTCCTAAAGAATACAAAATTTGTATTCACGTATTTAATACGTACAACATGTAATGGTCTTGACATGGTTTGGTGTATAACACCTCATACTTTTTAACTAATAATATGGCATGCTTAAATAGTTACAAGGAAATTAATCTTCCATATGAGCAAACAAGCTCGTGGTGGAAGATGAGTCGCGCAAGGTAAACAACATACATGGATAACATGAGTATAGTACATGTAAGCATAGGTAGTTTAAGCTCGAACGGAATATTTCATTTTGTTCAAACCGAATATTATCACTGGGAGTAACGACATTATTTTGGGTTATGATACTATGTTATTATAATATTATTATAATATGAAGGCAAAAGTGCACTAAAATTCCATTCATAAATATAATTAAATATATAATATTATATTACAATATGGAAGGCAAAACTGCACTAAAATTTCATTCATATCCCTCAAGAATTATTTTCCCCTAATCATTGGCTTTATCTGTAGGCAAGAAAAAACATTCTCTGAGCTGATCTTTAATAGCTCGTGTATGCTTGCTAAACAATAGTCTCCTCCGCAATGATTTGGGGAGATCGATAAACGCCAGAAGGCCGCTGTATACATAAGCCTTATAGGATTTTTGGGCAAAAGTAGTACGATAGGAGGGATAAGCAATGTAATAGTCGTTATTAAACCTTGTATTTACTGATTGCGATGGGAGGTTGTAGCGCTTCGCTTTTATTACTTGTCTAATAAAAGGATTGTTGATGTTATGATCAAGGATCAAACCAATGAAACACAGAATGTACACATTAATTATTAGTGCAAAGCTAGTATAGCAAGAGATAATAATAATTTTCTTTGATCAATGATACGATGATGATGGCGCCTTTAAGATGAGGATGGGGAGCCCTAAAATGTTTTTCTTTTCCAAATATCCCAAGTCCCCCAACATCCCCCTACGAAAGCATATTCTTGTCTTGCATAGATCAACCCTTTTTTTCGCTCTCCCAGATATGTTTTTTGATCAAGTATTCTGCCCACCTGGATTCTGCCCAGGCCTGCCACCTGATCCTCGAGAACAGAGGTATCACGTAGGGGCCAAGAAAAAGGAGGCTCCTGAGGCGTAAATTCGCTACGTGACTGAACGAGTACAGTGCCGAGTAACCTCAATAATGCAAGGGATGCTAGTGAGACTTTTCTTGGGGAGCCAGTAAGCGTCTCAGTAAGAACGGTAGCGGGCTCATCCGTGACGGCAAAGTCTTAATTTAATTGGCTCACCATCGCTAATCACAGGCGTTCAATAGGCTTTAACATACAAAATTCAAACGGCAGTGTTAACTAACAATAATATTATACCAAAGAGAACGGTATGGTTTAATACGGCAAAAAAAGATAACAGGGGGAAAAGTGGCTTCCAGGAGGATTCAAGTTTTTCCAAACAAACCTTATTACGAATGCGAGGCCCCCGGAATCAAAATTCTCCCTCCACACTGTCAGAAACAGAAGACCACCGAAGCTCTCCAGTACTTACCTCTCCGGGGGATTAACGAGGGGGCGGAAGAATATGAAGGACGTCCCGAAAGGACGAAATAAAAAGGCGAATTCGTAAAAACACACCCAACAAACGCAGAAAGAACTCATAGAGGGGAAAAGGATAACTTTGGAAACAAAAGTTTTTGACAGACTTGGTGCTTAGAAAAAATCCACATCGATTGTCATATTACACAACCCACGAGAGAAGATACTAAAATAGGGGTAGTTTATAGGGTCCGCTGACGCAGCTCGTTTTACTCGCTTCGCGTCGTTTCTCATAATTAAGCTTGAGTTGTCATCGTTTGCGTGACGGATCTAATCAGCCAGCTAAAATCGTAATTTCCACAACACGTAGACAATATTGGGACCTAACCACGGTAATTTTTGTGGTCACCCTCCCCGTCTTTGTTCTCCGAAATTCCCAACGTAACGACCCTCTGACAACATTATCACGAAAGGGAATCTGAAAACAAGTAGAAGAGAATGGAAAAAGTGGATTCAGTGTGGCAGATAACGTTGCCGTAGGGGTTAGATAGCTAACACAAAGGTGAAGCGATGAAATGGCACGATATCCTAACCCTTTTTACACAATGAGACTGTTTGAAAGTCATAATAAGGTAATGAGGTAGATGGTAGAGAAGGTGCAGCCCGAAAGGTCTCTTTGAACTTCATACGAAAGGGTTGGAATAACTATAGACGCCCGAGCAATTTATCGCGCAGCTACTTTACCCTTAGGTGTCATAAAAAGGGCGCTCCACGTAAATACGAGGTGATCACGAGTAAAGGTTACCTTGGCGCACCCTTTGCCAAGTTTAAATATTAATATTTACAGTGGGAAACGCATAAGGTAGGTGTACGGTGGGACGAGCCGGTCCATTAGGCGTAATTATTAACGAGGTCGAAAAGAGTGGTGGGGAGGGGGTAGAACTGTGGAAGTGGTTGTTTAGAGGGGGGTGTTGGTTCTGAGTTATGGCGATTGTCAATATACAAGGGAGAGAGTTTTAATGAGGCGTGCGCTGTGAGGGGACCCCCGCCGAACAACAAGGATTATTAGCAAGGACGGAAAGTCATGGTTAATGGAGGAGGGTTCAACATTTTACTCTATTTTAGACACTAAATTGAGAGCAAGAAGATGAATTAGCAAAGAGCCCAGAATAACATATTCACAGCGTCAAGTGCAAGAGAGACCAGGAATGGGCGACGATCGTGGGCCTGAATTACCCGGAACAGCGTTTGCCCATTAGGATGAGATAGTCTAAACTTATACGTGGGATTGGAAACTATGGACACCCAGGTCCTACTACTAGGGGGCCATCCCCTACTGGTATAAGCCAGCCAACCCTCAATCGTATCCCACCTGGCCTCAGAGTCTCGTTTTCTCATATTTGTTGTTTTTCTTTTGGGGGTGGAACGGGATGAGGAGGTTATGGGGGGGATGAGGCAGCCGCGTCACTGTCGGACACCCCTCGGCCCACCGCCATCCCAACATTCTGGTCAACTGGTCCAGCCCCTATTATTTGACCACTTTTGCAGCAACTCCTCGGGCTCTAGCTCCAGTATAGTAGAACTCAGTCTCTGGAAACGAAGCCTCGATCCCAGAAAACGGGCAGGCGTTGCCAGGTACAAGAGGAGCTACGGTTGCCAACCGCATTTTTTTTTTTTTTTTTGTTACTTTAATTTTTTTCAAGTTTTGCCCTTGCTTCTTTCTGAACGAAAACAAAGTAACCTAAATATTTTTTTATAATCAGAAACCAACCTACAATAATATTGTAGCATATTATGGTACTTATATGTCATATGGAACGCACACGGAACTAGCACCCATATCATTTTGGAATCTCCACAATCCTTCTGACAAAGTAGGCAACCCAATTACACAGTAGGCTACACACCCAAAGTAGGCTACAAATTACACTTCACACGGGCTTATCAAACTTCAAAATCGAACAGTAAAATGGTTTAGAATGGACGGGTATGTTAGCGATCTCTATAAATCGATTATACTTCCAAAATTAATCGAAAACTCCACCTCACCAGACTATCTGACTAAAACCCTTCAAACCTCCACCTGTGCCCCCTTGGAAGCCCCAGCTTATCAGGAAATCGATAAAAGCGCATACAGAAGGTATACTCTCCATTCTGCAGATTTCTCGTTGCCATTATCAATTCCTACCGCTTGTTAGCATCCATGAATATCAAACGTGAACATGCTTCAGTGCCTCATCGGATCTGATTGGCCATTTCGCATCAACAATTTTTCCCCGAAGTACCTGAAAGGGGTTAGACTGAATGACAACTGCATTGTCTTCTCGCTTGAACGCTCCAAATGAACAAAATTTTATGTTGTGACCGTTTTCAATAAAAGTTTAACCGGAGGGGAAAAGGAGGGGTTGTCAAATGCACTCCCGATGAAAAATTCAGTTTCACGACGATTCCAGGTTCGGTATGAATGGAATATCCGCATTTTGGGGGACGAACGTCGGGGACAATGGGAGGGTCCAGTAGCAAGCACCAACTGTTGTCGACAGATGATTTTTACCCCCACGTTGTCGTTTCCTCGTGTCCCTCCTCTTCATTTTCCCTTTATAAATATCTAGTAAACACACGAATTTGAATGACGTTAGGATGGTAAATGGAAGCCTGACATCTTGTGACTGGTGACAAGTCACGCTGTAAAGCTAATGAACTGTGACTCCCCACTGCATATAGGCTGTGATATGATGAGACGGCACAGTGTAAACACTGACTGTCCATCTCCTCCATTCCCGGTTTTTGAACGTGCAAATGGAATCTACGTGACAACTAGACCATGACCGGTGAATGGGGAGTCAGAACCGTACAGGCGTAGCTAATGAACCCTGGACACCCCCACAATCTGTCAGTGCACTTTTATCCAACCACTTCCGTCGCCAGATCACGTAGTTTGAACTCCATTTGACCGTCAGGAAACTGTAATTTGACCTCCGCATGTTGGAATTTTTTCCCTCCTGTCGTTAATAGTTGCTTTGTTTCAACCTACCGAATTGACCGGACGTCCGAACCGATTGGGAAGCAATTACTAAAAGCCCTTCCCGATTTCCAGTTTCCCTCTCCTCGACAAAACACGACTTTCTCCCTCTCGTTTTGATTGACGGATTAACTGGAATCAGTCTGCCCGCACAACATCCGAACATTTATTTGTACCAAGGTTTGACATCCCCCCCCCCCCCCTAAATGTCATGATACTTACAGTAGAGAGGTGGTTTTGAAAACATCGATGGTTGGACTATCGATGTATCGGTACATCGATGTTTGTCATCCATTTGTCCTCCAACAAAATTTTGATATTAAATTAAGATGGATTCGTGGGTGGTGTACAGAATCAAACAAGGGTATTTTCGATGTATCGTATGGAGTTGGTCATCGAAAACTCTCACAAACCACCCCCTACTAGGATAGTATCCTAGTAGGGGGTGGTTTGTGAGAGTTTTCGATTACCACGAGGTATCCTACTACTACCATACCACCCCCTACTGGGCTTGAGGTTCGTGTTATCGACAATAGACCATGGCAAATTTTGCCGAATGGCGGCTAGCGTTACAGTAACCTTCAGCCTATCTGTAGGGAAGTTTGTGGTCTTCATTAACTGGATTTTGAGCGATGTTGCACGACCGCTTTGGTTTCTTATTCTTGGAATAATGCATCACTCAAAATCCAGCTGTTGTTAAACATTTTAAGTTGTTGATCAGAATTTTTTTACTTCCGTAGTGATAACATAGGACCTATGTTTTCACGGCCTCAAAATTTGACATTAAATGTATAAATTTTATACATTTCAAGAGGTCTAGATTCCGACAACGAAATGTCCGTCCGCCGCGGCGGACCTCGGCGCGCCGTTCGGGTCATTTTGGGTAGGTAGTAATTTTCCTAGCAATTTTTTTTTAAATGTGAAATTTTAGCAGATTTTTTCAGATAACCATCTTGTTGGCCCACAAGGTTTTCAGCCGATCGCCCAAACCCGTGGGGCTCTGTGGGGGCTAAAAAGGGGCTACAGGAGGTTTTTTTTAAAGGGTAACGTCTATAGGATCGAGTTAGGTTTAATTTTCGAAGTATTTTTGGACGTAGAACTCATTTTTGGGGGTCCCAGAACGATCCGATATCACCGCTGCGATCTATGGGGCTTTCATGGGGCTACAAATGGGATTTTTGAAGGATCCAAGGAGGTCAAATAAGGTGTAATTTTCCGAGTCATTTTAGAAGCAAAATCCATTTTTTACAAGGTCCCACATCTGCCCAGACAGAAAAAACTCTTTTTTTAAATTTTTCAAAAAATTTTGAAAAATTAAAAAAGTATAATATTTAATATTATCCTAATGACACAGAATTAATTTTTATAGAATTAACCTATATATAGGTTAATTGTATATATCAAAGATTTCAAATTTAGTCACTGCAAAGACCACAGGTAACAGCTGAAGGAATGTAAACGGTTGCACTACAACTACCTACCACCATCGTTGAAGTTGAGAATGTGAAGAAGAATGAAGAAATACATTTCTGTCATTATTCAAGTAGCACTGTTGTTCTTTTTACCTACTATTTAATAATGATGGTTAGCAGTTGGATGTATAAGTAATTGCGATTCAGGTTTTGTATTGTAATAATCCTTCTTCTTCTTCACTTTTTACTTCTGCAAGATAAGCTTTCCGATAAATTTGAGAAAAAAAAAAGAATCGATTCTCCGATGAAAAATGTTTTCTCTTTTTGAAAAATAATCGCGAACATGTTCGATATCTTTAAAAATTCATTCATTTTGGAGAATCAGTCAGAGGAATAACACGCCCGATTATGGCGTAATGGGTAGGGATGGGTATCTTATACTCTCGAATACTCGCTTTAATCGTAAAAATATTTTATTTCATCGATCAAACAACCGATGTACATAGGGTTCAATTAATGGGATCGATTAATTGGCAACGATTATAATTAACAAACTTTTTCTTCATTGAGATTTCAGAGTTCAAAATCAGTTTTTTTTCTTATTCTATTTTCATTCTGCTGCCAAATTTTGAGGAAGCACCGAAGCTGACTGACCACCGACAATGTCCGACATGATCAATAAGCCATTAAATGAATTTTTTGCTTTGGGTTGGTTGTTTTCATTATTGTATCCATATTAAATATAAAATAAATTTTATTCCTACCTTATGAAAATAATTTATTGTTATGTTTTAATCGATTTTTGGGACCCCTATTAATCGGTAAGTCGATTAATGCAGATGTCGATTGCATTAATCGATTATTTGTTGATCGATACCCATCGCTAGTAACGGGACTTTCAGAACGAATTCTTCCATTTCTTGGTAGGGCTGTCAATGACCAAAATTAGCACAATTTAGTGTCCTCCTCCCCAATATAGCCCTAATTATAATTGGGATGGAAATGTTTCACTGATTCAAAAGGTGGTCAAATAGTAGGTCTACACCTTTAAACCACATCTTTACATCTTTACCTATATCATATCATATTTTACGGGTTCTGGAGATAAACATCAGATAATCCCCCAACGACGGAATTTCCAGAGAAAAACAAACTCATTTAATACACATTAATAATTCCCTTAACGCGATAAGCGGATATCTCTAGAGCTTTGAATGGCAAAGGATCTGGCACGTGGCCAAAATAAGCTGTTGACTGGGAACGAGTTCACAGGGCCCAGAAAAAACGAAAAAAAGCACAAATAGAAACTTTTCCGTTTGAAAAATAATTCCATCGGGGAGGGATGAGAGTTACGATCAAGTTCTCCACTAGGGGAGTTGAAGGGGGGTCAGGAAGACAATGGGAAGTTCTTGAATTATGGTAGCCAGCGCACCCTATCGGAAGGTTAAATTGAAAGTTGGAGGAAAAGGTTTTAAGCGCCGCGAAAAGCGGATAATAGGAAAGTTTAGGCTTTTTGACAAAGGCCTCAAACGACGGGATTTTATCTCATGGAGGAGTAACAGTCAGTCGTGTCTTCTCTATGGGGTTGACCCAACAGTGATGACGTGAAACAGGTAATGAATATTCGACGAAAAAACGTAGTAGGGACTTTGTGGATCTGAAACTCAGGTGTGCTGAAAAAGGTTAATTAATTCAACTTTTAGTTAGTCAAGGTGTGATTAGCTAAAAATCTATTTTCCTCTCATAATGCGAGTAGCTTTTCTCATTGAACTACCGCGAAAAACTTTTGCGCTTTTATTTTACGTGACGGGTCTATCTCCCGCTGAGAAAAAAACCTCCTGAAGACTTTTGAACTGAAAAAGCACTTTTCTTGAACTTTGGCAAAAATGAAATGCCTTTGAAAAAATCTTTTTCTAGAGAAGCTTTGAAAATAAAATGGACACGCGTATGATGGAAAGGCTACTCGAAGTTTTTTCCTTTCCCCCCCGAGTTTTTCTTTTATCCTCCGGCCGAAAGGTGCCTTTTCCATCCTACAAACAAACCCTGGCAGGAATTCTTCGCCTTGAAAGTGAGACGAGGAGCTTTCCATTCGATAGAAAACCCCGAACGATCTTGTAGTTGTTGAAGGGCCATTAAAACTTAGGTTGATTCCTTTGCATCTTATTAAATGTAGCGGGAGCCTTCAATCGGCCCCCCCTGTTTTTCAATTCGCCTCTCCAACGTTTATATTTGATCCCCAATTGAGCCTTTTCTCGAGTCTATTGGCTTCGGGGGTGTTGTTTGACGTAAATGGGAAACTTAAAATGCTTTCAAGGGGTTTTACGTAGCAAAGTCAGTTGGTGCGTCTACGTGGTAGGTTCAGTTTGGAGAGACGATGGAAAATGCAGGCTGTAGTGGTTCTAACTCTTCATATTCAGATCGATATGATCAATACTCGGTGCTGTAAACCAATTTTCTTTCCGTCGGCGCCGCAAGGCTTCGCATATAAAATTGGGTGAAGTCAATGGGCATCACCTCCCTGCACAACGTTGCACACTACTATACAGATTTAGGTGGAAAAAAAGTCAAAATCAACTCACAATCAACGAAAAACGGTTCCGATTTCGTTCTATTAGCCTGAGGGTAGGTACGAATGATATAAAATAATAATTATTATTACCTAATATAAATACCTGTTTTAATAATAAAGTAGAAAAAAGTAATAAATAATCATTTTTAATTAAATAAAAGATTATTGGGCCGTGAACAAATTTTGTTTGAGGCCCAATAATCGCAATTTTGCATGAAATCGTTTTCGAACAAAGGTGAAAATATTCCAAACTTTACTAATAACGAAAATCATTAATTCTAAATTGTATTCAAAAATTTGATATTTTGATATTAAATATTCAATCAAATTTTGATTGAAGAAAATCAAAGCCGTTGTTCGTTGATTATGACTTTTTTGGAATTGATTTTGACTCTTTTTCACCTAAATAGGTACATAGAGTCGAAACACGGTGTTAGAGGATCTGAGGTGACTCCTCATTTCAGTTCGTCGACATCCAAGGTATGAGTCTGTGGACCCCTTGTTTTTTTCGAAATTGTATGAGGCTTGTCCGTGTGGCCAGGCCAAGATTTTGTATTTATGAGCCAACCAATGGGGAACAAGGACTGCCCTTCTGGGAGCACTGGCGGAGTGCCGTATCTGGTGTAATAATTAAATTCAGTGAAAACACTCTGACCAGGCTCTCCGCATCCATCACTAGGCTGTGAAAAATGGATTGAATACGCTGCAAATTTTACACATGGGTTTATTATTCTTTGATATAATTTAATTGTGTGAAAATTTTTGCCAATAACGAAATAATTAAATTATTACATTTAAAAATTTTTTTTCCAAGAATATTTAATATTCTTGGAAAAAAAAACAAAAAAAAAGAAAGTACAATGAACAGATGTAGGACCTCGAAAAAGGGATAATGCGGCCAAAATTACTCGGAAAACGACACTTTATTAAATAATTATCAAATTATCAAATTTTGACATGGGATCCTACAAAAATCCCATTTGTATCCCCATGAAAGCTCCATAGATCCCCACGGTGAAATTGGACAGTTCCGGGACCCCAAAAAATGGATTCTACGTTCAATAATACTTCAAAAACGATACCTAACGAAACGAACCAATAGCCGAAACCCTTAAAAAAACCCTCCCGCAGCCCCTTTTTAGCTCCACGGGCTTGGCTGATCGGGCTGAAAACCTTGCGGGCATAACTAGATGGTAAACAGAGTATTTCGTCGAAATTTTAGATTAAGTAAAAACAAATTCTTACTGCCCAAAACGGCTCGGACGGCGGACGAACGTTTTGTTTTTGGAATCTACACATCTTGAAACGTATAAAGTCAAATTTTGAGACCGATCAGAATTTTCGACCTCAGTTGCGATTACATAGGTGTATTATTCCAAGAAGAATAAACCAAAATGGGTGACAACAATCTCGCTCTTAATGACAGTTTCAATACCATTTAACCCAACACGCCAAATCGAATTGGAATTTCGAGCTGAACCCCACTATTCAGATACTTTACAGAGTGTTGAATCCGAAAAGGAATATTTCTAACATAATGCTGACTCTTTTAAGGAGCCCGAACCAATTTCCTGGTTAATTGCACCCTGCGTGCCACCCCGCCATCACGTTCTTGACCGTTCACGAAGATCGCACTTTTTTCCCTTCGTTATGAAGCACTTTCATGATTTACGTTCGTAATGATCCTCCATCGAAACTTCACACATCAAGATCGTAGGTAGCGCGTGCGAGCCATTCCGCCGTCCATATTGCGTGAGTCTCTAACCGTTCGGGGGGATGTTTTCGGGTGCATTTAGAAAGAATCGAATCACGTCCTTTTAGACGATGCGTCCCATTAATTGCCAGATGTCGTGCTTTGGAAATTACCCCCGAAATGAGGGGACAAACCCTGTCTGGACGCGATTTCGGAGTTAACGGTTCGCAACCTCCCTCGGAACCTATTTGGCTTGATTGGAGCAGTGGACACACAGTAAACTTCTGATTTCAAAAGCTGTCCAACAGAGACGGTGCAAAAACGTTAAATAAAGTAACATCTTATTGGAAGGGAAGTTTGAGTAAATAATTTCGTTGTGGAAAAAAAGAAGCACGCAGGGGGGTTGTAATAAAGTTAAAAAAACGTTCATGATGGATAATTTTCCCGAAAAAAGGAGAAGTGATAAATTTCCATCTTTTTTCACGTAAAAAGGGAGTCTGATGAGCATTGAATGAAGGGTGATGGGGAGTTCGTGAAAGTTATGTTAATGACGCCAAACCTTTGATAAATCGGCAGGCAGGGTCGTGGAAAGAAGGAGGGGGAATGTAGGCTCAGATGTGGTCTTGTAATCCTCAATTAAACCTTGGGGGGGTCCAGGGGGTAGTGCCCCTCTGTGAGAGCTTCCCTTCTTACAGAAGACTACTCTACATGCAAAGTAACATCCGGGATAAGCGGATAACAACAGTTCTCCACCCTTCCCCAACACTTTGTAACTTTTTTTTTGCACTGCGGTGGAGCTAATCAGCATAGAAATGCAAAATCTATATCGACGCAACCCTATCTCATTAACCCAGGGGCCAATTTATGCCATTTTGAAATCCTCTTGAACGTTCGTATCTCGGCAACTTATCAAGAGCTGGAGGCGCAATTGGATTGTGTAAACCCCAAAAAATCTAGTTAGCAAGAATTATCTTTAGAAGCAATGTTTGATAGATGCCCTAAACCAAGCAACGATTGAATTAAACCATCCCAATCTCAGTTGCCTACTGCGATTACCGCTCTCGTGAATGTTGTATCTCGGAATCACTTGAAATTAAACGAGGGACGACCTGTGTATGCAGATGTGGCTCCCGCTTTTGAGCCTCTATTTGCATAGTCATAATACTCGGGGAAACATTAGCCGTAGGGCCAAGCTATAAGGTTTAAAAAAGGACGCTTGTTAATAGAGAAGTGATGGTCCATCCATACTCGCCGTCAAAAAATCTTGGCGACCCATGCCCACAACCGCGCGTGCTAGTTAAATAGGACATAAAGCGATGAAGCTTATCTTTGTATCTGTAAAAAACAAAATCTGTCTTGAGCCATGCAGGCGAACCACCAGTGTCCCTCGCCTGACTCTGGCTAGGCAGAGGAGTGCCTGCGAGCCCAGCGATTGCTGATCAGGCGAAGATAGCCGAGGCCGAATATGAATAACGTTACGACGTAACGTCTTGCCGTTGACATTCGCCATGTATGAGCGATTGGGCAAAACCTCCACCATTACTCCAGGTTCCCAGAAACCAGATACCACATCCTGAACAAAAATCAGATTTCCTTCACCAAACAGGTGCAAACTCCATCTGACCAGACTTGGCCTTTACAGCAGGATCAACCACAACTTTTGGTTCCAAACAGGAGGGATTTACCATGGTTTTGGACAGCAGCAAACGACTCTGCAGCAACTCCGCTGGCGAGTATGGACAATTCGCCACTGGGTTGCTTCTGTAGTGAGCAGGAAAAGCTCCAAATCAGTTGTGGTGTGAGTAGCCTTTTGCAGTGTTCCCTCATGAGGGAGGGACTCAAGTCTTCTGTCCAGAAGTTGAAGGGTACGTTCTGGTTTGGACATCGTAAACACAAGAGCACAAATTTGTTTGTTCTCAATATGATCCAGTAGCAACAACGATGAAGCAATAGCAACTACAGGGTGCGCCACCCTGTATTATATCATGGTTCAGACACGCGGTTGTGGGAATCTACCATGGGCCCTTGCGCTGTTTTTTTTTTGTTTTTTTCTTTGAGGGGTGTTTTCCCCGGTCAAAGCAGGCGATCGCAAGAAAAGGCAAGGGGTAGACAGACTCCTGCCTCGGATCCGAAGTTTCCTCCTGGTCTGAGAAGTTCATCGACATGATAGAATTTAAAAAAAAAAAAACGTGAAAAGACTGCAGGCGCGTAGGGAATCGGGAATCACCTCAGACCCGCCGAAGTCATGCAGGGAAGAGGCGATCGCCCCCAAACCGTCCCAAAACGCGACGCCGAGCATTCGAAATCAAAGCACTGTTATTGATCGCAAAAACCCCTGTATAATACATCTTGTTGATTTCATTTACCGACCATCACCACCTATTGCGAGGAACTGATGGCGATTTGATACCTCCTGATCATTTTCTAGGTTGTAAACATCGTTTCAAATTTTTAGGGCAAGAGGACGTCATTAGATATTCAACCTTAAGTTCGGCCCGATAAGAGAACTTTACTCGAACCGAAGAAACCTCTTTCGCCCTTAAATTCGCGTTCTCGTGACGTTATCAGATGACTCCTACACGCTCTCGAAGCCGAAAATGCCAACGAAATATCACTTCGAATATCGTCCCGAACTCCAAACTTATTTAGAAAACTACGTACCTACACGGTGGGGTTTTGCAGCTATGGAAAGGTTCCCAGTTTCAGGGAAGAGGGTGAGGGAATTGAATTTTCAACTGCGCGCTAGGGAAGGCATTTCAGACAGTTCTGGACCAGCTATTTCTCCAGGGACCCCAATAGAAACCAGCAATAAGCGCCAAGAGACGTCGTAAGCAGTGGCGCTCGGAAAAGAGAGTTCAATAAGAAGGAAATAGTTTTTTGGTAGACGATTAGGTTGAGAACTGCGAATGGCTGCTCGGCTACACTTTGAAACTACGGCATGATGTAACCAACCATTTTGGACTAATAAAACGACGAGTAGAAACCGCCAGAAGGCAAACAGTTTTTAGAGTCGAGTTTCAGGTTACCTATTTATTGCGAACTCCGAGGTTCCGCCCATTAAATGATCATAGATTTCTATGACCGACTTTTTTTTTTTTTTTTTTTTTTTTGGCGTGGAACACGTTTCCTGTATTATTAATTTTAATAATTTTTAATTTAATAGTAATTATTCTAAAACAACAAAATTATTGTTTCTTGACATGGAATATGGTTTTACCTATTTGGAAAAATTAATAATGTCAGTATGCCAATTTTCAGTTCGAAATTCCAGGTGTATTATACCCATTTAAATCAAAGCAGAGGGCAAAGAGACGGTTTCAAGCAAAAAATTAAATTAAATTAAATAACACTCGGTCGATTGTCAAGGAAAGTCAATAATTGAATTATTATCAATTCTGATAAATATCGATTTTCACATTTTTCTGTAAAACAGAAAGATTCCACCTCCCAATATAGTATTTGGCATACTATGCAGGACCACTTTATATAATATACAATATATTATAGAAAATTTGCCTCGAAATAAAGTATAATACTATATAAGATATATATATATAGTATATATAAATATATTATATAGTGTCTGGCAAAAAAAGTTTGCTGAAAGTTTCAAGCTCCACATTTGATTGAGGAAACTCAGGCTATTGAATTCGCAGCCTGTCAAAAACGTGTCAAATCTGGGGAATAGGTAAGCGCAGTTTACAATCCGTTGAATCTCAGGGCTCCCTAAAATCCCCAGATTGTCTTTGCTCTAATAGATTTTCTGCTACTGTTTCTCTCCAGAGCGAAATCATTTCCTTTATGTAGCTACATCCTGAAACCTGGCCTTTCCATCTCCTCGGTATTGCCGGAGCCCGATTGCAATGGGGTTTCTCTTGGGTCAGTTGCCAATAAGGTCGGGAGCTTCGGGGCTCGCATCGCACCTGTGAAAATATCTCGGGAAGACGCAAACAGAATTTCCCGACCTTTGCAGACTTCTCTTGTCCCTTCCAGCTCACATCCTTTTCACACTCAGCGTTCTGGCCCAACTTTCCTCCCAACTCCGCTCGACTGCTTACTTCTACGTGCCCCCTTCGCCCCCAACTTAACACATCAGTTGAACTCCTAGTTTCCTAATATTGCTTGGTTTCTGTTCTGTTCAGCTCTGTTTCTGTTCCTCCTAGCCATTTAACTCCAAGGGATTTCCTTTGTTCGGCGCTGAAGCTTCACCCTCTTCCTGCACCTCGCTTTCGCCGACAATAGATCCTTTCTCTAAGATACCCCGCGATTTCAAGTTACTCTAGCAGCGCTTATCTGATGTCAGGATCAATGGACCCCATCCTCTAGTTTCTAGAACTCACCCTTTCCCACCTTTGATCTACGCAAAAAATTCAATCACCCAAACCCTTTCGAATTTCTTTCCCCCAAATGACTTAAGAGCTCACCTGTTGCCAGTTAATTGTTGTTCCTTTCTTGTTCTCGTAGAAAACCCTCTGCCCAGACGCACTATTTTCCAAACGCAATTACACTCGCCATTTCACCTCAGTAATAGTGGCTTGATCTTCTTCCAACTGCCACTTAATTAAATTTATTTTCGGGCTAGCCGCCTCCTCCCTTTGGCCGGAATTTATTTGCCGAAAGAAAGGGGTAGAGTGTGATGGAAACTTTGGAGAGGGGACAAATTAGTTGGAAAATAACTTTTAACGGGAGGTTTCAGGTCTTGACGTGAAATTAAACGGTTGGAACCCCCACGCAGAAAACTGTTTTTTTTTTCGGCCATTTTCTTTCAGGAGGTTTTCTTCGCTAATCCCCGCGTGATTATTTTTTCGTCGTCTAAGGTTTTAACGCCAACGGTTATGGCTGTGATGAAGAAAAGATTTTCTTGAAACGTTTCAGGTTTTTTTTTTCTCGATTATACGGTACTTTTCAGCTTCCTAAGGCTTCGAAAAATTTGAAGAGTCTGTAAGAATAAAGAGTAGTAAAATAAAACGTAATATATTACGACACTACAAACTTTTTTCTTTACTAGTCCCAACATAAGTACTTCTTTTTTTTTTTTTTTTTTTTTTTTAGTGAACAATAACTCAGAAATAAAGGAAGCCCCACAAAGGTTCGGAACGGTATTAAGGACGTCACAGGGCGGAAATTAACTCGAACGAAACTATTTCAATGGACCATAAAACCCCCATTTTACTTCGGTAAGTAGTTTCCGACCGTTTAGTTTGATAACAGTTCCATTTTAGGGGAACCGAAAAGTCCGTTTCTTTAGAGCTTCTGCTGGTCCAATTTGAATGGTAATTCCTCCGGTAGTTTCCCATTCGCTAGCTTTGACGGCGGAAGTTGTTAAAAATAAAATAAAAGAGGTTTGCGGTTCAAGTTAATTACTCCGGTTAGTTCCGAGTTAGGGAATAGATGAGATTTTTACAAGGAAACTTATTTCGACGATGTGATACGATAAAATCACGCTCCAATAAAAGCGGAGATTGCTTGACACATTGGTGTGGAGGAAAATCCCAAGATAGCAAAAACCCAGCTACCCAGCTAATCCCGTAAAATGTCTCCCCAAACAGGTATTCAGAGCGAAAATTTTCAAAGAGCTCTTCCAGCAGTTATAACTTTGAAATGATTAGTCCAAAATGCATTGAATGAAAGTTGTAGATCATGAAATTCTACACTAGGTGATCTTACTAGCTTCCAGATACCGTATCTTAATTTAAGCCTCTTTTAATAAAGACTACGTTGATATTGAAACGACAATTGATATCATGAATCCATTCGTCCTACTGGTAATTTCGTTAACATTGGCTGGGATGATATCTCCTGTGATGATCAATAAATTAATAAGTAATACGACAAGTCTTATCATTTTAAAACAGGTATGCATGTGATACTTCTTTGGACATCTTTGGTTACCGTCCTCGCCTTATTCGCTACCTACCTGCTAAAATGGGACGCAGCCCCCTTCTCAGCAGGCGCGCCTGGGGTGATCCCGTCTCATCGATTTGAATTCGATTCAATTCTCGATCCACTCGGTATCCTGCCTAGATATATATGTCTTTGATCCTGCCCTAGAATGTTTTAGCATGGAATATACTGAGTATTCCCTGTGAACACCGTAGTAGACAGACAGATAGAGTAGACAGCCAAATGTCAAACGATTATTTACTACCCTACCTACTCGGAATAAGCCATTTAGATATTGAATACTGCAACGATTGCATTTTACTTAAAGCAAATATAACCACATGGAAATTGGAGGAAAGCTGCAGATCAATTGCACGCAGGACCTATGAAATGCCTGTATACACATACATGTGGAAAATCAGAACCCTTTGAGACTCGTTTTTCCATAATAAATTTACAGTTAGTTAACTCCAACCCTTATCGTGAATGTAAAAAACGACACAAACAAAAAATGCTTTGATACTTCACTGAAAAAAGCCAGCTTTATCTTTTTCCTCGTTTTTTTTTTTTTTTTTTTTTTTTTTTTTTTCTCTCGAAAAGTATATAGAAACGGTTTGTGTTTTAGAGCGAAAGGAAGGGTAAATAAAAACGTGGTTCTGAAAGAGCGCAATTTCAAAAACCGTCAATTGTCGAGGAACATCAATTGCTGGGGAAGCTGTAGAAAACCGCAAAGTTCTCCCCCTAATGAATTCTGAATAAATGTTTTTAATTTCCGAACGAGATCAGAGGAAGTAGCGTGACAAAAGGGGGGGAAAAAAGATTTTGGGGTCGAAATCGGACACTGACCAACCGCTGATAAGTCAGTTTGAATAACACTTATTTAAATTACCCTGAGGGGGCAGCACCCTAAAAAGATCGATTGAAATTGCCAGGGGGCGGCTGGAAAAAGCGCAGAGATGGCCGGATATGAGAGTTAGAGGAATAGGAAGTTGAATGGCAGGGACGTTGGAGAAAATGAACGATCAACGAGGGTGGAAAAGGTTCGATGGAGTAGGAGCAGAGTTGAGCTTAATCGTAGTGAATTTTAGCGAGCTGGAAACCGGATTGAAGAGGGGACGCACACTGTGTAAGTAACGACCCCACTCAATAGACATAGAAGACTTCTAGGTAGAGCAGCTACTAGCTCCTATGCACACTAAGCCCCCCCCCCCCCCCCCACTGACGGGTTGTCAGACGGGAACTTCATTTTTCTTCACCCAGGCCTGTTGGCATAATACACCAGCCCCTATGCTTTGGATGGGAAAACAGGTTTCCCTTTGACGAGTTGACAGAACTTCACGAGCTCTTAAAATCAGGTCATAGTAGCAGGTTTTAAATTCTTCCAGGTCTGGGCTGTTCTGAATGTCGACTTCCTCAGTAAGGCAAATATTTAAAATCACCGGAGGAGGGGATCGACTCGGGGCATGGGGTTAGGAGGAGTTGCGTTTCTCGATGGCGGATGGGATACCCAAACAAACTGGCACTGGGTACCCAAAAAAATTATTTTTGGCCAAAATTTTTTTATTATTTTTTTTCTTGTACCCAAGGTATTTCTACATTGATTAAAAAAAGTTTTCACTAAAAAAAGTTACCTCAGGGGTCGGGGGGAGGGGTCTAATGCAGACCAGCTCCGTAGGATGGATCATCCGCTTCAGCCTCGTTCATGGCCTCTTCCAAGTTTCTTCTAGCCAGCGACCTCTTCTGCCTAGCTTCTTTCGTATTCTGCAAAGTCAGCCTGTTGCTATTTTTGATTCTTTCCTCGTCAAGTTTTTTCAGGATTTTCACACAAAACTCTCCAGGATCAATTCCAGCATGTCGAAGAACTTCGCACTTTCCAAAATGCCCTTCATTATATTGTAACACAGCCTCATGGGTTGCATATCTGAATGTGTTCAGCTCAACGAATGTTCGTTTTGGCAGCATGGTCCATACAGTATTATTGAAACTCTCTGACGCATTTTGCGTTTTACCATGGAGACATCGCCGGAGGAGTTCAGGAGCAGCCAAGTCCCGGAACACAGGTTTTATGTGATTCATCACAGGTGCAGGAAGATGTGTGTGTTCCGCGTGATTGTACGGCTGTTTGAGAGCTTCACATTTACGAAATCCACACCAGCTGTCTTCCCCTTTGGGGCACAACCCATGGTTTGGCTGATCATCAGAGGAAAGGAGGTGAAAATACGTAGCCCACACTGCTTTCTTCATACTTTCCACGCTTTCTTCACAATGACGTCGAATTGCTAGACCGTAGTAAATTTGAATTTTATCAATAACTACGTCAGTCAGCCTTCCTTTTCCTCCTAATGCTTTACCATCTGAAAGTTTAGTGTTCGCGCTACGTTTTTTCAACGCCCGGAGGCGCGAACCCATTCGTTTTTGAACGTGACCCACACATTCCAGCTTCTCCATTTCTACGTTCGGGCCGTACGGTTTTTCGCTTTTGATCGTAGTGAAGGCTTTTGAATCTCCATCCCCTAAATATTTCAGGTATCGTGCACTATTTTCTCGCTCCGATCTACCATAGATTGCTCGCACCCCTTGAATTTCCATGCCTCCGCTAGTGCCATGGTAGTTAGCAGTGCACTTGGGAGTGTGGTTACCCTTCAACTTCTCAGGGCACCTACAAAATTTTGACATCACTTCTACATCGATCACTTTGCAACTATCCCCACTCACTGCTGATACAAGCCCATTCATAGACGTGTGACCACGACCCATCGAAAGTCACAGCGATATCACGAGAGCCTTCGTTTTCCTCCACAGCTTCTTCAACAGCATACTTCATAGACTCTTTGGCTGCTCGCTCTGAGGCTTTAGCAAGAAACTGTTCGTAAGGAGGAAATTTTGTGGGGGGGGGAGGTAAATTCATTACAGCACACATTATTCTAGCCCCAGTTTTCCCTTTTCCAATACTTCGCATGGCATGGACAAGCCGAAGATTCACAGCAAAAGCTTTGTACGCTTTGTTATTTTCGACAGTTGTGAGTCACAACTTGTGACAGTAGGAGAATTTCGTATTGATCGATGAGAACCACATCGTTCATTGAGACAAGCCACTGTTATTTCAACAGCTAATCCCACTCGATTCAGGAGCGATCTGCACATCTCACCAAGTATTTTGGACCTAATCCTTTAACTACTCCGTTGGGAAATGTGGCCCATCTTTCGATAGCTTTCAGGAGATTTTGGTGTATCAAGAAGGACGGAAGTATCCCCAGCGCCAATAATGAATTGAACTGCACAAGCTTTAAAAAGTTCGTCCATCGTTCCCTCGTCCCTAGTAATCATATACCCCCTCTAATAGAGGTTCGACCATACATCCCCACTAATTCGCCCCCATAGCACTTCCCCGGGGCGCCGAACTGACCACCTCGCTAGACGAGGGGCAATTTGTCAATTTGACGAGGACAGGAAGTTGTGTTGAAAGTGAACGACGACAGAAGAGTCGTCAGGAAATTAGTCCATCGAAAGCTTTCCAAACGCCCCATTTACATTATAAATTGATCAGATAATTTGTTTATGATTGTTATGGTGTTTGAACCTGAGGCGGTTGTAATTTGTGTAGGTAGCCAAGTGTTGAGGTGCTACAACTATTATAACTTATTACTGCCATTCCTAATTTCTTCAAGTCAAAGCAGACGTTTAGCCAGACAAGACCGATCCCAGAGTTGCCTCCACATCCAGAAAAATGCGTCATTTAATGTAATAAAAAATCAATTAACAGAATGTCATAGTGAGAAGATGACTGACGGGCGCGGGGAATGACGGGTCCAACGGACTGCGTTGTGCGATGAAGGGCCGGCGCACAGCGAGTGGCAAACCATTTTTATCAACAGTATAGATAGATTTATCCATCCCGCATCCATTTTTATTAATAGTGTAACCACTGTGCGGAGTGGGAAAACTCAAACCACGTTTTTGAAATGCTCTAAACTGTTCAGAATCATCGGGAACCATAACATTCCAAAAAAACTGTGCTCTTTGAATGTGTGACTTATTTAGTATGCATTGCAAATAAAAATATTGTCGGCCCATGTCAGCTGTTCGAGAAATTCGCATTTTCCGTTACCAGGTCCGATTTTCGCTGTCTCCAAATGGGAGCTGATTGTCGTGAGGAACACAATCTAAATTTCCAGGATGGCATCGAAATTCTTCAAAGTTATTTACCTAGCAATGACTATCTCATTAATTTACCTATTATATTAACTAGGCTTAGGTTCAAGTATGGCTTTGTTGGTTAACGTCAATTTCCGTAGAGATTCATTTTTTAGGTACCATCTGAAGGTTTGATTGTTCTATCTATTATACATGGGTACCTACAAATTGTATTTTTACTATTTTACTAGTCTCGACTCTGTACCATGCTTAAATCAAACTGAATAAGGGTATAATTTGTAAACCAGTTGAGATATCTAAAATCTGATTTCACCATCGCATTCTGCATGAAAAATTCAATAAAACCCCATATTTTGTAAGGGGGAAAACCCGGAAATTGAGGAAACAGGAATAAGCTAGATTCACGATTCCAACCACTGTGCGGCGTCCCGGTTTCCTCCCGACTGAAATTAGCAGCGAGATCTAGCGGCGTTGTGCGGTGTAGGCATTGTTCATATAATAGATGAACATATATTAAATACACAATATTATTGTGTATACACAATTCAATAATAGATAAGGTCAGAATGCCTACTGCCAATGAGCCCTTAAGCAAAATGCATATTAATTGAATGCATGAATGAATGTTTAGTAAAAGCCTTCTGGCGATACAAGGTGTGCAAGTATCAAGATCCATTCCATTGGTTGGCTCATTTTAGAGCGAGAATGTGTTTATATCGCATTTGTGGCGTGTATTTTCTCGCGAACATTTTCTGTGGCCGGAGCTTGGCGGTGGGCGTAGGTATGCTAAGTTTGGCGGCTCTAATAAGTACGTTTTAGAGGACGAGCTGGAAGGGGATGTATTGTTCTAACTCGTAAGCGTATTACGTTATTACAAAGTTACATCTCGGGAGTTTTCTCAAATCCGCAAGACTGTGTTGTGTGTTGCCCGAAATCCGGGTGGGTTCCAAGTCCTGCGATGGTCGGAGGGGGTGAAAATTTCCCACCATAAAATTGAGTTTTCCCCTTCGCAAGGGCGGCATTGAATTACTAACGAACGGAGTCAGAATCCAGTTTGGCCTTTTGTTAGGGAAGTTCGATAAAAATTCGGGAGTACCTCCAGCGGTTCTCAACCGTTTTTCCTCGCTTCACATCAAGTTTAAAAAAAAAAGGTATATAAAATGGTAGAGGCCAGTCTCTAGTCCTGAGTATATTGCTGCCTTATCCCACCGACCTCTCAGTTTCCTGGAAACCTTGGGAAATCTCGCCGTTACGTCTGGCCCAAATCCCACAATATCCTCTAGTTCACTGCCGCCGAAACCACCCCGGGGCGGTCTAAGTGCTCTGTGCAATCTGCTGGTTTCGGAGAAATGTCATGAGAGATCAGAGAAAATTGCTCGTTCGACTGGGGAAATCTGAGAGAGTAAAAATGCCCTGGTCTTCGCCAATTGTGGCTATCGGAACTAGTTTCAACTTGTTGGTATTATCAAGTTTATTGGACATGAAATTATCGTAAAAACGCGGCAAATCCCGCGCCCACAAGGGGTAATAATTAGCTAATAATTATTATTCGTTGTTATAGGTTAATTTTGCAAAAATTAATTCTGGGTCATTAAAATAAATGTTTGAAAAAAAGAAGATGTAAAAAAATGTTTCAAGAAACGCCAAAAATGCGGTAAGGAAAGCTGCAAATTTTGCACAAGAGTTTATTATTGTTTGATTTAGGTTACTTGTGCGAAAATTAATAATTAATAGGTAGGTATGTGTCAATTTTCCTCTCAAATTTGCGGTTGTTAAACAGTAGGTCCCTACTTCTTCTGTAATAACTGTTCAACACGCTCAACAGACGTTAGTAGCGAGAGGTCGCCAACGCCCGTTTACGGGTATGGCACCCAAAGAAGTGGAAGATGTGTCAATAAAAAATTTCTTTTTTAAATATGTATTAAAAAAAAAAAAAAAAAAAAAAAAAAAATCTGTACAATTACGCGTCCAAAATAGGTAGGTATGTCGGAAAATATTTGATCTCCTCTGATCCTTCAAAAATCCCATTTGTAGCCCAATGGATCCCCACGGTGAAATCGAATCGTTCTGGGACGCCGGAAAATGGATTCTACATCTAAAAATACTTCAAAAACGACACCCCACTCGAGCTCATAGCTAAAACCTATTTAAAAAAAACCCAACCCTTAGCCCCTTTTTAGCTCCCCACGGCTTTTTTAAAATGGTAGCCAACTTGGCAAATCGACCATGAGAGCTGATTAATTGCTGGTTTCCACCGAAAATTCAAATGGCGATTTTTCTATAAATTCGTACAAACTTTAAATTTGCGTTTTAACCCCATTTTCGGTGTTATTTGGAAGCCTTCTAAGTACCGGAAAAAAAAATCCAGAAACACGTTTATCGTTGCTTTCAATAAAAAATTTTCATTTTCGAAAAAAATATCCTCAATCCAGGGATAGGCTCTAACCATTCCAGGAATCCCGGGAATCAGAAAAACATTAGGGATTTCAAACTCTATAACCTATAGGTACTACCCTTAGCCACCCACAAAACTATAATAGCCTTATAGCTGACTTGATTCACACCAACCTGTGAGGCACTTTCCTCAAATCGGGCGGCCGGATTAGCCGTGTGATTCTGTAGAATGCGCCCATCGGCACAGTCCGTATACAGTCACTTGGATACCGTTCAAACAGACTATGACCCACTTCCAGCCAATTTTAGACTCTTCAAACCGGGTTTGAACCATATACCAATTGTAGATCCTTTAAGGCGCGTTTTGGGCCATTTGCTACACTTCAAACGAGTATGAATACCTTCAAGCGGGTTTTAGACCTTTAAAATCCTCCCAAAAATAGGGAGAGAAGATCTTTTGAAGAGATGACGTCACATTAAATTAAGCAAACTTTCATTTTATATGCTTTGAACCAGCTCGGGTTTGAACCACTTTGAAGATTTATAACCGTAACTGCCGTTCAGAACACGTTATTTTGTTAAAAATCGGAAGTGGTTGTTGCCTGTCAATGGTGTGAATGGTGTGGATGGTTTTTTTTTTTTAATGGGGGAGGGCTAGAGGAATCTGGCAAATGCTTCGGTGCCTCTCCAACGTTGATTGCGCAATAATAACCGAACACCCTTCAAAGCTGCAGTGTTTAAAAATCAGCCGAACTCGAATTTTAGGTTTCTGCCTTACCTATTCCTCGACAACAGTCCCCCCCCCCCCCCCCCCCCCCAACTAAAAATGGCATTCGGCCCCTGATTCAGCGCCACTAAAAACACCCCTTCACATTGAAAAATTCATGCTACACCATCGCCAAGTCGTACAAAAGCCCGTCCATTAATATTAATGAGCCGTCGTCACCCCTTGGCACGTTTGGGAAGCGCAGTTTTTGAGTGCTTTCCCCCTGAAAACCACAGCCCAGTGAAAAAGGAAAAGAGGGAGGGGAGAGGGGAAGAACGACGACGAAAAAGCGGTCCACCCTCTCCGTAGCATGTAATTATTACATTAAGATTCGCAGTAGGGACAAAAAAGTGTTTTTTATGTAACAAAACTCCCCCAAACAAGAAAAAAAAACTAATGAAATGGATCCTACCCGGTGGCCATCCCGTTCGGTACATCAAAAGGGACAAGAGGGGGCTCCAGTTATAACAGTGTTATAACCTTGTTTGAGTTGATTCAATTATTATTCTACCCGGTATGTATGAACTACCTCTGAGCCTCAACAAACTTTTCCACGAAGAGAAAAACGGGTGAAAATGTTTTCCTGGAGGTACCAATTTCATTAAGCTATACGTACACAATGGGTGCTGTCAGTAAATGTAAATAAGAGATGTGGAAGGCAGGAAATATTTATTTAATATTACTAGGGAAATGAGTTGCATGCATGGATGGTTTCAAAAAGAGACAGGGGCAAGTAATGCTACTAAACGGACGACCCAACAGTCGTGATGGAAGGTATTACTTGCTCCTTGCTGCCTTGAACCTACTGGGTCACACCGCGTAGAAACATGCCCCTGTTTCGATACCACTACACACTTCAAGTTTGGACCAATCAAGCTGAAATTTTGACTTGACATCACTAAAGGATATAGATTAATTGTACTGGATCGCTTTTTGGTGGGTCACCAGATTTTCAAAGTTTTGCCAAGAAAAACGGCCAATCTGAAGTGAGAGTGAGATTGATAACCGCCGCTCACTGAGTTTGACAGACTCCTATCAAATAGAAATATATTTCTATTTCATTCTTTCTTCAACATGACGCCATCTATTTCATTCTTTCTTCAACATGACGCCATCTTTTCCCCCCTGTTGCGTTTAAGGGGTCTTTTTCGGAATAGCAAAATATTATCCAACAACAACTTCTCAAGTATGATGAGTAGCTATTTTTTCTTGACATCGTGATGATTTTTCGGAGTTATTTCTGTTCGGAAGCAGTCTGCACCAGGCAGTAGAACAAATTAGTTGCGGAAGTTTCGTTTGAGAAGACGTTCCGGAATCGCTCCATCTATCCTGATGACTGACTCACTCAGGAAAAATTTTGGGCCGTTCATATTCTTTGTTGCGCCAGCACCATCCAGGAACCAGGACCCAGGAAAAATCAATTAAATTAATAATCGATATATCGATATCTTGAAAATTTTGGTTGTAATCACTACTTGCAACAATTGTGAGTTTGGCACCTCTTACAAGGCTGCCAATTAAAAGGCCCCAGTCATGGATGGTAGTTAATGAGCAAGTTTAGAGGTTGGTAAACAACTTGGGTGGGTTTGCTCTTCCAACGACTTCTTCTCAGCCCCCACGATGTACTTTTCGCAGTTTACGGCAAGTCTCCACTTTTGACATGGATATGTCTATTGACCGGGGTAGGTATGCGAGTACGAAAATTTCTACTATAAAAATGTAACGTTTAGAATTGTTTTCCTTCGCAGTTTACTCATCGGTAATTGAATACTCCGCCAAGTTGAAATGGCACACGGCTTACTTACGTCCAAGAAAACGACAGGCACGCACTCATGAAATGGAATGTTTGAACAAAATCGGACCATTACACTGAAAAACAACTTCAGCAATACGAAATTTTGACCGATTACACGAAAAAAGTCAGGGCATCGGTCTCTTGAATTCTTGTAAAAATTGTAAACGTTGCATTTTTATAGTAGAAATTTGCATACTCACGTACGTTCTATTAGACCTTTTTCAACTTCATGGGAAGGTTACGATTGGTAATTGTAGAGTCAGGTTAGTGGGCTCCCTGAACCGCCAAGCTGAAGCGTCTTTTAGGGTGTTGTAGGGTTCAGAAGAAGTGTTTTCTTAATATTTTTTTGAGAATAGTTCCTATTTTTTCTGGTCTTTTACGATCCCTTATAAATCAATTTTACGTCCACAATTAAATCAAATTTGTCAAATTTGACAAATTAAAATTACACCAACTGAACCTCCACTTCAAAAACCCCACTTTTAGCCCATTTCAAGTCAAACAGAACCCCATTGATCGGACAGGTCTGAAACCCCCCATAAATCAAATTTACTTACAAATTTTCTTCAAAAACATCACCCCACTCGACTTTATGGCCCAAAACCCTTCAAAACTTTACTTGCAGCCCCTTATAAGCCTCATAGAGTCTTGGGTATGATCGTACAGGTCTGAAACCACCTTTAATCGGTTTTACGTCCAAATTTACATCGAAATCAACACCACACGCGACTTCTAGGCCAAATCCCTTCAACACCCCACTTGCAGCCCCTTCAGTAGCCTCAACAAGCCTCTCAGAGCCCTTCAGTATGATCGGACAAGTTTGAAACCTCAATGAATCAGTCTCTCGTTCAAAATCATTCCTGTAACGACACCCCGCTCAATCACATGCCCATCATCTTTCAAAGTTCCCGCCTGTAGGCTCATTTGTAGCCTCTTGTAGAAAGAAAAATCCCAGTAAACGTAAACTAGCACTACAAATAACGCACAGCTTGACACAGGGAACCCACTAACCTGACACGGGGAAGGTTGCAAATTCATAACTAGAGTTCCGACGCTAGCGTCTCGAAAAAAACAAACACTAACACAATAGTTTTCTGCTAATAGTATCGAGCAGATTCGTTCTTTTTTGGATAATAGAAAAAGAAGAAATTTTGAAAATCCTGAATTTTTTATGCACCCCTTCAATAAAGCGTGTGGATATTGATATTTGGGTATGGCTCGACTTTATGCAAATTCACACATAAAGCCATTTTCTCCGCATATTATCCTCGATTCAACGCGTCTTGATTGTTTCTCACCCTCCTCAGGGCGTTTATGCATCTTCCTAATATCACCCGTTTAAGCTCTTCCGGTTGGGTTATCGCGTATAACAATAACCGTAAGCTTGCACAGGAGCCCCCCCCCCCCCCACCACCTTCTCACAGGAGGGGAAATTTCCCTCCTCCATTCCCCTCTCGTCCCCAGAAAAGGGGAGGGAAATTATTGCTCGGAAAACGCCCCTTTTCGGATGACGTCTGAAGAAGGCGGCATGAAGGAAAGAGGGTTTGCCAGCTTTGGAACGCATCTCTTGAGCCACTTCGGCGTTTAATGGCCCTTGAGTTTCCACCGTTTTTACGTCCCCCTCGTTCCCCCAATTCCAAAAGCCCGTTTCTGAGGTTCCTGAGGATCGTCACATTTTCGGGTCGGGATTGTTTCGTCCCGGGGACTCCTTTACCCGTAATCCCCTCTCCATTCGCTTAATCCTCCTACGGAGTAACTCCCACCTACCGAAGCGCTTCCACGGCAGATTAAATCCACCCGACTTGCTCACACGCAAGGCTGATATATCACTAGGATTGGTCGAGATCAAGCAGTATAATTTGGATTTGCTCTAAATGTATTCAATGCGAGATGAAATGGCTCGAGTTTATTTTGTTTCAAGTACCTGACGCCGAAACAGTGGCCTGACGGTGAGACAAGTTATGATGCCGAACTAGTGGCCTAACGGAAAGACAAGTGAGTACGCCATAGGGGTCTAAGTCCCGCAATACGAGACTGGAAAATCCCGCGGGATTTTGCAATTTCTTGTCTCGACTCTGCATTAAGAAATTGAGTCGATAGCGGTTCTCATGGTAGGTACCTACTGTGGGGCACGTAAAGACGAAGGATGCCGCTCCTTCCTTCACGTCATTACGTTTATAATGTCACTAAACGCTTTTTTGCCAGTTCTGAACGCAACTCCGGACCTGGCCCATGAGTCAGGAAGGCTGTATCTTTTCCAGCTGCTGCTGCTGGTTTTAATATTAGGAAATCAGATTCATAGTTCTCCCCGTCCTGGATTTCTTCATAAGAGACAACGGCCAGAGTTTGGACATAGCAGAAGTCATGTCATGACTTCCAACCAAATCACGCAAACCCATTCATCATAAAATTTGGCTACACGTTCCCTTTTTCTACACTGTATTCCTTGAAAGTCCCATACAAAATGTTACACACTCGAGAAACATAATATGTTTCTTTTCTCTCTATAACATAATATGTCGATATTATCGACTACTTTAAACCTAAGGTAGGACAAACAGTGGGTGCAAGAAAATGCCTGGCAAGTGTTCGGAAGTTTCATACATGATAAACTTTGAAACAACACTGCTCACGTCTCAATTTTCCGTATTGAAGTTTGCTCAGAGTGTTTACCCGACCCAAAAAAAAAAAAAAAAAAAAAAAAAAAACTTCCCAAAAACGAAACGGCCACCCCAGCAGAGGAACCCAGTTCATTTAGCCTTGTGCATCACCCATCAGAGAGAAAACTCTTCGACGAACTTCAATCGGCCCCCAAAAGGTCCCTTCCCGCATTAAACGGAGGGATTTCACCCCCGTTTTCAATATCCACAAACGAGTTTCCGAAAGCTGGGCGGAAGTGTTTTGGAAACTGTTTGGGATGAGATGAAAACCCCTTTCCCCATTCAAAAACCGTGGAAGGGGTGTCGGACACAAAGCGCTGTTTTCCTCGTGGGGGTTTGATTCGATTTTGACCAAAAACTCATCTCTCGCACGAGCCCCCAAAACTCTCGAAAGTAAACAAACCGCAGTATTAGGGAAAACGGCCGGAAGTTGATGAATCATCATATGTGATTCTGAAGTTGAGGTATTAACAACCTTTCAGTCGCTTTCCCGTTTTTGAGCTCTTGAGTTGGAAATTATAGGCGATGAATTTATTATACGCAGCTTTCAGTGGATTGGATTAAGTCTTAATACATAATAAATTTTATTTTAGCGGCATCAAGTGGAAAACGCCTCGAATAATTTCGTCCTCGTTCCCAGTTAAAACTGGGAAGTGGAAAACGCCTCGAATAATTTCGTTCTTCGTTCCCAGTTAGAACTGAAACGTGTGGTCGAAGGTTGGGTGTGTTTTTCAACTTGTCGACGTCACCGGGCAAAAAATCGTCGAGGGACGGCCGTGAGAGGAAACAGGATTAGATTAAAGTCAAGGATGAAACGTTACATCCAGTAATCCTTCTGGGACCCGAAATTGGACCCCCAGGTAAGATCTGTAGCCAACGGTGAAAAAAAAAGGCCGGAAAAATCAAGGTATTTTCTTCGCACGTGTCCTTTTTTTCCACCCCCAACCTTGTTCATCTCTTGGTTTTGTAAGAGCGGCGACCAGTCTGGTTGGCAGAGTTCCCGGAGGAATAAATACAGGTCACCTTCTGTATCTCGTGGGAGGCCTGTCCCGCAATATAGGATTCGTCCCGAAGTTGTTTTCGGGCAAGCTGTTTGATTTACGTTTGGCCATTTCAACAGTTTCACGCTCGTTTTTTCAATTAAAAAAAATATATATAAAGAAAAAAAAGAAAACCCTTTCAATTTTTCGTTTTTTTTGGATTCACACTTTTTAACGGGTGTAAACAGGTGTTTTTTCTCCCCTCCTTCCCACAAGAACCGTCATACCATCCCCACGTTTCCCACAATTGAGTTGGGGAGTTACTCATGGATCTTATGAGCGGAGCTGTGGGAGATCCCCATCCAAGCTACGGAGCTTAAGCAGACTAGTGATGGGAAGTTCAATTGACCTAAGAGACTCGGAGCGAAGCAGTTCACTCTTTGTTGAGAACTGCTCCTGAACTGCAGTTCCCACTCTTACTCCCCCCTTCCCAAACCAACCAATCCGTAGACATCTGGCGGCTCTTCCTTACCACTCTTACTCCCCCTGCACACCCTCCTACCAATTTCACTTGGCACCATGGAAGAAAGGAAAGGAGAACTCACTAGATAGGACCTCATGTGGCGACATCGACAGTGGCGCTATCCCTATGAGATGAAGTGAATTCAGTTCGCTGGGTACAATAAGCCGGGCTTATTGTACCCAGCGAACTTAAGCCCTGCTTATTAAGCCCTGCTCGAGGGCTCGAGGCCGCAGACTGCGGCGCGCAGTGCCCAGGGGGGTCAATGTCCTGATTCAGGACGAAGGTACACTATCGATTGTGACTCCAAAGTTTAATATCAGAGCTTTTTTTAAAATAAATAAATTTAAAAAAACCTTTATAACATTCAGGGCCTAAAGGAATTGTTCTAGGCCTTACTTTCATTCTTAGCTGATAAAAAGTGCTAAAAGAATGAAGAAAAACTGGAATTTTCCCACATTTTTTGCAAAAATCCCATTGTTTGCCCCACGAAAGCCCCATAGATCCCTACGGCGAAATCGAATCGTTCTGGGACCACCAAAAATGGATTCTACGTTCAAAAATACTTCGATAATGACACCTAACTTGACCAGATAGCCAAAAACCTTCAAAAACCACTCACAACCACTTTTTAGCCCCACAGAGCCCCTCGGGGTTGGGCTATCGGGCTAAAAACCTTGCGGGCACAACTAAATGGTAAACCGAGTATTTTGTCAAAATTTCCGAATTAAAAAAAACTCCTTACTGCCCAAAACGGCTCTGACGGTGGGCGAACATTTCGTTTTTGGAATCTAGACTTCTTGGAACGTATAATGTCATATTTTAAGGCCGTTCAGAATCAGAAGACGTTGGCTTTGTTCCTTGATCTAAACTAATACGGGGAAGTCTCCCAGTCGCCTATATGTGCCATACTTCATCGATCACCCACAGGCAGCAACGCATTTTGGTTTATTATTCTTGGAATAATACACCTATGTTATCGCGACAGGGGTCGACGACTCCGATCGGGCTCAAAATTTGACATTATCCGTTTCAAGAGGTCTACATTCAAAATCCGAAATGTCCGTCCGCCGGCCGCCGTCCGCCGTACGCCGTACGCCGTCCGGGCCGTTTTGGGCAGTAGGAATTTTTTTAAAAATCTGAAATTTTGGCAAAATACTTGGTTTACCATCTAGTTGTGCCCGCAAGGTTTTCAGTCCGATCGCCTAAACCCGCGGGGCGCTATGGGGCTAAAATGGGGCTACATGAGGGGTGTTTTGAAGGCTTTTAGCTATGGGATCGTGTTAGGTGTCGTTTTCGAAGTATTTTTGGACGTAGAATCGATTTTTGGGGGTCCCGGAACGATCCGATTTCACTGTGGCGATCTATAGGGCTTTCATGGGGCTAAAAATGGGATTTTTGAAGGATCCCAAGAAGTTAAATATTTTTCGAGTAAAAATGAAAGAAATTTTGAAAAAACACAAATTTTTTTTTATTGACAGATTTAAATGTCTGTACAAGTAACCTATATCAAAGAATAATAAACCCTCGTGTAAAATTTGCAGCGTTTTTAAAGTATGCTTGTAGCGCCAGTTTTGCGGGCTCTGATTTGAACAGCCTTCAAGACAGTTTGAACTCATGTACCAGGATTGAGACAGGTGTCAGCTGACTGAGCACGATGAACCCAAGCAACCGCAGCCTCCAAACCGCTTCGAACATCTCCAGAACAGTACCTGAAACAAAGACCCAACTAAAATTAACTACAAAAAGTTGAATAGGAAAGTAGTATAATAAACGTGGGAAAGCGAGCTGTGGGATCACATGGCACGGCGCAAGGGGCGGCGGTTGGCTGTCGTAAGTTACGACTCGTAACCAGTGGGAGTGATCCCCAATTCGGCAGGTTCGAGGATAGTTCAGTTCACACTAATTCAGTTTTGCTTAGCCGAATCGTGTCGTGCAGTCTCAGTGAGGACGCGCCATGGATAAATCTTGGATAAATGAAAAGATAAATAGGCCCTACCTTTCTGGAAAGACTGCTCCGTTTTTGTCGAGCCTCACGTAGTACCCCTCCATCTCCTGTCCATGTCAATCATTAACGCCTATATTATTAAACTTCCAAAAATTTATGACTGACAAAAATTTAATCTTCCATGATAAACGAAGTTAGGGCTTGAAAGTGACGAAATATTCAACAAAGCCGGGGAAAAGGTAAAGCCGAGAGGGAAATTTTTACTTGGCACCAACTTGTTGAAGACCTCTAATAATTCAGTTAGCAAGGAGGGTATTCGATGCACGTCGCAGTGTTCTATATAAACTTCGGGAGGGGGACTCTAAATCATAAGACAATGACCTCATTCCTTTGCACGGACCGTAAATTTTGCGTTTACCCCCCACTTAACAGGCGTCGCCGAAAAAAGGTTTCATCGCGAAATAACCAACATTCAAGGGAACCGACCTTGAAGGTTGAATAAATCACAAGAGGGTTCAGGGGAGCCGTAACATTTCCATCATTTGACTTTCGGGAAAACCTCATTAAAACTCGATAGTTGACTATGTCTTAAGGGGAGTCGTGTGATCGTCGCAGAAGTAAGGAAAAAAAGGGGGTACTTTGGGTACACATTTCTACGTTATTTTTCAAGCTATCAGGCTGACATTTTTACCATACATTCTTTATAATAATATTATAATCTTTTATTATAATCTTATATTATAAGATTATTATATTATAATCTTATATTATAAGATTATAATATTATAATCTAATTATCCAGGTAAGCAGGGATATATTTTACGAAGCAGTAGGAAAAAGGTTACGTCAAAACTAAAAAAGTGGCACTTATGCTCACCCATTCAACCGTGGTACCTATGGCCGGGGTTGGAACCCTAAAATGATTCCTGCTATTCTGACGAGAAAATGGGGTAGTTTCTGAAAATAGGTACGTACCTTAAACAAAAAATCTTTTCGTCAACTTTTTTCGAACTAGCAATCACACGACTCCCCTTAAGACAGTGAATTCACAGAGGTGACAGAGAACAGCTTTCTAAGGGTCAGCTCTCCTTTGGTAACCCGATTCTTTGGGAATCAATTTTTCAGGTCTGATTTAAAATCGAGTCAAAAAATCGATTTCATTATATGTACTAGTATCCGTCTCTATACCCAACAGCCGCTAATCTCGAGACACGGTTCAGTTGTGCTTAGCGGTTTAGTGATGATTGAACCTATTAACATTAAAAATGTGTTGAGAACTGGTACAGTACCAGGCTCGCGACCACAACCAAGAACATGCGTGCACTAGAGCCAAAAAGTGTCGCCATGTGTTTAGCTTGGGAGTTATCCTGGTGAATCGTATTCTCAAACCCCGTAAACTACATACAAAAAACGCCTTTTTGAAGAAAAAAAAAAACCCTTCAACAAGCAGGATCTGTCTCTCTTTGGTGGTAATAGGTTCACAGTTTACTATGGGAGGGATTTATGCCATTTTGGCGGCAAACTCAATTGTCAGTTCCCTTTTAATGTGGGATAGAAACGCTTTAGGAGGGAAATCGATACAGAGCCCATCCATGAGATCAGGAAAACACTAAAAGTCAAAACGTTTCCCATAATCTCATTTCGAGACACCTCCTGAGGCTTCTATTTTAGCCCAACAGGTTAGGGAGAATGGGCTGAAAACCCTGAAACGCTGTGGATTGAAAAAAAAAAAAAAACCTAATGCCCAAAGCAACATTGCATATTTGGAATCTTCTGGAAACATATACTTAAGTACCTACAAGTTTTAAGTATGAGAATTAAACCCGAGGAGAGTGAAATTTGTGTTCCTAAGTGTTAGGAAGGTGTTACTACAATTTTGTTTCCGATACAATCCAAAGAATAACATACCAAGACGGCCTCATATGGTTTTGCGGTCGTCAGGTTGCATAAGTCATAAATCTTTCGACAAGTTGTTTGTTATAATCGTTCAGCAGAGGTTGAGACGTTGAAAGCTGAACCGGCTTCGTGACTCGGCTGAACTTTCATTGAGATTGATTGCGACTCCCATCAATTTCCCTCAACCTCCTGCGCCTTCTGAGGCTCCACCCACTCCTCATTACTCCTCCATTACTCCTCCAGTTTCATTCGCTCCCAATGAACCTTTTCAATCTCCCTGTTTGTTCTAAATCCTACACGGCGTACCTACAAATGAAGTGCAACTACTTTCAACGAAACCAGAGGAATTTCGCAAATGTGGATTTGCTCTTTGAGGGCTCGTGATCAAAAGGTGAATGATAAATTATTTACGATCGATTCTACTGAAGTTGGAGCCCTGGCAATTCCTTTTTTGTACATTCATGTGATCCATTAGTCGGATATTCAAAACGGACGGTTTCGTGATAAATTGCGCGCTGAATGGGAAGGTGATGAATAGAGTTGGGATGGGTCTTTGAAAAGGGCCTTCTTCTTTGGACGTTACGTAAGGCACTCTCTTGCCGGACTACATCCTCAGTGTTGGCGTGAAGGCACTCTATACCCTAAGGGACGAGACACTTGGAGAAGGGGGCATTTGCCACAAGGAGGGAAGAAAAAGGTCTTCTCGGCCTGTCCAGATCTTCCACTTAACTCGTGTAAACAAGTTAAGTGCATGTCCTCGAAAAGGTTGCGTGTTTCTGTGGGCGACGTCCACTTTAAAACTCTTGTGAGGGTCAGACACTCCAAAAGACGTCCAGTAAATAAGACAGCCGGCCGTCAAGTACAGTCGCCCGTATAAAGTATTCTTGTCATGACGAGTCTTTGGAGGAGAAAAAGTGTAGTTGTCATCCTTGAGTGATTTGAATTCAGTTAAAAATTAAAATAGGTAGTGCCTGTATGTTTCCAGTTTACGCAGGACTGCCAGAGATGTGGTAAATAGCCAACTACACGTTATTCCCCTGAAAAACGATTACACTTGGGTTTCATACATCTTTATATATTGCTTTTAACAGCTGTGGCCCAGTGATGCCGCTTGGAGGGAAAATATCAGCGCCAAAAGTTAGATGGCGCCTTCTCTCCTGAATATTGCGATTTGCTACAAACATCACTGGGTTGATATTTTTGATTTTCGACCCATTAACCAGTACATTTTCCAAGTTCTGCCGTTTTGTTCTTCACTTGTGCCTTACAACGCAGTCATGCCTAGGTAGGACCTACTCAGCTTCGTTGGCACGTGGTATTATCTTGCCATGAAGAAGTGCTTGAGAAAAGAAAAAGGAAAACCCTATCATGTCACAATGTGATAATGTATAATATAGTATGTGATATGATACGGTTTTACCCATTTTCTTAAATAAAAATGAAAACAAGTCATAATATTATTATCTTTTTTACAATGTTACGAGTTCGAGGAATTTTGATATCATTGAGGTTAAATAAAATTCAACATCATTGGTGTGGTTTTTGCCGATGGTGCAGAGGTCTAATCGAATGAGTAGTTAGGGAGAGAAAACGACTCACCCTAACAACCTCAAACAACATCATTCATTCGAATGCAATCAATACATTTATTCATAACTAGTCTCTCTGGCTCGCTTCGCTCGCTCCCCTAGTGGGGTGCGTAGCATCGATGGACACGGTCATAACCCTGCATCAAGGCTATCTGGTCCTTCAACATCAACCCCCCTGGCTGATGGACACGTTCATAACCCTGCATCAAGGTCAACTCCCCCCCCCCCCCCCCTGTCAAAGTGCTAGGGAAATCAAATTTGAAATAATATAACTACCTATGTGGGGGGCGAACAAAGCGAGCCCCTGACCGATAAAATGATTAGCTGAGCAAAGTAAGGCCCCCTTGAATTTGAAAAGGGTGCTGGAAGGGTGTGGGGGGGGGGGGGTGTAGAGTGTAGAGTGATCGCGGCGGGAGGGCGGGGAACTGCAGACGCGAATTAAAACGATCCAATTGTCTTCTCACCCGTCCTACACAGAAATCCGTTCAGCCGTTTAGGTGCCTATAAGACACGACAGACACAGAAACCTGTGCCTCAAATCACCCGCCTGCAGACCCCATGTGAATTAAAACGATCCAATTATTGTCTTCTCACCGTGAACTCGCCCCCTCCCCCTCGCTTCGCTCGCTCCCCTAGTGGGGTGCGGAGCATCGATGGACACGTTCATAACCCTGCATCAAGGTCAACTGCTCCTTCAACATCAACCCCCCTGGCTGATAAAATGATATTGGCTGAAATCCCCACTCTTACCCTTCTTTAGGGAAGGAGAGGGGGTTGAAGGAGGAGAAAACGTAAAAAAAATCCTTGAGGGCGCTCAATCTATCTCAGAATGTAGATCATTTTTTAATTTCTCGAGATTTTCAAGAAACTATATATATTCTACCTATGTGGGTGGCCGAGCAAAGCGAGCCCCCCTCTGGCCGAGAAAATGAAGAGTCGAGCGAAGCAACGCCCCCCCTCTCTGTCAAATCAAATTTGAAAAGTTTTCCCTCAATAACAATAGAACTACCTACCTACATGGATGGCTGAGCCAAGCGAGCCCCCTGGCCGATAAAATGATTAGCTGAGCGAAGTAAGGCCCCCCTGTCAGAGTGCTAGTGAAATCAAATTTGAAAAGTTCACCCTCAATAATAATAGAACTACCTATGTTGGTGGCCAAGCAAAGCGAGCCCCTGGCTGATATAGTGATCGGCCGGGAGAAGTAAGGCCCCCCCTGTCAAAGTGCTAGTGAAATCAAATTTGAAAAGTTTGAAAAAAGCCTCTCCTGGCCAGTAAAATGATCAGCCGAGCGAGGAAAGCCCCCCCCCCCCCCCCTGTCAAAGTGCTAGTGAAATCAAATCAAATTTGAAAACTCACAGGAAAAAAGGATCATACTCGGCCTACTACTTGTATACTCGGCCGACCAGTTTCCCCGCCTCTCCACCTACCAAACGTCCCTGGACCCTCCGTTTTCTAAGATCCCTGGCCCCGCGCGAATTAAAACGATCCAATTGTCTTCTCACCGTGAAATCGCCCCCTCCCCCTCGGTTCTTTTGAAATCCGACTTCGGAATCGAGTTGGCCATATTTTGGCGCGCATTTGGCTCGCGGATACCATACCCAAAAAATGGCTCCTTACTGGGTATTTTTGAACCCGAAAAAACGTGGGACAAACGCGAGAAAGACGAATTTTCGACGAATTTCCGGCGAATTTCCCGGGCGAATTTCCGAATTACGATTTGACCGACGTCTTCCTCCAGGTCTGATCTATACGGCTGGTATTTTTTCGTAATTTTTTCGACCCCTTAAACGGCCTTTGGCGCGAGTTGAAAGTGGAAAACGTAGGACAAACGGGAGAAAGACGATTTTTCGACGAATTTTCGACGAATTTCCCGGGCGAATTTCGGATTTACGATTTGACCGACGTCTTCCTCCAGGTCTGATCTATACGGCTCGTATTTTTTCGTAATTTTTTCGATACGGCCAGCGAGCGGAAAGTGAAAAAACTCACTCGGGAACGCGTTACCACACGGCTACCACACGGCCGTCTACCACCTACCACGTACCGTCGGCCAACACGATTTTATATTATTGTATGATATGATGATATGATGATATGATATACATAACCGTAACTATAGTAACATACCAATATAACAGCATAACCATAAAAAATACATATATAATCACAATATTATTGTGATTTTTATCCGATTTTATCTTATAGACAGACTCCCAGTAACCTAAAATCCAGGCCTGATTCTCTCTCATTTGCTGAATTTAGTCTCTACTAATTTTCTATAACAATATATATTTATGGAATACAAATTACAACTTAAAGTTGATTATTAATAACTACAACAACTAATAACTTAAGTTACTAAGTATAAGTTATTGATATTGTTCTTCATCATTGATAATGTTCTTCCGATATCACCCATCCTAACATGAATGTTATCATTGAGGTTGAACAAATTCGACCAATATTTTTCGTCTGATATTTTATCGATATCGATGCTGTTTTGATATTGATTCGATGTAAAATATCGAATCGAAAGGTACAACCGAAAGGTCGGGCTCTACATTCCACAGAACACAGAATCGATTCTTTGTTCTGTGCTACATTCCCAACTCTTCCAACGAAGTATACTTCGACAAATCGAACTAACAACATGAGAAACCTGCCCTGTTGTCATTTGCAACACGTACTTGTACTCAACGCCAGCGACTTTCTGCCAACCGCACAACACCAATTTCAAATTCAAATTTAAACCTTATTGCTCAAAATTTACCCGAATCGGATCAGTTTAAATGTTAGTATTCATCATCATGAATCGCATTTATAAGTTGCAAAGAGTTTCGTTGTATTTTATAAAGAGTGCAGTTCCCGTGATTAACGAGCGTTTTCTTACCTGCTCGTCCGGAGCAAGATTAACGATGTGAAATTGATGAGTTGATTAATGGACTAAAGGACTGATTAAACGCCGAGTTGTTAGGGCGCTTCAAGTGGGTCACTTGTTACTACTTGGATTCTGCGGGTCCCAGTGAAAAACGACCCAAGTTTTCCCTTCCGCCCGCCCCTATCGCTTTCCCAGTTTCCTCCGAAGTAGTTCTCAACCGATGTGGCGACTTTTGGGACCGAGCCTCTTTCAAACGGGCTGTTAAAAGCCGCCAAATAGGGATTTGGTGGCCATTAAAGAGTAACAAACGGCCAATTCTAAGAAGTTAAAGAGTAACGCCTCAATGGTTTTCACTGCAAGAAAATCATAATGGAGGAAATTTTGAATGTGGGGATCAACACTTTCAAGAACAAATTTATCATTGTTTTTCGAAGCTTCCAATAAGAGAACATCTTTGTTTTTCATCAACTTCACGTGAGAATCAAAACGAAACTGTTTTATTGAATTTCCAGTTCCGTCTTTGAGAGCCTTCCTGGCAAGTTGGAATGTAAATTGTTTATTTTCCAATTCCTCAGTCCTCGTCTGATATGTCTAGCGTGATGCCCAAACTTCGTTTGAGTGAATATGTAAATAAACCGGGAGAAAGTATTTTTTATTTTAAGGGGGACGAAAACGGTGGAGGGGGACTTAGCAAGTTAGGGCTTGTTGTTGGGAGGTGCTTATCAAAACTTGGTTTTCCTCCTCCACCTCAGCGTAGGGTCTTTATTCAAATCTGGGTTTGCTCGGGTTTTCCCTTTGCATCAAACCAGAGCTCCTGTGATGACTGCCTCTCATTATGCTCGGTGGTGCTCGGGGATGAGAACAAGGAGTTCAAAAGTGCGGCCCGCCAAGCCGCATTTCCTCCCCTGGGGACTCGAGAGTTCAGCTGATTTTGGCCCATTCCACAGTTTTGGCAAGAAAGGGGGAAGAGAGGGGAGACGTTATCTGAGAAACTCTTGAGTTAATTCACTGCTTATGTCCGGAGGTTGTAAGGAAACTACAATTCTCTCTCCTCCCACAGAAACCCTCATGAAATGTTTATAGCACCAGCTTCAGTCCCTGACATAACCCCCTATTCTAGCTTATTAGGCCAGTACATGAACGGTCTCGGTGGACAAATTAATTTACAACGACAATACAGCAAGCCCACTAATTAATTAATTCAACTCAACTAATTACAACTAGAACGTTTGACACGTGTGATGACAGTACATACCACTAAACTGTCAAACAAATCTCAAAGCACGTTAACTACTACATCAACCTAGAAAATATAAATGCACCAGACGTTCAGAATTATTCTCTGAACTATCATTGGCGGAGGTTGACAATTTCGAATGGCCTGTACATGAAATTGACTGTCCTATCCGTCACCAACCTGTCCGCTAGTGCAAATTTAACAAAAGGGTTTATTATTCTTTGATATAGGTTACTTGTACAAAAACGCTGCAAATTTTACACAAAGGGTTATTATTCTTTGATATAGGTTACTTGTACAAAAATTATTTCTGTGTCAATTGAAAAAAGTTTGGAAATTTTTTTTTTTGGATTAAAAAAAAAATGTTTTTTTTTTTCTTCAACAATTCTATATTTTTTTTTCGAAAAATATTTAACCTCCTGGGATCCTTCAAAAATCCCATTTTTAGCCCCATGAAAGCCCTATAGATCGCCACAGTGAAATCGGATCGTTCCGGGACCCCCGAAATTGGATTCTACGTCCAAAAATACTTTAGTAGACCTCTTGAAACGGATAATGTCAAATTTTGAGGCCGATCGGAGTCGTCGACCCCCGTCGCGAAAACATAGGTGTATTATTCCAAGAATAATATTTTTTTTCTCGTTCACCCATTCTATAGTCACCTACGAAAAAAATAAACCCAAGTAAAATCCAATTTGCAGCGTTTATTCGGAGAGGAAAATTCAACAGAATCTCGACCACGACGATGAGCCTTACAATATGCCTGAATATCAACGAACAATACGTTTTTTAAACAAAAGAGAAATGCAACAGGGTTGAAATTAAACACTGGGATTCAGAGCGGAGGGAGCCCTTTCAACAACAACAAAAAACCCGCTATTCTTTATTCAACAGAGTCGTTTTTTTCCCTCCCAAACTACATAACGTAGGCGGTAAATATGCTGAAAACTTTTTTTGGGCTCGAACCCTCACTTATTTCATCACTATTTATGTTACTTCTCTTTTTCAGTCCGAAAGGCGCTCCTGGTATTCGTGGGAAGAATGAAAAATAGAACAAGGGGGAACTTCTTGAGCGCATTTGATCGAATCGTTTAGCATGTTTCGAGTACAAAAAGGCTTTCCCCAAAAGGGTATATCGTTGGGAACCTGAATTATCGTAACTGAACAGTCTCCTTTTTTACAACTTTGTTGGTTCGTTTGGAGGAAATACGCTATGGCGAAGGGGGGGGGGGGGGGGGGGGGGAGAGAAAAAGTAAAAACTCGGGCTATGAATACCAAGTAGACCCTTGACAGCAATGCCCCTTCACTTTCCATAATGGAGCTAGGCGAGACCGACAAATGACTGGTCTCAGCAGTCCCATCACAGAGAGAAAAACGGATATGCAGACGGCAGAGGAAATGCATTGCGTTTGAAAAATACCCTTCAATGTTCATAAGGAGGGAGTTCACAATTTGTCTGAAAAGCGGCGGAAATTGACTTTTACTTTATTAAATAAAAACTCGATTCTTTTTCACTGATTCCCCATCACTCCCACTGGCCACATGAACAGCATAAGGACGCCGAAAGGAATGACAGCTTCGTGTGGTTTAGGATAAGATGACTAGACAATCGGTCGGTGTAAATGACTTGGAAGGTTTTTTAAAAAAAGTTCCCCAAATTTTGTATTTTTTGAATTGACAAAACTTTTAAGAAAATATTAAAAATTAATTTTCCCCCCAAAAATGAGTTCTGCTTCTAAACGTCAAAAAACATTGAAAAAAACGGGCGAGTACATAACAAACAAATGTTTAAGCCTTAAAATTTAAGGTGCATTTAATGCACCCAATGAGGCGCCCGCAGCCGATTTTTATCAACTTTTTCTTGTTCCTCAATCCAGATCGGTCAATAAAACTGGTAAAAATTACTTTCTAATGGGCTCTAAAATTTATAGTCACATTTAAAGTCATCAAAATCGGTGAAATCGAGATGAGGTGCTACGACAAAAATCAGAAGAATTTTTTTGTTACCGCGTTAACCACGTAGCCTTTTTTTCAAGAGGAATCGGAATTTTTTATCGGATTAAAAAGAAAAGCCGACGACAACAGGTTCAAAACTGCGAAACAGCACGAAAAACAATTATTTATAATAATTATTGTAACAATTATAACAATTATTGTTTTTTGTGACAATTGTGATTATTCTGAAACAATTATTATGAAACTCTAGTTGTTTGTTCATCACATTAATTGTAAACATGACTTGGGTTGATTGGTGAAGCCAGCAGGGTGAGCTGAATACAGTTACGTGGTCGGACGGATCTGGAAAGCTATCAGAAAAGACACTCGGTTCGTCGAGCTTTTCAAACCCTTCAAAAACCTACCATTGTCGTCGGGCAGTCGGCTGACAACCTTATGCGCAAAGAGTGGGAAGTTGCAACTTCTGACAACTGCCCATTTCAGTAGTTTGAACGCATCTAATGGCCTCCATAAATCAGGCCAGGACGCTACGGGGAGAGAAATATTCCCGTAAATGAACCTACAAATAAAATATGCCCATTTGGGAAGCCGGCCGCCCCAACTGTTTTCCCTCGGCGTTAATGGCGTCCCTCACAGAAGAGGGATAAATGAAAAGGGATATCTTCTCAGTGAGCCTGCCAACAGGCTCCCTCTGCTTAGACGCGTTTGATTATTAGTCCCAAGAGGCATTTTGCGGGCTAGCAGCATCTTTGGCCATTAGTTGACACGATCGATATCCTATTTCCATGAATAATTTAACAAAAAAGACAACACCCGGGGGCCCATTTATTATTTCTTGGAGGGCGGGATTGACAGGGTGGTCCCCTGATGGAAAAACTAAAGCGATTTAGTGTCCCTTTCAAAGGAAGTAACCACCAACGAAACTAATTCTCGTCGTGGCGTAACATCAAAGATGACGATGTACATTTTACGTTGTAATAAAGCGCTTTTAGAAGACATCGACTACGATACCCCACTTGACCTGTTCGTCCCAAAACAAACGCCGTACCAGTTGTGTTTACCAGAAGGGACCGACAGTGAATTAATTTCACCACCAAGCAAACTTCTCACCGCATATAAACTTCAGCGTTTCCGTCGGAGGAGTGACGAGGGAAAGGTTTGCCAACCGTCCACCCAACTCGGGGAAAGTTGGTGTCAACGTTGGATGGTACCGCCCGACGCGAGTCAAGATGTGGCCTCGATACGACAGTTTCCCACACCTACGACACCGTAGGTGGGAATTGGAAGTCCGTGCGAAGGGAAAACGACGGAAATCAAATAAACCTCCCACCACGGTTATCGTCCATTGTGTGCCCAGGATTGATTTCCGTCAGTCAATACCTTTTTCCAAGAACATTCATCGTCCGCCAAGGCTTCATCTTGATAGCTTGGTAAACTTCTTGTTTCGTTTGGCTCGAAGATGGGAAGAACTTTACTCAAGTAAAAGGTTGTTGCTTTTTAGCCCCGCAGAGCCCCACGGTTTTGGGCGATCGGACTGAAAACCTTGCGGGCACAACTAGATGGTAAACAGAGTATATCGTCAAAATTTCAGATTTTCAAAAAAAATCCTACGACGGCGGACGTACATTTCGGTTTTGGAATCTAGACCTCTTGAAACGGATAATGTCAAATTTTGAGGCCGATCAGAATTTTCGACCTCCGACGCGATTACATAGGTGTATTATTCCAAGAATAATAAACCGAAATTGAAAATTAAAAAACTTCCCTGAAGAAAATACTACTGTATCGTAATGTGATTATTTGATAAGGGACCCCACTGAGCACCACGGGTTGAGGCGATAGAGCTGAAAACGTAGGTAACGCTGGTCAAGTACACTCCTACACACGAAGTGTACCCATGTTCAAACAAGATCCTGAGCATATTGGGTTCACAAAAGCAAGTTCCAGTCAAGTATTCTTTCTCAAGTTGGTCTGGTAGAACAATATGGTCTAGTGCACAACAAAAGCTGCTTGTGTACGTAGCCCGCATCCCGTGTGTAACCTGCATCTCTTTTGTGCGTACGGCTGCATCCCTGAATCTGCACCCCAGGGCCACCTTTGAATGCACGTGCCTCCTTCATTGTGATTGCCTTTGTTAGGCCCCTTCACTTGACCGACGAAATTTTCTTCCTAGGTAAATACCCCGAACCCCTTTTTGAACGAGAGGTTTCCGTACCCCCTTTTGAAGGCCAGGTTTATTTTTCCTGTAGATGAAGTGTCTCTAATCCCATCTGGTTTGGAGAGGCCTCAAAGTCTCCCTGCACAGTCAAAATAAATATGATCGGCCGATTGCCTTTTCCCTTCGGACAATGAGTGTAAACATCGGCTGCGGAATTGATTTTTCCAAAGGGGCGAAATTCTTCCAAAGGGGAGAAACCCACCATGGCACCACCTCAATCCCACATACAGCAATAACAATACTGCATTCCTCCCACACCCTAGTTGTAGTGACGGCTTGACAAACCTGCCTAAAGTTTATCAATTATTTGCCACGTTAGGCCTGTTCGCCCCTCCGTTGTAAACGCCCAGTTGGACATTCAGACCAATTGTTATTTAAACATTTAAGGCGCAATTTTTCCCCCTCCCTCTGCAATTACCGAACTGCGACATCTCTTCCATTATTTCAAATTAGGTACTTCGAGCGGCTATTTCAGGGCGACGAACGGATCATCAATATTCAATGAAGGTAACCCTTTGAAGTTTCCAGCTTTGAATGGATTCTTTTTTCAATGCATTATTCACTTCAATGATGTTGATACAGCAAACAAACGCTCCTAAGGATAGAGAAGGGCTAAAATTGACCCATGAAGAAGAGATCGATTAAATCTATCTCTTTTTGGTTAATTATTCTTGGAATAGTCCACCTTTGAAATCGCGACTGAAATAATTTCTGAATTATTCAGATCGGCCTCAAAATTTGACATCATCCGTTTGACGATGTAGATTCCAAAAAAAAAAAAAAAAAAAAAAAAAAAAAAAACAGAAATAAGGTTCCGAAAAATTTGAACAGAAATGTCCGTCCGCCGTCTGGGCCGTTTCAGGCAGTAGGAATTTTCAAAAATCTGAAATTTTGGCAAAATACTTGGTTTACCATCTAGTAACTACCACAACTGTTGTGCCCGCAAGGTTTTCTGTCCGATCGCCCAAACCCGTGGGGCGCTATGGGGCTAACGGGAGTTTTTTTTAAAGGCTTTTGGCTGTATGGTCGAGTTAGGTGTCTTTTTCGAAGTATTTTTGAACGTAGAAGGCATTTTTGGGGATCCCAGAACGACCCGATTTCACTGTGGGGACTTATAGCTTTCATGGGGCTACAAATGGGATTTTTGAAGGATCCCAGGACGTCTAATATTTACCGAGTAAAAAGATTTTGAAAAAAAAAAGTTTTTTTTTTTTTATCGACACAGTAAATGTTTGCACAAGTAACCTATATCAAAGAATATTAAACCCTTGTGTAAAATTTGCAGCGATTTATTGATTTTTTAAATAAATTTTATTGAAAAAATCAATAAACAAAAAAGTTTTGAATTTTCTGATTTGGGTTCTATTATTATTTGATTTGACTGGCACTCTGACAGGGGGGCCTTGCTTCGCTCAGCTGATAATTTTATCAGCCAGGGGGGCTCGCTTTGCTCGGTCGCCCACATAGGTAGTTCTATTATTATTGAGGGTTGACTTTTCAAATTTGATTTCACTAGCACTCTGACAGGGGGGCCATACTTCGCTCAGATAATCATTTTATCAGCCAGGGGGGTTGATGTTGAAGGTGCAGTTGACCTTGATGTGGGGGTTTAAACGTGTCCATCGATGCTACTTACCCCAGCTGGGTGCGTAGGCGAGCAAAGCGAGCCTGAGCGGCTAGTTTTTCCACGAATAATAAACCAAATCTAGTCGGGATGTGGTTCCGTAGCCCAATTCCTTTCGCACCTCATTCCCATGAAAATTTCAATGTACCTACTTTTGACTCACTTGATAGTTAGGTACTTGACGTAAAACGGGTTAAACTCCCCAAAATCGATTCTACGTTCAAAATTACGGATCAATACTTGAAACAAACCAAAAGGTTTGAAAGAACAAATTCGCAAAGTTACGGCTACGAGATCGAATTTCTCCTCAGACTTGAAAGAAATGGGCAAAAAGTGTGGAAAAATCGCGTCACGAGCGTTACCGATTTTTGCAGGTGAAATTGGTGCGAAAAACGAGAAAATTAGATTTGTTTTGGACATTTGATTGACCAGAACTGGCAGTTAGGGTAACCAATGACCTAAGGTCTAGTCTATTGTTCTCAAGTTTTTCCTAAATTAGATTGGGCCACCGAGAGAAAATACAGTAATTTCGAGTCAAGGTTGGCGTTGTTGACTGTTCCACTACCGTGAAGCCGCCGAGCTCCCAGACGGCTTTCGTCATTCCAACACGTTCTGAGCCTTTATCCCCACCCAAAACTTAAAAAAAAGGTCAATCGCCAAACATTACCGTTGATTCCGCACGACGTAGCAAACGAAACAATCAAGATTAGGCGCGAACAGAGGGCAATTTGCCTTATTGAGCTCTCATCGGCTTCCTAATGATGATGGCGCTATCCAGCTGGACCTTATCATGGACATCATCATCAACCGGTAGCATTTACGGCCTCGATGCCCGCCGAGGGTTAAATGGCAATTTCAACGGCTTCTTCCACCCTTTTAGTGGCCATCTACGACTTCAATCTGTTAGCTCAACGGCCTCCCGGCATTTTTCGTCCAGTTCAATAATATTGAGAATTGGGGAAAATAGGGCCGTTTAGAATTATGTTATTTTTTCCAATTCTCAATATTTTCGAAGGAACTTGACTATACCATAACCTGGTCAAGATAAGTCAAGTTTGATGCAAAAAAAAAAAAAAAAAATTGACAAAAATTTTGAAACCTCCAACTAGTGTTAGGGGAGGGTACTGACAAAATTGCGAAAATATAGTTAGATAATTCTGACACATGTGTAGGTTCACCCAGTAAAACCGTACTCCCAAGTTGTCTGGTGGGCTCGAGTTCGAGTCCAGTTCGCCATCATAAGGGCTGTTTCCCTGCGGCAGAGAGGAGCTCGGCGGAATTTGAGAAACTTGGGACAGGAGGACGGGGCTGGACTTCCTGATGCCCAGGACTGAAGCATGAATTGTTCGCGTTGTTGTTGTTGATTTTATCTTATTTCATTAATAATTATAATAGAAATTAAAAAAATATAATAAAACGGATGTTGGGGTGTACCTACGTGCAAATATCGTGTTCCTAGTTGATCAATAGATCTATCAATATTTGTGTTGTGTGTTTGGGAGAAGGCCTCCAGCGTTACTCGGGTTTCGCCCCCCATGTCTTTGGAGGAAAGTGAAGGGAGTACCTGAATACCCCTGCTCAGGACGTAACGCGAGATGTCGCGATCTGCTATCATGGGAGACTGTATCGAGGCAGATGTCCAGCTTACTCCAGGCTGTCACGAAGTGTCGTGTTGGCCTGGGAAGCATAGGAGTCTGGAAGGTAATCTAGGGTCCAATAATGAAGATGATAGTGGTATTAGTTCTTCACAACAATGCAGTGACATAGTAAAAAAAAAAAGTTCTTCCTAGATTTGCAGTACCTACGAAAGCCAGAGGGCTTTCCCCGGAAAAATTGTCACCAGGGAAGGCCAGGCCCGCTGACCCCGTCCTACGGTCGTTAAGCTCCCGGCTGCCCTAGTTGAAGTGTCAACAAGGGCGGCCTGGGCCATCAACTCGCGCGAAAATATTGGATCCGCTGACCTGGCTTCCCCGGACAAAGTGTCACCAGATGAGGCCCATTCCTCGGGTCCAATAAAAAAATCACTGCGATTTGCCATCTTCTATGAATGGCAATAAGCGGTCACTAAATGATAACGCTGGCGGTGGGATCGAGGAGCCCAAATAATTAGGTGCTCCCTCGTTAGTGGGAGAAGCTGGACTTCCCGATCACGCAGCCGGAAGTGGCGCTTCCCGTGGCCCGCGACTGACCAAAGTGGGGCGGGCGTACGAATTTAATCCATAGAGTTTGGCCAATGCAGCCAAACAATGTATCGATGATAAGAACCACAACGCCAATTTACAAAAAACGAACAGCCTCCTGCATTTATTGAACATAACTGATAATTATAACTTAGTAGTCCAAAGGGAATTAAGCGGTGGTGTCTGGTTTTCCCGTTTTGTCGCCAGGTCCAGAGTAGTCCTCGCTGAGCTCTTCCAATACCCCACCGAGCCACTTCTGAAACTCCTGAACTTTCTCGCTAGCATTCTGAACTTTCTCGATCAGATAGTCGTAAGTCACGTTCTTCGATAAGTTGTTTATCCCGTCCAAAACCTACGAATGAATGGGCGGTAAACGACAAGGATCATTCGCTCAGAGATTGAAACTAGAACAATTTTGATTTTAGGTTAGTAAAATCAAGCTACATTTTGTTTGATTGCGGTTGAATTTCCAGACTCAAGAAATGACACTTTTTCTTCAATTTTGTTGATAGTCGAGATAAGATCTATCATCTTTCCGCCCATACTATTTGTAGAAGGCTTCTCAGTAGGTAAAGCCATAACTGCCTAAAAATTACAGAATTCAGTTAAAATAAGTAATTAGCGAATGGTTAGAATTGCTAGAGACTCCACAATGGTAATTGGATTTCGTGATGAAATTAGTTACTTACCACTGCGACAGCACACACAACAGCACAAAAAACCTTCATGATATTGGCAAAAGAATATTTTCGTTTTTCTTGAGATGTCGGTTATTGAGTTGATTTGGAGACGAGACCAGACCAGACCATCGAAAGGTTGTTAGGAGGAGATGTCTCCAATTTAAATATGAATTCGCCAATTTGACGCAATATCAATATCAGGAAGGAGGTCAAGGTTTCTCGGATGAAATAAACTTCTTATAATAGACAACGCTTTTGTGGTGGATAAGTGTGGGTGTGTAGTTGACGTTAATTGTGTATTGTGCGTGGAGGTTCGGTGTGGGTCAGAAATTCCCCGGGCCCCATGCTTAATCAGTCGGGGTCAGCTGCGCCGCGGCGCTGATGGCAGAGGAGACGAGCAGTCCTTATCTGGAGCTGTCCTGGTAAACACCTGCCCGCGTTCCTCGGATCACCTGGAGGTACTGACGACGGTTAAGTCCAAAAAGAGTACGGATTCCCAAGTCGTCCCCACTCGGTGGGATTAGACAAAGGGCTACCATGGTCTGCAGACTCTTCACTCTGGTTCAGGGTTTCCTGATTTCCAGCCAAAAGAACGTGATCTTCCACAGTAACACCGACGAGTCGATAAGACCTCCAGCATTCTCAAAAGAGCGAGGGCGTTAGAGCCCAGCGTAGAGCGAGAAAACCCTTCCATCTTCCATTCACTGATTCTGAATACATAAGTCCTGTGACTGAACCTGTGAATGATTTCCCACACTCGGTTTTCAATTTTGAACGACATCCACGCAGAGAAAAACGTGGACCACCATCACTCGAATCATATTAACTCATAATGGGCTCCATATTTACGATCCCATCAAGAAGATGTTATGACTGCATAAAGAGATCCCGGAATGGTAGGGAGTAAAGCCCTTTTCAAAGTCGTGACCCGTCCCTTTCGGAAGAAGAAAAAAGTAACTAACCGTAAAACGTGTACAGGGAAAAAAGGGGTCGTTTCTCTCAACTGTAAAATTCAATTAGAAATCCTGCGGTTCCTTTACGAGGTGGGTAGTTTTTACGAGGGTGTGAATGTATCGCGAATGGGGCTATAACACGTGCCACGTTGGGGTTTGAGGGTGACTTTTGGATTGTCCTTGGCGGATATTTCAATGGAGCCGCTCATTGAATGTTGAAGGTTTAATGCTGGTGGGATCCAAACCCAGTTCAGATGACATTGTGTTATGTGAACCTTGGTTCATATTCGAATCGCGTGGTAGGCCTTCTTGCCAGCGTTTTAATTGCAGGGGATGAGCTCCAGGATAGGTTTCCCAGGTTGTACGTTTTTTTCATCAACGAAACGGATGAAGGGTCCGACCGGAGTGTTGTCACTGGATTCGTCGAGATGTGACTCTTCTGAACCTTTTGAAGTAAGTAATGAAGAGGCTCGAAAGGACGAAATCGTCTGTGCGCCCAGGAGCTCGGCTGTTTTAAAGGAGTGGGTTTCCCCAGCTCAGAGCCAGCTTTCTCCAGAACAGACACAGGGTCCGCAGCGTGGACATGCCAGGGGAAACATGAGAGTCAGCTCAGACACGTCAACTTCGTCGTATGGGGAAGAGGCGGCCTTCAGTGGCCAAATCGTCCCAAGACGCGACACCTAGCGGTGCATAGGCGTATTGAAACGAGTTTAAAGCACTGTTATTGCCCCCCCCCCCCCCCCCGAACCTCAAAATTGAATTACAACAAGGTAACTGGTTCAGTCTGTTTTATTGCTCACCTACCATTACAGTGCCTCCCTTCAACTATGGACCCCCAGAAAGGTTCTCTAACTTCGTCAAGCTTCCTGGGGTTTCGGCTGGTTTCCCGACGCCACACGTGGGCACAGGAGGAATTCAATTACAACTTTGATGATGTCGGGGAGGTTTCGGGTGTGGGGAAACTGACGGACCCCAGAAACGGCCCCCCAGGTTTGAGGCTATAAATTGCCCCCAGGAGTTGAGGGGTTGAACACATGAGTGGACTGGATCGCAAGAAAGTGGGATGCTCCTGAACGGGGCACTGGTTTAGAGATTGGAGGAAACAAGGATCTTGTATTTGATGGAGTGGCCCACTGTGGACGTCCACACAATGACAGCCATCAGGATATTCCTAGAAGAACCTGAGGAAACTGCTTGTGACGTTTTGGTCAAGATCATAGCTTGAGGATTTGGCCAAATCCTCCAAAACGTTTTTATCATTTAATGATTAACAGGACGATTTCATTTTTTCAGAACGATAGGTCACCTACGTTCCGGCGAAAATATTTGATTGCATTTGATGTTAAGATGAATTGTTCGTTGTTACGCGTGGGAGTTAAATAAACGCAGAAGAAGTAAATAAGACAACGGCGTCATCATTAAATGATCTGACTGTAGAGCCGTAAGTATACCGTCCTTTTTTTTTTTTTTTTTTTTTTTTTGGTAGAGAATTTGTGCCAAAGCGTTGAAGGATTTTCCATCTCCGTTGTGGAAATGACTTGGTTCTAATTGACCAGATTTTTAAAACGACCAACTAAAGAACAGGTCGTTTGCCTCCATCTGACAAGTATTCGTACTGTTTTAATACAGTAAAAACCATCCTCAGTCCATCAACATCAGTGTAATTCACCAAACGGCATTATGCTAATACCCAACAGGGACAATCCAATGAATCAAAAACAGGCAAAAAGGCAGCTCGACTCTTTCTAGAGTTTTAATTCCCCTGGACGGAAAAAACGCGAAACTATTACTCTTGTCTTTTGTCAGAAGCTCAGGAGGAGCTTCTGCCCGTCGTAAAAAATTGCAGGTAATCTCGGCCGCTGACTTAATCCCAGGGTGTTTCTCTCTGCTCTAATTAATTCTTCCCTCCGGTTTATTTTTTGTTTTATCCCCATCTCATCCGCTTGTTAAGAACGAGACGAGCCCAGGATTACTATCTACCCGTCTTCCTTTCATCAAGTGCATTTCAGGGAGGATCTCCCTGCGCTCTGAACGACTTAGCATTTAAAGCCGTAATTAAAAAACAACGATTCCCCTTCATTCAGGAACATGCAGGATTGTGTGTTCATGAGCTCTTGGCGGTTTAATGAGATTTAATGCGTTGTTTTTACTGCAGGCATGAAACTAGCTAAATTAGAAGTGGTCTATTGAAAATTTTTATCATACGTATTTTTACGAACTGAAAATTACCCTAAGCCATAAACAATGGATCGCGTTTGATTGACAAATAGCGTAAATAGATTTGTAAACCTATTTACGCTCTGCCATTAAACGCGCATTATAATTAATTTGGAACAATATCCGGTAGAACCAAGGTGAAATTATGATCCAGATGGCAGTTTGGAGTCTGCCTCATGGCAGCACAAATGACAAAAGATCCAAATGCTCTCGTCGCGCGGCCAGTTTCCACAACTTCGCCGCAATTAATCAACCGGGCGCTAATTGTGTTACGGCAAGCGGATGGGTGGGAGTGTGAGGATAATGTGCAAGGCGGCCGTTCTCCAGATACCTGATTATCGGGAGAGTTCCCCGCGAAGGTGGTTGGCGAGAGGGGCGGGAAGGGGTGGCATCCATTGTGCAGCGCCCTCTACAATCGACTTGAATGCTAACGTCCAGACGTGCCTGGTGTTATGTTTCGCCGGTGCCGATTGTTGGAAGTGTAGGTTTCCAGGGGTATCCCCCTACCCAGGTTTTCCCCGTATCTAGTTCAGAATGGAAGAACCGAGTTATGCGCCATTAGAATGAGATACCGAACCGATTCAGGCTGAAATACGAGCGATTTCTGGGTCCTGGGAATCCAAAGCAGGGGCTAACGGGAGGCAGAGAATTAACCTCGCAAACCTACCATTATTGAAATGCTAGCGGTACTTATAGATAGGTACTAATATGCGAGCCAGGAATACTTCAAGCGCAGCATGCGTGTACAATACGTGACATTGTAACGTCTAGCAGTTCTACAGCACGCAACTTGATCAGATATTTGAACATACTCGTACTGAGCAGGGTTTGACCCAGGTATTACCCAGCAATTCTGGCAGTGTGCCAAATGATTCCGAAAAAGCCAAGAGTGGGGCTCCAGGATGTGTAATAGGGCTAGGGTGGGCACGTATAGCGCGCAGCTCAAAATCGGAGAGCGCCAGCCTACTGGGCAAGAGTGACACAGTATACCAGGCTGAGCTCTCTGCCATAAAGGCATCCATGGCTGAGAGTGACAGGAGAGCCCTCGAGAGAAGGCGAATCCACTTTATTCTCAGATAGCCAAGCTGCTCTGAAATCACTAGCGGCAACATCTACCAACTCAAAACTGGTACTAGACCGCTGCGAGTGGGGACTCTAATGAGATTATTCTCTGGGTCCCTGGTCATGCTGGTATTCCAGGGAACGAGAAAGCAGACGCCCTGGCCAGACAGGGGTCCAGGAAGGACCTTATAGGACCCGAACCCTGTCTAGGTATCACGGGGGGCGCTGGCCAGTGGCAGCGATCACAGCACAGCCGGAGATGGGAAAGAATCCTGCATCAGCAGCATGGATATACCATGTTGGCTGGGGTTTACGGTTAGACCGTAAACTGAGGACACAACTGTGGGGTTCCCTTCATGAAAGGCACCTGGGAACCCATGCTGGAACCCATTTCCATACTTACTCTCTCTGGTATTAGTCTAATCCAACCCCCAGCTTCCAGTAATCACGCATTCAATCCCTGATGCTCAATAGACGCAGAATCTTTCGGAATCGATTCCAGCAGTTATAGAACTTCAAGAACTGATTCATTTCCTTACATGATCTCGTGGTGGTCATTTATTAGGACCACAGAACAAGGATCCTGAATCGACAAAAGCAACCGGATCATGCTGATAAATGAAAGCCACCTAAGAAGCATCAAGGGATGCATGGCACTGTCTTTGCTTGGGCGAGATCATCCTCCTTTGTTAGACGTATTTAGGAAGAGTTAGGCAGTTAAGTGAGTGAGGACAAAATTATTCTAAAACAGGCACCGATCATTTATCACTACTCAAACACTACAATACGTACTCAGTTGCGCAATTACAGATTATTGCTTCATTCTATGAATTGATACCCTCAGATCAACGCACCCAGGGTGGTCTTACCTAATTTGATCTGCTCTACCTTTCTTGCAACCCTACTTCTTTAAGGGAGCGCGTGAGAAGCTTCGATTCATTAGCCCTCTTCTCTCGTTTTTTCGTTTAAAAGGGAGAATAAGGAAAAAAATATAATTCTTTTCGCCCCATTCTGTTACTTCGGCTCCCTCCGGTGCTAAACAATGGCAGCGCACAGGTCTTCACGGATCAACGGCCACCCACTCGAAAAAGCGTTTTCTTCCGCCTTGAAGGGCAATGAAGAGCGAGAGCGCGAAATCCCACCCTTTTTTTGTGAAGACGGCGAGGAAAGGGAGATCCAGCACGTACGAGAGATCCGATGAACAGATTCAACCTATTGTTTCAGCCTTCCCCAAAGTTTCTTCGACGTCCCTCAAGTGCTCTGTCATCACTTGAACCGTGTAGAGGCCTGCAGATTTCCAAGCTTGATTGTTGAATCACTCGGTGTGCCGAGGCGTGATACACCATGTTTGCAAGCCATTTGGCTCGACTTAGACGACAAGTGCGAGTCGCCAATAATCGGGTAAACTAGTGATTATCCAAGTACAGAAGTGTCGATTGCTTGATTAGGCATCTGAAACGTCAGCAAATTGTACAGGATGGGACTACCTTCGATGGTTTGGGAGGGTGCAGGGCAGCATTCGGTTATTCTCAGCCTCTTGCAGAAGAACACGTCGAGATAGATTTTTAGATGTCGTTACATATAAGTTGATGTTTGAAACTATACAATGTTTAGTTTCAATGTCATTCAGGTGTTTCAGTATTTCCGGGGCACTTTTAGAAGGTTCGAGACATTGTTCCAACCTTGTTCTCCGTCGCCTCCCTAACATGCAGACATTTCAAGATCCTATTGTTGAATCCCTAATCCTCATCCTTTATGCACGCTGTACCCTATATTTGTTTCCAATTTCGCGTCACTCTTCCGACAAACACATTCGTCGTAACGCAAATTATGTTGACACGAAGAACCGAATGAAAATCTGTTTGAAGTTCTCTTCGCGACCAAATGAGATTTCCAGGGCCCGCTATTTCCAGCCGATTACAATTAACCTTCGTACCCTGCTAAACTGTCATGCCGATTCAGTGCTTACGAGCGCTTTTCCCAAATGAACTTCCGTCGCGTCCCTCCACCACCAAAACGGGCTAAAATCTTGTCGGCACGTGATGAGCTCGTTCGAGTCAATTCCCCCGTGACGTTTGTTCACGGCCTGTTTAATTTCCTCTTCCATCGTCCCAATCGCTACTCTATTTGACGACATTCAGAGTCAATCGACGGTGCCACATAAATAAATATACACGGCCACTGCAGGCGTAATGGATTTTGAAGTGTTTTAGTCATGTGTTGCATTCACTTCAAATTTGGCTCTGATGAATTAGTTACCAATTTTCGAGGCTGTTTGAAAATTGATAGCAAACCCATCCATCCCTAAACCAGGCTAAAAATCACTACAATGTGGGGAGAGGAAGTTAATCTGGGATTGGCTCTTCAATGAAAAAGCGGATATTGTCTGTTCCCGAAATGGAAAAAGATCTCCTCAATGGAAATTCACGTTTCCGAGGATTTACTCGCAAAACTCGGGGCTTGATGTTGCAATTCGAATTGAATATTTCTAGCGAACGTTGAGATAGCTTTCATCAAAAAGCGTTCCCAGTTAACAGTAAAATGACTATTTCGAACACCAAACGGGAGATGCCATTAAGGAACTCGTTGATATCATTAGAACCGAATGTGAGACTTTCCGAGTATATTCCGACGGGAGTTGGTGGCGGGTGCATTAAGAAGGAATCAACAGACATCATTTGGCTTGAGTAACACGTATCAATTTCAACCAACGAAAAGCTAAGTTCAGCACGAATATGTAATTATGCGGTTGGTTTTGGTCTTTGCTTTACTGATACTAGGGTTGAATTACGGGATTAAGTGAAATTGATAGTCACTTTCGATTATTCCGCGGGGTAGGCCTGTTTTCTCTTATTTGAACCTCACGATACTGACAGCATTGTAATAAAAATACGATAGATCCTTCGAAAACCGAGAATTTCCTGATCGAGGCAGGCAGAACTTGAACATTCGATGGAGTCACTTATGGGAACTGAACCAAAATTACGGGTGTAGTGTAATTTTATTAAACTTAAATTTGTCCTGTGTGTTGAGCGGAGATCAGAAGGCGCATTCTGCAAATTTACGCAGCTGTTGGGAGGACTGGGTGTCCCCTGGGGTTTCCCTGCTGGAGGCAGAGGGTTCGATCATCCGTGGAGGAGTCCAGATTTGATACTCCTTCATAACTCTCCGCCTGGACGTCGACGGCTCCCTCAGTTTGACTTTGACGGGTGTTGCTGGGGGTCCTGGTGACGGCGGTGTTTGGAAGGAGTGTTTGGAATTCCCAGGCGGCCTTCGCCAATGAAGACCAATAAAGGGTCCTAAGACTTCCGCCCAGCGCTGCGGCGCGCCTGCCCGGGTGGTATTCCTCAGATGTGCTCAATATGTATTAGTTGACTGTAGTTGTATAACTAAAAATAAAAATAAATTAATTATTCGAGAAGACAGCAACATGCGCGGAAACTGGAAGGGCCATGGAAGGGGAAGGAGTGGCGCACGGTGCACCATGAACCCCCTTAAACGTGATCGAAACTAAATTTTCCTACAGATTTGAAAACTTAAATTTTCACTGTGTGACATTCTACTATTCTTAAAACACCCAAGGCTGCTAACGAGCCTTAAAGCATTCCAAGCCAAACCAATATATTGGTCTATAGTCTTCTGATTAGTCTATTGATTTCTGCTCGACTTCCCACGTTTGGAACGTGATGTTCACGTTCCATAACTTCAAATTTTAACACATCAATAGCGAAGTAAGACACCAAACTTCCGAAATGATTCGGATACGATCTCTGCATTTATCAACTAGTGTGAAACCGTGTCTACATTGATCTACAAAAATATGTTGTGGGCAATCTCACCTGAGATCGTTAGAAAAAAAACCCATTCAAATCCGTTCAGCCGTTTAGGCGTCTATAAGGCACGACGGTTTACGGGCGGTGTACTCACATTCCAATCCAGTGAACGCCCGTAAAAACATGTACCATGTTAAAAATGAAAGTTGGCCTTAGACAAGGTGGAATCAGCTTATTTGGGGGAATTTCGTGATCCACTGGGCTGAAGAGATACGAAGAGTGGACGAGAGAATCTTTTGAGATTGAGACGGTGAATATGTAATAATGTCTCTAATCACAACGTCATAGTGGGTAATTTTTTCACCTTGACAATCTCCACATCGACCTCAATCGTAAGTTCAGATCCGTTCTACACACCGTACAGGTACCTCCCCGACTTTATCTCGTTCGTGGATCATTCGGTTTCGGTTCATTTGAAATCGGCCTTTTAATGATAGAAACGTCAAAATCGAACGTGGCAACCGACGGTCGTTCTCACATAAATAGCTGTTGGGAGCCCCTCGGGGTGACGAGGCGTGGGACCCCAATCACGAGCTACAGACCCCCTCGTAGGATGTAGGAGCAAGTGGAGACCACGATTCAAGAGAAGGAGACGACTACGAAGAAGAAAGAAGGGCTAGTTAAGATGTTCGAGAACTGGATAACTAAATACAAAATAGGACATTTTTGTGAAATGGGTTTTATAATAGGTAGGCAACCCGTGATAAATGTTATGATGTTCTGGCAGTTGCGAGCTTCTTGCACAGTTTAAAATACGCTATTTCAAAAAAATTCACAATACCAGCAGGGAGTGCGGGGTATAAAAAGAGCCGTTTAAAAACAGCAGACTTTGACAACAGCGCCCATCATTCTTTCCTCGCCACAAAATACCGTCTGCCAATATCGAACTTGCCAAACGATAAGTCGCCACCTGCCGAGAGCTTTGTCCGTTTCCCGACTGACAGTAGAATGAACCTTTCACGTAAATTTCCTGCCCGATAGGAAACCTTTCTGAAAAGACACCCTCATTGGCGAGGGGGTGAGAGCTACCTTTTGAAAACCTTTCCAACCCCTTTCGGCCACTGTCAAATGAACGTTATCGCTTTAATTAATCTATTGCGGGGTTCGCAGAATTATCTTTACACGGGGAGAGGGGGCTCTCAAGATTTTTTAAGGCGATGCTTTCTTTTCATCACCGTGCGGAAGTGTCAGGAGTTGGTTTACCTTTTCGGGAAAATCCCGAGACTTATCTACCGAATTACGCTATTCGGCGCGCTCACAATGGCCCAAACCCTTAAAAAAACACGTATAGCTCATCGAAGCTGCATAGTAAGATGCCATCAGTGTAAAATCAGCAAGTCAGTTTATTTAAAAAAACACTAGCATGCGGACTTTAGTTGGAGAAGTGAATGATTTTGGATGAAAATCGAATAGCGTGGAATAAAATCGTCTCTCCTGAACCCAGCGATCCAAGCATAACCGACCCGGCTCGTCCAATGCAGCCCATGTAATGTAATGGTCTGATGGCCGGGAGGTCAGAATGGAATTTCCCTCTGGTCCCAAAGCCGGCTCGTCACTGGCTCTGATTTATTTTTAACTTTATCTGATTTATTTTTAACTTTATTTAAAACTAGCTCGTTGAATGAAGCATTTTGGTACCAGAAAGAAGTTTCTAAGGTAACTACAAAAGAAGTTATAAAATCCTATAAAATCTTATTCGGGCCGTTTTTTGAATAAACGCCTATAACGTCCTATTTTCAAGATTTTCTTGGTTTGTGTACACTGTACGGGTAGGTATATTGCTCGTTTTTCCACTACCAGATATTGCTACTTTTTCATACTACCAGATTGACTACGTAGATTATCTCATTCACGTAGGTATCGAAAAAAAAGGTACTTGATCGCTTTACTCCCTTAAAAGTGTGGGAGAAAGTCACAAGTTGACCTATGCCAGGGATTTTTGAACTCTTGAACCTGAATTCTGGTCAGAAACGAGTAAAAACCGATTCGCACAGTTCCATTGTTCTCGTCGACCGTACATGCCGTTTAGCGCAGTTTACTGTTGTAAATAAACTTATCGTAGGTCACCGTTTCACCCACCTGTGTTCTCTCCACCTATTTCATTATTCCAATGGCTCAGTCAATTAGGCGCTGACGGGTCAACCGAGAACCACCAATGACCCAGAGTTCGTTCATGCCAAGTACAATGAGCAATTTTACAGTCATTCTCCAAGCATTTTGCTAGTTTTGGAAGTTTTGAAAGAAATACAAGATGAGACCAAAATCAAGATGCGTAGGTACGTTCGGGGAGCCATCAAACTTTGTGTATGCTAATTCAAGAACAGCCTTGGGTGGTGAACTAACTGAAAAATTAAGATGTAACGAAATTAACCTCTTGACCTTTGTTAAGGAAATGGGGTTGCAGACCAAGGCGCATCGCGATTTAAACTACCTACCCTTCACCCTTTTGCCCTAAATCATTCTCCCTGTTGTTTTGTTCATAGATATCAATCACCCTCCTGATCGTAGGAATGGTTCATTCATAATTTAGTTTTGAGACTCGTTTTGTTAGGTGCAATCGAGCCTCAGCAATTAAAATTTGATTTTTAATAGCTCTCTGAGGGCGTGGAAACCAAACCCACAAGAAAAATTAGGGTGTTTCCATTTGTGTTGGATCCCCCGTCGAGTAGTTGGGAGTTGGTAGGGAAAGCACTGCATTTTATCGGCTGAGCGTGATAGGCGTGTGTCACACACAAGATATCGCCTAAATTAGTTGCAAAGATCACGATAAGCCAAAGCCTACTGGATGAACAAATATGGCGGGTTTCGAATTAACACATTTTGGATTGTCTCTAATAATTAGAGACTAGTAGAAATTATTTCTACGTGAGAGACTCACTTCAACAAAACTTGCTGCTCTCTTAGAACATACCTGAAACAAATAAATAACTTGATTAAGAAACTTTTGAATGGATACATTTCAACAGGCGCACTCGTCCTGATGGAGACGAGTGTCACACGAAATGGTTAAAAAAGCTCTTTTTCGTGCGGGTGTCGTCATAATGTTATCTATTCTTAAGAAAAAGCCTGCGAGCAAAGCCCTTTGTTGCTATACCCTTTGAGCCCCAAAGAGGGTTTGTCTCCGGGTCCCTCCGAAATGACTAAGTTTTTGCGGATTTTCCCTCGAGCAATAATTTACTCCTCCCTGTTCCCTTTAAAAGAGATTAGACTTCAAAGTTTTGAGTAAGTGCGACGGGATGAATGGAAGGAAAACGTGACAACTCGATAATTAACAGGCCCCCAGGATGAGGCGGGGGAGCATCTGCATTCTAAATTATCTCAGTGTTGCTCCCATCGTGGGGATATTTCTCTCGCCCTTGGGGACACCGTTGTTTTTACGCCCCATCAGGCCTTCCCTCTTTTCTTACGGGAAACTTTTATGAATAACGTTACCCCTGATGAAGAATTCAAGATGGAATTACAATCTACCGAAAAATTGCGTTGTTGGAAAAGTTTCATTGTACTTTACCCTAAGTCGTTGACCTCTTAAGGGAGAAATATAAGGCGTTGTGGGAAGCTATCAGGGATCTTATTGATTTCCGTGGAGAATACTCCCACACGCTGGTCACTCTGCGGTGAACATCAGCGAACGGAAGACGAATGTGCTTCCTCGCTTATCCTCTAGATGGCGAACGACCGCTTTAATGCGTTATTAATTATTCATGTTTTCAATTCTTGATGCGTATAAAAAATCAATTACAATGAATAGAGAAAATGATAGTCGAGCGCGGGGAGTTACCCTAAACTCACTGACCATGGAGGAAGGAAGGGGCGCGTCCCATGTTTTTCGAAGGTAAGGGTTGAGATCAAATTGTCCCCAGTCATGTAGTTTCGGGGATTTTTTTTTTACACTTTTAGCACACGGTGGGGGGGGGGGGGGAGGGGGATTAGAGCGTCAAACTAGGGTTACCCTATACATGAGTACGTGGGTATAATCCTGGTATCTTAGGTTCCCCTAGTCCTATTATATTAAAGTTGCAACACGAAGAGGAGGAGGAGGAGGAGAATAATCTAAATTATAAGGCACTTCACAATGCACATGTTCCACCGCTACCGCAGTGACCGCTGACCCTAAGCCATCAACGACGTCGTTATTGAACTCGAACCTACAAACGGTGCTGTGAATTTCTGCCCTCCCATCGGTGCGAGTCCTTACATCGTAAACCTCACTTTTTCTCCAGCCCTGCTCACGTGGTTCCGCGGGTGCGAGCTCATGGACGCCCCCGAGCTCTAATATTCTGTAGGCCAGGCTGCGCAAGGAGGTGCTGGCTATGCTTGTTGGCTGGAGGCAGGATGAGTCGGCTGCCGAGTCCACTGGGAGACTCACCTTTGACTTCTTCCCACCTGTACCTTGGCCCTGGTGCGAACGAAGGAGCGCCACCATGTCGGCCCCTGGCGCCACCTCCTGTCATTCATGAATGGAGTGGGGAAAAGGAGACTTTCGACGGCAGCCTACTCCCTGTAGCTAGAGGGGCTGGCGACATACCTGCTCCAGCCCTCCCTCACACGGGCAGCCCAAAGCACCATGTGCTGCCGGGATTGCGTGGCCTCTCAGCATGGCCATTTGCTCAAACCGGCTTGCACAAGCCACGCTGCACCTGAAGGTGCCTTGCACAAGCAAGTTTGCACAGTTATATCGTTGCGTGTAAATGGAGTTTGCTCAAGCCATTTGGTTAGCACTAGCCACAAAATCATGCTTGTGGAAATCTCTCGGACAGAAATTGGTTTGAGGTTGGAGCTGGGCATGAGTGAAGTTTGAGCGTATAAACGCGGTTCAAGCGCGGGCACATCCATTCTCTTCTGGAGTGTGAATCACATTCCCCTCTCAATTCCACGATTAAATTAGTAGGGGAAAGGTTTTCCCTCTTCAGCAACCAATCTTGTTCCATTTCCGACCTTTCGAACTTCTAGATGCCTTAAAAAAACCGCCGCGGCACATAGTTAGTTCCTCTTCATCCATATAAAAAATTATTAAAAAGATAATATCTTTCTAAACCAGTAATATTATTACTGATTTCGAAAAAACGAAAATGAGACCGACCATGCCCACTGGACGACCCACACTTTTGCACAAGCACAACTGCACATGTGAACACGGCCAAGCTATCCAGTTCAATTTTGTGCAAACTGGGTTGTGCAAATGGCATGAGAGTGCAAACCCTTTACTGAAAGGCCATGGGGGACATCCATGCATCGATCGGAGTCATCGAGTATGTCTCCAGCCCCTCTAGTTACAGGGAGTTGGCCGCAGGAGAAAGTCTGAATGGCAGGAGGTGACGCCAGGGGCCAAGTCGCCCTACAAGGTGGCGCTCCCACGCCTACATATTCCGAAGCATGGGTGTATTGTTACTTTCGAGCTGAGCATGGTAACAAGAGATTCAGTAGCCAGTTAGCTCTGGTGTCGCTCGAGATGTCAAAAAGATTGCTCTCTCTCTTCAACTGAATGATTCTAAAGGGATCAGAGAAACTCATTTTTCACAAAAAGCAACAATATGTTCGATTTCATCTTCTGAGTTGTGAGTTCGACTCGCTTTGTATTTTCATTTTATCTGAAACGCCCTCGCAGATGGTTTCGATTCAGCGGACAGGACCTTCCACGTGATTCGGTAGGTTTTTTATCGTGTAGATTATTAAATCTGACCCTTTCTACGCTGCCCGCCCTTCGTCCCTCGACCCCCATTTAACGGACATCGCCTCTTTCAATTTTTTTCCGGCTGTTTAGCGCGTTATGGCCACATGTTGAGTTTTTACGAGGCATTTGGGTTTAATAGGCCTTTCAAGCTCGTTCGCCCCTGAATGATCCATGACACCATTACACGGATTTGCTGATGCTGTTAACACGGGGCTCCGTGTTTATTCCAGGGGTACTATAATGGCGGGATTAACATTCGGAATAACGCGGGCGGACGGACTGGATTTAATTTCGTAAGAAAATACGACAAACGAATTTTATGCGCCGGATAAATACAATTCATTGCGGTCAACCGAGTTTTGGCAATTTATTTGGTCAAGAACGAATTATTGTTGTGGGCTTAGTCAATATTCCGGACGAACCGGGTTGGCTTATTTTAGCGCGTAATTACCGTGAAATCTGGCCTTCTGAGAGTATCGTCAATATAAAAAAAGCCGGACGGGCCACCATATATTCAGCCTATAGGCTGCGGTTGCTTCATAACTTAGTCTACTGATGTGATTTGTCGTTACAGATGGATTAAAGCATTTCGCATTTAACAGTGACGCCTCCACAAGAGCGAGGCGACCCATGGATCTCTTGTATGGAAAATCAGTCAAATTTCTTGAAGATACTAGGGATTGTAATCTGGGTCAAGAGGTGGATCCACAACGTGAGGCATCTTGGTTGCTGTTATTGCTCCATGAGTAGAGGACCACATAAATCATGCTGGATTTAGCCCAGGAAACACGCATCAAATGGACCCAAAATCATCACCTCTTCCAAGGCCGAATGGTTTCATCGAACGAAACCATTCCTGGCTGCATCCCTTTGAGGATTCCAGTGGTATTGTCCGTATTAAAGTATTAAATCTTGCTCAGTGAACCTTAACACAGAATGTTCAAGAACGTAGAATGTTCAAGATAACCCGAATCCATGTAAATTGCTAATAAGATGTCATCATGGAGCAATGAGATTCACTTGATAATATTAACGTGGAGCAATACAAAAAGCTGGTCAAAGACGTGAAGAGTGGTAGTGTACCTTGATGGCTCTTACAGTCACGTCGAGTTCGGAAAGTAGTTGAACTTTCAAAGACATTTTTTCCCCCCGAGTAAATTAAATCCCGTTTCCCATCGCTCCTTGATGGACTAGACGCTGTCTGAAGTGATCCATCCAAGAGGCTTACACCGTCGCAGCGCCCACTTACTTTTCATCGTTGATGAAACAAGAAACACGACGATGAAAATGGCTTCAAGCTCGGCGAGTGCTTCAATTTATTACAACAGGAGCCTTCGCCTTTTCCCGTAAAAATGATGAAGCTCGGGAGATGATTTACCGCCGGGCAAACACAACAGATGACGCCCTTGGTTGCCTTCTGATATTACTGTTTACTGTTTATTATAATGTCTACCTGATGTTATTACCTTGACCTCTTGTGATATATGATCTAGTGATGTGGTGATATATGATCCAGGGGAAAAGTTCTTTATTACCACTTAGTCCTCCCCCTTTTCTTCACTTACAACTCATTCCAGGGAAGTAATTAAGATTTGTTTTTTTTTCCAACTTTCAAACAATTGGAAACAAGTCCCTTATTTATTCGGATGTTCCGTCTGATTCTGCAATCTTCCCTTGGGTGCCAGAAGCTCGAAAAAGCCCCCGGAAATGATGATATCCAACCGTGGGATTAGGTTTCCGTTGATCCTCCCCGACCGTCCTTTACATCGATACTGTTACAGGGAAACCCTTAAGAGGATTGCGGCCAACCTTTCGTACATTATTGTTTCAGGGGAGGATCTGGGGACAAGTGGGTCCTCTAATTGACTCTGACCTGCTTTGCTGAACTGAAGCCGGGAGGTGAGTTGTCCCGAGAAAAGCCCACTGTATTTTTCCATCCACTTTGCACTTCAGTTATAAAACTCATAATAAAACTTATGAATAATTGAAAGCAATAAGTATTTGAATTATTCGTGATGAATGTTGTTCATGGCGACGAGCCTAAAACCACCTTGATTACTGTTTTCTGCAGTACACTGAGAGAAAAGATTTTTTTAGTGGCTAGGTTAAATCCAAATAACCTCGAAAAGAAATTGAAACCACCTAGAATCAATTGATTCAACCTAAAAAAAAAAAAAAAAAAAAAAAAAAAAAAAAATAGGTCCAGGTTAAAGTAACATCGAAAAATATTAATACAACCTAGACCCATATAGAAACAACCTAACCCGTTATTACCCGCCCTCTAACCACAACCTGGAAAAAAAAAGTGTCAACCTAGACCAAATGTGAACTTCACATTTGGTCTAGGTTGACATTGTGAAGACCTAGAAAATATATTACCTACCTTTGACTTTTAAGTGGGTTAACCTAGAATTGAATGATTTGACCTTCCATATAATTCCCCTCCATTAAAGTCTCGGTTGTACAACTGAAATCAACCGAGAGATTTAAAAGGCGAGATTGCTACTTTAGGTAACAACCCAGAAGAAAAAGTTAGACTTTCAGTCTCGGTTAAAACTACCGTAGTACTACAAATAGTTTTAGGTTTAAACAACAGTGATTGTAATTCATTCAATAAATTCCAGGTAGTTTCTACAGTACGCTAAGCGGCCGCGGAGAGCGCCACTGTAGGCGGTGGGCGTTAATTCTCGTTGTCTTGGCACCCCTGCTATTTAGTCGGTGGGGTTGAGGCCAAATCTTTGTCAAGTTCTAATCATCTAATTTCTGTCACTATGTGCAGTCATATTATGACGTCATATTCAAATTTTTGTACTGAGTTGGAAACAGAGACAACCCAGAAAGATAGTTGAAGTTGATAGAAAATGGAAGTGGAGCAAACCTAGAAAGAAAAGTGGGCCACCTAGTAATTTATTAGAACCAACCTGAAAAGAATAGGAAGCTACCTAGAAATTTAACTGGAACAACAGGGATAGTAATTGAAACAACCTCGTAAATAAAGGGACACAACCTAGAGAAAAAAGGGTTCTAGGTTAACGCGCCATGGCTGTAAATTGTTTTGGGTGGGGTGAGAACGTTTTTGTTTTAGGGTAAATCAACCGTCTATGAAAGGGAAAAACATTGAATACCAGGGTGAGACAACCAAGACATTAATGTTTTTAACCTAGACTGTAAATGGATGGAGGCGGCGGCACACACCGTGAACTTAACCTAGAACTAAAGTGTGGGGGTGGCGTATTTTAAATCTTGGTTGTTTGCATTTTTAGGAAGGTAACTTCACCAGTATTTTCAATCTAGGTTAAATTATATTCAACCTAGACTAAATTGTTCCACCCTAGAATGAAAACCAAAAAAAAATCTAGGTTGGCAGCATTTAACCTAGAAAAAAATCGAAAAATAACCTAGAATAGGCCCTTTTTTTCTCTCAGTGTATCCCAAGACAGAAATCTCCCGTTATTAGTCGGCTTATTGAATTTACGATGTCGTGACTTGTCGCACGAAATCTTGATCAACATTAAGTTTGGCCCTTTCCGGCGAGAATAAAAATGATAAACATCTAATTGAATTGTTTATCGTTAAAGGAGATTTGTAACAATAATTGTTACAATTATTGTACTCAGGTCTTCAGGCTGTTTAAACTCTACTTCTAAAAACACTTTTTTCATCACGCGAACGACGATAGGAATATTAGGCACATGCATCATTCAAATGAGGTTTGTTCAGAAATGCGTATTCAAAATCCTAACATAAGAAGTAATGTTAGCTTATTTTGTTTGCAGTTGTGGGAAAAGTCTCCGCGTTGTGAAATCTTCAATTTTTTTTTTTTTTTTTTTTTTTTTAATTTTTTTGTTGCGCTAATCCAATTTGAAATTGGATTTCCAAAAAACCGTCTACCTGCATTTCTTTCAGTGAAAAAAGTATCATAAACACATCAGAAAGCGAGTTGTTGGGGCAGAGACCGGGCGGGAACGGGCGGGGGTAGGCAGGCGAAGCCAGCAGGGAATGGCCCTTTTAGCCGTTGGTAGCCGACAGACAGCCCAGTTGTTGGGTTATAGGCCGGGGAGGAATGGTCGGGGTTGGCTGGCCAAGCCTGCAGAGGGTTGGTGGCCGAGAGACAGCCAATGAGAGCCCGACTAAAGTAGTAACAGTTAACCGTAACAGTACCTACTACTGTAGTAACAGTTAACTGTAACAATTCCACTTCAGTTCAAAATTGTCGAGGTCATTCCAATAGGAAGGTCCGCAGGGACTCGAAGCTCACCACTATAATAGAAGTAATAATTTCTTCAAACTTGTAACTTCTATACAAAAAATACACTCGCTTCGGAATCAATTCTCGTATCAGTTTGTACGAAGGTATTATCCTTTTCTTTTTCTCGAGCATTATTGAGGCGAAAATGCTCGAAACATTTCTCTTCTAAATCTGGTTATAAAATCGAAATTAAGAAAATGAGACCCTTCGAAGAAACCTTTGGGATTTGGAATTCCCAGCGAGTCTTCGATTTTCAAATTCTCTTTTCCCCTTATCATGACAAGTCTTCAACTTATCTTGGTCCTCAAACGTCAATTATCTCGGAAGTTTACCTTTTTCCCTCACTCCACCATCGAGACGCGACCTCTCAAAGTTCTTCCGGAGGAAATAACTTTGGCTTCCGTCAACTTCCTCTTTTAATAGGCTTCTCGAATAACTTCCGGTTGATTAGGTCATCGGAAGTGGCTCCTCTAATACCATTTGGCCTTCGGTAAGCGAATCAACTGCCCTTTGGCCCAGTTAATATCTGCCTGAGTATTTGCATTTGAAGTTGAGAAGCTCATTCGGCGATAGGTTTCTGTCGTTGTTTTCATTTTTCAAGGAGGAACCTCCAGGAACTTAATAAACCTTGAGTGGTTGCTCATTTTAATTCACAATAAGTTGGGTAGCTATAGTAATTTTTTTGCAAACTTTTCGGATTTGAAACTAATTCAGCGCTCTAAGATGGGGTGTTCATAGTGTGAAAGGGTAAAGTGCTTCTATAAGCCTCGATGAAAAGGGTGAGTGTCGCTAATCAGAACGGTGCAGCTGCTGCTCTCCTGAACACTCTGAAAGTGACGGGGGAAGGGGAGGGATGGGCGGTTATTCCATAAATCTGGATCAGTGGAACAATAGCTCGGGGGCGACAGATGTGTTGGCATAACATATTGGCTTTTCCACGGGGAAGGCCTCTCTTTTCGCTACTTCGCTTTCAAATATGTGGAAATGGCATTCATATCTGGAAAGGCTTTTCGGCTATATCGTTCGTCTTTTTATTGGAAATCGGTGGAGTTGGGGCGGTGGAGGGTTAACACCGATGTATTTTCCCTGTGGGTCCTTTTTTTATCACAGACTAAATTACCATTTTCACGTGAAAAACATTCATCCAAGAAAGTATGTTCGTTCTATGTTTCAGCTTTGTGTATAGCAATAGAATTACTTGAAAAGATGGGCTGAAGCAGTAATAATAGTCCGGCAATTACAGACGTTGAGATATTACCCATATCCAAGTCAGAAACTGTAAATGCGGAGTTTCACTTCTATCATCAGTGAAGCTACAGCAAAGTGCTCTAAAGTTCGACACAGTATTTACCTGAAAAAGGCAAATAAATGAGCAAATCATGCTAGAGGTTCAAAACCTCTCTCATCTTCAACTTGCTCCAGGTCCAGCTCAACATCCACACTGGCAATCTAGGGCACAAAGAGTAATGGCAAAAGCTTCCAACGGTCTTCACCGTAGGAATTCTTTTAGCCAGAAAAGATAAAATTCCTTTCGCCTTCCCCGTTTCACATTTCTTTCTCGTGTTGTTATTATTTCTTTATTCCGCTGTCTTTGACCGAAAGACCGGAACAAATTATTATATTTCTCCCCAACTCCGGGCCGATAGCGAACCTTTATGGCTAAGAAGAGGTGGGCTTTATGCTTCGCTGAGTCGGAGCCCTTTTTTGTTAGCGCATTTGTGTCCTCACTCGTAAAGACGGTTAGAACCCCAGTTTTATATGAGCCCATCCATAGCAAATTGAACACGTCCGTCGGGAGCCTCGTATTTTTCCCTGTGAGCCTGAAAACGCGATGTGTAACATCCGTCAAAGGGAAGGATTGAGGGCCGAATATCACGGATCATAAAATTCGGACAGGCGAGAAATGCGATCAACCATGTTCAACTCCACAAACAACAAGAATATTTTGGTTGAATCTAGAATTTCTGTCGTCTTCAGCTTCAGGCACATGCTTCTGTTAATTGTATTTTGCTGTATAAGAAAACGGTTCTTTAACGGAGACAATTTTGACTTCCAGTTGTTGAAGGAATTGCGAGACCATACGGACTTTTCCCGGCGCTTTTCTTGAATCTTTCCATCTCCTCCTTGAAACTTCCTTTCACAGAATTCGTTTTTTCAGCCGTTCTTGAGTTGCTTCAGCGAAGAGCTGTGCAATCAAGCGTCTCCCACGTCTTCGGCTTCTGGAATATTGGAATACTCCTGGCCCCTTCATGAGACTAGGAGGGTATCGATAGACTTCAATGAAACCCTCGAAGAAAGTTTTCTGTAAAGAATCGCAAAATAGCAGTAAATCGAGAAATGGCGACACGATTGAAGAACTTGGCACTTGGGGCCAGTTTATATAAATCCTCAGTTTATTATAAACCAACGTTCAGGTAAATCCAGTATTTGAGTTTAAGTACCACAGACAGATTCGCCGCCTTTAATTAAATTAAATTCAATCTCCAGCTTAAAAATATGAGCTCTTCACGGCCTGCATCGAGCAAACGAAAGCTAACTTGAAGGATAATCTCTGATCAGTTTATCAGTCTAATAAAAATAAAAATCAACCAACAACAACCGCTATCTACAATCAGCTCGATAACATGTTGCAGTAGGTAATAGAGAGTTCCTAAAGCCACTTTTTGCCTAACGGTGATGAGTTACGGTCGACGTAACTCGACATTTCGCGCATGCGCAGAAATAACGGCGATAACTTACGTCCTTATGCCTAACTTCGAACGTTATTGCCGTAAAGATACGGCGATAAGCTTACGGTCTTAGGATAACGCCGTTATTTTCGAACAATATAAGGTAAATAATTTATTTAAGGTTTTCTCGGGCAGGGGGGACCTGACAGACCGTGCAGGGGCTGGCCCCAATAAGGACTATAAGACACACAGCATACCCAAGCACGATCGCTAAAAATCGTTCAAATTAACCTTGCCGTCTAAATTTGCCGATCGTCAGAATTCGGTCTTTTGGAATTTAGTATTAAAATTTGGATCTCCAGGTATAGTAGGATACTGTGGAAACGCCGACTCAATCAGATTGTAAACAACGAAGATAGGAAGAGTTGAGGGGATTAGTGCTCATCGAAAATTGCGCTCAACAGGCTTATTGGATGTAAAATTGGCCACGGAATCTGAATCAGACATAAAATTTAAAGCTTCCCAATTAAGAAAGTTGGGCGCAAATGCGCCGCTTTGCGCGAAATTCGAGGGGATCTCAAAGAATTTTTATTTTTATTTATTTCTACAGGATTTAAGTACCTAGATACAAATAAGTTCCTTAAAAAAATGAAATTTAAAGACCACTAGAAGCCTTCCAAATTAATATCACTCGCACACACAAAAAACGCCAACAAAGGTAACAAAGCCTTTTTATTCGATAACACCGTTATAATATCTGGCAGATAAATAATAATAAATGAAAAACATTCAACAACATCTATACAACACGACAACATCTATCAGATGATGTAGTATACTGAACAGAATAGAACCAAATGATCCGCTCATGGGAAAAGTTCCCTCTTTGAAAATTCGCTACGCCAGTCAGATTTCAGAGCTTTGGGATTTTCTATCTCCCAAATCGTCCATCGTACACAGCTAAAACTTTTACAAAACGTTCGTGCAGAAAATACGACGAATCCCACCAGTTTATTGTTTGATATATCTGTTTTTACGAGATGTGGACACATTTGTAGCTCGGAAATGAGGGTGAATTTGTAGAGTTACGGTCAGAGAATAAGATTAATATTCCGAACTTACAGACGATTCACTCCCCTATCATCAGGGCCCAATGGAACATGAAATATTTTTGTTACAAATTTGTAGAATGCTGGGGGTTTGACCTACAGGAATTAACATTCTGAGGCGTCAGCGAAATACCCATGCAGATCTCCAGATGGAAATGGCCCTAGTTTCTTTCCGAGACCATATGAGAACAGTGGCAGAAAATTGAATGAGAAATGCTCATGATGGCAAAAAGGTGAAAAACAACCCGGAAACGCCCTCCGATTCATTCCGCTCCCTCTCCAGTGACGCTGCATCTGTCGACACTCCCCCATATGAAATAGGTTGAAATGTGGAAAGGGCTGACGGCAAGATGACCAGATATCCCTGTCAAAACCTTCAGACGTCCCACGTCGCCGACGATTCCCCCTCCCCTAGGCCGTAAGACAACAATACAAACAGTGGCGAATCGACGATTTCAGGGGGACGACGTTTGCCGCAGGAAGCTGGTGACTCACCCGGCCTTTGTTTGCCTCCCGAGTTATCGGCTTTTCTGATCTGATCACTTGTGACAGTCAATCAACGTTGTAATTCTGTACGAACCCTCTCAAAACGGTCTGAATGATTGAATACCAATCGACGATGAGATGCTGATGGAATAACTTATGGGAGAGCGTACATACGACAAAAAAGATCGTGACTGAACCGTCGATACCTTTCATTCTTTCACGACACAATGAACAGAAAAGCTCATTCGCTGGCTAAACGTCACCATGCGTGCAACATTTAGTACGTCAAAATGAAAAATTGTAAATTTTTTACCTTTTGCCTTCCTTTTTTTCTCGCAACAGACAGGTTGGTTTCAAGTTGGCAAAAACGAAAAAAATCTCACACAGACAACTATATACCTCGCAGCCCAGACTTCACAATCCGTCCCAAGTTTCCTTCCCGAGTAACAATACTTTTCGTCCATTAAACGGGAGGCGGCTCAACTTGGGCCCGATTGTTCTTGGAAAGTTCGTGTGGAGAGAGAAAAGAGGTGGGAACTTTGTTTCTCTTCTAACTGCTCGCAAATAGACGTAAAACGGCAACTGAGCTGATAGGACATAACATGGTACCGAAAACTATAAATTGCAACAATGACGATGTTACAGCGGGATGAGAAAAGTCTGTAGATGCTAGAGGGTGAAATGGAATCAATCAATGTGAAAGTTACTAAATCTAACTGTTTCTGCGGAAACCTCAATCCACGAAAAGCATTCTGCAGTTTGAAATGACCCAGTGTGGCCAATCACAATGCTCCAAATCAGGTTCTGCACTGGGCCCTGAACTGTGACTTTGCAGTGGACTGACAGGACAACACACATTTTGGTAGATTTATTCTCATCTTGCTGCCTTCTTTCAAAATCCTATTTTACTCAGCCCTTTCCAATCAAAACGAAAAGGACTTTCGAGCCGAAAATCGGCCTGAACGACTGTTTTTGAAAGTGGTGAATATGAGCCCGAAAATGCAAATTCTGACCTCCCGAAGAACTCCATTGAAAGGAGTCAGGCGTGCTCAAAGACACTAGCGCTATGCTCAGCGTTAAATGTAAAAGCGAAAAATGAAAATGCAAGCGTGAAAGGGTCAAACACATTTTTCAATAATTAAAAATTAAATGTATGCCTGCATAGTGTTTGGATCACAAAGTGGTTGTTTGCCGATGGTGCAGAGGTCTAATCCAATGAGTTTGGTTAGGGAGAGAGAACGACTCCTCTGCTGAATACTAAATTGTTTACCTGAATAAACAATTTAGTATTCAGCAGAGGAGTCGTTCTCTCTCCCTAACCAAACTCATTAGGTAAGAGATCCCCGAAAATGGATTCTATGCCCTATTGTGAAGACGACATCCCACTCGACTCTATGGCCGTAACCCTCCAAAAACTCCTCCTATAACACCTTTTTAGCCCCACTGAGACTCCAGAGTCTGGTCGGAAAGGTTTGAGGCCCGTATTGATGGATTCTACGTCTAAAAGTATCTAACTACCTAAAAACTGGCACCCCACTCAACCCACTGGCCTAAATCCATAGACCTACGAATATAGGAAAAAATCCATTTCATTTTTGAAATCCACACACTATTAAACATGCAATTTTGAGGTCGATCTAAATGACCCCAGTCACGATAACATAAGTTGATTATTCCAAGAATAATAAACCAAAATGCCCCATGTCTGTAGCGTTTTTCACTACTGATGCCTTAGGTTAGAAATGACGTTCATGATTAAATTATACTTTTGCGAAATCATTGCTTGTTGACCCCATTATAATTGTGACCCATTTAAGGGGGACTTTAAGACTAATTCGTTACATTCAAATGTCACAAAAAATGGGTATTGAAAGTTTCGCTCACAAAAGGTCCGTTTGAATGAGCTACTGCATCTACATCGTTGCATTGTGGATAGTATTGTGGTTATGAGTCCCAACCGCAAATGAAAAGGTCCCGATAGGCGCGACAGCATTAAAAGGAGGGGCGGAAGTTGGGTGCCAAAGCAATTTACAGCGTGTGAGAATAGTAGAATAGAATGGGACCCTCTAAACCTCTCGTCCGACACAGGTGCCTCTTCCCCGGCTGTTATAACTGAGGCCTCCCCCAACCGTCGCAATGACCCAATGAAACAATGAATAGCTCCCGACAAAAGCGGATAGAGGTGGACAGTAGTCCAATGGGAAGTGGAATCCTGGCAGAACGTGATAGTTCGTGATTGACAGACCGCCAGTAATTATAGGAGGGGGTCCCACAGCACGAACGAGCTTCGCGATTAAATCACGTTGACGCCTATATTGAACCAAGTAATTTGAGTCAAACACCAATTCCATTTGGTCTACCACTGCGACATTTGCAGCTCATTCTTCAAATGTTACTATTTAGACCGCCTGGCACAAGTGGCAATCAAAAGTCAGGACTTAGGCGAACCTACCAAGTAAATAACACAGAAAGTCAACCCAATTAAGAGTTCAACTTCGTGGTATGCTCAACTTACGTCTTCAGTTAGATCTTGGCATGTTACCTGCAAGCAAAAATAACTTCATTAGAAATGTTGACCAAAGATAATCATAAATTATTCAGCCAGTTAAGGGGACGTACATAATCTAAAGGGTGTAATGTATACAGTAGGGATTGAAAATTATAAGCTTAAATTACAGAAATAAAAAGGTAAATTGGCGGAATATAAAAAAGGCTATGGAATTACTCGTAGAAATTCTCTACCCCCGACTCTCCCCTGATGAGGTGGAGTTTGTCTGTCAAAATCGTTAAGGGGAATTATGTTTTCTTCAATTTTTGCAGAATTAACCTATAACAAAGAATAATAAACCCTCGTGTAAAATTTGCATCGTTTTTGTAGATGAATTTCACAGCTCATAAACATTTTATTATTAACAGCACATTTTTCATAAAATAATGGGCCCGGAAACCGATTGTCGACTAATACTTTTTTCTGAAAGAACTTCATAATTTGAAGCCATAGCAGTGAATATTGGGCTCCTACGGTGTAATACAAATTTACAGGGCACTTTCGAAAATTTCAACTTTGAATCTGGAGGGAAGAGTGGCGCTTCCAAGAAGTGCTCTCTGGTGGTCAGCCAATGAACTAAAAGCACGATTTCAGAGAGATTCACGAGGTGAAATGGCAAGGAAAATGGTCGTTTGGATTTGTTCTGACGCTAGAGTGACGGGACAGACCATATTCATGTTCACCAACATCACATAACCCAAAATAAAAAAGATTCACTGTCAAACGAATCTGTGAAATCTAAGGACACCATTGGATCTACACGACATTTTCTACAGGATTATGGCCTTAACTCAACAAGTTCCCAAGTCCTCTTGAGCACAGTGTGCATCAAATTTTGAAACAGATTTTTAAGTATTTTTGAACAACTTGTCAACGTTCATCAGGTGGTGGGTTTCCGTGAAAATGGAATGTTCCCCTCAATATAGGTGATCGAAGTCAGCCTCCTTGTTGAGATACACCCTCGAATTCAGCCCCTCCCAAGAGCCGTCAAAGGTGATAAATGAACCGAAATCCTCGTATAGACCGTGACGGAAGATGTAAATAAGGATGAAATTTGATTTGGTGAGATGCGGAAGGGAGGAATCACGTCGTAAAGAATACCCCGAGAAAAAAACGCGTTCCCTCAGTTGTATTTCATTTCTTTCGGGAGTTCTTCCGAAGTTTTACGACATCCTCTCTCTCACTTGCGAGCCCTTTTTACGAAACGTTAGCCTCAGATAACGCCAGTCGATAATAAAAATCGATACTTACATCCCCTAAAGCGCCTTGTCGTTTTTTCTATCAATGTATTAGAATTTCCAGGTATTCGGTCATATCTTCCTTCCAATGTGACGTTCTTACTGTGTTGGTCAAACACAAACAGAAAATCCTCTCTTTGTGCGAGCCCTTTATTTCTTTATCATATACCATCTCTCGCCCTTTCTCTTTTCTCTTTTATATTCCACATGTTGGATTACACATCAATACGTTGCTTTGTAATGTGAAATAATCAGAAGTAGTTCCTGATGAAGTCTGCATGTTTCCCTTTTTCAAGGAGGGTTCGCGCGAATATTTGATCGGAAGTTCTGGTTTCATAATATGAAACATATTTACCTATTATGTACATATATATGTCTATTAAGGTATGGCAATGTTGCGGGTGGATAAATATCAGATATTTATTCTGTTGATAAGGAAGGCATTGGGGTTCGAACGAATGATGGGTGGTGATTCACTGCGGGTTTGATTATCTGGCACGTTAGGCAGATGAACGCGAATAAGGCACGGAAAGGACTAAATAGCCAATTTGGTACTTGAGCACCAAAATTAGATTCTAAAGTCCAGAGAAGTTTCACTGCGTTCATGAATCACAACTTTGAAAAATGGGGCGACTCGTATGATGAACAAACGAAATTAGGCACCGCTAACAGAACAATAAACCTATCGGGAAAAGAAACCTTTATTTTTCCTACTCTGATACCTTTTCCTGCCTTGGGCTCCTGAACAATACGATTACTGAGCCGTGCAGAGTGATCCCGGAGAAAATCTTGTTTGCGGGCTTCTCTATCTTGTTTGTTTCTCGCCTCCTCAGAGGTCTCTTGTTTTCTTTTATTGGGGAAACATACGACGATGAAAACCGACTCCCAGTGCGGAATCGGAATGAAAAGCCTACGAGAATAACAAGCCGATGAAGAGAAGGCCTTTTACTCGATTTGGGATTACGCCTACGGAAAGGGAAAAAGTTCATGATTTGTCGAGAGGCAAGATTTCGTGTTCATTACAGGCCAATTTGTTGATCTCTCCTGCCGAGACATGTTTTTGCGCTAACTTGGAAGGCATTTCACATGGCTGAAAAATCACTCACGTTAACAGAACCTTTGCGAACTAGCTGAAATTTTCGTATGAGGGTGATTCCGCGCTAAGAGGCTTTCTCTTGTAGTTACGAATCTTACCGTAAGATGCCTGTAGAATGAATGATCTTTCATGACAATTTTTTAAAATTGGATGCACGTTTTTTGTAGGGCAGGGCACCGTGGTTTAGCATGATATGTTAATACTTGAGGGTTTTGGCTAAAATAAATAATATTTAGTTTAAAATAAATAATGTTTTTTTTTTTTTTTAGCCAGAAACCCAAGTCTTATAGGTACATTCACATTTTCAATTTTAGGGTCATTTTGTCATTCATCTGTGCGTTCCAAATGGCCAATCTCTAAATTTTCGAACATGTTGCCAAAATCAGTTCAAAAAGGGAAATTTTTAAATATTTTTTCAGTAAACCGCGGCTCCCAACGTAAACAGAAAGTGACAAGTGACATTTTATTGAATACTACCACTGCAACTCTCTTGATAATGAAATTCGGGAAATGTTTCTTACGAGAGTTGGTCCATTTGGTCCTCAACGTCAAACACAATCCGAGGCTCGGATTTCGAGCTGAACACTCAGTTACAAGAGTTGAACCCTAAGTTACAACTTTGTAACAAGCAGGTAGATAGCCAGAAGGGGTGGTTGTGGATACGTACTGAGCAAAGGAATTGAAAAGATTGGTTGGAGGGTGATAATCACGCCACTTAGGCATAAGATAGCTGCTAATCGACAAATCTTAACTGGAGAAGAGGCAGCTGTCATTCATCAGTTGATCGGCAGGGGGTCAGAATAGCCCAACCTGAAAGCCCTGATCAAATGATGAATCCATCTCGACTGAAAAGCCCTTTTGGGGTCTCCTAAGTAGGATTGAAGTCCTATGAAAGGCAGGTTGACACCAATACAATACTTCCAATGTTGAACTTGGTGTGATCCAATAATGGAAGGTTACTGAGTGGGAACAGAGGCATCACAACAAGTTGAGTGTTTAGGACCCGGGAAGGATTTCACTTTCCTTGTTGAGTGTAAGGGGAAGGGGGTCAAGTGATTACCTAAAGCCCCGTTAATTTGGATCCCAACTGACGTGCCAACTGTGCTCAACCTCTTGACGGGGGAGCCCTTTGTCAACACCGCTAACAGAATTGCCTTCGAAGCACCATCGTAATTGATTGGCGCAATCTCGCCGATGGCATCCGATGGGTTTCGGCGGGATTTGTGGCTTCCTCAAAAGGGCTCCCGAGCGGAAAAAAAAGAAGCCCTTTTTGGTAAAGTAGATGACGTCACGGTGTTCCTACATCTTGTGATTTAGTGGTGATATCTGGCTTGATAAGACTCCCCCCACTAAGAGATCCCCTAACTTCTATAGAGAAGACCCCCCAATTTGTCGTATGGTGGACAACCCGAAACAAACCCGAAGGGGGAAGAATAGGACCTACCCCAAAGGAAAAATAGCAATTACGACCTCCGTTGGGGTAGGGGTATCAAACTTTGGCCATCACCGCTTATCAGGAGTTTGGGATTCGACATGGACAAACTAACTCTGGCACTCAATGATACGGGAAGATGGTGTTTTAATGTTATGGTCCGAGGGTTACAGGCGAACACATTACGGCAATAAATATTCCACGCCGTTATAAGCCCGACGGGGGTCAAGTTCTGACCAATAATTCAGAGCGTGTTCACATACAACTGAATACATAGCAGTAAACCTCATTTCTAGTGAGATTCTCGGTTTATATTATCGAGGTCCAGGGAAACGTTTTTATGTTAGCGATATCCATAATTTGGAGACTATTTTCACTAAGCAGGGATTAGAAACCAATCTAGAATGGTACGTAAACAACAATTGTTGAAAATACCACGAAAGTCAATATCAACAATGATACACAAATAATCACGACCCAACTAAGCTTCGCAGATCTGCTTATCTACCGACAGTATTTTCGAAGAATGAATGTTTTGCAAACCCTGCGTTCCAGGCTGAAAATTGAAACGTTCGTATTAGCGTGCAGTTGTTTACACAACATGTCACTTTCCAAGTTTAACAATATTTACCAGCGAATTGGTTTATGAAGCTAATATACCTGACAGTAGGATTGGTTTATGCCATCTGGAAGGCATTTCCAGCCGTTTATTGCTCGTGTAGACCTTGAAAATGAGATCGTAACGTTAGAGTCGTGCCAATACTAACAAAGCCGGCGTCACATCTTGTCATAGAGAAGCAATAACAACATATCTCCCCCGTGAAGGCCCCAGGGGTGCCAATGGGAAGGCTCCAGCTGGTCCAGGGTTTTCACACCCTGCCGCTATCGCTATGGTAAATAAAAACGCCTCTCCCTTTTATCCGTCCACAAGACGACTTTGGATTTGAGGGGAAGCTTTTCACGGGTTATCCGAATATTATTCTTCCATTAGGGGTTTTCGCATCTGCTCGTCACAACACGCGACAACACCCTTAATTCATGTTAATGAGAATAGCCTTGTTGCCAGCCCTACCCCAACAACCATTTTAAAAAAGGTCCAAACATGGGGGCATGAGAGTTATTCACAGGGACATTCTCACCGAACCGGTTGAAGTCAAAATGAAAATTTGACACGCATAATTTCACGGTCACTGATGATGAATTGTCATTTTGTACCGGCCATCCCTACTCAATGACAATAAATCGATATTAAGCCATCTCGGAGAAGTAATGCTCAACAATACCTTCTCAATGGACCTGCTGATCACTATTTTTAAGGGGGGTTTTTTTTTTTCTTCTACGACAGTTACCGGTTGAAATTCCTAAGAGGGGATACCAATTAAGTTTTTCACCAAACATTTCTCAATGTAGCTCGTAAAGTAGTCATGAGGGCTAATAAGAGCCTAGTAAAATTTTATTACTCCTCATCAAAACCCGCCCTCAACCGAACCCTCGTAATAGAAGGCAATTTTATGGCTATGGCGTAGATTACACGGTTCGTGGTATTCGCCGTTTGATGGCTCCGTCGAGAAGTATTCATGTTGATGATGGTGGGAACTGGGGGGGGGGGGGGGGTGGTTATCGGCAATTTTAATGGCTTTTGAAAGGTTTAGCGTTATCGGCACTTCCTGATCACTGAGCACTTTTTTTCGGGAAGAGCGGAATTTTCGTATCTTCCTACAGAAATTCCAAGCTGTAAGCGAAATTCAAAAATAGCTCTTCATTATGTCAATCTCCCCGTTTTCTGCGACCTTCTCGATCCCAATCGTCCGGTAATCCCTCAGACGACGAGGGCGCACATGTGCTTAGATTAGAAATCTTCCCTAATCCCCAACTGAAATCCCTTCACCAGATGGCTCTTTCGAGAGAATTTTCCCCGTTTTTCTACCTCTTTCACTGATAAATGAGGTCGCGTGTGCTTCGAGTCTTCATCCTTTCATTTCTGTCGTAGCGTTGTTCAAGATCGCAGAGTGAAAACCCCCATGAGGTTATTTCTATGGAAAAGGGATTTCTTCTACCAATCCGCTTGGTGCAGAAGAGACGTTAAGTAAGCCAGCAGGTAGGTACGTCCCCATACATTCAATTTCAAAACCAGTCACGGCCAATCCAGGCTTCCACGTTTTTAGTTACAGCCATCAAGAATTGCCAGACGTCCTGATTTACCAGAAAGTATCCAGGTTCTGTAAAGTTTCCTGAGTCCTGATCACGAATTTAGGCGTCCTAATTAAATTTTTAATTGTCAATTTGAGAAATATAAATCGACTATATTGAAGACGCAACCCGAGGAGGAGGAGAGTGACCCACATCTAGTCATCTTTATTCTACGGTACATTATGTTACATAATTTATGCCCACATAATTTATGTACCGTGTAGAAGTATGATACTTCTAACGGTCAGAAAAATAAAAAACGTAAAATTGGTTTCGGCGAGTATATGACGAGATAAGTCTGAAACCACCAGCAACGTACGTTATATGGCGTATCTGAGCTCCGAAAGTTGCCAAAAAAGTATTAAACAAATTGGAAAAAATTACCAAAAAATTGTTGCAGAGAGCAGGTACAAGACGAGTAAAATCTGGATCCACCAAAACGTTGCTCCATGTGGCGTATCTGAGCTTCGGAAGAGGTAAAACTAGATTTTACGTTCCACATAAATCATTTCATTTCAGAACGTTTCATATTTCGTCGCTGTAGAAGCAACACCGCCTAACCCACTGCGGTCGGAAAATAAAAGAGCGTTTTTAAAAACTTTAATGAAACAGCTTTTACGAGAAACGTTATTAAATTTTAATGAAACAGTCAAATGGAAGCACAAACCATGCGTTACATGAAGCAATTTTTGAAACGAAAGTTTATTTTTTTAAATTAAAGTTTTTAGTGACACCTGTGGAGGCGGGAAGATATGGATTAGGTGGTATTGCTTCTACAGCGACGATTCAACACATGAAGTGAACCCGCCTAGCCGCAACGACCGCCTTCATGGAACGAGCGGAGGTTGGCTGACCAGCAGGGGATTGACCCACAGTGGGGCAAGAGCGGCACAAGCCCCCTTTTCTGAACATGCTGATTTCGATCATCTGGCTCATCGTTCCTACAGTCAGCCACAGAATCCAGTTTCAGAAGGGATTTCTCCTGAAAATCAAGTTTTAGAACGTAAATTGGAGCTCAGTCAAAATAATGGATTTTTTTAGGGAATTCGACTTGAGTGTCAATGAGGGGTTCAATCAGATATCATTGGGATGTTCGTTCGAAATCATCTACTACGCTCTTATCTTAGTAGCAATTTTAAATTTTAGGGTGTTCAATCGATAACCAAATTCATTGCTCTACAACTCTTCCTTGTGTTCAAACTTCGTGAGAATCTTGGTTTGGCTTCCACGCTGAAAAATATACTGAAAAGCGTGGTTATTGTAAAAAATAAGAGTAAGGAGCAATTTTAAGTATAGGGACATGGGGTATATTCGTGATCCACGTCAAATTTTCTATAAGTATGGAGGTTTTCAAGGGTTTTCTTCCAAAATATGGCCGTTCGGTCCCACTGTGTGGCCACTCTGGTACTCGTTTTTTGTTGAGCTCCAGTCTGGTGCCTAATTTTTTGATGAAATGAGATTTGTGGAATTGTGCTTGTCCTTATTTTTCTGATTTTTCCTGATTTTAGATGCTTATGATACTTTTAGATGTTGATTTGATATTTACAAGATGAAGTTAGCAAGCAACCTTAGAGGCCGAAATTACATCATAACCATTGACCTGATTCAGGATCCCTATAATTGATCCGTTTGTTCAAGTTGGACATACACAGTCAATCTGATTGACATTTTGGGGGCTACACGACCCCCAGCGACAACACTGTAGCCGTGTCAAATCTGAGAACACAGATCAAACATTACACTGTACAATCTACCATGAACTTGGGCTAGACTGTCATGAGGTGATTGATGATGTGGCCACATAATGACCCGCTACACCATCTTCTATTGAATGATAAAAAAGTTTTTTGTTTCAGAACTTTGAACACATCACGAAGTTTACGTCCTAAACAATGCGTATAATATACGTAATATTCATATTATGAAATGTGAGCTTGAAAGTGTGGACGAATTTGACCGACGAGCATGCGTAATGTGCCTAGGAACGATGAAGACGATTAGCGTTCCCAGACGATTCACTTATCATTTGAACACGCCAGAAAGTGCCAAGTCACGTTTCGAGGTGGAGTACTTGAAATGAGACGACGGAAGAATGTCATGTGCAACATATTGTCAAAAAAAAGGAGAATGCTCCGACACGTACGGTGTACCTGCTGTACCTCGAACAGGTGATGGCACAGTTGAAACGACTTTCAGACGACCGTAATTAAGAAATGAAAACCTCAAAATCACAACGGACGTAATCTATATAATCGAATGAGACAACAGCAATTTGACCGGTACGACGTCACGTACAGAAAGGACTGTTTCGAGGAAATTCTTATAACCTCGCATGCAACTTACAGGAGCTGATTGATCTGAGGATAATTGGTAGTTATGAGGACCCCCGTCCAATAGTAAACCAGTCGTGTCACCAACTCGTATCGTGACGCACAAACCCACCAGAATATTATTTTTGAGCGGACGAAATTACTGAGTGAAAGGTTTGGTTTGTTATTATGAATTTTACGATTTACTATAGTATCTAGGTATACACTTTGTGGGGCTTTTGAGAGGATGTAGAGGGAGTTGCATGAGGTATCGGTTTCGGAATGATCGATTTATTCTGTTCTCAGACCTGCCAAACTTAGCTTACCACCATACACACCAGCCTTAAGTTATTCTATGTTAATATTAGGTACGTTCTTACGTACTTATGGTTGCAGGTGGAGCCACTCCCAGCCAAAAATACAACTACAAATTTCAGATAGTAGAACTAAAATGAATAAATCCCAAACCTCACAACTAAAAACTTACTAGAAACAACTCGAATTTTTCAGAAAGTAAAATCTCTTATCTTAGACAGCATCACTTGTTTAAAATGATTAAGACTCACAAAAACATCAGGATTAACTTTACAACCATAAAATAAACGTAAAACCTTGTAATAACCGTTTTTCCTCGCTCTCTCAATGCTCAACTTGGGTAGAACAATATTAGAAGACGGCGCAGTACGTGTGTGTGCAGTACAACATCTGCTCTCTGGCCAGTTTTGAACACCAAATGCTTGACTGCAGCAAAAACTAATCTCTTACGTTAAGTACATTGAACCCCCCGATAAAGCAGAATTCTTGGGTATCGGGAACTTTTCTTGAGGGCAATTCTAATCATTTCTGAACGACCAACAAGGACGCCAGCGCTACAATGCCATAATATTATTTTGACAAAGAAAACACCAAGCCAAAATAAATAGCAAATTAGCAATCAAGGACTCAATTTGGGAATAAATTAAGTTGTGATCAAATACAAGCCCTTACCAAGGTACTTACATTTATGAGCAAACGGCAAATTTATACAATAATTGTATAAATTTGGGATCCCTTAATAAGAAATAAGATGAAAGCATGCATAACAAGGGAAAGACACCCCTGACAGATCAGTATACCCTCGATTAGCAAAAGAAAAACACATTAATGAGGTCTTATCAACATTAAGGCCCAACTAATTGGTATTCATCCAGTGCTTTATTAAGAAAAAGTTGTAATTCATTGTATCTAGACTTGATACAATGAATTACAACTTGTAACCGCTGCTGATCCCTTGCATAAAATACAATGGCTGAATCATCAGCAAAGCCCAACATCTCACCTTCTATTCCAAGATTCAATAATTGGCACTCTGCAGGTTAATGATACTTCATAACTGAATTCTCCATTAATTCTAGTTAGCGGTGGGCGGTCCAACAATTAGGATCTAATCAAGTGGTAATCCCCTTTTCCCATATTTAAATAACACCCTTGAAATAACGTAATTTTGAATGGTTAACCGAATCAAACGCCTTTCTAATGTCCATAAAACGCCATAAACAAGGTATCCCCTCACCTAACTTGTTGGTAATAATATTGTAACAAAACACTTTCTAACAATGACCAACAACGTGTATTCGTATGCCACAACTATTTTTCTAGAATCGATCCACAACCATGTGATGGTTGCCATCACACTACCCCCCTCTTCACGTCGGCGAGAGCCAGCCGGTTGACGTGGACCATTTTCTTCGCTTTCCCGAGCCGAATCCGGTAGAGCACGTCGTTCTTCTTCTCCATCACGACCCATGGGCCCGTCCATTGCGGCTGGAGGTTCGGGCAGCGCCCCACCGTTCGTTTTGGGTCATGCAGCCAAACCCATTCCCCAGGCTTGAGTTCCTTCTGCTGGGCTCGACGGTCGAAACGCTCCTTCTGCTGCCGCATCTGGACTCCCATGATTCTTGTAGCACACTCTCTGGTTTCCTGCATGTGCTTCCGAAGAGAAAACACATACGGAACCGAGAGTGGCTCTTCCTTCATGACGGGTCCCACCAAGTCCTCTGGTAGCTGGAGCTCGCGGCCATACACCACCAATGCTGGTGAGAAGCCAGTCGTGACATGGGGCGCACTCCTGTAGGCCAGTAGGAAAAGTGGTAGCAGCCTGTCCCAATCATTTTGCTTCTGGTTGACGAACTTTTTCAGAAATTTCGTTATTGTTCGATTTAGGCGTTCTACCAGCCCTCCTGACTGTGGGTGGAGTGGGGTCGACCGAGTGTGCCTGGTTCCCAGGAGGTGGCTCATTTCTTTAATCAACTTTGATTCGAAGTTGCGCCCCTGGTCAGTGTGGATTTCGGACGGAACCCCATGCCTGCTGAAGACGTGTTCGACAAGTGCTGTGGCAACTGTATCTGCTTCTTGGTTGGGGATGGCAATTGCCTCTGGCCATTTCGTAAAGTAATCTGAGGCTACTAGGACAAACCGATTCCCTTGCCTTGTCTTTGGGAATGGTCCCAGTATGTCAATACCCATCCTCTCAAAAGGCCCTCCCACCGTGAATTGCTTCAACGGAGCAGGACACCGTTGTTGAGGTCCGTTGGATTTTTGACAAGTGATGCAGGATTTACACCACGCCCTCACATCTGACGTCATCCTTGGCCAAAAATAGCGTTGACGTACCTTCCCCAGCGTCTTCTGGAAACCGAAGTGGCCGCCAGTGGTGCTACTGTGGCAGTTCTTCAGCGCCCAAGGAACTTGGCCAATAGGGACTACAATCTGCCAATGGAAGCGGCCCTGTGGTGTTTCCCACTTGTGGTAGAGGCAAGCATCCTTCACCAGTAAGGAGTCCCAACGAGCCAGCAGTTGCTTCACTGCAGGGTCCAGTGCTGCCATCTCGTCTGGTTGTGGTTTCCTGCCCGCTGTCACCCAAGCAATCACGGTGCTTATGACACTGTCCTGCCATATCTGTGGGTTAGGGGTCTCTTTGTGAATGACGTTCACTTCCCTTGACCATTGCTTGTCCTTCCGCAGGCAAAATGAACAGTCAGCAGAACATGGACGCCTCGAAAGGCCATCGGCATTACCATGGGCTTTACCTGGTCTATGCACAATCTGGAAGGAATATGTCTGAAGGGTTTCCAACCAACGTGCAAGCTGTCCTTCTGGCCTTTTAAAAGAGGTTAACCACTTCAGGGACGCATGGTCAGTTCGCAATGTGAATCCAGTACCATAAAGATATTGGTGGAAATGCTCAATGCTTAGCACCACTGCCAATAACTCCCGTCTTGTAGCACAGTAATTCTTTTGCGCAGGGGACATCGTTTTGCTGAAATAGGCGATCACCCTTTCCTGGCCTTCAATCTCCTGGGAAAGGACAGCACCCACCGAATGAGCACTGGCGTCACAATCAAGAATGAAGGGTTTCTGCAGGTCGGGGTATGCAAGGACTGGGGCAGAAGTCATCGCTACCTTCACCTTTTGGAAACTCCCTTCACACTGCACGCTCCAGGCAAAAGGGGTGGCGTTGTCCATGAGCTTGTACAGAGGCTGGGCGATTTTCGCGAAATCCTTCACAAACCGTCTGTAGTACGAGCACATCCCCATGAATGACCGAACGTCCCGTTTGCTCCTAGGGGTAGGCCACTGAACCACGGCTTGGGTCTTCTTTGGATCTGTTTGGACGCCTCTGCCTGATATCACGTGCCCTAGGTAATGGGTCTCTGTCCGGAAAAACGAACATTTGCTGGGATGTACTTGCAGACCCGCATCTTTCAGCCTTCTGAACACCTCACCAAACTTCTGAACCGTGGTGTCAAAATCGGCTCCATGGACGATGATGTCATCTAGGTACACCAAGGCAAGCTGAGACGGGATGATCCTCTCCATTACCCTCTGGAAGGTTGCCGGGGCGTTGCAGAGGCCGAATGGGAGTACTTTAAATTGCCACAGGCCTTTTCCGTAGAGGGTAAATGCCGTCTTCTCCTTATCTGCCTTATCCATGGCGATTTGCCAATACCCACTTCTCAGGTCCAGGCAACAAAACCACGTTGAGCCACTGAGAGCATCCAGCATGCTCTGAATACATGGGAGGGCATATGAGTCCTTCTTTGTGACTGCATTCAATCGACGATAGTCAACGCAGAAACGCGTTGACCCATCCTTTTTCGGCACCAGCACAATCGGGGACGCCCACGGGCTCTGAGACGGCTCTATTACATCCTGCTCCAGCATCTCTTTTATCATTTCGTCTACATGTTTCTGCTGAGAGTAAGGGATTCGTCTCGGGTTCTGCTTAATGGGCCTATTGTCCCCGGTGTCAACTGAGTGAGTCGCAATACAGCACTTCCCTAAAGGTCGGTCGCCTAGGGCAAAAATGCCAGCATATTTGACCAACAGGGCTGCAGCTCTGTTGTACTCTCCACAACCCTCTTGCAGAGCCGAGTTGGCCAGAGCTTGCCGTACCCAATCAGGTAGGTTGGGTGCCCCAGCTACTGTGGTAATCAGCTGAAACCCTTTTCTGGCTGGATCCCGCTTGTGCAATGGAACATCCTGGTCAAACATAGACACTACCTCCCGGGGCAGGTCAATCCTGGCTCCAACCTTTTCCAGAAAGTCTAAGCCCAGTATGCCCTTGTCCTTCATGTCCACGACAATAAATATGTGCTTGACGTGAATTGCCTTCATTCTGACTGAAGCCTGACATTCTCCTAAAACTTTGACAGTTTCAATACCTGCCGTCTTAAGTGCTGCTATAGTTGAAGGCCTCATTCTCAAGTTACAGGCTGTGACTACGTTTGGTCGTAGAAGGGACACTGTGGCTCCTGTGTCAACTAACAGCATGCATGAACTTTGAAAATCATTCAAGGTTACCTCCTCGAAATGGGCGTTAGGACAGTTACTGCCTTTAGCACCTTGTGGAGGGGCATCGCTTGCTTCCTCGGCTTGAAACCATTCCTCGGATTCTTCAGATTCCACTGGCGTGTGCTCCGGTATAGCCGCATGAACTGACAACTCAGCCTCACGTTCTTGTGCCTTCCGCAGTGCCTGTCTTAATGTCTTTGGGGATGAAATACTGACAGGCATTCTCACGTCCTCACATCCAATCGCGTGAATGAAGGAGCGCACCGCTATTCTTTGCACCGCGTGCATTGGGCAGTCAGGAAATGCCCCACGTGCCAAGCGTTCGATATCGGTTGCTAGTTCAGCCAGCGATTCATGAGCTCGTTGCCGTCGCGTATCCAGCTGGGTGTGAAGCATTGCGGTCAGATGCTCCGATCCAAAGCGCATCTGAAGAGCCTCTGCCAGCTTTGTAAAACTTGCCTGATGCTCCTTGGGAAGATTACGGAGTACTGCCAGGGGGGGCCCTGACAGGGAGGCCACAAGGTGCTCCCCCAACTCCCTGTCCGTCGTCCACATGTTGGCGTCTGCAATTACCAAAAACTGTGTCCGGTATTCTTCCCAAGGGACTGACCCATCAAACCTGTTTGGTCGAAGCGTACTCACAGAACGCGCCGGCGAATTCACCCGGTGCGAAGGTCCAGAGAGAGGCAGCCTTGGGGTGGCTAAGCCACTCAACGTTTGCGTGTTGACCAAAGCTAACAGTTGACATAGCTGCTGTTCCACGGTGTTTAACGACGCTTCAACTGTAGACAATCGTTGCGTCACTGCGGAATCGTCGTTGCCGCGAACGTCGTGGTTTGGTGCTGTCACTACCACCCGGCGGGAACGCGCTGTTGAACGCGTCGTTGAAGCCGGGGGAACGTCGCCAACAGCAACAGCAGAGTCGATTGCGCCGTTGAAGCCTCGGGCTCAGGAAGTTGTGGAACCGCGTCAACATCGGCTGGCGTACGACGAGTAGCCATCGTTCTCCTCGGCGGCTGGGACCGAGACATGAGAGTCCAATCGCACGTTGGGCGCCAATTGTAACAAAACACTTTCTAACAATGACCAACAACGTGTATTCGTATGCCACAACTATTTTTCTAGAATCAATCCACAACCATGTGATGGTTGCCATCACAATATTATTTAATTTGCTATCCTGAGGGGGACAGTACCTATCTCCACTGCTTCGTGGATTCTTAGAAGATTCCAGATTCCCAACACCATCCTAACCGATATCTGCCTCACCGTTCTTCGCGATACCCTTCACTTCATCCGCCGCCATCTTTACTCATGAAAATTTCATTATTAATATCACTAAATTGAAACATTCAACCTATTTCACTAATGTTATCTAACTAATATTATTTAACCAATATTAACTGCAATAACCTAAACCTAAACTAAGTAGCCCTGTAACATAGGTTTCTCTGACAAGAAGAACCCGTATTTTCGGCTGCCGCCTTTTCTAAATTTTTGCAAAATAAAAAGGTTGTTTCTCTCTTCTTTTTTTCTTTCAATATCTTGGAAAGTGGAAGCGTTATAGTTATGGCCCTACAATAAGTTCTTTCCATTCTATCGCCAGCCTTGTACAGAGGAACGACAAAAGTACTATTAAACCGCGTAGGGAATTTACCAGATGACAACTAAATTAAAGACAAAGCTCAATAGGCCACAAATAAGAGGTGCCATTTTCTTCAATATTCGATCAATAAAAATTATAAATTAGTAGAATTATTTCAGAATTTATAAAAGAAGAACTTTTCTTCAAAGGTCTAACAATTTTACAACATTACTTAATAATAATTCCTCCCACTTAGCAGAGTTCTTCGCTACTTTATCGACAGACCCACAAACAACCTCAAGACCACTTGTTTCACTCCACGTAATTAGCATGCTTGCCAACAACTTCATTAGAAGTATTGACTCGCTAATAAACCAGGCCCTGCAGGCATTATAACCCTCCTTACGTCTGAGGGGGAACAGCGACCAAATCCGCCACCCGAGAACTTCAATTTTGTCGGATTTAACTTCAAAAAGAGGGAAGTCCCCCCCGAAAACAGTTGCTATGGTGAAACTCGTCGATTCATTTCAATCTTTACCTGCCTCGGGAACAAGCCTGTAGGACGTTATACCGTCGAGAGGCTTAACTTCTCAGGCAATTTGAGTTCTTGGGAATTTCATTTGCATAATTTGATTTGTAGTATTTGAGTAGACATCTTGTAGCGTCCAAGAGATTCAATTGGCTCGTATTATTGAGGCATTTTAGGCTGTTAAAACGACTGGTAGTTCCCTGACGTGACCCCAGCCGTAGGTTCACCCCTACTGACTGTCACATCAGCCTACATTTCCGTACCTATATAAAAAAGGTGAAAGCCCCTTATTAGGTTTCATCTCACAGTGTACTAACCGCAATCTCTGGTAACGAAAAAAATACCTCGTCCATAGGGGTTCCAATCATTCTCTTGGCAAGTTGGTTCAGGAGGCGGTAAAGGAATCCAGGATGCAAGAAAAGTCCTGAGCAACTTTCAAAAGACTCCAGCACCATCGACTTATGGAAACAGATCTTGATCCAAAATTTCAAACGGAATCTCGTGGTGGCATCAGTTTTTCTGTTGGTAGCGCTGGAAATTAGTTATTTTCAGTTGAACAACAGGTGATATGAATTCCATTTAGGCAACAAGTGTTATCAAGGTGTTTTTCCAAGGGGTTTCTCAATCCTGAAAACCAGCCGAATCTTCATAACACATGTTGTTTGTTTTAGTTTTTTCTCTCTCCTGAAAACCAGCCGAATCTTCATAACACATGTTGTACCTTAGCCCTCGCAAAATTCAGCCAACGCCATAACCTGCCCGCAATACATCACCAAAATTGGGTTCCCCCGGCTAGCGCTGATAGCTCAACTGTGCAAATGATAATTCGGTTCGCGAAAGTGAATGGTAGGAAAATCTCGATGGCTTAGCGCAAATGTATGGTAGAATTAGGGGTATTAGCGCAGGTGTACGCCACCGGTTCAAACCTATTAGCACGCTGCAAGGCCCAATTGTGACGTTCCCTCTAAGCTTGCGACGTGATGAAATACACGATCTCTTCTGCGGACGCTTTGTTGTTTCTGACGGGGCGTTTCTAAAGCTCAAGTCAACACTGCCGATGGCCCAATCAAGTGGAAATAAATTATTCGGAGATGGTTGGGCTCATACCGGAGTTCTATTGGCGTTCAGGCCCTCTGAGTGAATAATCACCAGGATCGGGCTGCCCGCACAATGTGACCGACTTGCGGTTTACAGGCCCATTGACAGGCTTCCCAACCGCAGGGTAAACACCGGAATTGGGAGCTGTGGTCAGAAGTGAAATTATGGTGGCATTGTAAAGGCTCATTGTCCTTAGGAAGGGAAATGGTGTAAACATCGGAGCCAATCTCGGGCCCGGAATGCATTTAATGACGGATGCTGTACCCAAACAAGTTGAGGAAGCGTAGCCTGCGGAAGTGGAGTCGCCTAAGGGTTCCATTTCGGTAAATAGACCTTTCAGCCTCACTTGGAGTCTTGCTAAGTAAATAGAGATACTCTCTAAGGGCCTCTTCGTAGGGAGTTATCCAGGATTAACTCGTCAGGTTGACTTGAAGCATAACGTTTAATCAAACCTTACATCAAAGGTTGGCGTCAAGCAAGGAAGCCTCAATTTGGCTACAGGAGGATACAAAATCACATCATAATTCGAAATCTTTTATATCTAGTAGAATTAAACTTGAGTTGAGAGAAATTTGTGTGTTGAGGTGTTCCTACAATTTTAATTGAATTTCAAATTAGGTACATCGTGTTTTGTGAAGGGCGGAGAGTTGAAGTTATTGTGTTCATGGTCTCGACGCCACTTGCCTTGGAAGAATGTTATTGTTAACTCCAGGGTTAGGTTAGGTAGGATTCCCAGCAATTGGGTTCGAAACGCTGAACGCGTGGGATGTGGAGGATTAAATCCTTATTTCATTTTGTTAAATCGTTAAAAAATTTTGTTCAGAGCAGACAATATCTATTATGTAATAATAACTATATCGAATCACTATAACTATCTAGTAATTATATCGTCGTTCAAGAGGTAGCATCCATAATTTGGCAACTTTTCAGGAGAGACAAAGAATATGTTTTTGTTTTTTTTTTCCTTCCATCACAAGATTCCTCCACCTCCTGATAGAGCCGATGACAACGAGGAGTCATGCAGGAAAGGGGCGGCATCCACCTGTCCCGCATACAAAATAAAAAGCGAGATCAAGCGGCCTGCCGGCGCTTTCCAACCAGTTTTTCTGCAGAGTAGTAATTTTTCCCAGGATCGAGTTCAAATTGTTACCCTTCCCATCTCAAACAACACAGAAAAATTCCAACGTTGAAACATTGCCATGTTATTCAAGCGGAATCCACGGGCAGTGATCCGGTGAAATCCCTCGGAGTGATGCTCCGGAGAGATAAGAGGCCCAACCCCCAATTTGTAGTGCCCGTCAATAGGCTCAAGCGGGCAGACAACTCGCACAGCTATTGGGCCAAAAAATTGTATAATAAAGTACTGATTAATAATAAGAATCTCTTACGTTATAAGAGAACTTTCCACAAATAAATTCACCACCATTATAGAAAAAAAAAAATTGAAGCGTTTTACTACATGGATGAATTTTTGAACTACGATTTCCCTAGTATAGGTAGTATAATTAAATAGGTTTTTTTCATCAGCCTGATATTTTGAGAACTCGTGCCTTCAAGCAGAGGAATATTTGTGCCAGTACTCTTGCTTAAGTGTTAGTTACTTCGTTTTATGTCAATTGTGTTTGTTCGTTCAATGTCAATCGCTTTAGTTCGCTTATGTTCCTACTGACGCCTAAAATAAGGCGATAATAAACACTAAATGCAAAATAATACCTAATTACCTAGTGTGATGTTAGTTATAGGGGTATCAATGTTAGGTACCATGTTGGGCTCTCATTAGAGCTAATGACATTTCTTCCCCTCAATGGTAAACTTACTTGTACTTGTACAACATCAAACTCAAAGGTACATTCAACATTTATCAAACTTTGAACTCTGAACTTTTTAAAATTTTGTAATATTGACGTTTGCTGTGTACTATGCAGCATAGTCTATGCTGGCAATAAATGATTTGACTTGACAAGAGGTCTTGATGAATGAACCCGTAAACCCGGGCCGTCCCAAAATGGCGTCCTAGTAAAGACATAACACCAGAGCCTTCCCAGGTTCCCCTAATTTTCGGGCACTTGTTATACGACCTGGGAAGACGTGAGAGGGACCAATATTGCTCTTTTGGAGCTCTACGGGCTATGTGCATAATGTTAAAGGCTTCATCCCTCAAGACGTGCCTCCCTCAATCTCATAAACCGAAGGCAACACTTAAGAAGATTAAACAAAAACAACCTGAAGCACCTCTACATCTACACTCTCCCCTTCCAATAAACAAATAAACCCAGAAAAAAATCCATAAACAACAAAAATTCGTGGAAAACACGACGAATTTTTCTTCTCCTGGAAGGAACGGCAATGTTGCCTCAAAAATAACTCTCCGAGAAGAAACTTGAAGTAATATACAACTTCCATTCATTCCCTTCTTTTTTTCTCTTTCCTCGACCTTTCGGCGAACATCTAAACAAAATATGACCCCCAAGAAATGAACCGACCTTTTCTTTTACGGTACGGCGAATGTGGCCTGTTTTTTGAAATTATTCAGTCCCTTTCTTATTGGTTGAGAGGAGCCTCCAAGAAAACAGGAACCAAAATATGTCCGCCATTCCTCGTTATTCACTGTTAGCTTCGTAAAATTAGTGGCATTCTCTGCCTTGTAATTCTTATTTCATTCTGTCATTGTTATTGAATGAATTAAGATTTATTACGATTCCAAAATTAGAGCACAGGTTGAACCAACATTACTGAGAACATAAACTCTCTTTGTTGCTCCCTGAATTAAAGCTCGATTGCACTTTTATTTCTTAGAACCCCCTTTCGGCCTCAAGCTTGATGAAAACCCCCTTCTTTTCAAACATAAAGAGCAATTATTAACATCAAACAGCCATAAATTAGTGTATTTACCTGCAGGGTGGATTTTCTCCGGTAAAATTCTACAGAGTTGAAATGAAGCTTGTTATAAAAAGTTCAACGTTAATAAACCCTTCAACGAAGGAATGAAATGGCTGGGAGGCTCGTTCGGATAAAAGGAAAAGAATAATATTAGTAGTTGGTATGAAAAGAACGAATGAATTCATAAAGCATAGAGAAAATCCAAAAATTAAATTGCAATAATTTGAAACAGAGCGAGGGTTTAACCCAAGAGAACAACAAGAACAAATCTTCCGTTGAGGTAAAACTTCCAGTTGGGCGAAAACGCGGTCCCAAAAATAGGATAAATATTGATTCGATACCCTCCGGAAAACGAATTGGTACGTAACGCCACGATAGACACATAAAATAATATTATATTTCAAAGCAAAGCTCCAGAGGTTTCTCCAGAGAATAATATCGCAGTGGCGAGAACATGGAAGCACGCTAAAAGGCGAAGGATTGAATATAGAAGATATTGAAAAAATTGATTCCGGGATGGCACAAGGGGAATGGCAGTAGACGCCAAAGAGCACCTGCCTCCTGAGGGGAAGAGACAAGGTGCGAAATAGGAACGGATTTGAGGCGCCATGTGTCAGATATAGAAAGGATGAGAGAGACAGCGAAAAAGAGAAGAAAAAAAAAAGAGAGAAACAGTACTCATTGCTAGCGAGCAGCGAATTCTAAAAGAAGCCCCTACACGATAAGAACTCCGAACATGTTTGCAGATATTTCTCGTTCCGCTGGAATTCCGACTGGGTTCTTTTGACTGGCGGAGCAAAACCTGCAACTCTCCGTTATCGCTTTTTCGGTTACAACTCAAGACGTAAAAACCTAGTGGAGCAGACTGCTGAAGAAAGCAGAAAGCACCGATACAGCTGCGGGAGCTCCATTTGGTAAGAAGAAGAAGAGATAAAATGTACACCGAGAGTTATCGAAAAACGAGGACCAAATTAATGGCAAGATAGTCTTTTGCAATCGCCCCCTTAAGGAGTTCCACACTTCCAGCGGTGTCAGGTGACACTGTCCGATTTAATCCGATCATCTAGAATCCAAATCCTTTCAAATCGAACATCTCAAGTGACTTCATCTTTACACAGTCCAATAGCATTTTCAACTTTATCCTTCATCAATCCAACTTCTCGATCCTTCGTCCTTCTACACTCAGCCCACCCACCTTGTACGTCCCCGGCCTGATTTCCTTATTTGATTAGTTGTCTTACAAGTCACGTACAATGCATGTTACTTGGGCTTGAAAATCTCATTCCGTCTGATAGAGATTTAGAACGCGATCGATCTTTTTCCAGCCTTCGGCCGCTCCTTATATTCCGAGAGGCTCCTCAATTCAGTGCGCCCTCAAGTCATCCTCACTCTATGCATAATTCATTCTAAGTCCCGTATTGGGCGACAACTGGCCTACTCCGTTTTCTCCGTTGCAGCTGTCAAAGGGGGAAATCTAATAAAACCTTCGTCATTGGTCCGTCGACCTTTCTCTATTGACTTCTCACATTTTGGAAACTAATACTCGACACTCAGATGGATTACTTACTGAAATTGGGTTTTACTATGCAACAAAGAATGATGAACGTTTTGAGGTTTCTGCGAATAATAACCAGAAATCGTTATTTTATCGTTGTGCATCAACCATAAACTTTTTCCAACATCAAGGCCCTCAATTTTACCCCTTTTCATGAATATATTATCGCCAAGTTTTATGAATAATGGGACAAGCGATCGGTAACACTTTTGGTCGCATACTAACTTTTTATTTTCAACGGCAACTTCAAAACTCGGTCCTCACGAGTAAAAAACTGGATCTAACCCAACTGCCTACTTTCGGAAGCTGAATTTTCCGCTCCCTCTGGTGAATAACAGTGAATTAAAGTGACTGCTCAACAAACACATAAAATCTCTTGGGGTTAGAAACGGTAAGTGATTTTCAACCCACTGAACACAAGAAACAATGATTTCACTGTCTACCTGATTCGGGGCCAGCTTGTCAACTCAAACTGCTGACCGTTTGATATAATTTCGGATATCGCAAGGAAAAACTCATTAGCCCATAGTTTTTTTTTTTTTTTGGGGGGGGGGGGGGGCGTAGGAGGAGGGCGAACTCCTAGTGGTCCCTTTGATAGTCTAGAGGAATGGGTCAACCCGGAATTGTTTAACACATTACTTCGGGTTGACTCCCCTCTCTTCGGCTTCAAGCCTCTTCTTTCTTGACTCTTCACCCTCAGAGTACATCGTCCGAAAAACCTCAAAGTCCCTACGTCCTCCTCATGGGAGGTTCGGGAGCGGTTTCGTTCTTCATTGTTCATCATCTTCTGCTTCGCCATCTTCCTCCTCATCCTCTTCCATTTCCTCCTCTGATGACCAGCTCATATCGCTCCTGTCCTCCGAGTCTAGCTCGACCTCGTCCTCATCGTCAGTTTCCTGGCTCTGCAACATCTCCACCAGCGCTTTCTTTCTCCGCAGAACTTCTTGCGCGTACTGCGCAATCATGCGCCAGTTTGTGCTGCTCTTCAGCATGGCATTTACAGCCGTCTCCGGAGAGAAAACTCCAACCTCCCGAGACAGGCCCGTACGGCTCCTCTCGTGGAGTTCGCATGAAAAGAACGTGTGTTCAGCATCATCCCAGTCCGTGTCCCCGTGTGGACATCTGGGACTCCGTGCTCTTTTCATTCTCCATAGGTAGCCAAAGAAAAGGCCATGTCCAGAAAGGAACTGCGTCAGGAAGTAATCGACCTCCCCGTGACCCCTTTTGCACCAATCCCTGAGATCAGGGATGAGGCGTCTTGTCCATCTTCCCTTGTGTCCAGCCGCCCACTGGGCTTGCCACTCATTTATGGTCTTCTCCCTCTCTTCCTTCTTTGCCATGCGCCTGGTAGCTTGGGCCTGTCTTTCATAGAGGGCTATCCTCTCTAAAATCAGGAGGTGAATGGGGATTACGCCTGCAATCACGGGTATCGCCTCCTCGGAAACAGACCGATAAGCACAGGCCACTCGTAGAGCACCCCTACGCTGCACCGCCGCGAGTGGTTTTCTGTAGCACTCCCGTCTCACTGCCTCGCCCCACACCTCTGACCCGTATAGGAGTATCGAGTGGGTAACCGCCATAAACAGGCGCCTCGTTGGCTGCCTTGGTCCACCAATATTCGGCATGATCCTGCTGAGGGTGCCCACAGCCCGCGAGGCCTTTTCAGCTGCCCGTTTTATGTGAGCCCCGTACTTCAAGCGGGAGTCGATCTGCACTCCAAGATACCTGACATCCGGGCGCGTCATAATCTCGTACCCGCCCACCGTAATCGGTATGGCTGTGGGTATTCTCCTTCTGGTGATCAACACTATCTCAGTCTTGCTGGCAGCCAGGGAGAGGCCGTGTGCAGCCATCCAGTCATTCACCCTGTACATCACCATGTTCAGCCTGATTTGAAGTTCCTCCTGGGTCCTTCCAAGGATGACAACTGCAACATCATCGGCATAGCCAATGGCGTGTGTATTTTCCGGCAGCTGAAGGGTTAGAACTCCGTTGTAATTCATGTTCCACAGGAGTGGGCCGAGGATGGAGCCCTGGGCGACACCCGCCATCAGTGGTCTGGATTTCCTCCCTTGAGTTGTCTCGTAGACGAGCGATCTATCCGTCAAATAATGCTTCAGCATCCTCACTAGGTACGACGGTCCCTCAAAATCGACCTCAAAAGCCTTGACCAAATCAAGCCCATAGTAAAATTTGCCACAGGCCTACTAATATTTAAAATTAAATTTTAATTTAGTTTATTCCTATATTCAACGCAAAAGTATATTGAGGTTGAATAAATGTCAACATCAGTTGAATCGATATTGGCAACACCTGTATTTTACTCCTGATATCAGTAGTGTTCATATCATTGAGGATAAATAAACGTCAATATAGGCGATATATAATATCGAATAAAAGAAAATGTTAAGGATCTTTTTAGTAAGGATCATTTTGACGGTGATTTTCATCAATAGTTTGGATCGGTGATTGGACTCAAAATTTTGAGTTGTATGATGAGTAGATTCAAAACACTGCGAATTACACTTGGGTATATCATACGTAATGATCGATATCGTTGTGAGCCGTCTCAAAGGATGGAACCCCTAAATCGATTCTGCATCCAAAACGACACTTGGTGGCAGAGCATTTCAATAATCCCTCCTAGAGCCATTTGACACCCTACGACCCAGACAGAGTGGATGGGAGCAGTTTCTCTGAAACCGAAACTACTTTGAAAGGACACCTTACACATCCACCAGTAGCAACTTGATAGATCGTTCAAGAGGGTTCTATAGCTCCAGTGTGGTCGATAGGTCACAGATCAATTCTGTGTCAAAACAATTACGTTTACGTACGGTCCTGCTTGTAATTACGCGGCATGGTGACCCGATTCACCCCACTTGAAAAACGAAATGTCTCTCGCGGACGAAAATTGCAAATTTCCGCCGTAAAATCGGTCTGCTTTAAATAAATAATAAAACGGGAAAATGTTCATCGAATGTTAACAAACACATTAGGCGGAGTCTGAATTCCTTATCACCGGCCTTAACAGAGAACAGACACCATCAAAATCAACTGATTGGAAGAAGCGTTGCCAACAGACGAAAACGGTCGAGTTCAGCAAAGTTTTATATACGACGAAAACGGTCGAGTTCAGCAAAGTTTGATATACGAATCGAAGCCGATCGATACCTCTAGCATCGATTCCCGTTGAAATTTTGAAATTATCAATAATCGTTGGCGGTATTTTCGAATTTTTAGATTTTTCGCAAAAAATGACCCGATTCACCCCATTCAACAGTAGGATGGAGTGGGGTAATTGCGTATGTTTTTTCGATAGGTAGTTCAACTTTAGACTGGATTATCAGCCGTCATGTTGCAGGTAAATCCAATTCCCCCCCCCCCCCCCCCCCCTTAAAAAAAGATAGCCTGTTTAATGCTGAATTCAAATACCTCCAAAAGTCTTCATTTACCACTGTTCATCATTTTGAAACAACAATTTTTCAAAAGTCCTCGGTAGTACACATTTCCCCAGTACAGGCCCTTTACTACAGGGAACAGGGGTAATAATAACCCTGAGAAATGGAAGCCATTTAAAGAATAATATTGTTTAAATGGCTTCCATTTCTCAGAGTATTCGTATTTAATTATCGCGGGACTAATTTTTAAAAAGGCCATTTTATGAATCGTTAACACATTTACTTAACCCTTTTACACAATAATTATTATCTTACTTCACCCTATGTGGGGAAGGCGAAAATATCTTTAATTTTGAAAACTCGAAAAACCTCCCCGACATTGTTTCCCCGAAGTACCCCAGAAAAAATAAATAAAATAAAAAAATTGCCAAGACTACTCCTGCACAGGGCAGAGCCCTATTTCCCTGATTTGACATCACCGCCAATCACGTAATGGGATTGGTGGATACGGCCGAACGTAGTTATCCAGCGTTCACTGTTGAGCCCAGGAGTGGACCGGAATCTAATTGCGCATTTAATCGAGCATGGACAAAATCAAACCTGATACGACATTGACAATAGACCCGATGCGAATGTTTAATCGATGAAGGTATATCCTATTCATTCAAGCGGCATATAATCTGCTTACTGAACCGCGAATATCTCCCTCATATTATGTTGAAAGACGTTATGTGTTATTATAGAATTATTAAACCATAATAATCCGAATCGAATGGCGGAGTTATTCAGTTATAGGCTGGGGAGTAAATATTGCATCCGCTTGGATTAACTCGATATGCACCTAGCCGCATTCAAATTACCGAGTTTAAAGCGAAAGCAACGGAATTTCCAATAATATTGTAGTGCGAGGTATATTTTGCCGAAAAGGCGTCCGTCGGTCATAATATTACCCGACCAAATTTGATGAGTTTCTATGGTCGGGGACTGAAGGACTATAGTTGATAAACGATGATAGTCATTTTCCACACTTTAAACCTTTTAATAAAATTATTAAAAGTGTCTGGGACCGGTTTCGGGTAGTTCCTTACCCATCCTCAGCCACTGCAATAACATTACACACTCGAATTACTTATAAATTATGGTACTGTTGTTTCACTAACAAGAAGTTCAGTATATACAATGTATGGCTAAAAACGATATGAACATAAATATGGCCGTTTACCATTGCACCAAGCAAGCTATTCAAATTGTTTTTATAAATATTTTCCGCTATAGTCTTTTTTACATCATCAGCTGGCATTTGATTATAAGGGTAACTATTATACATAACATACAACTTATGTCTGGAATTGGAAGACATATACGGATAATTCGTATTTAACCAATTCCATAAATGTTGTCCTGAAAAAGGATATATCACATCAATTACTTCTTCGGCAGCGTCTACGTCAATTATATCTCCAGGGGGTACAGGGGTACTAGTGCTAGAAGTACTGGTTACAACAGAACCTATTGGTTTAAGTACAGGGATATTTATTTGAGAGACATCGCCTCCAAGCATCTTAACGAGATTGGAGGCATCTACCCGTTTCCCGGAGTTTCTGGATCATCAATTCGAACTACAATGCGAGAAACAGTCGCAAAGTTGCAAGTGTTGAATGATTCGTTTAATAAATACAATTCAGTAATTGAACAGGCGGGTGTTGTTACTGCTGGCATGACAGAAGAAGCTGGAAATCTTATGCCTCCGTCATTCCATATTGGCGTTCTACCTGTTAATGCTTTCAATGGAGCGAACGTGTTTAATACTTATCAACCCTGCTACGGACTTTGGCACATGGAAACCTATTGTGAAATTGAATTTGGTTTTGCGTTCACTCATACTCACGGTAGATTGGGATTACCTTCTAACACTTATTGGATGATCTATCTATATCACTAATCCTCACCGTCTCTGTCTCTGGCTGGCTGGCTGGCTGGCTGGCTGGCTGGCTGGGTATGTCAAACGCCTACTCCGACTAAACTATAAGCCCTAAAAATACGCCGATTTTTTCTATACTCTCGGTGGACCGTTTAAGTGTATCTAGGGGGGTCGAGATTTTTCTAAAATGCGCTCAAATGGGCGCAATTGACATCAACTTTCTTATTTCAAATGGGAACCCCTATTTTTTTCACCGGATTCGGATTCCTCGACCAATTTTACGTCCGATAAGGGGGTCGCGCGAATTTTTTGGCGCGCGCGAATTCGCTCAATTAATTTTTGCGTCTTATTCCGCCGTTAATAGACGGATTTTTTTCGCGTTTCGTCCTACGCCTACCTAGAGATCCGAATTTTAATACTTGATATCGACCAAATTCATTTCGAAATCGAGTGAATTTTGAGCGCGAGTTGAGTTTTGAAAAAACTGGGCCGTCGCCACCGACCCATCGCGTCGGGTGAATTCTGGCTCGGCTTCACTCCCATCCTCTCAACACCCTCTATCCCCCCGCCCTCACTCTTCACTCTGAGCGGGTGGGACATCAGCCTTTAAGGGGCGCGAGCAAGGTCTACGTGATCTCTCCCGGACGGACGTAAATTAAATGAATCGATTTAAATTGAATCGATTATCGAGAAAAGTAGAATCGATTATCGAAAAATTTAATTTAATTTGAAAAATAAAAATAAAAAATTAAAATAAAAATAAAATAAAAAAAATGATCTTAATTCTGAGATACGTTGAGCGCCCTCAAGGATTTTTTCCGTTTTCCCCTCCTTCAACTAAAGAAAAGGAGTGGGGATTTCAGCCACTATTGATTCGATTTTGATGAAATATTCAGGGAATCATTTTATCCGCCAGGGGATTCTACGTCCAAAAATACTTGGAAAACGACACTAACTCTACCCCCTCGCCATTTTAGCCCCATATTTTTTCTTTGTTTTCATTATACCGGCCAGGGGATTCAATTGTCCTACCTACCTACATATTTATATGTAATAAATTACAAATTTTAGCCCCATATTTTTCCTGTGAGTTTTCAACTATGATTTGATTTCACTAGCACTATGACAGGGTGGGAGGTGGGGCATACTTCACTCGGCCGATCATTTTAACGGCCAGGGGACTCGCAATGCTCGGCCACCGACATAGGTAGTTCTATTATTATCAAGGGAAGGCTTTGCAAATTTGATTTCACTAGCACTATGACAGGGGGCCTTACTTTCCCCAAAAATACTTGGAAAACGACACTTAACTCTACCCCCTCGCCATTTTAGCCCCACATTTTTCCTGTGAGTTTTCAACTATGATTTGATTTCACTAGCACTATGACAGGGTGGGAGGGGGGGGGGGGGGCATACTTCACTCGGCCGATCATTTTATCAGCCAGGGGGGTTGATGTTGAAGGAGCAGTTGACCTTGATGCAGGGTTATGAGGGTTACTGAGCTGGGTGCGTAGGCGAGCAACTAACTATTGATGGCACCCCAGGGTTTTTTTTCCTGTGAGTTGTCAAATTTGACACGTTGCCAGGGGGGGGTTTCTCGCTCGGCCGATCAATTTACCAGCCAGGGGAGGCTTTTTTCAAACTTTTCAAATCACAGGGGGGGTCTTGCTTCGCTCGGGCGATTATTTTATTAGCCAGAGGGGTCTTGCTTTGCTCGGCCACCGACATAGGTAGTTCTCCTATTATTGATGGTGGAGTTTTCAAATTTGATTTCACTAGCACTTTGACAGGGGGTCCTTACTCCCCCCCCCCCCCCCCCCCCCCACAAACAAGGATCTATATGTACGAGCGATCACGCAAGACCCTTATAAATAATCTATATCACTAATATATATAATATTCTTGAAAATCTCGAGAAATTCAAAAATGCTCTACGTTCTGAGATAGGTTGAGCGCCCTCAAGGATTTTTTCCGTTTTCCCCTCCTTCAACCCCCTCCCTTCCAACGACACTTAACTCTACCCCCTCGCCATTTTAGCCCCATATTTTTCCTGTGAATTTTCAACTTTGATTTGATTTCACTAGCACTATGGCAGGTTGGGAGGGGGGGGGGCATACTTCACTCGGCTGATCATTTTAACGGCCAGGGGACTCGCTTTGCTCGGCCACCCACATAGGTAGTTCTATTATTATTGATGGTGGAAATTTGATTTCACTAGCACGTTGACAGGGGGTCTAATTTCGTATAGCCCCATGAAAGCTCCATAGGTCGTCCCCAAAAATACTTGGAAAACGACACTTAACTCTACCCCCTCGGCATTTTAGTCCCATAGCGCCCCACCGGGTTTTTTACTGTGAGTTTTGATTTGATTTCACTAGCACTTTGACAGGGGAGGGGGGGGGGGGGGGGCTTACTTCGCTCTGCCGATCATGTTATCGGCCAGAGGGAGCTCGCTTTGCTCAGCCACCCACATAGGTAGTTCTATTCTATTATTATGATGGTGGAGTTTTCAAAATTGAGTTCACTAGCACTTTGACAGGAGGGGCGTCTTATTTCGCTCAGCTGATCATCTTCTCGGCCTTTTTAGCCCCATATCGCCCCATGGGTTTTTTCCCTATGAGTTTTCAAATTTGATTTGATTTAACTAGCACTATGGCAAGGAGGGGGGGGCGGTTCCTCGCTCGGGCGGTAGAGAGTAGACTTTTGAAAATTGATTTCACTAGCACTTTGACTTACTTCGCTCAGCTAATAGACTAGCACTTTGACAAGGGGGCCTTACTTCGCTCGGCTAATCATTTTCATACCATGATTCACCCAAATCACAGGCGGCAATATACAACCACAGTGGGCAATACATCCACAAGCGGCAATACACCCACTAGGGGGGGTCTGGGGGGCGGCAATTCACCCACAGGCGGCAATATACACTCACAGGCGGCAATACACCCACAGGTGGCAATACACCCACAAGCGGCAATTCACCCACAATTCTGCTTAAGCGATCGGCCTCGCGAAGCGAGGCACCGGCCTCGCGTAGCGAGGCCCACGGGGGGTCTGGGGGGCGGAGCCCCCCAGCTGGGTGCGTAGGCGAGCAAAGCGAGCCGGAGCATCTAGTTGAAAATAATAAATTCTTGTCTGGTTCACAAAATGAAACTATTGCATTTGGTAAACGTTCATTTGTTTGGAAAAAAGGGGCAAAAACACACTTTAAACCTGTACATGAAAATAGTACTGTAACACCTCTTAAAGGTGAGACCCCTGCAGCAGTTCTATTCCGGGGTGTTGAAACAACCGCTCTGCCAAAGGCTTGAAGGAGTCTGCAAATGAACTCCAAACATGAATAGAAGGTGGTACATGGAAAACAGTCGTGAACAGATCGGGAACTTTCAGACTCACTATATAATCCTGAATAGATGGTATGCCTAGAAAGCGTGATTTCTTTAGTGTAGGGACGGGTAACTGCGACATTTCGAGCATGGAGTTTTCCCACCACGTTAAAAAAGGTATCCAAACTCCTTGGTTGATCGTCTGGAAGGGGAGGGAAAACCCCACGCAAGACATCCAAATCGTTTTCAGATCGTTGAGGAAAGTATATGGCAATAAGGCTAACAATCCGTTGAAAATCAATACCGCCTGCATCTTGTCCGATCGTAGTTGAGATGCCTTCATTGCTCCTTCCTGGTTGGGCTGCATCTCGAGTTTCCTGAGTTCCTTCATTTCCGTGTCCTCGTCCTCTGAGTCCGTGATGTTCTCGATGATCTCCTGACAATGAAGAACCGAAGGAGACGTCGGTGTTGGAGGGCGAGTAAGAAGCCGTTTCTTCGCTGCCGGAGGAACAGGCAGACTGGACTTCCGAGTGGATGTTTTCAACTTGAGTTTCCCTTTCTTGACTACTAACTTGTTTTGTTTGCCGGTTGTATTTGAGAGAAGGTCTTGTGTGTTTGAAGAACCAGCGGCCGTAGGAGGTTGCGAAGACGGGGTCTCTCCGTCCTCTGATCGGGCGAATGCAAATAGTCCTGACGTACCTTCCATTGGCGATTCTGTAAAAGAGTTTATTATTACAAGCGACAACGTCCATGTACAAGAGAAGACTGTCTGAGAAAGCGGGGCGATCATTCCTATTTATACGTCCCCGACGGTAATCTCTCGAGCTAATAGCTTGCCGAACCGAAGGTTACCCTCCAACAATCGTAGCTAACGAAGATGATGTAAACAGGATAGTGTTCGAAAGCTGAGTTAGCTAGGTATGTACGTTCACAAGATTGAAGAAACGTGCAAATGAATACGCTCGTAAAAAATGTAGTTAGTAAAACGATTAAAAGATAATGTATGTGTGTAAACGATGAAAAATGGGAGTTAAGTGTTTGATGCAAGGTCACACGAAACGGCCATATTATGTTCTATTCTGGAAAATATTTATAAAAACAATTTGGCTACAACATTTGAAATAACCCGACTACCTGTGAACCCCCCTCCCCTCCCCTAAAAACCCCATCAGGCTTCAACTGAGTTCCAAATTACCAGTACCTCTCAACTGCTCAACTTGTACAGTTCGTCTCAGAGATACAAATTGTAAGTAGCCATCCTAAATGTAATTTCTGTACATATCTTGATATTTTATTTCCATATTTATGTTCATATCGTTTTTAGCCATACATTGTATATACTGAACTTCTTGTTAGTGAAACAACAGTACCATAATTTATAAGTAATTCGAGTGTGTAATGTTATTGCAGTGGCTGAGGATGGGTAAGGAACTACCCGAAACCGGTCCCAGACACTTTTAATAATTTTATTAAAAGGTTTAAAGTGTGGAAAATGACTATCATCGTTTATCAACCATTGATAACTTTCCACTACCCCCTGGACTCATCATCATGAAGGACTATAGCCTGGGGCTCGATTGAGATGTTGTTTTAGAAGTAACTTTGAACGTATCCACAGACATAACAACAGTTGTTATGTCTGTACTCAGTTACTAAAGCCTAGTGTCGAATATTGATCAATTTCAAAGATGAATGAACCTCATGGGGGCTTCAATCACTTCGTATACTCTTTTCATGATTACCAAGCAGTTGACACTCCCCTAACTGTTTATGACAACACTAATCGTGGGCTGGCAGTTATGAAATGGAAAATTGGGGATCCTCCATTTGCACTTATTTGGTACTCGTGAAATAAATCCTAAAAACGATCGTGAAAATTCAAGATTATTCGATGCGGTTTGGGGAGGTAGAATTAGCGAGGGAGAGGAAATGACATTTGAATAATACGGGGATAAAAATTCCTTCAACGCCATTTCCGCTGTTACCGCCGAGCTTTTTCGTCTGAGGGACATCACACGGGGGTGTTATGAGTTTGGGGTATTTTCTTCGTGGGGGGGTTCCTTATACGTTTTTCCCCAGTTTCGACCCCACCTGCCTGAAATTCTTCGCCTTTTCTCCTTGGAGCGGTTTACAGTTATGCCCCATTTGTACGGCAGTTCACTCCCTCGGCCATGGGGCATTTGGGCCGAATTCAAAAGGTTTTTCTTCCCCCAGAGTAGTTTTTTTCAAGGTTGGAAGTAACACGTGTTGGTTCGAAATTGTCGGCTGTAGAACCAAACATACTCGGAGGGGAAGAAGAAACGGAGTGATTGTTGCATTCACCGGTGTTCACCCTCTTTTCATGACTTTTTAAGGGTTGGAAACGCTGAAAGGCCAACTCCATCGTAGACGTTAAGAGACATGCTCATAGTTCTTTCAGGATGACACTTCAGTGGTTGGTTTTAATAGCAGACTCATTTCGAACCTCATCTCTGAAATTTTAAATATTTATAGATTTTGATGAAAATTGTTCGTATGTAATTATTCCATCATTCTAAAAAACGACGCTTGAACAGTTTGGATGCTTTCAGGAATTACACGTGTAGTCTTCCGATCGTACTACCGAGTAAACATCCCGCAGGAAAGGGACGAAAAAAAAAGTAGGTGGGGGCCGAAAGATCGGGATATTTTCGACCCCAACAAAATAAAATGTGGGCGGGGTAGCCCGTAGTGTAGTAGGGTCGGTTTAGCCCGTATATTGAGGCTGAGGGCGCTTCGAATTTCCTTTTCCCCCCTTTCAGTTTGGGCTGCCACAAGCCGCTTCACTGGGGGTCCCCGTCCCACCACAGGGCTCTCGAACCTCGTCTCTGGCATAAAAAAAAGAGAGAGAAAAAAATCCACGCTGGTGTACACCCCATTCACACTCTCAATTGACTCGGCGACATCGAGATGTTCGAAGAACCGTTCCCATAAGAACGAAATTTTCGTTCAACACTCACGCACCATGCAAATTGTACCTACACGTTTTTCATTCGTTGATTCATCCATAAGACAGTAGGTAGCCGCTACGAACAAATGACAAGGAAAACCGTGAAACCTGTTGGGACAAGTGATTGAGTGAAGAACCGTGATTTGGTCCAAAACTTTACAGAATTGTATAACAATAACTGTTAGACCTACAGATCTGCGGTTTAGCTCAAACGGTAGCATTTAGTTTAAAACAGGTAATAGTGCCAATGGGCTTTGCGCGACAACGCCTACTTAAGGAATAACAGAGAAAAATCGAAAAAAAAACTTCAAAAATATGGCGATTTTTTGCGATTTTAGGGAACTTTACTTCAGGTTTTCGACTACTTTCTTTCCTGAATGATGTTTCTGGGTAAAAATTGGCTCTCGTAGTTTTTTATGGATTTACCGCAATCTGTTGAACAATTGCACGCATCAAACTCATTTCATTTTAACACAGAATGTGTTTTTACGGAGGTTACTTGGCTTGAAGTTGCATGGTAAGGTCAACAGAAGTAGCCCACTGACTCGGTGACACCGACCCGAAGCTCCCCCCCCCCCCCCCCCCCATCCGACAAGAACCGCAACTCCTTCTAACCCCACCCCACGCCACGGGTTTACCTATACTTTGGGTCCTCAAGATAGGAATTCGTCACAGGCTATCTGCGCTCTTCAAAGATTCCGCCTAGTAGGGATTTTACTCGGTTAATTTCTAACTCCGCCCGCCGAATTGGCAGCGTTGTCAGGGGGAGAAAAACAATGGATCATTTAAATTGCACACAGAAGGTTGTTGGTTGTCAGAGGAGTTTTTCAGTGGAGCCTTTCAGCTTGGTTCAGAATAGTTGGTTGTCTTACATTACCTATCATTATAATTGAATAAAATTTATTCAATTATAATGCTCTCTAAATAAAATTTATTCAATTATAATGCATTTAATGCTGTCTCGATTACGCAACTTTGTCTCAATTGATTAACTATTTAAATCTAATCGTGTTGTACACCTCCGTTTTAGATTTTGGTGATACCAGCCCTGAAACAACAGAAATCCAAGGGAACCATGATTGTTCTGCAAAAGAAGACAACAGCTAACGGCTGTAATATGATTCGAAAGTATTCGAAAGTGAATATTCATAAAATCGCGACCCATCGTGAAAATTTGCATTTCTCCGTTCGTTTCCAATGTCCTAAACCAGCAATTCAGCTTTACAATTTGTAAGAAAAGGCCGGTTTCAATCAGGGATTTGTCAACGCTTGCCTAATACACCCCAAATTGTCACCAGCAGGTTCGGGACAATATTTCACCCATCAGAGGTCCTTCCCTCCGAAAATGTCAGAAATATTACAGAAAGAACAAGAAGGAAAGATGGGAGATACGAAACGGCAGAAAAAGACTACTCTTCCCCCGCTATTATTTTCTATAAATGAGAGGGTGCACAAGAGTTCTATAGCAGAGGGTCAGCAAGGGATAATAGCTGGCCACGGTCAGTTCCTTCTTTTTATTATCACCCAGAAAAACTAAAGGGGTCTTCCCCTTTCGATATACCATCGGATTTCCCTTGTTCTTGAAAACCTTCCTTTTTTTTTGGTTCAGGGTGGAATCGTTGCCATGTTTCCCGAGACAAATCGACAGCACTTTCCCTCGAGCCAGCCTACCCTTTTATCTCATCCTGGCCGTCCTTATGGCTGATATTGAAGAGGCAATAACCCTTCATGCTCCCTCCAGTTGATTGTATTTTTTTTGGCGGATCCCAAAAGGAACCCAGGGATTTAGTTCTACCCCGAACACGCTTTGTCTTCGGCGTACTGGTCCTGAAGTTGACAAAACGTTTGGTTTCTTTGTCCTGTCAAACGTATCGACACTGAAAAAACCTATCTTTATGACAAATAACGTTATCGAATGTTCAATTTTTCATGAACAGCTGAAGAACGCAAAATGAAGCCAGAAAAACTCACTTAATCCTCACCGCAAACGCTTTTCGAGCATGAGTACAACTCAACATCATCTAAAAGCTTGGGAAAAAGGAGAAAAATACCATTTTCTTTCTCTGAATTGCCAAAGGAAATAAAAAGAGTGAAAAAAAGGCTCGGTGTGAAGTGAAAGAGGCTGACGAGACGAGATGCGACCTCCGGGTAGACCCCCAGAGATTCCTTCCACTTAGAAAACTTATTTTGTCTCCGCGGTTCCTTCAAGTTATGTGGGGGTATATCAGTGGAACGGAGAGGAATTCCAAGGCTTTTTCGTGCGGTTTTCCTTGCCCTTCAAAAAGAGAAAGTGGGAGAAAAAAAAGGAAATCATAGAAGAAAAAGTGTGATGCGGGAGGAGGGAAGTCCTTTTTTTAACGGAGGAAGTCCCCAAATCCCATTTGCACATTCAATTTCCAGGAAAGAGAGGAAGTGCTTGGAGCTCAACGTAGTTGACACAAACATACGACAACACCTCACGATGAAATGGCAGGATCAGATAGAAATTGACAGCATTTTTTCACGGATTCCTGACTGGCTTTAGAAAAAAGATGCTTGCTGAGCTCGGTACCGAATGACAAAAGAAAAAATTAATCCCCGATATTGAGCCATGTTCAAGGAATTGGAAACAAAACATTATTAAGAATGATTCTCATCTCGCTTTCATCTCACTTGTTTGGATTTTTCCCTATCAGTGGTCTTGGAACTTGGAATGCCCTCCAAAGTTCCTGATAGAGAAAAAGGAAAGTCGACGAGAGAGAAAGGCCCAGCTCAATTCAGATGGAAGTTCTTTCAATTTTTGTGCCTTTTCCCCCATCCAACTGAGAGGATCTTCGGTAATTAATTTAGCAATCCCACTTCCACCTCGGCGTTTCCGGAAGAAAAATCCCGAACCACTCTCGTCCGTTCATTAGAAAATAATTGAAAGAAAATGAAAACTTGATTACGCACGCGACCCATTTCAAGAAATCCCGAGAAATCTCAAGAAACTCTCATTTGAGATTTGCTTCATGCACTTTTCTTGATTGGACCTTCTACGAGTGAATAATCAACTGCTTTTATATAATTTACATCAAATTATAGATTTAAATTTATTTTTAACAAATTTTGTTCATAGAGATGCAAGATTTTCATGCAAGATTTTGATAGTCAAAGTGAGACCAAACTGGACACAAAGAATTTCAGACAGAATTGCCTGGGGGGTACTAAATGGAAAAACGCTGCAAATTTTACCCAAGGGTTTATTATTCTTTGATATAGGTTACTTGTGAAAAAATAAGTTGTCGATAAAAAAAATTTTCGAACTTTTTTTTACATAATTTTTTTTGAACTTTTTTTTTTTTTACAAAAAATTTTTTTGAACTTAGTTGCAAAATTTTTTTCTGAAAAATTTGTTTTTACTCAGAAAATATTTGACTTCCTGGGATCCTTCAAAAATCCCATTTGTAGCCCCGTGATAGATAGCCCTATAGATCGCCACAGTGAAATCGGATCGTTCCGGGACCCCCAAAAATACATCGAAAACGACACCTAAATCGTTCCCATAGCCAAAAACCTTCAAAAACCCCTCCCTTAGCCCAATTTTAGCCCCACAGCGCCCCACGGGATTGGGCGATCAGGCTGAAAACCTTGAGGGCACAACTAGATGGTAAACCAAGTAAGTATTTTGTCAAAATATCAGATTTTTTAATAAAATTTCCTACTGCCCAAAACGGCCCGGACGGCGGATGGACATTTCGGTTTTGGAATCTAGACGTCTTGAAACGGATAATGTCAAATTTTGAGGCCGATCGGAGTCGTCGACCTCCGTCGCGAAAACAGGTGTATTATTCGAAGATAAATAAATAATAATAATAAACCAAAAGTCACAAAATGTATACCTGCGTAGCGTTTGGTTAGTTAAGAGACCCCACAAAATACAACAATTTAATGGTTGTATGCCCAAAATTACTCAGAAATCGACGCTTCATTCGACCTCCTGACATCCATCCTTCAAAAGCGATGTATGTAGCCACACACGTCCATGGTGCGGTCCGGTGGGCCTTAGACCTTATTATAGATCCTACGTCCAAAGATACTTCGGAAATAACCCCCCACTCGACCCCGAGGCCAAAGACCTTACATAACCCCTCATGTTACCCTTTTTAGCACTACAGAGCCCCACCGTGTACTGGAAAGGTTCGAGGCCCCTAATAAATCGAGTCTACGTCGAACATTACTTCGAAAATGACACCTCATTCGACTTTCCAGCCCAAGTCCATCAAAAACCCCATTTACAGCCCCATAAGTTGTAGATTTTTTTTCGTTTCACTTTCCTTCCTGTGAATTTCAACTGTGTTTTTCGAGCATATCTGTAGATCATAAAACAGATGTTTTTCGAGCATATTTGTTGATTTTATCGAGCATATCAATCCGAGCCCTAGTCATCACTTTACATCCTTGTACCCCCTTGGACCTCCTGCATCGGACTTGGACTTGACTCGTTTTCTTCTTTCAAGAGTGTTGACCAAGCAACTTATATTTCATGCTGAGAATCAGGACGGTGCTGAATGCGAATGTCTGGGTGAAAACTGGGCACAACGAAATAAAATTTTATCGCTCAAGGAACAGATGGTTTTTTACTCCAACCGCCATCTTGAAGCCGCTTAAGATCGCCTCATTTGATTACCAACTTCTAATTTTCACTTCCCAACTCCCCCCGCTCGCCAGATGTCTTTCATTCGCTTTCGATCTACCTCCAGGTGCACCCAACTACCTGCATCCCTTCTATTCGGCTTTATTGCTCTCATCCCACACATACCCCTCCACCTCTCTTGTGGTGTTTCTTCAGCTACATTTCGCCCGTTTATACGGGGGTTTTCTCATCCGAGCTGACTCCCGATTAATCGCTTGAAACTTTAAACTTTCCCCGTGTGATGAGCTCGAGTCAAGCACACTTTGAAACATCACTCCGCTCCGAGTATATGAAATCTGCTACCCCTTGTTTTAATTAGTCGTCGGTATCGCTCGCTTGAAAGTTTCGTGTGAGGGATTAGGTTCACGTGAAATAAGCTGGTTTGGGAGTGATTCCTGAATGTTTCATTGAAATTGTTAAAAAGAAAACGTTGCCGCCTGTGGGGTGTATTGCCGCTTGTCAGAGATATGTGCCACAATGTCAGAGGGACGCCGCCGGTAAATAGTAAAGCAGGTGATTGGGTGAGGGGGCGAGGGAAAGTGAAGGAGGGCAGAGAGAGCGGAGAAGCAGGTATGCTTGGGCCTGCGATGGACGGACGAACACATTCTGCAAACCCCTTCAAACTGCAAGACCCTTGGAAAAAACACATTCTGTTAAAAAAAAAAAAAAAAAACCCTGGAAGAAACAAAACCTGACTTTTGTGAGACAGGGGAAGAGTTTCAAAACCTGAATTTAAATCGGTGTGTTTGTTGGGAAGTTGCAGCCATTGCGTCTGAGTTCACTATTTGTGTGGGAGGAGATGACAGGCAGTTCCAGGAAGGTTTCCCAGGTTTTACGATCGAAATAAGTTCCTAGTTCTACATCCTTGGAAGTAGGAATGTCAAAAAAGTATCGTTACTTTTATATTCTTTTTCCCCCCAAATTATCGGAGAATCGATTCAAAATTTCGAGAATCGGTCTGATTCTTTTCATTTTTAAGGAAACTTTTTTGACAGTCAAGACAACCATTTTTGATAAGTCATTCACCAGATTATTGACAAATTTTGTCAATAGAAGTTACTGGTAAATGCGCTCCGACTCGTTTCGAAAATCTTGAATTTAATTCGAAGAAGTATCGATTTAAAAAAAACGAAACGATTGTCTTAAAATAATCGATAAATGAATTCAAATTCTTGAAAAAGTCGATACTTTCATGGAAAATCAATACGATTTCCATCATCAACGATGATCATTTCAAAATTCGAAACAGTAACGATTCTTTTGAGAATCTTGATTATTTTATGAAAAATCGATACGATTCTTTTCAAAAAGAGAAGGACTCGGAGGCAGAAGGTGCTTCCAAAGTGTTTTCACTGGAGACATCCAGCTAAGACTAACCTCCAGAACCGTCGGAAGAGAAGACCTTGTTCTCAACGGTTTCGGAACTGGTGGAACTGCTGGGGGTCCCAAGGACTTAGCTGTTTTACAGTCTGCTCTGCCACCGCCAGAGCCGGCGTTCGATGGAAAATACAACGGGATTCGAGAACCGTTGAGCCGCTACAGTCAATAAAAAGTGATCCCTTGAGATTGCTGTTTGTGGGTTGTTACTCAGAACCCCTGACTCTGTCATATGGTGAAGAGGTAGCCCCCCTCCCCTTTTGTACTGATGGATAGAGTAAGATCCCCTGCACAACCTATTTTGAGAGGTAAACTTACTACACTTAGCACCAAATCGTTGATACATCCATCTTTTATTGCATCATCATGCCGCGGTATACCTCGAACATTCAGTTCCATGTCAACTGCGTTGTACGTGCCGAACAAGTCAATACCGGTACCTGGAACAGAACAAATTGAAAATTAGGATGGAAGTAAACCCAACTGGCGAATACAGGATTTGATTGAGAGGCGTTGCATTGCTAGACTAATTCCGACAACTTCCAAAACTGCTCTTAACCGCACTTGTACCTGTTTCAATTTAGTTTCCACTCCTAACACCGTCATAATCAAATCCCTCCAACTCGCCCGTGTTGTTCTAACTTATCCCTCAACTTGCCCGCCCTTCGTTAAAAGCCGTGTGATTCACTTATTCCCATCAATAACAAAAGCCCCTTCCGCTCCGTTTGGAGGCACTTGAGCGCTTCACCCCCTGCGTCTTAGGAAGTTTCGGATTGGGGGAGCGTCTCCGAAGATGGTTTTGTTGCTGAATCTGCTCATCTTCGAGAGAATAATCCCCCGAAACGGGTCTCCCTCACGGAGGTCGTAAATAATCACAATGCGCCACTACGTCAAGATTCGTTAAACATTAGTCATAGGGATATGATGCCGACCGTGGAAAATCAATGAGCCACACACAAGAAGGGAAGATTGAAATCGATTTTGAGAGACATTTTGTAGGCTGTTCGTGTCAAATGCGCAATATGGTGCTGGCCAAGCGAATTCATTAAAAAATGAAAGAAATTAGGAAGCGATTATATCTAACCATTTTTCATTTTTTTGGTTTAAAACGATTAAATGAAAACCTACACTTTTCCCACCCAAGAGATTTTGCTGATATTGTTCGCTCAATGCTGTGAATTCGCCGGACATAATTCGCCTTAAGTACATGTTTTGGGAAACACTCGGCAAGAGGCTCCCCCTTTACCAGAAAAGAGCAGAAATAGCTTCTGGTCACGGCACCGTCGACAACCACCTATCTATTAACCGGCTCCCTTTAACCCGCTATTTACGAGGGCATCCGGTCAAATACGAATGATTTACAGCTTTCGGTATCAGATCCCGTTGACGGCCTTGGTGGATACACGTTACTGGCCAGGAGGAAGCTTCGGCCGAAAATTAATTCGCATTGTTGGGTTCCCCGTCGGCGTGACAATCCGTTGAAATGTGGGTCGGTCCCACGAACCCCGAGGCAACGCGTGTGTAGTAAACAGTGGATATATTGTGGGTCGAAGAGCCTCCGTGTTTGATGCTCAAGGCACGACCCGAGATGGACTTGGAAGCAAGTGTTTGAACTGCTTCAAATAACCTCTCATAAGTCATCCACTTCTAATGAACGGATTCCCACAAACTTTGCAGCCTTTTGGGAACTCGTTCTTCACTATTATTTGACTACAACTTTGAATACAACTTCTATCGATATAACTTTCTTCGTAGAATACATATTTTCCCTGATTTTGAGGTCCAAAGTTGACCAAAAGTTAAAATTTCACTTTTTTGGAAAAATGAGACATTTTTGCAAGGCTGTATCTCAGTAACTATTAGACCTACAGAGCTGCATTTGGTCTCATTTTGTAGCAAATCTTATCTACTTTAAATACGTTTATAGTAGAAATTCACGAAAAACTCATAGTTTCAAAGTTATAGCGAAAAAACCAGAGTAAGTGCAAAAATTTCGAGGTTTTTCGAGTGCTACGAAAGAAGCACATGGTTTTCATTCCTGCAAAATTGGATTTAGACTTCCCTAACAGTCCCAAACAACATACCAAAAAATCAGAACTAGCCGTTGACTTGCGATTTTAATGTACAATTTGACTGGCCTACAAGGTTTTCAGTCCCATCGTTCTAACCGGTGGGGATAAAAAGGGGCTACAGGGTGGCTTTGTGAAGGTTTTTGACAATGGTGTCGAGTGAGGTGTTTTTTTACGTCGAATCCATTAGTTGGGGTCTCTCATCAGTCAAAACACTGCACAGGAATACACTTTGGTCTATTAACAATATTTTATTGACATTGAATTAATTTTTACGCAATTTACGCAGTAACTGTATCATCGTTTTACAGGTGCAAGCAGCGCTGGCCGACATCGCTCAAAGCCAACTGGAAATGCAGAACCTCTCGGCCAAAAACAATAACTAATGCACTTTCAATTTGTACAAAGATGTCACATTGTTTCTTGATGCGTAGATGTAAGTTCTTTTTTTTTACATTTTTACATTGGGTAAGTCCACCCTGCATAAGAACTTACAACAAAATGATGAATGTTAAAATTATGATTATTCAGTGAGACATTCAAAGCTGATTCCTCGATTTTATATTGTTTCATTATTATTCATTATTCAATTTTAAAATCTCGTATTTTCTGACTTGTCTGCCAAGTCGCAACCCAAATTAGGGAGAAAAGTGTATTAAATTTTAATTTGTATGGAACTGTATAATAATATTATATATATATTATATATTTTTACCAAAGCTATGGGAGCGATTTTTGTTGTCCTCAATTGAGGCTAGAGTACGTAATTATTGCTTATCCTTATTGCTAATCTGCTGGAGAACTTTCAGAGAAAGTGAAGTGGTTGAGCAACTAGCGGAGGAGTTTTGGTTTATAGTTCTTGGAATAATACACGTATTAGAGACACTTAAACGGTCGCCCGAGACGATAGGAAAAATCGGGGTATTTTTAGGGCTTACCGTTTAGTCAGAGTAGGCGATTGACATACAGACAGACCCACAGACTGAGAATTAGTGGTATAGATTTGAGGCAGAAAAAACAAAATTGAAGATAACATAATTCAAAAGTCTGAAACTAAGCTTCTATCGGCCCTATATATGTGTATACACAATCGAGAAGGAACACTGACATAGCCTGTAGAGCCTAATTTTACAGCGAAAATCCGTTAACAATATCACCTAATGCATGTACAAAATTTATGTGTGGCTTAACTGTCCAACCTTAAATTATAATTAAATTAGCAGGGTACATCCAATAATATCCACAAGGAGTGTCAACAATATTCGGTGCATCCCACTCCCCACCTCAATAAGTTTTATGCACGTATTTGTGGTGGGGAGTGGGATGCGGAATATTTAAATTCATTATTTTAATACTCCGTTTCGTCATTCATCATAATATGCTCTCATATCAGTTTTCAACAGCATAAACTACCAACTTTTGTTCCATTGTGCCAGAAAACAAGTTTACACTGTTCACGTTTGAGTGGCCGTACATATTGAAAATATGGATCCTGGACAAGTTTACTCTGTCCACGCTTTCTTGGCAGCTCAACTACCTGAGGCGACCCTCAAGTCCGGCAACGCAGTGCTGTTTGAGCTCTGTGTCAGCTTCTATAAGCCAATAAGCCGACTCGGCTTAGGATGGTCATTATTTCAATAAAAATCAAATTCAGGGGAAATTTTTTTGGAAAGGACAGGTATAAACAGAACATGCTTGGTCGAACCTGAAAAAATTTCGAATTTCCATCACGACTAGTAGGTACGGCAGTGAACATCTTGTGACATAAATTCACCCTAAATTTTGAAATGATCAAAATATTTTATAACGAGTTCATTTCGAGGGTATTCCCTCATACAAACACTAATTTGCTCCACGTTACGGAGAAAACGTTTAAACACTGTCGAATATTGTGATCTTTGGTCTCATTCTGTCAGACATTTTAAGAAGAACCCAAATTCGTTAACAGACGTTGTAGCATACATAGCTGATACGATTTCGTTTAATGAAGGGGGTCATAATTTGGGGTTGAAAGTCGTTAGTTGGTCGGTCCGAACGCCTACTCTTGGCGGGGGTCAGCGGGGATTTTGACCTGGGCAACCAAGAAAAGAGGGCTACTGAGCGACGAAAAAATCAAACTGTTTTGCAAACTGCTTGAATGTTTCAGATTCTAGGATGGTAGACTTGCTTGCCGTAATAGGCATAAAATTCATTGCGAAATTCCATACCGAGAAAACACGGTATGGACGTAACGCAAGGAAGGACGCATGCGAGGCAACTCCTCTACCTCAAGACAAGTTTTGCCAATGATGAAAGAAAACCATTTTTATTTAAAAATTGCTACTTGGTATTGGTGAGATACTATTGGGAGCGTTTAGATGCCGATGCTTTCTCATACCATTATCTCCTTCTTTTTTGGTTTATTATTATTGGAATAATATAAGTTACAGTTGTATTAAACATAGGTGTGTATAATACATAGGTCTATGTAATCGCGACGGAGGTCGAAAATTCTGATCGACCTCAAAATTTGACATTATCCATTTCAAGAGGTCTACATTCCAAAAACGAAATGTCCGTCCGCCGTCTGCACCGTTTTGGGAAGGAATATTTATTTATTTATTTTTTTAAAAATAAATGCCCTTGGAAGTTACACAATTCCCCCCCTCCCACCTTCTTTGCGAGGAAAAAATTCATCCCAATCCTGATCTTCTATTACTAACGGTGTCTAATTAATTTCCCATCATACAAAATTTTTTTTTTACAAAAACATTTTTTAATTAGAAAATAATCCCCCCTTTTAGAATAATAAACCCTTGTGTAAAATTTGCAGCGTTTTTCAGGACTGATAGAGCGGGATAGATGCTCAGTTTTCTTTGGTCAACACAACTCTTGAGTATACATGAAAAAAACGCTGCAAATTTTACACAAGGGTTTATTATTCTTTGATATAGGTTACTTGTGCAGAAATTTAATTCTGTTAATGAAAAACTTTTTTTTTAATTTTTTTTTTTTCAAAAAACGATTTTTTTGATTTTGTTTTTTCAAAATGTTTTTTCAAATTTTGTTTTGTTTTTTACTTGAAAAATATTCGACCTCCTGGGATCTTTCAAAAATCCCATTTGTAGCCCCATGAAAGCCCTATAGATCGCAACAGTGAAATCGGATCGCTGCGGGACCCCAAAAAATGGATTCTACATCCAAAAATACTTCGAAAACGAAACTTGACTCGATCCCATAGCCGAAAGCCTTCGAAAACCCCCTTCTGTAGCCCCATTTTAGCCCCATAGCGCGCCACGGGTTTGGGCGATCGGGCTGAAAACCTTGCGGGCACAACTAGGTGGTAAACCGAGTATTTTGTCAAAATTTCAGATTTAAAAAAAATTCCTACTGCCCAAAACGGCTCGGACGGCGGACGGACATTTCGGTTTTGGAATCTAGACCACTTGAAACGGATAATGTCAAATTTTGAGGCCGATCGGAGTAGTCGACCCCCGTCGCGAAAACATAGGTGTATTATTCCGAGAATAATAAACCAAAAGCAGCCAACTAAACGTGATTCACAGGTTTTCTCAGTAAACCCTTAAAACTTCTCATGAAAATTACAATCTGCTAATAATCTCATGTAATAAAGATTTTCATGCCATACCCCATTTCCTTAGTTCACTTGAAAATTTATAGCGAATATTCGTGAGGATGAAAGCGGCGGATAAATCAAATTTGAACGGGTTTTATAATGAGAAATGCATTTCGTGACATGTGAGATCGCGTGCTCGACATGTGACGGCTGGAAATTAAGTTCCGCCTGAATTGAACGTTCAAGGTTTTATGGTCATTCATAAAATTCTCCGGTTAAGGAATGCAATACCCGGCCGACGATAAAACGGCATTTTCAACACTTTTCCGCGGCATAAACCTGATCGTTATTTCTTCTATTTCGGGGCGTCAGGGAAATGAGGATTAATAGTGGAAAATACCGCTATAGCATGCCGAACATAAATGGATAATTTCATTGGGGCCGAAAGGCTGAGTGGGGGCGATAAATCCCAAGAAAAGGAAGATTAAATATCCCGGTTTATGTCGAGACTTTTGGGTTTCAGGGTAAAGTGAGAAGGGAATGTAGACGGCCGCAATAATCCACCCCGAAGAATCGCCCACTTCAGGAGCGGGGGTGAAAAAAAGAAGGAAAAACGGGTCTAAAAAGAGTGAGCACCCATCGGAAAACACTCGAAAAAGAAGTAATAATTTATGGGCGGGACGTGAATTTGTTTCGGTCTTTTTCCTCGGCTGATGGCAACGGGGAAAACAAGACCGTCGGCGGGCAAATGTAGCGCAAGAGGGGAAAGCGATACATTGTTTTTCGCCGTGCATGTCAATAAGACCGTGCAAATATAGAACGTCCCCACAACCCCGAATGCCGTAAATCAGAAAAAGGAGCTTTTATCGGAGAATTTTTCGAAAGAGGGATGCCTGAGGATTCGGGAGCCCCTTGAAATTTATCGTTTCATCAAGGAGAATGAAGCGAGAACGTAAAACGTTAGTGTAATTTAGGAGCACCTGATTAACATCGTGCCACGAACCGTGCCACTCAATCCGTACATATCAGTGACGTGAGAGCACATTTTGCCATGGACGTGACAAATGTTTCACTGGCATCCAAAAACTACCGGGAGGTACGGTTGACACGGATGGCGCTAAAGATGGCAAACAGTGCTCTCACGTTGCTGATTGACCTTACAGTAGGTAGTACCGGTAGCACTGATAGTGCCGTATCTTTCAATTGAAGGGTCGTGGGGAAAAAGGATCAAACTCCATTTTTAGGCCGAATTGAGATAGGCACGCCATCTTGTAGCTTGGGAGGAGTAGAACCGAAGGCCTGTTTCACTTCTGGGAACAAGGGTCGCATTAACACGGTTTCATGCGAAAACTAATACGAGGCTCCGGGGAAAAAGGATCAGATTCCGAGCGCTCGTAGGGAAGAAAGATCAATGTCCAATTTAAATACCCTCTTCCCCCTTCTCTGTATGCCATTTTTTGCGGATAATTTTTCTGGAGATGTCACTAAGGTACGATACCCTAGTGAATTGTCCAAAGTGAATAATGAGAGTTAAATAAACAATAGGTGGTTATAACATGGTGATATAATAATAATATTATTATGGTGACAAAGTACGTGAAATCACCCCCACAAATAAGACTATTTGTGGGGAAAAAAGATCAAAGTCCATACCTTCTTTGAAATTTTAAATTATTTCCGGAAACTATCTTCGATCTACGAAATTTTCTTTCTTGTTACTCGAACATAATTAAATTCCCTGTCAGGTGGGCCTAGCAGCTCATTTTTCTAATGCATAGCGTCTGTCTGAAATGACTTCAAACTTTGTTTTTCGATTTTCTCAGAATGAGGAAAAGAGGAATTTGATCCTTTTTCCCCACGACCCTTCAATTCACTGCTACCCGTGATCAGAGAGGTGTGACTGTCCTGCCAGTTGAACTGCAGCTAATAAAGGTGTAAAGTAAAAAACAGCGATCAGAGAAAATCTCTTTTCCAACAAGCAAGTTTTCCAACAACTACCATGTAATGGAATACTGAACTTCCTGCTCAACCCTTTTTCCTTTTACTTTCTTATTCTTTTATTACTAAGGCCACTCAAGTTGATTATTCATGAAAAAACTGCACCAGAGGAAATTTCTAATTATTAAGGGTGGTTTATAAGCCCTTATTGTGGGGAAAGAAAAATCGCCTTTCAGCCTGTACGCCAGAAGAAGGGCCTTTGAGCTTTGAATAGTGATTCCCTACAAATAAAAAGTACAATAACACTTAAAAATACAATACCATAAAACTTTCAAAAAATCTGTATTCCAACAGTGTTTGGACAGATGTGGGACCCTAAAAAAGGAATTCTACGTCCAAAATTACTCGCAAATCGACACCCCATTGAAAGTCTCAATAAATGCAGCCCCTTAGATCCCCACGTTGCAATCGGACGGCTTTGGACTCCGGAAAATTTATTCTACGTCCAAAAAATACTTCGAAAACGACATCCAACTCGACCCTATAGACGAAACCCTTCAAAAACCTTTCCAGTAGCCCCATTTTAGCCTCACGGGTGTGGGCGATCGGGCTGAAAACCTTGCGGACACAACGAGATGGTGAACCAAGTATTTCGACTATATTCAGATAAAAAAAAAAAAAAAAAATCCTACTGCCCATATCAACCGTACTCTTTCGTTTAGACTGTGTTCGGTTCCTGTCTTCAAGTCTCATTCTTGAGTATCTCTCTTTTCAGCCACCACACTTTTTGAAACTTAATCATCCACTTTCCGAATACACCTAAGCAAAATAGGTCGTCGCAGCAGAAGCAACACCGCCTAACCCATTTCGGTCGGAAAATGAAACAGCTTTTACAAGAAACGGGATTTAAATGAAACTGTTAATTAATAAATATGGTACAGTAACATGAATCTATGTTTTAAACGAAACAGTTTTTTTTCACCAGTGAAGTTGGGAAGATGTGGGTTGAACAGTGTTGCTTCTACAGTGACGAGATGTAATATTGTATTATAAATAAAATTTATTTACAATATATAATAACACCTCGTCACTGTAGAATTTTATTTAAGAAATATTTATTAGCCAAGGAAAACGAGCTGAAAAGGAAAACAAAGCTCCAGTACTGAACACCGAACTGACGTTTCCCATAAAAAAGGGCGGGTAACACCTGACGCAAAAACAAAGGGTAGGTATAAACAAATCAATTCGGGATTTCTTCCTGAAACTTGGTACCCGCATAGGAACAATCATGGCGGATCGATTTTCGCATTCCTTGCAGGAAGGGGTATATAAGCTTATAAACCCTTATTACACGGAACTCCTCAATTGTTTTGCTATTTCTATGCTCTGGGACTGTCAAAGGAAATGAACTGCCCGAAACGTCGGCTTCTAGACTGCAGACTTTGCTTGATCCCTTTCCTGATAACATTAAATGTTGGCTTCACCTGTGGGTTGATACCTTTTCTAATACCATGAGCTTGAATGTTTATTTTCTCAACTCACGTGTGGACTATTTTCCCGAAAATATGAGAGTGATTTAGAGTGAAGAACAACCTTTCCTCCAAGATATGAAAGAAATGGATAGAAGACATCAAGGAAGATGGAGCATTTAAGTGATGGCTGGCTACTGTTGGATCATGCACATGGGGAGGGGGAGGTGTTGTTCCTACGAATGTAAAATTTGCTCCCCCCCCCCCACCATCTAATGATGCTTTCGATTCAGAACGTTTCAAACCATAGTTTGAAAGGTGCACTTGCATATAAATTTCAACTCTGAAAACGCTGTTCGGCGTGAAACCAGCCTTCGCGACGTCATCCATGTCAAACTGGAGTGGGATGCGTGACGTCAGGGAGATCGTCATCTGCACCGGATCGTTGTCAACTGCACTTTCGATCAACTGCACCCCTGTTTACAAACCTATCGACTGCACTTACGATTGACTGCACCGCTCTGCATGGGAAATTCATAATATAGATTCATCGTAAAAGTTTTAATAATGCTAGGTATAAGATTTCATTACATCCATCGTCAAAGTTACGTCACTTTTATCAGTGCACACTATCATGGCGACAAGCGACTTTTAGCAGATGGAGACGAGAAATTTTTCCTTCCTTGAAGTTGGCCATTGTTTGTCGTAGAATCTGTCGCCTTCTTTCTTGTCGGGAATTTCGCGGAGTTTTGGGATCACCACAACTATTCATGATGACGTATGTGTCCGTTTGCATCACAACAGTTCGTCGTTCGGTCGGATGTGAGTTCATCGGCTGCCCACATAGTCGGCGGAAATTTCGCATGCGAGAATATGTAATTGTCAGTAAGATAATCGCAGAAATCAGCCACTTTGGGGTTTATGTATGAGGGACACACGGACATAAGGTCCTCTACAAAACTGTCTTCAATTTGATCCGGGGGTAGTAGTGGGAGTCCAAACACCAGCTTCAACCATTCACCGACTTCGTTGTTTTTTTCCTTGTACTGCGCTGAGAGACCATATCGCTGTATTGCTCGCCACCATGACTGGGCGAGGTGAAATCTGCAACCAGTGATCTTCGCTTGTGCACACGATGGGGTATTCCCATGGGAATACATCGTCTTTCATTTGGGACCGAATCAGCTTCGACGGGCGTTCACTCAGCGAAGACGTAGCCTTCCTTTTCAACGAGTTAGAAAAATTTTCCTTTTTTAACGTCGTATCGCTCACCAATGCATGATTGTGCCCTCCTTCTTCCTTGATGACTTCCGAAGAGCTTTCAGGAATGTATATTCTCGCACCGCAACACCTTCTACAACAACGCCACTTGTTACAGTTCAAGTATTCTACAAAACTGCACTTGTAGAATTTGAAGTTTTTATAAACTGCTAACTCGAGATAACAGATCGACGGTGCAGTCAATCGTTGACCCTTGACTACCTGAAACAGAAACAAGTGCAGTCGATACAATTCATTATCGCCTAATGACAGCTTACGGTGCAGTCGATACTCACCCTGACGTCACTCACTCTCTTTGTGGAAACAATAACGAAATTCTAAGAAGACCAGTTGAAATTCTTTCAAGAGAAACACATTGAGATTTTGGGAACGGTAGTTCGACGGTTGCAACGCTGAGCGCATTTAGAACTCAATACCTGTTCAGTGTACACATCCAGTGGCCACGGTTTGGCAATTACTGGCGGTTCGGCTGGGATACAAATGCCTTCCTGTCGCAGATGAGGGGGATATTGGAATTGAGTTTGCTCACCCCGAGGGGTAAAAAGAGTGGACTCAGCGACATCCAATAGCCGCCGAGCTAATTCCAACTCGGCCACTATACGGTCCGCACTACACGTCAAATTGGATTGGAACCTAGACGGTTTTTTTCAGCTCTGGAGACATGACGTGGTAGATCCAGAAGGGATTTCCGATGGATGAGAAGAGGATCTGGAAGATTTGGAAGAAATGAAGAAATCCGAAGGTTGGGAATCAAAGTTGGGCCAACGCTTCAGACGAATCCAGAGTGTGACGCTTCCCGTCAAAAAAGCTAATCGTGAAATGAAGTCATTGATAGTCAACATGTGTTATCGTTATGGAGAAATACATTTTGTCATTTGACGAACCCCTTTTCGAACCCGACGTCAATTCATTAATATTTATGATGTCGAGGGGATCCGTAGGCAGTGACAAGGGAGGGTTCGGAAGCCTACGTGTCATCTCAAATCCTGTCTCTAGCGTCTCCCTTTTCGCCCTCGACAATGTTATCAGACAGCTGCGTTCGGATAGCATCTACCTGCGGTCTTGTTGTGCCCCACGTAAAAGATTCGAGTCTATTCACATCCAAACATCACAAGGGGGATGGAGAACTTGGGTGGGAACCCGTTGAATAATTATCACTAAGTCCCCGACTCCCTCTGCCGTTTCAGTGATTATTACATCGTCCTTAGGGTTACGCCCCGCGCATACCGTCACCTTTGGGATGCTGATAAGATCGCAAACTGGGGAGCGTTAGATGACAACAGAATATACCCTTTCATGTTACTAGAAGACATAATATTTATACCTACGTGCTAGCGTTAGATGACAACAGAATATACCCCTTCATGTTGTCGAAGTTGCAATATTCATTACGACATTAATGAGTAGGGAAACGCTGATTTGAAAAACCAGTTAAAAAAATCCGATTTGGGCGAGTTGAGCTAAAATCGATATACTTGTACAGCACCAAGCCTACAAAAAATCACCAAAACCAAACGGACTGGTTTGTAAGTAAAGTTACTGCAACATTAAATGCAACTGATGCTCACATCCAGCCACTTCAACAAAGACCTAATTTGAAAACAATTAATTTACAAGTCTGCTTGTTTCTGGTAAGAACACGCGGTTCTTCCACGAAGCGGTCGGCTGTATAATTCCGTTTTTTTTTTTTTTTTTTTGTTTTGTTTTTTTAAAGAACGACCTTTATCTTGGTAATGAGCCTAAAAGGCTCATCAATTTTTTCTCGCGTTGAAGAAAGTCCCTCGAGAGTGTTGACTAATTTCCCCTTCTTTGTTTTCTCGCGATACGACTGCTGTGGAATAGGAATAGCCAGGATTGTTGAAAGGAATGAATGTGCGTGGTTGGAAAAGCGCTGTAAATCGTGTTTATGTAAACATGGGTTTGCAATTATCACTAATCTAACATTACTGTACTGAGTTGTAGGACAGGTTCGGTGTCCCGTAAACCGAATCTACGTCAATAATAGCGTGAAAAATGGAACCTCACTCTACCCCATAGAACTCTTCAACAATCCAATATTTATTCAAGACATTTATCGTAGTTTTTAATTAGGAACACCTGCACAGTAAGTAGAAATGGTCGCAGACGAAAGATAATGACTTGGTTCAGCTCATTTTTAATTTCACTTGGGCGTGTGACTTGTGAGGAACTATGATAGACGTTCATCTGTATGTAGGTACAAATTTTACTAGTACCTAGTTGAAAAAATTGCCACGTTCGAAGTGTTATTTCAAGACTTGAAATAACCCTTCGAAGCAAGATTTGAGAATAGGTTTCTCCATACTTATATTCTCGAATCTCACTTACCCCTTGAATTCGTCGGAAAGCGGCTTAGCTGACACAAGTTCTCTGCCAAGGAATTCTGTATTCAACCCACACGTGAACCCTAGCAGTTGAAATTGGCGCGGAGTTATCGAAGCGATGGGTTCTTTTGTGTATTACCTGGCGGAATATGAAAGCCGAATAATCTTTTTCCTATTTGAAACTATCCCACGGGAGAAAATTACTTCGGTCCAGAAGTGGCACTTTGTTGAATGCTGTCCGGAGTAAAATTGAATTGAAATCTTACAGCAGGAAAAACAATTCAAACTAACCAAAGGGTGCCCCAACTATAATTTTCTCTTTAAAGATGGGATAACAAGAAAAATGAACCCAATTCCAATTTTTTCACATCCACAAGAACCTCTGATTTAGGTATGAAGAATGACACGGACCACTCCCGGAGGCTCGGCAGGAAGTTATTGGATCGGGGAAATTAACGACCACTCGGCCAAAGACGTCCCTGTTGAGTTTACAATTTTCCCAGACATCATACAACAAATTTGCCGGAAGAAGAAGTCGTGGAAACCTATTTCCGAAAATGTGAGCGTGATACCCAAGAAATAACGGCACTGAATTAAAAACGCAAAAAATAATTCTTTATAAAATTTATAAATAATTAATTTTTTATAAAATTAATGAACAAAAATCATTTAAAAAATTGAAAATGTTTAAAATTGATGAAAAATTTTACTTGCTTTGTATGATGAAAATTTAAAATAGAAAAGTCAATGAATAATTCATTAGGAGTTTCCTTTCAATAATTCATATTCAAATTCTTTCAATAATTCAAAGAATTATTGTATACAATAATTATTATTGTATTCTCGTGACAGGAGTCCCCAAGTTTCACAGGGGTGAAAACGCAACACGCTTGGCAACCATTACGGCGAGCGTGGGGACACGTTTGGCCTCAAGATGAATGGCGCTTTAGGTCACGAAATTACAGGTACCTATCATTGGAGTTTCCAAGGCTTGCCAAGATGGTACCGAGTTTTCCAGAGTTGTCCAAGGCTTGCGAAGCTCGTCCTAAGCTGACTAAGAGTTAGCAAGGCATGCAAATAAGGTGCCAAGTTGGATAAGGGTTTCCAAGGCTTGCCAGGATGATACCAAGCTTTCAGGACCTGTCCAAATCTTGCATAGTTGGTGCCTGAGGGGTTTCATTGCTAGCCAAGATGGTCCCGAGTTTTCAAGGAGCTGGTCCCAAGGCTTGCCAGAATGGCCTCCACGCTTTCCATGCCTGTCCAGGCTGTTTCCAAGGAGGCAATCGTATTAACTTTGTCCAAAACTAGAATCGATCGCCGGAAGTAGATCGCATCTGGAGTGGATCGGAATGCCCCGGTGGACAGACGGGTCATTCTTCGTGTGGCCGATCGTGTTGCCTCTCCAGGCTCCCTTCAGAGGTCTTCGTGCCCAAACGTGTTTCCCCGTCAGCAATAAGTGTGGCAAGTGTACCTACAGCGGCCTTTATTTTTCCTGATTCTTTCTGATCAAAACGAATAAGGACTTTGAGTCAATTCGGTGTAGGTACAGGGGTGTTGAATCCCAACAAGAGGTCAAAAAGGTAACAGGTCACAGTAATTACTGTGATACCGCGATTGACATTTCACCGCAATGACGATTTCCAGGTCGTATCTCTTCTCCATGCTCGCAATCTTTTCCAGATGCGAAGCTTCTATAGGTACCTACTCAATGTCACTCATCACTCTCGCAGTTTCCTCTTTTCCCACCGAATACCCCCCTCCCTTCACTACGCTTCCTATGCCGCATACCCCCCCCCCCCCCCCCAATCCACCATCATTCAACCTCTCAACCCCCGGAATCTCGGCGAAGGTTCTGATATGCAAACGTCGCGGCGATTTATCAGCCTTTGTCGTCGATTGTGTTCTCCGCTTCGGCAATTCGTCACTGTCGCCGAGAGGAAGCCACTATATCTTTCTGGAAGGTTTTCCCTCCCCCCACACATCATGAATATCTGCCGTGGGTATTAAAAAATCAACTTTTTTGTGATCCATTTGATGCTATTCTCAATTAGGATTGCGGCAGGGTTTTGAATTGCCCAGACCGTTGATAGAATCAACTTGACAAAATTCACGATGGATTGGTTGAGGGCTATCTTCAAAAAACGTCACTCTCTTCATTGACGTCCATTTCGTATTATTCCGCACAACTTAACTCCAATGAGAACAAATGAACTGTGAGCTTTCTATTTGGCTTAAATAGCTAAATGAATAGGTGAAATTAGTGAAGGTCCATCCCTGACATGACCTCGCAATCAGTGACGATTCAAGAAAAGTTAATCCATGGGGGCGCTGCCCCCACCTCTGACGGCCCGCACCACAAACCCTCGCAGGTCTGCTCACAAACAAGCTCACCAAATAGAGGCTCCTAACGAAGTTGTTTGGCCGAGGATTACCCCTTCCAGGACAACTCGGCCAACGCCGGTTATGCAGAATGCTATTTTAAGACACGTCAAAACTATCGTGATAGACTGTTTCGGCCAGGAAAAACGTTCTTGGAAAGGACTAATTGATTTTTGACCTCGAAGGGCCCAAGAAAACTTCCAGGAAGTCAACCTGCCAACGATTGTCAATGTGTAAGTAGACACATTTTCCACGAACTCTCCCAATTACGGCTTCATGTTACTCGTCAACGTGACATGAAAATTAAACTCTGCAGTTGAAAACATTACGAGTTGACTAGATAAACATCTAGAAGAACTTCTTCTGCTTCTGAAGCGATTTTTTATTTTTTTTTAACTTTTCAGAAAACCACCTTCAACAATAATATTCTGATATTGCCGTAAAATTCGGTAAGAAGAAAGATCATTCCTGCACTGGTAGCATTATATTGCAATTTGGCCAAATGAACCTGGATACTACTACATTAATGGCATTTTAAGCGCCTCTTTCCCTTTCCGTGAAATGCGTTCAACTCACAGAGGGTTGCATCTTTGCATAATGACGGCAGCAGACGTTCTGACGTATAGCGGTAATTAAGTTAATTCGTATTTGCATTATAATGGCCGACTGCAGGGTGCAAAGGGGTTGTCTTTATAGGCGGAAAATATATAAAATTTCGAACTTTATTTGGGACCCGGCCAAGTTTTTACCGCTATATTTCACTAAGTTCACAATTCTGATTGCAAAAAAGGTTCAGTTCCTTAAAAAAATACAATTGCGTCGGGAACCCTCCGTGAAGGCAGTTTATTTTTATCCTTAGATGCATTGTCTTTCCTCGAGCTAATGGATATTGGCCATTTGTCTTGAGCGCCCAGTGACTGGAATTCCTGGCTCTAAGTGCAGTTACTGCAGTGATGTATCGTTTCTTTTACTTAATTCGAAAGGAAAACAACGAAAATTAACAGGAAGGAAGACGCTAACGTTTCAAGAGAATTCACGAACACTAATAGATTTTATAAGGATTGCGAGAAAATATGAGGCCACCCTCTTCAGCGTAATCCATCCGGCAAATATTTTCTTTTAATTCTTGGGATAATTTGCCTGCACCTTGTTATCCTTAGCTCCCACGAAAAAAACATCTTATCCCTTCCCCAAGATTTTTATCGGATCCCAACTTCGTATTGCGGTCGTTTTACATCTCCTTGATTTATTTCTCAAACTTCCTCCTTTGGGATAGCTTGTAGTAACGAGTCCCTCTCAAAACTCCCGAGTGCCTTCTTACCATTTTACAACTTTTCAACTCTGCTGACTCGCCCATTAACTTCCCGAATTACTGAATGTTGATTATCGAGTTTGAGTCCCGGAATCCGCTAAACTTCGGTCTCTTGAAAACTTGACGCATTCATCATTTCGGAACTCCACTTATTATTCTCCCATCTTTTTCGCTAAGTTTAACGACAAGAAAAAAAAAAACGGGGAGATTTTTCCGATGAATTCGGGTTGAAGAGTTTTGATGGTGTATATTATCCAGTATGTTCGGGTCCTGAGACTGTCGCCGAGTTCCCAACTTTTCAAGGTGTGAACGCCAACTCTTGTTTTTCTCCATTCAACTCTTTCATATTTTATTCATCTCTTTTTCTTGGCAGGGCTTACATTACGAGTTCCCGGCTTGAATAATGCAGCTGGTTTTTCTCTTTCTCTTTGGTGTTGACGTTTTCTGTTTTTCTTGATTGGGTGAAGTTGGTCGGTTGCTACTTTGCGTTGGGTAGTAGTCAGTTCCGCGAAAAGATTCGACGAATGAAAAGTTCGGTTGATTCGAAACTTACGTCTGAGGCACAATTTTTGGCAAACAAGCCGAAATGGGGAGCTTGACGGAATATTTACGCAGTGATTTCGGAGAGTTCATCACATCGCTGATTTACTTGGTGTGAAAAGCTCACTCGCAATATTTCACGCCTTTTGGGAAGCGGAGCAATCGAGAGAGATTAATCGTTCTTTACTCAGCCCCCTAAAAAAGGTGAAGTCAATGAAGGGCTTGGGGCTCCCTTTTCGAAAAGGAGTTGACTAGATTGTTAAAAACCGTCTAATATTCGCCTCCGTTTCAGAATGCTAATAAAGAGGAGCATTTCAGAAGCACCGCAATATCTCACGCGAGGGAAACATTCAATTTCGACCCCCCCCCCCCCCCCCCCCCCCCATCACCAAAGCCTTCAAGACTGTCTTTCCCTCTAATATTTTAAAGTGTATCCGTAAAAAATTGTCCCAGAATAAGCTTTCGTAAACCCTCGTCTGGGAGTACTTACGTAATATCCCCGCGTTTTGAGGGAGGGGAAAAAAAAAACGCTGCAAATTTTACACAAGGGTTTATTATTCTTTGATATACGTTACTTAAGCAGAAATTTAATTCTGTCAATGAAAAAAATTTTTTTTTTTGATTTTTTTGTCAAAAATGTGTATTTTTCAAAAACTCTGTATTTTTTACTCGAAAAATATTTAACATCCTGGGATCCTTCAAAAATCCCATTTTTAGCCCCACGAATGCCCTAAACATCGCCCCAGTGAAATCGGATCGTTCCGAGACCCCAAAAAATGGATTCTACGTCCAAAAATACTTCGAAAACGACACCTAACTCGATCCCATAGCTAAAAGCCTTCAAAAAAACCCTCCCGTAGCCCCATAGCGCCCCACGGGTTTGGGCGATCGGACTGAAAACCTTGCGGGCACAACTAGATGGTAAACCAAGTATTTTGTCGAAATTTCAGATTTTTAAAAAAATTCCTACTGCCCAAAACGGCCTGGACGGCGTACGGACATTTCGGATTTAGAATGTAGACCTCTTGAAACGGATAATGTCAAATTTTGAGCCCGATCGGAGTCGTCGACCCACGTCGCGAAAACATAGGTGTATTATTCCAAGAATAATAAACCAAAACGGTTCGGAATGTCAAATAAACCAGCTCTGGAGAAGGTATGTGTTCAGTTGAGGGGCAAATTTCATTATCGGCCCGAGGAAATGGAGGACAAGTGTAGGCCTCTTCGGCGGCATGTAGGAGAAAACAAAAATACAGATCAGCTCGGGGAAAAAAAATTGGATTACTAACACGTGGGGAAAATGAAGGAATTGAAGGAGATCATAGGTTGACAGTACAAGTGTGGCACCCTCTTCAATCGCGTCGAATTCCGAAATTACTTCGCAAATTACGAGTCGCTCGAGTCTCTGGTCAAATCCTTTCTAAACACCCCCATAGAGTGAAATACTGAGAATTCAATGTCATAATTTCACTGTGCATTCAATAATAATATTATTATGGTCTTTGTTTGGTAACAGGCGAAGCACATGAAAAAAAAATCCGCCGTGGTCCTGAAGAATTTTTTCTGACAACTTGGAACTTCTTAAAGAAAGTTGATTTTACAACAGAAGAAATAATTTTTTCCTGTATTTAAATAAATTAAATAATTATTATTGAATTTATTTAAGAAGGGGGAAAAATAAATTCCCGGATTTTACATTTTGGGAAATATTCTATGAAGACCTAAATCATCCCAAAATTAGGGCATACTTAATGTTCTTAGCGGGATTTTGTGATTGTGTTTTGACTTCGGAAATTTCCCAATTTCGGGAAAAAATTATGGGGTAAGGAACAAGGTCAAAGAGTAGAAGAAATGCGGCCGAACATAGTTGGGTCGTTCCATGAAAATCCACCACTTTTCTGGTCCAGTTCTTTCAAATAAGGCTCCTGGCACTTGGAAAATGTTGATATCCTTATATCTATACTTCTCAAACGCAAATATATGTTGTATTCAATGACCATCATCTGAAGGAGAATATTAGGTTCCTGTTTGTTCAAGGAATAATCATTTTTAAAAGTACCTCCTTGAATTTTTCCATCAAGTGTTCCATCAAGACGTAGCAAGGTCCTTGCTGAATAATATTATGTCTCTGCTGCAGAGACTAAATAATATTATTATTTAGGACCTAAAATAGACATGTCAGTATCTCTATTTTCTCGTCAAACTCTTTATTAGCAACGCACATTTAAGTGACAAGATTCTTAAAAAATTGTCTGATTTTTTCCCCATTTCTAGACCTCGCACTTACTTCCCGCTTTCTATTGTGCCCCTTATCATCGTGTAACACCTCTCCCAACTTTATTAGCCTCCGAGAACTTCCTGCGTCAAAGTGGATACTTAACGAGTAGAAACACAATGGGGGGCCATTACCTCTCGGGTCTTATTATTTTTACCCTCCCGACCCCGGGTAATAGTATCGTGTTTCAAAGAACTTGCCACTTGCCTCCTTGAAGTTACACATACTAGATGCTCCGGCTCGCTTTGCTCGCCTACGCACCCAGCTGGGGGGCTCCGCCCCCCAGACCCCCCGTGGGCCTCGCTACGCGAGGCCGGTGCCTCGCTTCGCGAGGCCGATCGCTTAAGCAGAATTGTGGGTGAATTGCCGCTTGTGGGAGTATTGCCGCCTGTGAGTGTATATTGCCGCCTGTGGGTGAATTGCCGCCCCCCAGACCCTCCCTAGTGGGTGTATTGCCGCTTGTGGATGTATTGCCCACTGTGGTTGTATATTGCCGCCTGTGATTTGGGTGAATCATGGTATGAAAATGATTAGCCGAGCGAAGTAAGGCCCCCTTGTCAAAGTGCTAGTCTATTAGCTGAGCGAAGTAAGTCAAAGTGCTAGTGAAATCAATTTTCAAAAGTCTACTCTCTACCGCCCGAGCGAGGAACCGCCCCCCCCCCCCCCCCCTCCTTGCCATAGTGCTAGTGAAATCAAATCAAATTTGAAAACTCATAGGGAAAAAACCCATGGGGCGATATGGGGCTAAAAAGGTCGAGAAGATGATCAGCTGAGCGAAATAAGACGCCCCTCCTGTCAAAGTGCTAGTGAACTCAATTTTGAAAACTCCACCATCATAATAATAGAATAGAACTACCTATGTGGGTGGCTGAGCAAAGCGAGCTCCCTCTGGCCGAAAACATGATCGGCAGAGCGAAGTAAGCCCCCCTCCCTCCCCTGTCAAAGTGCTAGTGAAATCAAATCAAAACTCACAGTAAAAAACCCGGTGGGGCGCTATGGGACTAAAATGCCTAGGGGGTAGAGTTAAGTGTCGTTTTCCAAGTATTTTTGGGGAAGACCTATGGAGCTTTCATGGGGCTATACGAAATTAGACCCCCTGTCAACGTGCTAGTGAAATCAAATTTCCACCATCAATAATAATAGAACTACCTATGTGGGTGGCCGAGCAAAGCGAGTCCCCTGGCCGTTAAAATGATCGACTGAGTGAAGTATGCCCCCCCCCCCCCTCCCAACCTATCATAGTGCTAGTGAAATCAAATCAAAGTTGAAAACTCACAGGAAAAATATGGGGCTAAAATGGCGAGGGGGTAGAGTTAAGTGTCGTTGGAAGGGAGGGGGTTGAAGGAGGGGAAAACGGAAAAAATCCTTGAGGGCGCTCAACCTATCTCAGAACGTAGAGCATTTTTGAATTTCTAGAGATTTTCAAGAATATTATATATATTAGTGATATAGATTATTTATAAGGGTCTTGCGTGATCGCTCGTACATAAGTAAGGACCCCCTGTCAAAGTGCTAGTGAAATCAAATTTGAAAACTCCACCATCAATAATAGGAGAACTACCTATGTCGGTGGCCGAGCAAAGCAAGACCCCTCTGGCTAATAAAATAATCGCCCGAGCGAAGCAAGACCCCCCCTGTCATTTGAAAAGTTTGAAAAAAGCCTCCCCTGGCTGGTAAATTGATCGGCCGAGCGAGAAACACCCCCTGGCAACGTGTCAAATTTGACAACTCACAGGAAAAAAAAACCCTGGGGTGCCATCAATAGTTAGTTGCTCGCCTACGCACCCAGCTGAGTAACCCTAGTGGGGTGCATAGCATCGATGGACACGTTCATAACCCTGCATCAAGGTCAACTGCTCCTTCAACATCAACCCCCCTGGCTTCAACATCAAGTCCCCTGGCCGTTAAAATGATCGGCCGAGTGAAGTATGCCCCCCCTCCCACCCTGTCATAGTGCTAGTGAAATCAAATCATAGTTGAAAACTCACAGGAAAAATTTTTATTTTATTTTAATTTTTATTTTATTTTTATTTTAATTTTTTTATTTTTATTTTTTAAATTCAATTAAATTCAATTTTTCGATAATCGATTCAGTTTAAATCGATCCTACTTTTCTCGATAATCAATTTCCACCATCAATAATAATAGAACTACCTATGTGGGTGGCCGAGCAAAGCGAGTCCCCTGGCCGTTAAAATGATCGACTGAGTGAAGTATGCCCCCCCCCCCCTCCCAACCTATCATAGTGCTAGTGAAATCAAATCAAAGTTGAAAACTCACAGGAAAAATATGGGGCTAAAATGGCGAGGGGGTAGAGTTAAGTGTCGTTGGAAGGGAGGGGGTTGAAGGAGGGGAAAACGGAAAAAATCCTTGAGGGCGCTCAACCTATCTCAGAACGTAGAGCATTTTTGAATTTCTAGAGATTTTCAAGAATATTATATATATTAGTGATATAGATTATTTATAAGGGTCTTGCGTGATCGCTCGTACATAAGTAAGGACCCCCTGTCAAAGTGCTAGTGAAATCAAATTTGAAAACTCCACCATCAATAATAGGAGAACTACCTATGTCGGTGGCCGAGCAAAGCAAGACCCCTCTGGCTAATAAAATAATCGCCCGAGCGAAGCAAGACCCCCCCTGTCATTTGAAAAGTTTGAAAAAAGCCTCCCCTGGCTGGTAAATTGATCGGCCGAGCGAGAAACACCCCCTGGCAACGTGTCAAATTTGACAACTCACAGGAAAAAAAAACCCTGGGGTGCCATCAATAGTTAGTTGCTCGCCTACGCACCCAGCTGAGTAACCCTAGTGGGGTGCATAGCATCGATGGACACGTTCATAACCCTGCATCAAGGTCAACTGCTCCTTCAACATCAACCCCCCTGGCTTCAACATCAAGTCCCCTGGCCGTTAAAATGATCGGCCGAGTGAAGTATGCCCCCCCTCCCACCCTGTCATAGTGCTAGTGAAATCAAATCATAGTTGAAAACTCACAGGAAAAATTTTTATTTTATTTTAATTTTTATTTTATTTTTATTTTAATTTTTTTATTTTTATTTTTTAAATTCAATTAAATTCAATTTTTCGATAATCGATTCAGTTTAAATCGATCCTACTTTTCTCGATAATCGATTCAATTTAAATCGATTCATTTAATTTACATCCATTTCCGTCTGGGAGACCTTGCGCATAGACCTCGGGAGCGCCCCTTAAAGGCTGATGTACCACCCGCTCAGAGTGATGAGTGAGGGCGGGGGGGTATCGGCATTTGGTAAGCCGAGCAAGAATTCACCCGACGGCTCGCCCGACCCGCGATTTAACGAAAACTGCAAAACTGAAATCGCCGTCCTGATCCGCTCATTGTCGGAATGAATTTGGTCGATATCTCCTATTAAAATTCGGATCTCTAGGTAGGCGTAGGACGAAACGCGGAAAAAATCCGTCTATTAAGGACGGAATAAATCGAAAAAATTAATTCAGCGAATTCGCGCGCGCCAAAAAATTCGCGCAACTCGCTTATCGGACGTAAAATTGGTCGAGGAATCCGAATCCGATGAAAAAAATAGGGGTTCCCATTTGAAATAAGAAAGTTGATGTCAATTGCGCGGATTTGCGCGCATTTTTGGGGGTGCTCAACCCCCCTACAAAGACTTAAACGGTCGCCCGAGACGATAGGAAAAATCGGCGTATTTTTAGGACTTACCGTTTAGTCAGAGTAGGCGATTGACATACAGACCCACAGACAGACAGAGACGATGAGAATTAGTGGTATAGACTAGATGCTCCGGCTCGCTTTGCTCGCCTACGCACCCAGCTGGGGGGCTCCGCCCCCCAGACCCCCCGTGGGCCTCGCTACGCGAGGCCGGTGCCTCGCTTCGCGAGGCCGATCGCTTAAGCAGAATTGTGGGTGAATTGCCGCTTGTGGGAGTATTGCCGCCTGTGAGTGTATATTGCCGCCTGTGGGTGAATTGCCGCCCCCCAGACCCTCCCTAGTGGGTGTATTGCCGCTTGTGGATGTATTGCCCACTGTGGTTGTATATTGCCGCCTGTGATTTGGGTGAATCATGGTATGAAAATGATTAGCCGAGCGAAGTAAGGCCCCCTTGTCAAAGTGCTAGTCTATTAGCTGAGCGAAGTAAGTCAAAGTGCTAGTGAAATCAATTTTCAAAAGTCTACTCTCTACCGCCCGAGCGAGGAACCGCCCCCCCCCCCCCCCCTCCTTGCCATAGTGCTAGTGAAATCAAATCAAATTTGAAAACTCATAGGGAAAAAACCCATGGGGCGATATGGGGCTAAAAAGGTCGAGAAGATGATCAGCTGAGCGAAATAAGACGCCCCTCCTGTCAAAGTGCTAGTGAACTCAATTTTGAAAACTCCACCATCATAATAATAGAATAGAACTACCTATGTGGGTGGCTGAGCAAAGCGAGCTCCCTCTGGCCGATAACATGATCGGCAGAGCGAAGTAAGCCCCCCTCCCTCCCCTGTCAAAGTGCTAGTGAAATCAAATCAAAACTCACAGTAAAAAACCCGGTGGGGCGCTATGGGACTAAAATGCCTAGGGGGTAGAGTTAAGTGTCGTTTTCCAAGTATTTTTGGGGAAGACCTATGGAGCTTTCATGGGGCTATACGAAATTAGACCCCCTGTCAACGTGCTAGTGAAATCAAATTTCCACCATCAATAATAATAGAACTACCTATGTGGGTGGCCGAGCAAAGCGAGTCCCCTGGCCGTTAAAATGATCGACTGAGTGAAGTATGCCCCCCCCCCCCTCCCAACCTATCATAGTGCTAGTGAAATCAAATCAAAGTTGAAAACTCACAGGAAAAATATGGGGCTAAAATGGCGAGGGGGTAGAGTTAAGTGTCGTTGGAAGGGAGGGGGTTGAAGGAGGGGAAAACGGAAAAAATCCTTGAGGGCGCTCAACCTATCTCAGAACGTAGAGCATTTTTGAATTTCTAGAGATTTTCAAGAATATTATATATATTAGTGATATAGATTATTTATAAGGGTCTTGCGTGATCGCTCGTACATAAGTAAGGACCCCCTGTCAAAGTGCTAGTGAAATCAAATTTGAAAACTCCACCATCAATAATAGGAGAACTACCTATGTCGGTGGCCGAGCAAAGCAAGACCCCTCTGGCTAATAAAATAATCGCCCGAGCGAAGCAAGACCCCCCCTGTCATTTGAAAAGTTTGAAAAAAGCCTCCCCTGGCTGGTAAATTGATCGGCCGAGCGAGAAACACCCCCTGGCAACGTGTCAAATTTGACAACTCACAGGAAAAAAAAACCCTGGGGTGCCATCAATAGTTAGTTGCTCGCCTACGCACCCAGCTGAGTAACCCTAGTGGGGTGCATAGCATCGATGGACACGTTCATAACCCTGCATCAAGGTCAACTGCTCCTTCAACATCAACCCCCCTGGCTTCAACATCAAGTCCCCTGGCCGTTAAAATGATCGGCCGAGTGAAGTATGCCCCCCCTCCCACCCTGTCATAGTGCTAGTGAAATCAAATCATAGTTGAAAACTCACAGGAAAAATTTTTATTTTATTTTAATTTTTATTTTATTTTTATTTTAATTTTTTTATTTTTATTTTTTAAATTCAATTAAATTCAATTTTTCGATAATCGATTCAGTTTAAATCGATCCTACTTTTCTCGATAATCAATTTCCACCATCAATAATAATAGAACTACCTATGTGGGTGGCCGAGCAAAGCGAGTCCCCTGGCCGTTAAAATGATCGACTGAGTGAAGTATGCCCCCCCCCCCCTCCCAACCTATCATAGTGCTAGTGAAATCAAATCAAAGTTGAAAACTCACAGGAAAAATATGGGGCTAAAATGGCGAGGGGGTAGAGTTAAGTGTCGTTGGAAGGGAGGGGGTTGAAGGAGGGGAAAACGGAAAAAATCCTTGAGGGCGCTCAACCTATCTCAGAACGTAGAGCATTTTTGAATTTCTAGAGATTTTCAAGAATATTATATATATTAGTGATATAGATTATTTATAAGGGTCTTGCGTGATCGCTCGTACATAAGTAAGGACCCCCTGTCAAAGTGCTAGTGAAATCAAATTTGAAAACTCCACCATCAATAATAGGAGAACTACCTATGTCGGTGGCCGAGCAAAGCAAGACCCCTCTGGCTAATAAAATAATCGCCCGAGCGAAGCAAGACCCCCCCTGTCATTTGAAAAGTTTGAAAAAAGCCTCCCCTGGCTGGTAAATTGATCGGCCGAGCGAGAAACACCCCCTGGCAACGTGTCAAATTTGACAACTCACAGGAAAAAAAAACCCTGGGGTGCCATCAATAGTTAGTTGCTCGCCTACGCACCCAGCTGAGTAACCCTAGTGGGGTGCATAGCATCGATGGACACGTTCATAACCCTGCATCAAGGTCAACTGCTCCTTCAACATCAACCCCCCTGGCTTCAACATCAAGTCCCCTGGCCGTTAAAATGATCGGCCGAGTGAAGTATGCCCCCCCTCCCACCCTGTCATAGTGCTAGTGAAATCAAATCATAGTTGAAAACTCACAGGAAAAATTTTTATTTTATTTTAATTTTTATTTTATTTTTATTTTAATTTTTTTATTTTTATTTTTTAAATTCAATTAAATTCAATTTTTCGATAATCGATTCAGTTTAAATCGATCCTACTTTTCTCGATAATCGATTCAATTTAAATCGATTCATTTAATTTACATCCATTTCCGTCTGGGAGACCTTGCGCATAGACCTCGGGAGCGCCCCTTAAAGGCTGATGTACCACCCGCTCAGAGTGATGAGTGAGGGCGGGGGGGTATCGGCATTTGGTAAGCCGAGCAAGAATTCACCCGACGGCTCGCCCGACCCGCGATTTAACGAAAACTGCAAAACTGAAATCGCCGTCCTGATCCGCTCATTGTCGGAATGAATTTGGTCGATATCTCCTATTAAAATTCGGATCTCTAGGTAGGCGTAGGACGAAACGCGGAAAAAATCCGTCTATTAAGGACGGAATAAATCGAAAAAATTAATTCAGCGAATTCGCGCGCGCCAAAAAATTCGCGCAACTCGCTTATCGGACGTAAAATTGGTCGAGGAATCCGAATCCGATGAAAAAAATAGGGGTTCCCATTTGAAATAAGAAAGTTGATGTCAATTGCGCGGATTTGCGCGCATTTTTGGGGGTGCTCAACCCCCCTACAAAGACTTAAACGGTCGCCCGAGACGATAGGAAAAATCGGCGTATTTTTAGGACTTACCGTTTAGTCAGAGTAGGCGATTGACATACAGACCCACAGACAGACAGAGACGATGAGAATTAGTGGTATAGACTAGATGCTCCGGCTCGCTTTGCTCGCCTACGCACCCAGCTGGGGGGCTCCGCCCCCCAGACCCCCCGTGGGCCTCGCTTCGCGAGGCCGGCGCCTCGCTTCGCGAGGCCGATCGCTTAAGCAGACATGTGGGTGAATTGCCGCTTGTGGGTGTATTGCCACCTGTGGGTGTATTGCCGCCTGTGAGTGTATATTGCCGCCTGTGGGTGAATTGCCGCCCCCCAGACCCCCCCTAGTGGGTGTATTGCCCACTGTGGTTGTATATTGCCGCCTGTGATTTGGGTGAATCATGGTACGAAAATGATTAGCCGAGCGAAGTAAGGCCCCCTTGTCAAAGTGCTAGTCTATTAGCTGAGCGAAGTAAGTCAAAGTGCTAGTGAAATCAATTTTCAAAAGTCTACCCTCTACCGCCCGAGCGAGGAACCCCCCCCCCCCCCCCCCCCCACCTCCCTGCCATAGTGCTAGTGAAATCAAATCAAATTTGAAAACTCATAGGGAAAAAACCCATGGGGCGATATGGGGCTAAAAAGGCCGAGAAGATGATCAGCTGAGCGAAATAAGACGCCCCTCCTGTCAAAGTGCTAGTGAACTCAATTTTGAATACTCCACCATCATAATAATAGAATAGAACTACCTATGTGGGTGGCTGAGCAAAGCGAGCCCCCTCTGATCGGTAGAGCGAAGTAAGCCCCCCCCCCCCCTCCCCTGTCAAAGTGCTAGTGAAATCAAATCAAAACTCACAGTAAAAAACCAGGTGGGGCGCTATGGGACTAAAATGCCGAGGGGGTAGAGTTAAGTGTCGTTTTCCAAGTATTTTTGGGGACGACCTATGGAGCTTTCATGGGGCTATACGAAATTAGACCCCCTGTCAACGTGCTAGTGAAATCAATAATAATAGAACTACCTATGTGGGTGGCCGAGCAAAGCGAGTCCCCTGGCCGTTAAAATGATCGGCCGAGTAAAGTATGCCCCCCCTCCCGCCATGTCATAGTGCTAGTGAAATCAAATCAAAGTTGAAAACTCACAGGAAAAATATGGGGCTAAAATGGCGAGGTGGTAGAGTTAAGTGTCGTTTTCCAAGTATTTTTGGGGAAAGAGGAAGTATTTTTGGGGAAATTAAGGCCCCCCTGTCAAGTGCTAGTGAAATCAAATTTGAAATGCCTTCCCTTGATAATAATAGAACTACCTATGTCGGTGGCCGAGCAAAGCGAGTCCCCTGGCCGTTATAATGGTGGACCAAGCTAAGTAAGGCCCCCCTGTCATAGTGCTAGTGAAATCAAATTTCAAAAGTCTTCCCTCGATAATAATAGAACTACCTATGTCGGTGGCCGAGCAACGCGAGTCCCCTGGCCGTTAAAATGATAGGCCGAGTGAAGTATGCCCCCCCCCCCCTCCCACCCTGTCATAGTGCTAGTGAAATCAAATCAAAGTTGAAAACTCACAGGAAAAATATGGGGCTAAAATGGCGAGGGGTAGAGTTAAGTGTCGTTTTCCAAGTATTTTTGGGGAAAGGGGAAGTATTTTTGGGGAAATTAAGGCCCCCCTGTCAAGTGCTAGTGAAATCAAATTTGAAAAGCCTTCCCTTGATAATAATAGAACTACCTATGTCAGTGGCCGAGCAAAGCGAGTCCCCAGGCCGTTAAAATGATCGGCCGAGTGAAGTATGCCCCCCACCCCCCAGGAAAACACAGTAAAAGTATGGGGCTAAAATGGTGAGGGGGTAGAGTTATTGTCGTTTTCCAAGTATTTTTGGACGTAGAATCCCCTGGTGGATAAAATGATTAGCTGAGCAAAGTAAGGCCACCCTGTCAATAATTTGGAAAAAGAATCGATTCTAATAATAATAATAATAAATACTAATAATAATATTTTATAATAATAATACTTTCTAAATCGATTTGATTTAAATCGATTCATATTTGAGAATCGGACATCCCTCGGACGACTTTGCAGGGATGGCCGGGAGATATCGACCCCCCAAAATCCCCCCCGGAGAAGAAAAAACCCCCGCAATCTGGGGGAAAAACCCTGATTTGGCTGCACTGCAAGGGGATGACTGGGAGAGATCTCGTAGACCTTGCGAGCTCCCCTTAAAGGCTGATGTCCCACCCGCTTGGAGTGAAGAGTGTAGAAATCAAATTTGAAAACTCCACCATCAATAATAATAGAACTACCTATGTGGGTGGCAGAGTAAGCGATAAATAAATTTATTTATTTATTATTATTATTATTATTTAGTTGAAGGAGGGGAAAACGGAAAAAATCCTTGAGGGCGCTCAACCTATCTCAGAATGTAGATCATTTTTGTATTTCTCGAGATTTTCAAGAATATATATAAATTTTTTTATCGTGAAATGTACCAATGTCAAATGGCCGAGCAAAGAGAGCCTCCTGGCCGTTAAAATAACAATATAACCTTCAATAACAATAGAACTACCTACCAATGTGGGCAGCCCAGGAAAGCGAGCCTCCCCTGGCCAGTAAAATGATCGGCCGAGTGAAGTAACCCCCCCCCCCCCCCCCCCTCCCCTCGCTGTCATAGTGCTAGTGAAATAAAATCAAATTTGAAAACACAGGAAAAAAATGGGGCTAAAATTTGTTAATAATTTTTTTTTCCGATTCAATTCAACTTTTCGATACTTTTCTCGATAATCGATTCAATTTAAATCGATTCATTTAATTTACATCCATTTCCGTCTGGGTGACGTTGCGCATAGACCTTCCGAGCGCCCCTTAAAGGCTGATGTCCCACCCGCTCAGAGTGAAGAGTGAGGGCGGGGGGATAGAGGGTGTTGAGAGGATGGGAGTGAAGCCGAGCCAGAATTCACCCGACGGGACGGGTCGGTGGCGACGGCCCAGTTTTTTCAAAACTCAACTCGCGCTCAAAATTCACTCGATTTCGAAATGAATTTGGTCGATATCAAGTATTAAAATTCGGATCTCTAGGTAGGCGTAGGACGAAACGCGAAAAAAATCCGTCTATTAACGAAGGAATAAATCGAAAAAATTAATTCAGCGAATTCGCGCGCGCCAAAAAATTCGCGCAATTCGCTTATCGGACGTAAAATTGGTCGAGGAATCCGAATCCGATGAAAAAAATAGGGGTTCCCATTTGAAATAAGAAAGTTGATGTCAATTGCGCGGATTTGAGCGCATTTTAGAAAAATCTCGACCCCCCTATTGACTCTTAAACGGTCGCCCGAGACGATAGGAAAAATCGGCGTATTTTTACGACTTACCGTTTAGTCAGAGTAGGCGATTGACATACCCACATAGTCAGCCACAGACACGGTGAGAATTAGTGATTTAGATAACCCTGCATCAAGGTCAACTGCTCCTTCAACATCAACCCCCCTGGCTTCAACATCAAGTCCCCTGGCCGTTAAAATGATCGGCCGAGTGAAGTATGCCCCCCCTCCCACCCTGTCATAGTGCTAGTGAAATCAAATCATAGTTGAAAACTCACAGGAAAAATTTTTATTTTATTTTAATTTTTATTTTATTTTTATTTTAATTTTTTTATTTTTATTTTTTAAATTCAATTAAATTCAATTTTTCGATAATCGATTCAGTTTAAATCGATCCTACTTTTCTCGATAATCAATTTCCACCATCAATAATAATAGAACTACCTATGTGGGTGGCCGAGCAAAGCGAGTCCCCTGGCCGTTAAAATGATCGACTGAGTGAAGTATGCCCCCCCCCCCCCCTCCCAACCTATCATAGTGCTAGTGAAATCAAATCAAAGTTGAAAACTCACAGGAAAAATATGGGGCTAAAATGGCGAGGGGGTAGAGTTAAGTGTCGTTGGAAGGGAGGGGGTTGAAGGAGGGGAAAACGGAAAAAATCCTTGAGGGCGCTCAACCTATCTCAGAACGTAGAGCATTTTTGAATTTCTAGAGATTTTCAAGAATATTATATATATTAGTGATATAGATTATTTATAAGGGTCTTGCGTGATCGCTCGTACATAAGTAAGGACCCCCTGTCAAAGTGCTAGTGAAATCAAATTTGAAAACTCCACCATCAATAATAGGAGAACTACCTATGTCGGTGGCCGAGCAAAGCAAGACCCCTCTGGCTAATAAAATAATCGCCCGAGCGAAGCAAGACCCCCCCTGTCATTTGAAAAGTTTGAAAAAAGCCTCCCCTGGCTGGTAAATTGATCGGCCGAGCGAGAAACACCCCCTGGCAACGTGTCAAATTTGACAACTCACAGGAAAAAAAAACCCTGGGGTGCCATCAATAGTTAGTTGCTCGCCTACGCACCCAGCTGAGTAACCCTAGTGGGGTGCATAGCATCGATGGACACGTTCATAACCCTGCATCAAGGTCAACTGCTCCTTCAACATCAACCCCCCTGGCTTCAACATCAAGTCCCCTGGCCGTTAAAATGATCGGCCGAGTGAAGTATGCCCCCCCTCCCACCCTGTCATAGTGCTAGTGAAATCAAATCATAGTTGAAAACTCACAGGAAAAATTTTTATTTTATTTTAATTTTTATTTTATTTTTATTTTAATTTTTTTATTTTTATTTTTTAAATTCAATTAAATTCAATTTTTCGATAATCGATTCAGTTTAAATCGATCCTACTTTTCTCGATAATCGATTCAATTTAAATCGATTCATTTAATTTACATCCATTTCCGTCTGGGAGACCTTGCGCATAGACCTCGGGAGCGCCCCTTAAAGGCTGATGTACCACCCGCTCAGAGTGATGAGTGAGGGCGGGGGGGTATCGGCATTTGGTAAGCCGAGCAAGAATTCACCCGACGGCTCGCCCGACCCGCGATTTAACGAAAACTGCAAAACTGAAATCGCCGTCCTGATCCGCTCATTGTCGGAATGAATTTGGTCGATATCTCCTATTAAAATTCGGATCTCTAGGTAGGCGTAGGACGAAACGCGGAAAAAATCCGTCTATTAAGGACGGAATAAATCGAAAAAATTAATTCAGCGAATTCGCGCGCGCCAAAAAATTCGCGCAACTCGCTTATCGGACGTAAAATTGGTCGAGGAATCCGAATCCGATGAAAAAAATAGGGGTTCCCATTTGAAATAAGAAAGTTGATGTCAATTGCGCGGATTTGCGCGCATTTTTGGGGGTGCTCAACCCCCCTACAAAGACTTAAACGGTCGCCCGAGACGATAGGAAAAATCGGCGTATTTTTAGGACTTACCGTTTAGTCAGAGTAGGCGATTGACATACAGACCCACAGACAGACAGAGACGATGAGAATTAGTGGTATAGATAACCCTGCATCAAGGTCAACTGCTCCTTCAACATCAACCCCCCTGGCTTCAACATCAAGTCCCCTGGCCGTTAAAATGATCGGCCGAGTGAAGTATGCCCCCCCTCCCACCCTGTCATAGTGCTAGTGAAATCAAATCATAGTTGAAAACTCACAGGAAAAATTTTTATTTTATTTTAATTTTTATTTTATTTTTATTTTAATTTTTTTATTTTTATTTTTTAAATTCAATTAAATTCAATTTTTCGATAATCGATTCAGTTTAAATCGATCCTACTTTTCTCGATAATCAATTTCCACCATCAATAATAATAGAACTACCTATGTGGGTGGCCGAGCAAAGCGAGTCCCCTGGCCGTTAAAATGATCGACTGAGTGAAGTATGCCCCCCCCCCCCTCCCAACCTATCATAGTGCTAGTGAAATCAAATCAAAGTTGAAAACTCACAGGAAAAATATGGGGCTAAAATGGCGAGGGGGTAGAGTTAAGTGTCGTTGGAAGGGAGGGGGTTGAAGGAGGGGAAAACGGAAAAAATCCTTGAGGGCGCTCAACCTATCTCAGAACGTAGAGCATTTTTGAATTTCTAGAGATTTTCAAGAATATTATATATATTAGTGATATAGATTATTTATAAGGGTCTTGCGTGATCGCTCGTACATAAGTAAGGACCCCCTGTCAAAGTGCTAGTGAAATCAAATTTGAAAACTCCACCATCAATAATAGGAGAACTACCTATGTCGGTGGCCGAGCAAAGCAAGACCCCTCTGGCTAATAAAATAATCGCCCGAGCGAAGCAAGACCCCCCCTGTCATTTGAAAAGTTTGAAAAAAGCCTCCCCTGGCTGGTAAATTGATCGGCCGAGCGAGAAACACCCCCTGGCAACGTGTCAAATTTGACAACTCACAGGAAAAAAAAACCCTGGGGTGCCATCAATAGTTAGTTGCTCGCCTACGCACCCAGCTGAGTAACCCTAGTGGGGTGCATAGCATCGATGGACACGTTCATAACCCTGCATCAAGGTCAACTGCTCCTTCAACATCAACCCCCCTGGCTTCAACATCAAGTCCCCTGGCCGTTAAAATGATCGGCCGAGTGAAGTATGCCCCCCCTCCCACCCTGTCATAGTGCTAGTGAAATCAAATCATAGTTGAAAACTCACAGGAAAAATTTTTATTTTATTTTAATTTTTATTTTATTTTTATTTTAATTTTTTTATTTTTATTTTTTAAATTCAATTAAATTCAATTTTTCGATAATCGATTCAGTTTAAATCGATCCTACTTTTCTCGATAATCGATTCAATTTAAATCGATTCATTTAATTTACATCCATTTCCGTCTGGGAGACCTTGCGCATAGACCTCGGGAGCGCCCCTTAAAGGCTGATGTACCACCCGCTCAGAGTGATGAGTGAGGGCGGGGGGGTATCGGCATTTGGTAAGCCGAGCAAGAATTCACCCGACGGCTCGCCCGACCCGCGATTTAACGAAAACTGCAAAACTGAAATCGCCGTCCTGATCCGCTCATTGTCGGAATGAATTTGGTCGATATCTCCTATTAAAATTCGGATCTCTAGGTAGGCGTAGGACGAAACGCGGAAAAAATCCGTCTATTAAGGACGGAATAAATCGAAAAAATTAATTCAGCGAATTCGCGCGCGCCAAAAAATTCGCGCAACTCGCTTATCGGACGTAAAATTGGTCGAGGAATCCGAATCCGATGAAAAAAATAGGGGTTCCCATTTGAAATAAGAAAGTTGATGTCAATTGCGCGGATTTGCGCGCATTTTTGGGGGTGCTCAACCCCCCTACAAAGACTTAAACGGTCGCCCGAGACGATAGGAAAAATCGGCGTATTTTTAGGACTTACCGTTTAGTCAGAGTAGGCGATTGACATACAGACCCACAGACAGACAGAGACGATGAGAATTAGTGGTATAACCCTGCATCAAGGTCAACTGCTCCTTCAACATCAACCCCCCTGGCTTCAACATCAAGTCCCCTGGCCGTTAAAATGATCGGCCGAGTGAAGTATGCCCCCCCTCCCACCCTGTCATAGTGCTAGTGAAATCAAATCATAGTTGAAAACTCACAGGAAAAATTTTTATTTTATTTTAATTTTTATTTTATTTTTATTTTAATTTTTTTATTTTTATTTTTTAAATTCAATTAAATTCAATTTTTCGATAATCGATTCAGTTTAAATCGATCCTACTTTTCTCGATAATCAATTTCCACCATCAATAATAATAGAACTACCTATGTGGGTGGCCGAGCAAAGCGAGTCCCCTGGCCGTTAAAATGATCGACTGAGTGAAGTATGCCCCCCCCCCCCCTCCCAACCTATCATAGTGCTAGTGAAATCAAATCAAAGTTGAAAACTCACAGGAAAAATATGGGGCTAAAATGGCGAGGGGGTAGAGTTAAGTGTCGTTGGAAGGGAGGGGGTTGAAGGAGGGGAAAACGGAAAAAATCCTTGAGGGCGCTCAACCTATCTCAGAACGTAGAGCATTTTTGAATTTCTAGAGATTTTCAAGAATATTATATATATTAGTGATATAGATTATTTATAAGGGTCTTGCGTGATCGCTCGTACATAAGTAAGGACCCCCTGTCAAAGTGCTAGTGAAATCAAATTTGAAAACTCCACCATCAATAATAGGAGAACTACCTATGTCGGTGGCCGAGCAAAGCAAGACCCCTCTGGCTAATAAAATAATCGCCCGAGCGAAGCAAGACCCCCCCTGTCATTTGAAAAGTTTGAAAAAAGCCTCCCCTGGCTGGTAAATTGATCGGCCGAGCGAGAAACACCCCCTGGCAACGTGTCAAATTTGACAACTCACAGGAAAAAAAAACCCTGGGGTGCCATCAATAGTTAGTTGCTCGCCTACGCACCCAGCTGAGTAACCCTAGTGGGGTGCATAGCATCGATGGACACGTTCATAACCCTGCATCAAGGTCAACTGCTCCTTCAACATCAACCCCCCTGGCTTCAACATCAAGTCCCCTGGCCGTTAAAATGATCGGCCGAGTGAAGTATGCCCCCCCTCCCACCCTGTCATAGTGCTAGTGAAATCAAATCATAGTTGAAAACTCACAGGAAAAATTTTTATTTTATTTTAATTTTTATTTTATTTTTATTTTAATTTTTTTATTTTTATTTTTTAAATTCAATTAAATTCAATTTTTCGATAATCGATTCAGTTTAAATCGATCCTACTTTTCTCGATAATCGATTCAATTTAAATCGATTCATTTAATTTACATCCATTTCCGTCTGGGAGACCTTGCGCATAGACCTCGGGAGCGCCCCTTAAAGGCTGATGTACCACCCGCTCAGAGTGATGAGTGAGGGCGGGGGGGTATCGGCATTTGGTAAGCCGAGCAAGAATTCACCCGACGGCTTGTGGATGTATTGCCCACTGTGGTTGTATATTGCCGCCTGTGATTTGGGTGAATCATGGTATGAAAATGATTAGCCGAGCGAAGTAAGGCCCCCTTGTCAAAGTGCTAGTCTATTAGCTGAGCGAAGTAAGTCAAAGTGCTAGTGAAATCAATTTTCAAAAGTCTACTCTCTACCGCCCGAGCGAGGAACCGCCCCCCCCCCCCCCCCCTCCTTGCCATAGTGCTAGTGAAATCAAATCAAATTTGAAAACTCATAGGGAAAAAACCCATGGGGCGATATGGGGCTAAAAAGGCCGAGAAGATGATCAGCTGAGCGAAATAAGACGCCCCTCCTGTCAAAGTGCTAGTGAACTCAATTTTGAAAACTCCACCATCATAATAATAGAATAGAACTACCTATGTGGGTGGCTGAGCAAAGCGAGCTCCCTCTGGCTGATAACATGATCGGCAGAGCGAAGTAAGCCCCCCTCCCTCCCCTGTCAAAGTGCTAGTGAAATCAAATCAAAACTCACAGTAAAAAACCTGGTGGGGCGCTATGGGACTAAAATGCCGAGGGGGTAGAGTTAAGTGTCAATTTTGAAAACTCCACCATCATAATAATAGAATAGAACTACCTATGTGGGTGGCTGAGCAAAGCGAGCTCCCTCTGGCCGATAACATGATCGGCAGAGCGAAGTAAGCCCCCCTCCCTCCCCTGTCAAAGTGCTAGTGAAATCAAATCAAAACTCACAGTAAAAAACCTGGTGGGGCGCTATGGGACTAAAATGCCTAGGGGGTAGAGTTAAGTGTCGTTTTCCAAGTATTTTTGGGGAAGACCTATGGAGCTTTCATGGGGCTATACGAAATTAGACCCCCTGTCAACGTGCTAGTGAAATCAAATTTCCACCATCAATAATAATAGAACTACCTATGTGGGTGGCCGAGCAAAGCGAGTCCCCTGGCCGTTAAAATGATCGGCTGAGTGAAGTATGCCCCCCCCCCCCTCCCAACCTATCATAGTGCTAGTGAAATCAAATCAAAGTTGAAAACTCACAGGAAAAATATGGGGCTAAAATGGCGAGGGGGTAGAGTTAAGTGTCGTTGGAAGGGAGGGGGTTGAAGGAGGGGAAAACGGAAAAAATCCTTGAGGGCGCTCAACCTATCTCAGAACGTAGAGCATTTTTGAATTTCTCGAGATTTTCAAGAATATTATATATATTAGTGATATAGATTATTTATAAGGGTCTTGCGTGATCGCTCGTACATAAGTAAGGACCCCCTGTCAAAGTGCTAGTGAAATCAAATTTGAAAACTCCACCATGAATAATAGGAGAACTACCTATGTCGGTGGCCGAGCAAAGCAAGACCCCTCTGGCTAATAAAATAATCGCCCGAGCGAAGTATGCCCCCCCTCCCACCCTGTCATAGTGCTAGTGAAATCAAATCATAGTTGAAAACTCACAGGAAAAATATGGGGCTAAAATGGCGAGGGGGTAGAGTTAAGTGTCGTTTTCCAAGTATTTTTGGGGAAAGTAAGGCCCCCTGTCATAGTGCTAGTGAAATCAAATTTGCAAAGCCTTCCCTTGATAATAATAGAACTACCTATGTCGGTGGCCGAGCATTGCGAGTCCCCTGGCCGTTAAAATGATCGGCCGAGTGAAGTATGCCCCACCTCCCACCCTGTCATAGTGCTAGTGAAATCAAATCATAGTTGAAAACTCACAGGAAAAATATGGGGCTAAAATATGTAATTTATTACATATAAATATGTAGGTAGGTAGGACAATTGAATCCCCTGGCCGGTATAATGAAAACAAAGAAAAAATATGGGGCTAAAATGGCGAGGGGGTAGAGTTAGTGTCGTTTTCCAAGTATTTTTGGACGTAGAATCCCCTGGCGGATAAAATGATTCCCTGAAAATTTCATCAAAATCGAATCAATAGTGGCTTAAATCCCCACTCCTTTTCTTTAGTTGAAGGAGGGGAAAACGGAAAAAATCCTTGAGGGCGCTCAACGTATCTCAGAATTAAGATCATTTTTTTTATTTTATTTTTATTTTATTTTATTTTTTTTTTTCAAATTAAATTAAATTTTTCGATAATCGATTCAGTTTAAATCGATTCTACTTTTCTCGATAATCGATTCAATTTAAATCGATTCATTTAATTTACGTCCGTCCGGGAGAGATCACGTAGACCTTGCTCGCGCCCCTTAAAGGCTGATGTCCCACCCGCTCAGAGTGAAGAGTGAAGGCGGGGGGATAGAGGGTGTTGAGCGGATGGGAGTGAAGCCGAGCCAGAATTCACCCGACGCGATGGGTCGGTGGCGACGGCCCAGTTTTTTCAAAACTCAACTCGCGCTCAAAATTCACTCGATTTCGAAATGAATTTGGTCGATATCTCCTATTAAAATTCGGATCTCTAGGTAGGCTACGGACGAAACGCGGAAAAAATCCGTCTATTAACGACGGAATAAATCGAAAAAATTAATTCAGCGAATTCGCGCGCGTCATAAAATTCGCGCAACTCGCTTATCGGACGTAAAATTAGTCGAGGAATCCGAATCCGAAGAAAAAAATAGGGGTTCCCATTTGAAATAAGAAAGTTGATGTCAATTGCGCGGATTTGCGCGCATTTTTGGGGGTGCTCAACCCCCCTACAAAGACTTAAACGGTCGCCCGAGACGATAGGAAAAATCGGGGTATTTTTAGGACTTACCGTTTAGTCAGAGTAGGCGATTGACATACAGACAGACCCACAGACACACAGACTGAGAATTAGTGGTATAGATTCATGTGGGAGCGATGAAAGGGAAGTGATACTGTTTTGCAGGACCCTCAAAAGGAGGTCCTCCGAGAGTTATAACGTGCTTGCGAGTAAACAGCAACTTTCTCCAGCTCATTTCAAGTTTCAAACTTATTCCTGCGCTCCGCTCTTTTGCCAAGCGCTGTGCGAATTAACGGTCTAGTTGGCACAACCTTATAATGTTGCTTTGTGTGTATAACGTATAAAATGTAACTTAAATCGAGTTAATACGAGATTTCCATCAGCTCCAGCGAATCAATATTTCGTATAAAAGCCTCGAAAGCTTTTCACACTGAGTTTGGCCGAATGTATATTTCATTGCGCTTTTCCCCGAAGATATACGACGTTAGTTATTTCCGAGGAAAACCGAAACATCCATTTCCCCGGGGAGAGGCGGGACGGTGAAATATGCCCATATAAGCGGCTCCGAGGTTTATGCTTGATGTGGTTGGAGCTAACGCGGATTTTTTGTTGCCCTCCCGGTACCTACAAACATGGTGACCCAGAAATTCGAAAAAACGACGCTATAAGCGATGTTTAGCACCTAGTTAACGGCAAAGGTGGATTTACCGTTGTGAAACGGTTCAGGCAGTATTTTCTTGGAATGCACAATTTATAGCCACACCTGGCAACACTGCATTCAGATCGTTGAACGATGTGCATCATCATTAGGCTTGGTGACAGACGCTCGATTGCCTTGATAAAGATGAAGTCACATTAATTTAGGCGGTTCGTTGACCTTGAGCGCTTGATTGGACGTAATTACATCTCGTCGTCAAACGTCGCATTTTTTTAAGCAGCTTATCATTTCATCCGGGTGATACCGTTCGCCTTACTGATTAAACCTCCCATGATGGCAATTAGGCAATGCCCTGGGAACTGTCCCCGTGGGAAATATCTTGCCAATATTACTAAGTAATATAAAGGTATTGGCGTTCCGGTTGGTCAACAGGTAAACCCTCGTTGGATCAATGTGGGTAGCTGTTTGATTAATGGCGATGGTCAACAGTAGTTTACAACGAGGATTACGAGGGTCGTTTCCCTAAGAACGGGCTTTGGCGGGAGACCCAAGTTCACTACCTTCCTGGCCTAAATACACTAAACGTGTAAATGAACCTTCAAAATTGGACGTTTTCGACTGTCGCCTCCAACAGATTCCCTTACCGGCTTTAGCGTAGACATTTTCCCGGCTTATTTAGAAAAATAAACGCGGTACTGTTGCGGACATTTCAAATAGGTTGTTTAACACCAGAAAAGCCCCATTACGCGGTGACAGGACTTGCCCACTTCACTCGCGAGGACCTACAGCTTTATCACCGCAGAAGGACCTCCCTTTCGCTAAACTGTCCTGTTTACAAGGTCCCGAAGTTTACAACTGTAGCACTCCGCTAACTACACCCTCACCCCCGAGCGAATTTGGTAGAGTACTCCTCCTGTTACTGACTCCTAAACGAAGGACGATGAAGACGATGGACGAGAACGTTAAAGACCATGGAATTCAATTTTTCTTTATAATTCGAAAAAAGAAAGAAGGGGAAAAACGAATTTTTGACCGAATCGGCATGACATGACGGGGCGCAAATATGTTCATTATTCTCCGGTGGTTACCGGTGGGGGCTTTCATTCCCGAAAATTCATTCAAACAATTCCTTTAAAAAGTCTTCAATGGGAACCCGCGGCCTCATCGGAATGTAGCAGACAGTAACAGTTACTGTTACTGTAGCTGCGTTCGCAGAGTAAGTTCTGGCCGTTCAGAATCAAACCAGAACTCAAACGCTTCTAGGAATTAAAACGGACAGAACTTCGGTCCTCCACCAACGAAAAAGTAGTCCCTACGTTGTTACCTCCACGAGCATGGAGGAATAGAGAGGAGAGTTCACTGAATAGGACTTCATGTGCCATAGTCGACGGTGGCGCTATCCCTACGGAACGTAGTGAACTACTCATAGTACCTTCAAACCCGACTAGAGTGAGCCACTAGCCCTTCTTACGAAGGAAAGCCCCAAATACCTCACTAAACGGATTTATCTTCCACTGTTGTGCTACTACAATTAAAGGAAACATTGAAGGAACCATCTCTGAATGACGAATTTCGTTAAACGAAATTGATTGTGTAGTTGTGTGCACTGTGAATGCAAACGACACGTCGGACTTCGCAGGGCGCCATCTTCTGGTTCAGTTTTGGTAATTTACCACCTTCAAAGTTCACTACGTCTCGTAGGGGTCGCGCTGCAGTCGCAATCCCCCCCGCCGTTCCATCACTGGGTTGGCGTTTTGAGAACGCGGTTTAACACAGAGTGAGCTCTCCTCTCTATTCCTCCATGCTCCACGAGATTCGCGCATTATTGAATCGCGCAAGCGTGACTTTCCACAATCGAGGAGGCAATTCGCAGTTCCGGCGTTTCCAATTTCTTGGAATAATAGGTACACAGGTGTACAAAGGTCGACTCCTCCTATCGGCCTCAAAATTTGACATTATCCGTTTCAAGAGGTCTAGATTCCAAAACCGAAATGTCCGTCCGTCGTCCGAGCCGTATGGACAGTAGGAATTAAACAAAAATCTGAAATATTGTCAAAATACTCGGTTTACCATCTAGTTGTGCCCGCAAGGTTTTCAGTCCGATCGCCCAAACCCGTGGGGCGCTATGGGGCTAAAATGGGGCTTCGGGAGGGGTTATTTGAAGGCTTTCGGCTATGGGATTGAGTTAGGTGTCGTTTTCGAAGTATTTTTGGACGTAGAATTCATTTTTGGGGGTCCAGGAACGATCCGATTTCACTGTGGGGAGCTATAGGGCTTTCATGGGGCTACAAATGGGATTTTTGAAGGAACCCGGGAGGTCAAATATGAACTTTTTTTTAATACGTTTGTTTTTATTAGTCGTATTTTCCAAGCAAAAAAGGAAAAAAAATAGAAAAAAAATCCCGACACTTTTTCATTGCCACTGAATTAATTTCAGCACAAGTTACCTATGTCAGAGAATAATAAACCCTTGTGTAAAATTTGCAGCGTTTTAATTTAAGTGAACCGGTGCTCCAAGGATGAATTCGACTACCGATAATGAAAAAATATCAATTATTGCTGATTAAATAATCATCATAAAATTATCGATAATAATCCCTTTCTATATTCATGTATTTTAGATTATTTTGTGACGATATTTTAGTCAAATTGCATTTTTGGGCGTTCATTTCAATAATGAAATGATAAAAAGTTGGATTGTGCCGCTGTAAAGTTTGAAACTCCGTTCTGAACAAAAACCTTGTTTAATTCTGCCCCTTACCATCATACATGGTGTTATTCCATAACAACCTGAATGAACACATTCAACAACATCACTTCATTTTCTCTTTTTATCTTGCATTTACTTTCTTCTTGGAATAACATTAGCGCTCGCTGTTATCCTCTTTCAACGCGGAACACGCTTTTACAGTGGCCTAATTAGCTATCAAAAAACAAAAACTAACTCCAGCCTGACAAGCACTGGTATGATGTAAAATAACAATGGGCGTTTGATTCTGATTTGTTTACCAATTAAAAGCAAATGAACATTTTTGTACCTACGCGCACATTTTTGGATTTAGTATTCTTTAATGTAATAACAATTTTTTCCAAAATTAGTAATTACCGGTTATCCCCCATCTAGGTCCTGTAATACAGGAACAATATATTATGTTGGTGGTGTGGTGTTGCCTACCCAGTATTATACCTATCGATATTATGCTGCATGCCTACTTCAGTCTCATCGAACAACGCTATTTTCCCCGAAAGCCATCCGACTGCCCGTCCACATTCTCCATCGTCCCTGCTCACCGATCGTCGCATCACCCCAACATCCTGGTGTGTCCTGTCAATAGGTTTTGGGAGCTTAATCAAGACGAATGCCACTCTCTCGCTAATTAATCAGTATTTATGTCCGGTCGCCATAACCTCCCCCCTCCTTCCAACCATCAAAATACGGCCATAAACTCAACGCCACCTATTTGAAGAACTTGGGTTTCCACACCCTCCTTATTTATGAGTCAATTAGCCTGTCCGGCCCAGAATTACGTCCGTTTTATCGGCCGCTCATCCCAAGTGCTGACTATAAATTTCCCCTGGCGACACAACTCGATCGGATATTTTTATCATTCTGCCATTCGAATTCAAATTACCTTCTATAAAATTCACGTACGGAATACATGACGAATTCAAAGGATTGCAGGCCATCAACGATCGCCCTCTAACTCCATTACGAGAATATGACGAACATAATATTATCATGTAGAGTTGGCGTGTTATTATGCCAACATGGAGAGAGTACTTGGGAAAGCCTCACAGATGAATGAATGAGCTCATCAGCGGTCACTTGAGGTCATGATTTCGATCTTATTCAACGTAGAATGAAAATGTCAGACAACCTGAGTGACTGATTACTTTTAGGTACCTTCCTATTCCACCAGCCCTCTGTGGAATTACCGGAAAACGCATCGGTAAAAATTCTTCCTCTCATTTTATGCTTGTTTCAGACTTTTGGTTTATTATTCTTGGAATAATACACCTATGTTTTCGCGACGGGGGTCGACGACTCCGATCGGGCTCAAAATTTGACATTATCCGTTTCAAGTGGTCTACATTCTAAATCCGAAATGTCCGTCCGCCGTACGCCGTACGCCGTACGCCGTCCAGGCCGTTTTGGGCAGTAGGAATTTTTTAAAAAATCTGAAATTTCGACAAAATACTTGGTTTACCATCTAGTTGTGCCCGCAAGGTTTTCAGTCCGATCGCCCAAACCCGTGGGGCGCTATGGGGCTATAATGGGGCAACGGGAGGGGTTTTTTGAAGGCTTTTAGCTATGGGATCGAGTTAGGTGTCGTTTTCGAAGTATTTTTGGAGGTAGAATCCATTTTTTGGGGTCCCGGAACGATCCGATTTCACTGTGCCGATCTATAGGGCTCTCATGGGGCTAAAAATGGGATTTTTGAAGGATCCCAGGATGTTAAATATTTTTCGAGTAAAAAATACGGAATTTTTGAAAAAATCACATTTTTGAACAAAAAAATCCAAAAAAAAATTTTTTTTGAGATAAAAATCCAAAAAAAAAAATTTTTTTTTAATTTTTTCATTGACAGAATTAAATTTCTGCACAAGTAATGTATATCAAAGAATAATAAACCCTTGTGTAAAATTTGCAGCGTTTTTGGTTTATTATTCTTGGAATAATACACCTATGTTTTCGCGACGCGGGTCGACGACTCCGATCGGCCTCAAAATTTGACATTATCCGTTTCAAGAGGTCTACATTCTAAATCCGAAATGCCCGTCCGCCGTCCGCCGTCCAGGCCGTTTTGGGCAGTAGGAATTTTTTTAAAAATCTGAAATTTTGACAAAATACTTGGTTTACCATCTAGTTGTGCCCGCAAGGTTTTCAGTCCGATCGCCCAAACCCGTGGGGCGCTCTGGGGTTATAATGGGGCTACGGGAGGGGTTTTTTGAAGGCTTTTAGCTATGGGATCGAGTTAGGTGTCGTTTTCGAAGTATTTTTGGACGTAGAATCCATTTTTTGGGGTCCCGGAACGATCCGATTTCACTGGGGCGATCTTTAGGGCTTTCATGGGGCTAAAAATGGGATTTTTGAAGGATCCCAGGATGTTAAATATTTTTTGAGTAAAAAATACAGAATTTTTGAAAAAACACATTTTTGAACAAAAAAATCCAAAAAAAATTTTTTTGAAATAAAAATCAAAAAAAAAATTTTTTTTTTTAAATGTTTCCATTGACAGAATTTAATTTCTGCACAAGTAACCTATATCAAAGAATAATAAACCCTTGTGTAAAATTTGCAGCGTTTTTCTATTAGGTACTCCGTCGCCAAGAAAAAGTCATTATAATTCCCGTCATTTATTATTTTTTATTAGGCGAATGATCTTCAAACGAAAGATCAAATTACAAGGCTTCACAGGTAATTATTGGTATATTCATGAGTCTCCAGCAATTCGCAAACTCAAACAATCCCCGGGGTGAATTTGAGATAAGTACGGGCCCGGAGTTTTAATATTCCAACATTATCTCCCTGGTTAACTTGTTGATAAGCAGAAAAAGGGAGCACTTGCTTGACATTGATGGCATTCTAAACGAAACCCTCGTTAGGTTAATTATAACTTTTCCCCTCAGCTGTCGTACAACATTCTGAATATTCCATCGTTACGCTCTTCGTGAAGTTGGTATTGTGGTAGTGAGGGATATTCTGAGAGATGACGTTTCAGTAGGTAGTCCAGTGATGAAATGAAATGAAGGGATTTTTACCCTCGAACTTTCGTTCGACTGGCTGCTGCCGTCGCACAGTAGTCCACAAGTGGAAAAAACCTCCCATACGAATATTTTTAAATCCCTCATTCAGTAGTAGTATTCAATTCAGTATAGCTAGGAGACTTTAATACCAACAGTTTTCTGACCAAAAAGTTGTCAACCTGACTCGTTCAGGCTGTAGAACCAACAGGATTAGGAAAAATTGTAAAATTTCGTGAGCTGTTTTTCACCAATCATTAGAAAATCTTTGCCGGCAAATTTTGCACTTTGAAAATTAGCAAAACATGCAATTTGTTCAGCTTCAACTCAGCTACAAGGTAGTAAAATTCTCGTTTCGCGAAAAAAATGGGCACTATTTTCAACTCATTTTGATGCGAAAAATCATGGTTTTTCGTGCAATTGATTTCATGTAAGTTAGGGTCTGTGCCTTTTTTCTGGGTGGTACACTATCTATAGAACAACTTTTAAGCATTTCTCGTCCAAATCCGTCCCCCCTTTTTGGTTTATTATTCTTGGAATATTACACCTTTGTAATCGCGACAGTGGGCGAAAAATTTCGACGTCCTCCTCTGATTCAAATAAACCAACTCCGCCCAAAATGTCTACGAAGGGATCATTTTTTTATTCAATCTTAATTCGACAAAGAGAAAATGTTTTATTCAAACTCCTTTTGAAATTTCAACCTTTTGTGAGTTAATTTGAATTCACGTTCAGAGAGAAATATTGAAACAAAGAATGGAAAATGTCCACCGGAGGGAAATATCATTTATCGTCCTTTTATGATGATCCTTTGGGCTAGAAAAAATTTCGTTCACGGGGAACGTAACCTGAACGCGTGAGGGCATCGCAGACGCTTTTATGTCTTCATAAGGTGTTGTGTTGGTCAACCTCATAAAACTCATGCGGTCTCAGTAAACCTAATCCACCGAGAGGCCTTTTCAGAGGAAATTGGGTTGTCGGGAGGGCACCTTTGGGACAGTTTTTTCTTTTCAGACGCAATAAAAAGTCGTCCCTTACAATTTATTCGACGTTGGGCATATATAAAGATGAGCGATTTATGAAAGCAAAAGCATCACCACAACAGGGTTAACTTCTATAACAGTAACTGTTATCGAACTGTTCTATAATACCTTCAACATGTCATGAGATGCCGTCTCTGTTGAAGGATTTATCCTTTTTATTAAGTGGCACGAACAGGTATGAAACGTCAATTCGATCACGCCTGACTTAGCACATTTTCCATTACTCGTACATCCTCCCCACTGCTGCCACAACTTCCGACACTACGAGGTTCCCCCTTTCTTTCAACAAAAGCAGAGTCAACGTCGCGGAATGGAATATACCACGAAAGGGAGGGGGGACTTGGGAGGTAAGCCGCGGGGTTTCCAATATATAAATCGCATATCAGGTGAAAAAAAAGCCATTAAATGCAAGAGCAGTGTATTTGGCGCGGTGGTGTTGGCATGGCTTCCGAACTGGGTTCTTTCTTTGCTTTTTTCTTCGCCTTTTCTCCTTTTCCCCTTGTCTGCTAATAATATATGGGTTCACATTTCTCACGGAGATCATACACTGCTTGCGAGAATATTATAACCAGCCTAGTCTCTCTCTCAAGAAAATAAAGAGGGGGAAAAGTGAGCCACGCCGTTGAACCAGTTTAAACCAAGAGTCTTGGCGAAAAAGAGAAAAGGCAAAGACTACGCTGACTTTCTGGTTTTGGGCAGAAATCAGAAGAGGGAAAATTTGCATTTATTTGCATTTGATGCTGGACATCGGTGTGTCGGCCCATGGCCACGACCAGGTCCCCCAGCTGGCCACACTGGACCAATTTCAGGTCCTGGGCCACCAGCATTCTCCTCAGGGGCACCAAGGCCCACAGGCCTGGTGGCAGTACGCCGCTTTATTAGCGCGGCCGCCCCCAGAGTGGCCTGGGAAAACTTTGCCAGGGCCTTGAAGGCCCCACTCGTGCCTACATAGGAGGACCAATCCACCCGTTCGAGGGCCAGCCTCTCGGCTGAGAATCGCGAGCATTCTCGAAGGAATGCTCAGCGGAACCTGGGGAGACACACCAGAAGCACCGACCAGACGCCTCCAACCCCAAGGAGGAGCGCTTTGCCCGGAAACCCCCGCGGCCAGCACAGAGCTGGGCCACAAGGAACCACAGCTTGACCCACCCAGCTGCAAGCCTTCCCCCAACGCAGGGGCCCCATCCTCATACAGTACACCCAGGGCCCCCCCTCTAACTCAACTGGCAGGACCCCTGCCAGCACAGGGGCAGCACCCGTAGAAGCTGTTACCTAATGACCCTGAGAGCAAAGAGAAACCAGAGGAGCGTGTTGTGGCCTGCGAGGTGCACCTTACCATGGTAAGATGGCATCGGCTCCGGACGAAGGACCCAGATGGATGGGGTTTGACACCTGAAGATGCCGATGAATCAAAACTTGCATCTCAGGGACAAGGACTCCTACAACCACAGACCATCGTCAGGGGCGGTGATGTATTGGACTCTTGGGCCCTTACAAGGAATGGTAACACTCAATTGCCAGTAGGGAATGGAGGACTTGGGCGATCTGGGGTTGAAGTCAGAGAACCAGCAGCCGACAGACTGCACTACCGCTAGAAGAATATGGAGAGATAAGACCAGAAGCCAAGTTCATTGAGAAAGAGCTGAAAGAGCGAAGGACGAGAATAGATTGTGTTGGGCACTAAGCAGCCCCAGAAACAATCTGATTGTTCGGTACTGCAGGTAACTTTATCCACTCCTGTGATGGAACATAGGGGCTCTAACCACTGCAACCGCATATCCTCCTACCAGGAGGTCTGAAAAGGACCAGCCAGTGGCCATCTCGACCCAGGTCCAGAGTTCTGATTACCCTCCACCTTTTTGCCAATGGTCGGCTCGAACAAAGGAAACCCAGATCCTCTCCAAAGCCAGACTGTTGTACTCTGGCGTTCACGTTGGAACCAACATTCTCTGAAGTCTTTGGTGGGGCAGGTTATCCAGTCGTTGCAGGAGAAACGGCCATGAAGAATTATGCCTCCAGCTCCTCCAAGACAGCAGACCCCAGTCATTCAGTCCCTCCTGGAAAACCTGTCCTGGGGATGCAGAGTTAAAACCTGATCACCGTAAAGCAGCACACCAACCAGTTAGGTGACCCCAGATGTAGTTGAGGTAGGGGCTACTGAGAAAGCACCAAGCATTCGCACAACCCATGGCCACAGTGTTTCCCAAGCGGCATTCCTCATAGTCTGGCTACGCGAATAACTCATTTAACCGTAATTTGCTTATGGCCATTGCAAGGTTCATTCCGCGGTTACCTCGATCATTTCCTTTTTAGCACCCCATCTACTCCAATATCGCAGTTTTAGCAAAGATTCAGCTCATCTTGAACGATCATATCTCACGATTCTCATCAACGGGAGCTAATGAGTCAAATTACCATTTTCCCCTCCTGAACCTGAGAGAAACGCGTAAAGCAATTTTCCGGTTCATTAATGGGATTTGCGACAAAGGAGGGGAGGATTAGCATCTTTCGACGGATCGAGAGGCAGATGCACAAGGTTAATGGATTGTAGAGACAACACGGGGGGTAGGTTAGGTGGCGCTAAATTGAGTTAAACCATCGGCAATCAGAAACAGGTGTGGGCGGCAGTGTAGCCAAGGAAACATGTAAATCTTCCCTTTCACGTAGTCCTACGGGGCTTCCCCTCTAAGGCCTTTGCACGAATGAGATGTTTAACTTTACTTAGTTAAGGTTGATCCTTGAACGCGAATAAGATAAGACGGTCGTCTTAGTGCTAATTAACGGTCCCAGTCGGAGGAGCTCGTGATCTGGGTTTAATCCTCTCCGTGTAAGTTGGCCTTTATTCGGAGGTCGTGGAAGTTGTCCAATTCAGAAGAGGGATTCCCCAAAGGAGTTGTGTCTTAGTGTTGCTCAGTTTCTGAGTTGGGAAGATGTTGAATAGAGCTATCCAAAAGAGGACAAACGGACGAGTACAGGTCTTTCGTGACGCACATGCACATAAGTGATTTAGTAATTTTAAGCAATAAGGAGTGATAGGGAAGCATCTACATAGAGGTCCGAGGATATTGCGTTGCTGGTAGTTCATAATTACTCTCTGGCCGCGGTGTTTGGCCTGAATAGGCTTCCGTCAGGGTAAAGGTGGCAACCCACGATCTTGATTATGCCCACCTTCAGGCAAAGCATCCAACATCAAAGGGACCCCTTTTCAAGTGGTGGGGGGCCGGGAAACGTTTTATTTAGCGGAAAAGCGAAATCGATAAACCACCCCCGGTGCTCCTTTCAGCAAATGAGTCGAGGGGCAATTTCGGCCTATACCAACCGACCCCGACCCAAACTTGCGGAGATTGATGACGGAGCGTCAGGGAACTGGAGCTCGACCTGTGGCAGGTTCCCACAACTGAAACGACTTGTCAACGGGGTCGGTATCAATCAACGTTCTCCTCCTTCCCATCTTAGTAACTTGGGATGTGACAGATCGCACTAACCGACTGAGTTCTCAAACGCCCACAAATTTTATTGTATGTGGGTCATGTGGCATTGCGGAGGCACTCTGAGTGATTAAATCGAAACTGATTCACCGAAAAATGAGAGAACAGCAGGCGAGAGCACCATTAAATCTGGACACGTAAATCCACTATTAGGCGTCAACACGAAAAAAATGGGCTCCTCCGAAGAATCTAAATGTCTTATTTTGACTCGAGATTCAGATTCAGCTCCCTTCACTACTGCCGCGGCATGCCGTCAACGTTTACTGAAAAATTCTACTTACGGATTACACTATCTCGGCTAAAATTGTGAAAAAAAGGCTTAAATATTAGGTATTTTTTTGAAACACATAATATCATGACATGACTCGTTGCGCTTTAAAAACTGCGTATGGTCAAAAATTTGAAAAATTGTAAATTTATTTTTATTTTCAAAGTACTACAAATGTTTCTTGGACGTAGCATCATAGAAAGAAGAAGAAATAAACTTATTATTGTAACAATTTATACAAAATAATAGTAAATCCTTGGGTACGATTTGCAGCGTTTTGACGTAACAACTTGAGTGGTTTTTTTTTAGGTAAACAATTAGAATTAGAGTTGGTAAAGTGGTTCCTGAATGCTTTTTAGAAATTGTCTTTCACGTTGTTCTTTCCATAATTCTCCATACACTGTCGTCAGTCTTTCACCTCCTACAAAATTTAATTACACCAGCGAGTTAGCATCACCGATAATGATCAGTATTACAATTCCTGAATTATCAGCAATTTCGTTCCAAAATCAGCACTTAGTGCTTCCGAATTTTCAATTCATTCGTGAAGCCCACAAAATTTTAATGTTGTACCAATATTACCGCTTTGCGGGGTATTGAAATCCCTTTCATAACAACCTTCTCATAAAATGTAGCTTTTTATCTCGGGGCTCATCAAATTTCCAAACATTAAGTTCCCCGGTAAACTCTCAACTATTTACCACAGACGCCTTGAACGCTCACTTTTAATTAACGTCAACTCTGCCTCACATTGTTCGGCGTTAATTAGGTTAGGGTGAGGGCAGGTCCTTCAAGACCCGAGCCCTCACCCTCCCTTTTAGGTTTGAAGAAAAGGACACTCCAACGATTCTTAGGTAAATAAGCGAAGGGCCATGAGGGGCGAAAATGTCGGCTCGGTTAATATGCAAATTGTTGATAAATCAATCACCGGAGTTCGCTTGATTATGTAAAAGAGGGCGCTCGTTTCTAAAAGACGGCCAACCGTCGTTTTGCATCCTAATGAACGGGGACAAGAACTGTTTGCCCCCTGAGCCCTCTCAGTGATGAATTGCTCGCAGATATTTCTAGAAGGGGGAAGAAGGTCGGTGATTATTATCAACGTTTGTTTTGTTCGAATCATGCTTGAAATAATTTTCGTTTAGATAAAAAGGTGGATCATGTTGATGAATACCATGACGACCTCTGAAACCCCCAAGCCACACCAAATAAGCCTTCTAATTAAGAAAAATAAGCTGCAGTTTGATAAAGCAACAAGGTAGAAACCCATCTCTCATCCCTATGTTTTTCACGTATATTTACCTCCCCAAGACTTTGTAATAAATAATGGAAACAACCTGACGATAAGAAAGTTAATTAAGTAAATTGGTGGCTGCGGGTCTGTTTATGCGAAAGCCGGAACCTTTCAGATGAATTTTTTTGAAGGAGATTTCTCGGGAGGCAGAAAAGTGCAGATTTGAAGGGGAGATAAAAGAAAAACCTCCCCAAAATACTAACTTTAGGATTTTTCATGGGCGTCAGCAAAGGAAACTTTTCAAAATGTAATGAGAAAAGGCCATTAGAAGTAACAATAGAATGTTTCGCAAAGCCCACCCAATGTGCAACAAATTTTCAAAGAACAAAATGTCACTAATCTGAACACAATAGCCGTTCCACATTCAAGCGTACAACCTTTTTTTTCACGCTCAAGACTTAATTTCCCAGAATAAAAGATAGCGTGAATGAATTTTCAACCGCGGTGGTCTTTGACGTGGTTATGCAATGTTACACGAATACCACCAAATAAATCACACATGGCGGAATTCCCTTCTAGGACTAATTTACAGTTGATCACATAAACAGAAACAACCCGTAAACCCCTTTATTTCGTTCTCGATTAATCCTTTTCTGTCGATCCCTTTCACGTAAAATCCGAAACGATCCTGATTTTACTGCTTTGGCCGGATTGAGCTCTAAACGGAGGTATTTTCGGGGCTGTTAACCGGGCAGTATTGGAAATGAAATTCCGTATGTTTGGGGATCGTGTTGGGAGAAAAAACGAGTAGATCTTACCCGCATTGTGCGAAAATACCACTGCAACTAAGGAAAACAAAATAATAATGATTGTTAACGAGATTTTAGCAATGTCGTATGAAATTACGTAATGTGCATAATATTGTTACGGGTTGGATTAGACTCAGTAATAACGTAAACAATCATGTGAGTTGTGGACAGTTAGAATCCGTTGGTAATCAAAAAAGACAGAATGATTATCAAAGTGACACTGATTGCATAATTACTCAAAAACATTACAATTAGGAATGGAAGTGCTCCGAATTTCGGGTTAAATCATCCTGTACCGTGTTGTTAGAAGTCAAAATGGGAAAAATACATCATTTTTGTGACAAAAAGTCTTTCACATAGTTTACAATCATCTTAAGTAATTTAGGCCGATTCAAAAACCACTGTGTGTGACGTCACCTACAGGTGTTCCGGTTTCCAATCAAAAGACACCAGAGTGCAGGTCGATTTTTTCTTCTTTTTCGATTTTGGTTTATTATTCTTGGAATAATACACCTATGTTTTCGCGACGCGGGTCGACGACTCCGATCGGCCTCAAAATTTGACATTATCCGTTTCAAGAGGTCTACATTCAAAATCCGAAATGTCCGTCCGCCGTACGCCGTCCGCCGTCCGCCGTCCAGGCCGTTTTGGGCAGTAGGAATTTTTTAAAAAATCTGAAATTTTGACAAAATACTTGGTTTACCATCTAGTTGTGCCCGCAAGGTTTTCAGTCCGATCGCCCAAACCCGTGGGGCGCTATGGGGCTATAATGGGGCTACGGGTGGGGTGTTTTGAAGGCTTTGGGGTATGGGATCGAGTTAGGTGTCGTTTTCGAAGTATTTTTGGACGTAGAATCCATTTTTGGGGGTCCCGAGACGATCCGATTTCACTGTCTCGATCTATAGGGCTTTCATGGGGCTAAAAATGGGATTTTTGAAGAATCCCAGGAAGTTAAATGTTTTTCGAGTAAAAAATACATAATTTTTGAAAAAAACATTTTTGAAAAAAAATCCGCCCCAAAAAAATTTTTTTTTGAAATATAAAAATCCAAAAAAAATTTTTTTTTAATTTTTTCATTGACAGAATTAAATTTCTGTACAAGTAACCTATATCAAAGAATAATAAACCCTTGTGTAAAATTTGCAGCGTTTTTTCTTGGTGTTTGGCTCTAGTGACACTGGAGTAACGAGAAAATGGCCGTGTTCGCTTTGTTTTGAATGTGATCATGCTTATTTACTCAACTTATTTGTGATATAAATTAACTTATTCCAATGACCGATTCTTTAGTTTTTAGTTTTGTAATGGTGGCCAACGTGTCGACCAATAGGAGCTGACCTCGGGTTCCCGCCAAAATTCTAATAGCAATTTTTTCATAAATTTTATAAATTCATACGAGCTTGCAGTTTGTGTTTTAACCCCATTTTTAGTATTATTTGGACGCCTTCTATCGATAAAAAAATAATCCAGAAACGCTTCCATTCCTAATTGATGTCAGAAGTGGGATCAGTGGGTAGTCATGTTGGAGTGGCGGAAATGAATTGAAGTTGAATGATTATGAAGGCTGTTTTACTAATTGAACCGGGTGAGATTTGCTTGGCCAGAATCAGTGTATTTGGAATAAAATTCGAGGAAGGTAACGGACATGAAACCCTCGAAGAGATTAACATTCCTAGAGCGAGACGAATTCAACAGAATCTGAGAACCAACAGCAATACACTCTTCCAAAATCAGATAATCTGACCAAGACAACAGAGGTAACCATTACTTGGAATGGTGGAAAGGATGATGAAGAAACCAAGTCCAAAGAAAGAGACAGACATGGCAAAAGTGGTGGCAATGATCAGCAGCGTACAAGCAACAAGACGGCTACCTGAGTCAGTGACGATATACAATCGCCCGCATGAAGTCATCATGACTCGAAACCAAAGCTGTAAGTGGATGTGAAGCAGGAGGGAAAAGGTGAATAAACGATGATCCAACTCAGTAAGTAATCGAACTACCAACTGTTTGAATGCGATGCTGATAGAAAAAATCAGTTTGATGTCATTCTAATAGTGACAGCGATCACTTGTCTCATTACCAGAGAAGAGTAAATGACATAAATGTTAAATAACATAAAATTGGCATTTTTCGAATAAATGACATAAATTGCCCAAATTCAGAATGTATGACATTTTTGACGTTTTTGGGCTTTTCCCCGAAATACAGAAGTAGAAAAAGGATCCGGATATGTGACCCACTTTTTTCTGCCTACATTTGAGACGAAGTTGAACAGCCAACTTACTAAAATTACGGTAAATATAAGGCCTAAGGCCTCCGCCACTATGTATTGTAGCTGCTCACAGTGACGATGTGTCCACCTGTTCACAGCCTGAGGAAAGGGACCAGCATCCTCGAAAGCTTGCTGCTATGCAATAAAGAACTCCAACAAACCACTGGCTCTCTCTTCCCATCATCCAAGTAAAATGACATAAAATGGCCATTTTTCGAATAAATGACATACATTTAAGAATAAAATGGCATAAATGACATGGAATAAATGACATAAATCGCAATAATAAATGACAAATGTTACTCGTCTCTGCTCATTACCCATCCAACATTCAGGAAAAGCCTCTCTGGACAGGAAAGTCATCAGGTTCCATCCTCCTCTGTACAGGAGCACTCAAGTACCTGAAACAAAAACGCCAAATAAATAGATGATAATACCTTTTCAATATTAAAATTTAGAAAAAGCGCCCCAAATTTTACAAGAGCGTCAGTTCTTTATTATTATTATTTTTTTTAAATAAATTCTTCTAAAATTAATTCTATGACGATAAAAAATTATTAAAATTTTTTTTTCGAAAACGACATCTTTTATGACCTGCCTCCGTCCTCTAAAAGCAACAAGTCCCGGTATAATGGATTCCACGTCAGATAATATTTCAACAACAATACCCCACTCGATCACATTGTACCGTCAAAAACCAGCCCGTAGTCCCATTTTTGCCCTAGAGCTCCCATCCGCACGTATTTGGCCAATCAGTCTGAACACCTTGCGGGTCCAACTCGACGCATGGTCGGGGATTTGGTCAAAATTTATCGTTGAATCTATTCGCCTTGAAATATTTAACAAAGTTTGAGATCGCATGATCGGGATTTTGATCGAAAATGCTTGTCTGGGATATGTCGCCTGGTTTATAGTTGCACTAACGCTGCTGTGACGTAGAATATAGGGCGGGGTTAACAGCAAGTTGTTGGCAGCAGCTCACAATTTGTGATATTTGGACAGGCAGGGCGTTTTGGGCTTCATTCGCTATTCCTAACGCAGAAATGTAACTTTTCCACCCCAATTTGAGGTCTTTTGACTGAGTCACGGGAGGCCGTGAGTGGGAGGATAAAACGGAAACCCTCACCGTACAGTTACCAAGAAGTGTGCTCTTTGATCCTCACTTAGAGGAGTTTTTGCTTTGAGACCTACCCAATCCGACATCTTTTACGCGCATTAGCATGTCCCACCTGTGTCTCTTTCCGTAATTCCTTTTGGTCTGTCGTCCCACGAGGACACGGCTTTTGCCTTCAAAGACATCGTTGTAGTCTGTTTATCCCCACGAGGATTTAGGCCCATTTGGAACGCGGTCCTTTCGTCTGAGGTTTCTTCGAGTCCCTAATTGGCAAAACAGTTTTTTCCCCCTTTGGAAGAACGGACCCCGCGTGGGAATTTCTCGCCGTAAAAAAATCCCTCCCCGCCCCGACACTGATTGTGGATTATTGATTGAATGCTCGCGTGATTGATGGCGTTGAGGCACACGTACCTTCTTCAAGGATCACACAATAGCTCCTTGTTAGGTGTCCCTTCCCAAGCCCTAAACCCAGAAATCCTCCTATTATACACCATTCAATTACTCGTCGTTGACATGGTTACAACCCCCTCCTTTGAGCCCACTGGATCTTTTCGCAGTCCCGAGATTGCCCTCCCCAGCTTCCCTGATCTCTACGGCGAATTTACTTTCTTATTAACTTTTTGTTGACGTGGAACGCCCCAGGAAGGCATGAGGGGAGATTGTCACTCGGGGTGATTTCAGGAACCCAGTTGCCAACTTCATACTTCCATCAATACAACTCCCAAGTCGTATTACCTCGCTTCATCTCGTTATATTCTGCCGCTGAAACGAGTTGGAAATTCTCACGGATCACCGAGTTGGATAAATTTACTGTCGGTACATTTGAGAAGGGAAGTGCATTATTAGGTTGTGCTGATAAGCTCGTTTGTTTGGAATGCAACGACGATGGCCCGAAGTTGTCAATTTCTACCGTCTTGTGTTCTGTTCATCATACCAAACACAAATCCAACTGTGGTAGTTTTCAGACGATGGCGAATTTTTTAACGATAATTTCACGACGCCTCTAAATCAAACTGAATGATTAAGACGACGTAATCGGTTCATATTAATTTGATTTATGGAAGGCAAGATCATATTCCGGTTCATCTCAGGAACAACATACAACGAATTGTTCTATGTGGTGTTCTCTTTATTTATCGAACCTTTATTGAGCTGCATCAAATGGAGAAAGAACACACACACAAAAACAAAATGAGTCGGCGAGGAAAACTTTTAATAAAACATCTCGTCGAGGACGGCAGTGACAGGTGAGTCTGCTTGTGGACTCTGCACTCCAACCCTTTGTGCTGTTCTCGTCAGAAACCTCCGTGTTGTCAGGACTAATGAGCTGGCCCTTAGCAACCTCCCACAAATCAACCTCTCTGTGAAAACCGCTTCGAGCCTTCTTCATCCGCGCTTTTCCGAGCGCAATCCTGGCAAGGCTCCACCTTTGCGGGAAATAACAGCCTGCTCTTCAGTATTCACGTTGTGCGGGTACAAGAGTGCCGATTAACTGGAGAACATGAGGGCTAATTACGACTCTTTCATTCTATGAAACTCTAATTTTGGTTTATTATTCTTGAAAAAATGCAACTATGTAATCGCGACGGAGGTCGACGACTCGGATCGGCCTCAAAATGTGACATTTTCCGTTTCAACAGATGTAGATTCCAAAACCAAAATGTCCGTCCGCCGTCCGGGTCGTTTTGGGCAGCAGGATTTTTTTTTTTAAATCTGAAATTTTGAGAAAATACTTGGTTCACTATCTAGTTGTGCCCGCAAGGTTTTCAGCCCGATCGCCCAAACCCGTGGGGCGCTATGGGGCTGAAATGGGGCTACGGGAGGGGTTTTTGAAGGCTTTTGGGTATGGAATCGAGTCAGGTCTCGTTTTCGAAGTATTTTTGGACGTAGAATCCATTTTTTGGGGTCCCGCAACGATCCGATTTCACTGTGGCGATCTACAGGGCTTCCATGGGGCTACAAACGGGATTTTTGAAGGATCCCGGGAGGTCAAATATTTTTCGAGTAAAAAAACAAAGTTTTGAAAAAAAATAATAAAATAAAATAAAAATTTCATTGACACAGAATTAATTTTTTGCCCAAGCCTAACCTACATCAAAGAATAATAAACCCTTGTGTCATGGAGGAATAGAGTATTCCTCCTCTATTCCTCCAAGCCCTTGTGTAAAATGTGCAGCGTTTTGATTTCCTCTTGGTCTAAGAAATCCTCACTTTAGTTCCTCACTTTATCCGACAAACACCAGAACTATCGGAACATGCTGAAACAATGATAAGCATTAGTGAACGGAAAGAACAGTCGATTTTGTTCTATTTGGACTAACGAACTGTTCAGCGTGTCTCACTCTGTCATTCAAGATATAGTCAATATCTGATGACCTGCAGAAGTTCTACTACCTGATGCAGATGATCTCTAACTGTATGACCAAAGACATCGTCCTTGTTCATCGGATCGACGTCGATATGGCCAGGCTGAACGAGTGTTGGCTGGACGAATGCTTTCAAGAGAAAAGCCATGGTCGAAGGTAGTAACTATTGGCAGCTGCCCAGGAACTGGAAAACAGTTTGAGAGCTTGGGATTCCTAACTCCCCAGGTGACTGAGAACAGCGCAAAGGTTTTTCGAGGTTAATCAACTTCGAACTATCGCCTTCGATTTGCTCAAAAAGCCCGAATCCAGAAGTCATAGGTGCTCTTGGCGTCCCTTGACTCGTGCGATCTCACTGATGAGCAAATGAGCAAGCTGCAAAAAGATTGTTTTAGCATGCAGGCTCAGCCGTCCGGTGTGGCGTAGGGTAAACTACCGTTTCCCTCGATCAGCGAAGTTAAGCAACGTCGGGCGTGGTTAGTACTTGGATGGGTAACCGCGTGAGGAGCGGGGTCACACCGTACTTTCTGCGTTCAATCGGACGGCGAACTCCTCCCAACCCAGGGGGACGAGGCAATGGGGAGCCATGAGCGCAATCGTCAGACAAGTTCCGATCCTCCTTGAGAGGATGGCTGACGACGTCCGCGACGGCAGCAGCCAGTCGGAGGAAAATTCAGGGTGAAATTCCCTTGTTTCGTTTCGCATGCAGGCCCATGCTGAATGCCATCTTGCGCCGGAATGAAAGAATTCAGCCTGCTCCCCACTAAATCAAATCCTGGGTTCTTTCAGAAAAAATAATAGTCGAGAAGCGCTTCCCTAGCCCATTCCCCAAAATTAGGTTCCAATCGGCTGTAACAGTAATATAGTATAGTAACTGTTGTTAAGAGCTGAATATAGAGGCTTTCGTGGCGACGGTAGCTTGGGCTTCTGTCTTCAGCACACAAGATCGAAGGTTCGAATCAACCTCTCTTGGGAGACTCCTGGCAGGGCAAACAATTCTGAGGACCTGTCAAAACATGCCCTCGTTTCCCGAGAACGTTTAACTAGCCACAGCAGCCTACGCCAGAGGGGGAAGAGCCGGCTGAGCGCCACCGAGAACCCGGCATGTTGACGGACCCTCAGTCGTCTCGTATTATGGGATTTAACCTCCACCACCAGAAGGCAAATGAACAATGTGTCGTCAGGGCGTAAGTTCAACATCGCGGTCTCTCCTCTGATTGGTTACCGTTCCTACAAAAATCTACAAGGATTGAATATGAATTTCCTGTGAATTTCCATGGTGTCAAGAATGACAGTCGGCTATCGTGTGCTCAACATACTGATTCTGTATGCAGTGCGCTCGCTTCTTTGCTCTACGCCGTTTGAAGAAAGCAGTTTCTTTTCCAGTACTGCGATTGGTTTATTCCCCCCCCCCCTCCACCCTTTTCATGAGCCACGCTACGCATATGGCTCTGCTGTAGGGACGCTCGAGTCGCAGTGTCTCCAAGCTTCAGAAGGCAGCAGTCCGCTTACCTATGTACGTTACCTCCGTACGTAACCACACTTGGAGAGCTGTCGGGGTAGTTTTTGCAAGTTAAACTCTTTAACAAAAGGCCGTATCTCAAATTTTGGTGATTTTCGGGTTTTTGCAGTTACGGAATCTTTAAAAGCTTTCCCATCTCATGATTTTGCAAAAAAAAAAAACCCCAGCTCACCCCTAAATCAACAAAAAACATTAAGGAAGATAGGCACATCTCAAAAATTGTGTCAAACCCTAAGAAAAACGCTGCAAATTTTACACAAGGGTTTATTATTCTTTGATATACATTACTTGTGCAGAAATTTAATTCTGTCAATGAAAAAATTAAAAAAAAAAATTTTTTTTTTTGGATTTTTATCTCAAAAAAATTTTTTTTTGGTTTTTTTTGTTCAAAAATGTGTTTTTTTCAAAAATTCCGTATTTTTTACTCGAAAAATATTTAACATCCTGGGATCCTTCAAAAATCCCATTTTTAGCCCCATGAGAGCCCTATAGATCGGCACAGTGAAATCGGATCGTTCCGGGACCCCAAAAAATGGATTCTACCTCCAAAAATACTTCGAAAACGACACCTAACTCGATACCATAGCTAAAAGCCTTCAAAAAAACCCTCCCGTAGCCCCATTATAGCCCCAGAGCGCCCCACGGGTTTGGGCGATCGGACTGAAAACCTTGCGGGCACAACTAGATGGTAAACCAAGTATTTTGTCAAAATTTCAGATTTTTTAAAAAATTCCTACTGCCCAAAACGGCCTGGACGGCGGACGGCGTACGGCGGACGGACATTTCGGCTTTAGAATGTAGACCACTTGAAACGGATAATGTCAAATTTTGAGCCCGATCGGAGTCGTCGACCCCCGTCGCGAAAACATAGGTGTATTATTCCAAGAATAATAAACCAAAAGGGGCTTATCTCATTTTAATAAACAAAAATCGGTATCTTTTGAGGTGCGCATTTCTTGCCTAGTATTTTTTGTGGGTCGGCTGAGACTTCGGAGTTTTCCATCATATCTCCATCATTTTTTTGTTTTTTGTTCAAATGGCTTCTCCTACTTATTACTGACCCTTGGGGCGCTATGGGGCTAAAATGGGGCTACGGGAGGGTTTTTTGAAGGGTTTTGGCTATGTGGTCGAGTTAGGTGTCGTTTTCGAAGTATTTTTGGACGTCCATTATTGGACGAAGTAGTTTTGGACGTCCATTTTTGGACGAAGTATTTTTGGACGTCCATTTTTGGACGAAGTAGTTTTGGACGTCCATTTTTGGACGAAGTATTTTTGGACGTCCATTTTTGGACGAAGTATTTTTGGACGTCCATTTTTGGACGAAGTATTTTTGGACGTCCATTTTTGGACGAAGTAGTTTTGGAAATCCATTTTTGGGGGTCCCGAAACGATCCGATTTCACTGTGGGGATCTATAAGGCTTTCATGAGGCTAGAAATGGGATTTTTGAAGGATCCCAGGAGGTCAAATATTTTTCTAGTAAAAGAACAAACAACTTTAGAAAAAAATATTAAAAAAAGTTTGAAAAAAAAAATTTTAAAAAAAATTTTATTTTCAAAATTATTTTATCGACACAGAATTAAATGCTTGCACAAGTAACCTATATCAAAGAATAATAAAATGTGTAGAATTTGCAGCGTTTTCTGATTAAGATCTTTGAGTGATATTGTCATGTACATAGATTCTCTGACTTTACTTATCGGGTTTTCATGGTTTGTAATTTTGGTTTATTATTCTTGGAATAATACACCTATGTTTTCGCGACGGGGGTCGACGACTCCGATCGGCCTCAAAATTTGACATTATCCGTTTCAAGTGGTCTAGATTCCAAAACCGAAATGTCCGCCGTCCGCCGTCCAGGCCGTTTTGGGCAGTAGGAATTTTTTAAAAAATCTGAAATTTTGACAAAATACTCGGTTTACCATCTAGTTGTGCCCGCAAGGTTTTCAGCCCGATCGCCCAAACCCGTGGGGCGCTATGGGGCTAAAATGGGGCTACAGAAGGGGGTTTTTGAAGGCTTTCGGCTATGGGATCGAGTCAGGTGTCGTTTTCGAAGTATTTTTGGACGTAGAATCCATTTTTTGGGGTCCCGCAGCGATCCGATTTCACTGTTGCGATCTATAGGGCTTTCATGGGGCTAAAAATGGGATTTTTGAAGGATCCCAGGAGGTTAAATATTTTTCGAGTAAAGAATAAAGAATTTTTGACAAAACTTTTTTGAAAAAAAAAAAAAAAAAAAAAAAAATCCAAATATTTTTCCCAACATTTTTTCTTTTGACTCAGAAATAATTTTTGCGCGACTAACCTATATCAAAGAATAATAAACCCTTGTGTAAAATTTGCAGCGTTTTTATTGCTGTTTGTGTTTCACTGTTACTGTTGTTTGTTTTAGTTTCAAGTTCATTTTATCTTATAATCGACGATTGCTAAGCCAGTTTGGCATTCGCAATGAAACACTAACTGATTGATTGATAACTTGGAACGTTTTATCGTAACAGGAACTTGTAACGATGGCAGAACGGACCACTTCTGTCGCCTTTTTGTCTTAGTAATTCCGAGCGGGTGCACCGGATCGTGAGAAGCGAATTTTGACCCAGATGCTCTGAATTCGTTAAGAGCGTTGAACCATTAACACTTGGCTGAAGCCCAACCACTAAACGACGCCCCCCAGGCCCATCAAGGCGCACCTGAGCCGCAGAAACCGCAAAACCACGTATAACCTCTCGTGCGGATTTAGGGCCCCCGTCGACCCCTCGAGCAGATTTAAGGGCTCCTAAAGGAGATCTCGTCCGCCCTCAAAACCTCCGAGTATTCTAATTTATTGAAACGTTCGGGGAAGTATGTGGGAGCTTAACCTCAGTTGGCTACAGAATAACACAAGCCCTCACTCGAGTAGATGAAACAATTAATAATACGAGGTTGGGGAGCCCGCCACATCACTAACATCACTCCAGGGTACGCTTTTGAACCTACCAAAATTTTCAAATGTAATTTCGGTAACGAAATGTCTTATCACGGCAGTTACGACCGATCCCTCAGGTTTGGGGTAGACGTAAGCTGAAATCCTCCTGCAGGGGCTCGCGTGATCTTCATGAATAATCCAACCCACCCAAAGGGCTTTAATAGCCCTCGACGACCTTAAATTCGCTTTTAGGGCCACCGCTGTGTTGGAAGATCGCGGGATCCGCTCACCTGGCTCATCCATGTTTACCCGGACTTAACGCCCCGCCTGAGTCAACTGTAAGGGATTAGGATTGGGGATTAGATACGCTTACCGCTGCTGTTTTCGAGGTATACTATCAAGGTACACTGGGGGTCTTCACCGTCGAGCTTACCAGGTTAAATGTACGAAGTAGAAAACTTGGCAAACTTGAAAATCATGTTTGTCTAAGTTATTATGAGGATAATAATATAATTATTCCTATGTGTATTTTAGTAATATTTTCCATTTTTTTAGGTGTAGTTTTAATGTGAATTATATTTAATACACCTTTTTTTGAAATCATTTGAAAATCATGAGGCACAAAACAGCTGGGAGACGGTATTCTGTATACAGAAGTATACTGTTAAACATGTTATCATGAAATGCTCATGAAAAACGTAAAGAAGAAAAGGTCATAGGAGTGAGATAATTAGTGACAAATATCAACAAAACCAAAGAGAAAATGCTTCCTGCCAAGCAGATTACGTTGTGATTTGATTTGCAAATGCCGAAGAACACCAATAAAACAAAACCAATGAGAAGGGCGTGTGGCATGAAAGCATGGAAAGCCCCCAAGTTTGGTCCTACTTATGGGACTGACTGTCCTCCAAATTGTTGATCCTCAAAATGACATTTTACAAGAAAAGAAGCTTGAGGAAGCAACCTGAAGTTAGCGACCATTTTGTACTGGCAGATAACACAATAGGGGTTGTAAGAAAAAAATTCCTCGGAAAAAAAGTCCCCCAAAAAACGGGCGCCGGAAAAAAAAATCCCCAGAATTTTCCGATCTCGGAAAAAAATCCCATTATCCCAATTTCATTAAATGAAAATTTTTGGAAATTTTGGAAATTATTTGAGCTCTTGGCATCCTTCAAAAATCCCGTTTGTAGCTCCATGAAAGCCCTATCTATAGATGAATCGGATCAATCCGGGACCCCCAAAAATGGATTCTACGTCCAATAATTCTTCGAAAACGACACCTCACTCGATCCCATAGCCCCATCAAAAAACCCCTCCCGCAGCCCCATTTTAGCCCCATAGCCCCACGGGTTTGAGCGATCGGGCTGCTTCTGGGCACAACTAGATGGTAAACCGAGTATTTTGTCAACATTTCAGATTTAAAAAAAATTCCTACTGCCCAAAACGGCCCGGACGGCGGACGGACGTTTCGTTTTTGGAATGTAGACCTCTTGAAAAGAATGTCAAATTTTGAGGGCGATCAGAATTTTCGACCCCCGTCGCGATTTCATAGGTGTATTATTCCAAGAATATTAAACCAAACGAAGAGGTTCCCTAACTTTCTATTGTTTTGTTCAAGATTTTTTCAATTTTTAAAATTTTTCTTTTTGGGGATTTTTTTCAGCCCTGCAGGATTTTTTTTCCGGGGAGTTTTTTTTTTCGATTAATTAAAAATTTAATTCATTTTAAGTACTGTGCCTATTGGAACTTTAGCCGAAATGAGATGTTAGGTTGTTTTATCGATACGGGACAGTTTTTGATTTTTTCCTAAATTTTCAAAAACGTAAAATAACGCCTTAAACAAACGGGATCTGATAACACGTTAACAAGTGGAAAATGACTGTGAAGACCCCTAATAAGGTCGACAATCTAAATTAATTGCTCTATTACAGCCAACATTTTGACTAATTATTTTAAGATGACGTTTTTCATGACAATTCAAAAATTCTTCTTTCAACTCGTATTGCATTCAAAGTGGTAATTAACGAGCCCAACAGGTTTTGCGGTCTCCAATCTTCTGAGGGTGTTTTGAAAAGAATTTCTATCAAAGGGGAGCGAAAATCTGAATTGCGTTCATTTTGAATAGGGAAATAACAAGGGTGCGATGAGCAGGGCGACGTAATGCGAAGGGATTCATAATTTGAATGGGTCGGATTAAGGGGTGATCGTAGTGTGTGTTCCAAGTGCGTTCCGTCGGGTTGTGTGCTGCTGCTGCTGAAACGGCGCCCAAATTAAGTAATTACATCCCTCCCGGGGTGAAGACGTAAAGAAGAGTTTGGGCGGGAGGCAACCATGGGACGCGTCGGGGTGACTTAATTTAATTGTATTATTCCTAGTGGGTGGTGGGCGGGTTGGCGAGGAGGTGCAACGCGAGGGAACTTGCGGTCTGCTTGTCATTGGAATTCCGCGGCTGCGTTCCTCTCCCGACCCGCCGAACCCGCAAAAGCCCGGCGACAGTAAAGAATGTGGACACCCTGCGAAGCGTTCGTGTGGGTTCTGCGGAGCGAAACTACGGGCGGAATTTCGAAAGAGAAAAATTTCATGAAAAATCACCTGATAGCGAAACGCGGTAATTCAAATATATTCGCTCAGGCTAAACGTGGACAAATAGATCTTCGAAATTACTTGATAAACGACACCCCACTCGACCCCGCTGTCCAAAAATCTTCCACCTGCTGCCGTTTTTGTTTAATTATTCTCAACCTGTTTTTGCGACGGAGCTCAAAATATTTTATTGCCCTCAAAAGTTATGCTGGAAATTGAGAAAATTCGTACATTTCAAAAACGCTGCAAATATGACACAAGGGATTATTACTCTTTGGTATCTGCTAACTGTGCGAAAATTAATTCTGTCAATATACTACTTAATAAAAATACATTTAAAAAAAAAGTAGCCCTCTGGACCCCCAGATACTTTTTTGCTTGGGGACGAGTTGGAAAAAGTAACCGTCTGACTCCGAACTAGTGGCCTGACGGTGAGACAAGTGAGGATGCCGAACTAGTGGCCTAACGTAAGACAGGTGAGGACGCCGAACTAGTGGCCTAACGGTAAGACAAGTGAGGACGCCGAACTAGTGGCCTAACGTAAGACCGGTGAGGACGCTGCACTAGTGGCCTTGCGTAAGACGAGTGAGGAGGCTGAACTAGTGGCCTAACGGTATTATGGAATTTACTTATGGAATCTTATTTCCTATTTATAGGATCCTACGCCCTATATTTAGGATGTTAAGTCCTATACATATTACGTGATATACTTTTTTATGTGACACGTAATATTATATTATAAACGTGACACTCCCGGATTTTAGGGAAGGAGTCGAGCAAGGTGTCATTTTCAAAGTATTTTTGGACGTAGGATCCACCAGGCTTCTAAAGGGCCGCGAATGAAGGCTTTGACGGTTCTTGGCCAAGATGGGGGGACGCATTCAAGGGGACCCGTAGGGTGGTCAGGGTCGAAAAATTGAAAAAAAAATTTATGTTTGTTTTGGTTTCTACAATAAATTTGGCGTCAAATGAGCCATAAAACGTTAATTTACCTTATCTAAAAACCGTTCAAATAAAGCGTCAAAGTTAAGTCCAGCCGCTTCCGACTCTCGGCTAGTGGGCTCCCGCTGCATTTATGCTATTGCTTATAAGCCGGCTCACCTTTTGCTGCTTCGAATCTGTCTTCCAAATTCGTCCTAGCTTATGGTATTGATGATATCATAAATAAATATCTTCAGTGTAATGATCGTCATCGTCCTCCAACCCAGCTGAGAGTTTCTTCTCTGAGGACGAATTTCTCGAAGAGGTGGAACCTGTTGACATGGGGCTTTCTTATCTGGGTCACATTTCGGTGTTCGCAAATGAGGAGGGATCCTCTTGACTTTTTTGAAAACTTTGCTAGATCGAGGCATTTCCAAAACCGACAAAAAACTGGGCCACGCGAACGACAAAACTTCAAATGAACAGCGAAAATACGGATAATGTTATGATAACATTGTTATCAAATGTGTCTATTTTTTTCTTTTCCTTCCTATCAAACATGTGAATGTTGTAGTAAAATTTATTTGTCTCAAAAATATTCTAATGGAGGCCACAAATTCGACTTGAGAGAAAATAGAGTGAAAAACACATCAAATCAAGCGAGCGCCCGTCGCGCCGGCTACTGCGCAGTAGGTGGTTTTGGTTTTTTCGCGTTTCCCGAAAGTTATGTTTTCCGCTCTTTCGGAACCTGTTTCTCGGGCTGTGTTTGAGATATTGACTCGATTTTTTTTTTAAAGAATTTTCAGCATGAAGGAAGGAACATTTCCAAGGCTCAACATTTGGAAAAAACGTTCGTGGGGCCCGCCGTGTCGACCATAACTCACTGGGTAAAAGTGACCAAATTTTGAAAACTCCGCGCTAAATTGGGAATTGTATTTAGAAAAAAAACTAAGCGATGCGTTTTGAGTAGACTATGTTCTGATAATGTGGTAAAAATTTGAGCCAGATTGGACCAGTATTAAGGGCAGGGCAGGTTCCTAAAGTTACCCTGTTTTCGCCTTCTTTTTCGACTACCCTACGGGTCCCCTCAAAGAATTTTCGGAGGTGGAACGTTCAAAGCTGTACATGTTCAAGTTCCGTTTTAGCATGGAACATGCCATGGAGGAAAGAAAATTCTTTCCTCCATGGGAACATGCTTTAACCGCGAACTGCCCAAAAAACGTTAGTCCAGTAGGGAGACGCGGGAGTTACTTAATTTACGTAAGGCCACTAGTTCGGCGTCCTCACTTGTCTCACCGTTAGGCCACTAGTTCGGCGTCGGACAACTGTTACTTTTCCAACACGCAAGATGGGTTTCAATCCCACGGTTAATAAAGCGCGTTCCAACATTTCAGCCGTAGGCTCTAAGCAAAAAGCATCCGAAGGTTGCTTGTTTTTTAGTTCTCATGAATTAAATAAAATTACATAGGTACATAATTTAATTTTTAAATGCTTTTAATGAGAAACTCGATGATGAAATTTGATTTTCATAAAATTTAATGCACTAAAAATGACTTTGAAGAAGCATTTTCCCCTCTTTTTTTACTTATTAAATGTCTTTCAAAAAGTAATTTGTATCAAAAGTCCATGTAGGGCTATTCCACTTCTTGCGAGGGGAAAGAGAAATGATGAAATTCTTCTGTCTAAATTGAACAGCTAATGGTGGGTCTTATTGTTCTGAGACCTGACGTAAAGAGCCTTTCTTTGTGAAAAAGTCTCGTGACCTTCATTGAGGCTCGAGTGGTCCCTAAAATGAGGGTTTGAATCGCAATTAGTTTTTATAATTGAGCTGACGACACAATTGGCGAGGGAGAGGGCGGAAAAAACGAGCAGAATGACGAAACAGGGGGTGCGCGAGGATCAACTGTTGAAGGGATGATTTGGGGTTGATTAGGGGGAGTGGAGATTGAGGGTTTGGAAGGTGGGAGGCTAATGTATGCGAGACGGCACACGGTTTAATTCCGCGGAATGAGGGAAAAGGGAGGGAGAAGACATTCGTGTGAAAACGTGTTGAAGGAATAGGCCTTGTTGCGGTGGAATGGAGGGGGAGGGGGGGATGCAGGAAGGCTTTAAGTCATCACACGTGCCCGGCACGTGCAGGAACCCGCTTCCCAACCTTATCATTTGTACGAGGAAACGAATTTTAGGGAAAAAGGCCCCGCTGAGCTCAGCAGCTTGATCATCGTGTTCCCGAAGACATAAATCCTGACTTTCTCCGCGGAACGAATGGACCCGGAGAACCTCTGAACGTGTTATATCTTTTCCAAGTCAAGTCGGGGAGACGATTTATGAACTTTTGGGAGATATTCGCTCCTTGAAGTCGATATTTTTTGCGCTGAGATGTTCGTTTGAATTTTACTTCAGCGATACGAATTGACAAATCGATTGACTCACCGTTCTCGTAGGTTCCAAACGAGCTAACGGCTAAGAAATTTTCGACTAGTAGCGATTTTACCCGTGACCGAATATTCACAATTTCGAGTGAAGCTGTCCGTATACGGACTAAATATATTTAAGGATCTGAGGGGCTTGGGACGAATTGCGACACATTATTTTCGGGGTTCCCTAGGTCGGACCCACGAAGGGTCGGATTACGCTTCGAACTCGAAGTCGTTATTAGCACGGTCGTAAAAATGACCGTTCCGAGTACCTGAGATAGCCCTTTGAGACAATCTATAAGCAAGGCCCCCTACACGAAGCACAGCTATATTATGAGTAGGCCTATAGGGGTGAAAACGAGACTACTAGCGATTCTCCCACTAACATACTAACATTAGTTATATATTAAGGTCAAATTAATGTCAAAGATGGGCGTATTCGTATTCGTATTTGCGAATACGAATATCACCCAAAGCACACCCAACCTGCGAATACGAATACGAATTTATTCGTATTCTCAACTGTAAATACGAATATTCGTATTCTCAACTGAAAATACGAATAGTCGTATTTTCGGACGTATAAATACGAATATTCGCCGAAAACATTTGCGAATATTCGTTTTCTCGATGATGAAATACTCAAATAGGTTCAAACTACGTTTGAACATACCTGAAAAAATGAAAATACACTCGTATACCGTCGTATTCGCAGGAAAAAAATCCGATTCTCACTTATCCAGGTAATTCCCACTTATCAAGGTAAGTGACGGTCAGGGATGGTTAGGGGGGTTTGGGATGGTTAGGAATGGTTAGGGGGGTTTGGGATGGTTAGGAATGGTTAGGGGTGGTTAGGGATGGTTAGGGATGGTTAGGGGGGTTAGGGATGGTTAGGGATGGTTTGGGATGGTTAGGGGGGTTTGGGATGGTTAGGGATGGTTAGAGGGGTTAGGGATGGTTAGAGATGGTTAGGGATGGTTAGGGGGGTTAGGGATGGTTTGGGATGGTTAGGGATTGTTTGAGATGGTTAGGGATGGTTAGAGATGGTTAGGGGGGTTTGGGATGGTTAGGAATGTTTAGGGATGGTTAGGAGGGTTTGGGATGGTTAGGGATGGTTAGGGAAGGTTAGAGATGGTTAGGGAGGGTTAGGGATGGTTAGGGGGGTTAGGGATTGTTAGAGATGGTTAGAGATAGTTAGAGATGGTTAGGAATGGTTAGGGATGGTTAGGTGATCCTGTTGGAATAATTTGCCATAACTGGCTAAGTAAGAATCTCCTGGATGAGTGAGAATGTCCTGGATAAGTGAGAATTACCTGGCTAAGTGAGAATCACCTGGCTAAGTGGAATCACCTGGGTAAGTGAGAATCACCTGATTCACACTGATTGAACACTGATTGATTAGGTACCTGATTCATTGGATTGAAAAGTATTTTGTCAAAATTTCAGATTTAACGAAAAATGTATACCTACATCCCAAACGGCCCGGACGCCGAACGGACATTTCGGATTTTGAATGTAGATCTCTTGAAAAGGATAGTGTCAAATTTTGAGGACGATCGGATTCGTCGACCCCCGTCCAAGAATAATAAACCAAAAGTGGTAACTCATTAGTGCTGAACATTAATTATATTATATAAGTAATGAAATTTTGGTGATGACCTATGCCAAAAGACCTAAGTCAAGAGTTTTATTTTACTGCAATTTAGTATCTCTCAATCCTGGACTCCGGGCAGCCGGCCTTCTCACTTGAATTAAGGTAGCCATTGAGTATTGACCACTTGAGGAAGTTCTGGCAGAGGTCATATACAGCTCGCCTTCGTCAAATCGGATTAGCCCGTTGACAGCTAAAGGTCTTCGAGACTGCTCAGGTATAAGTCCAGGTATGGGCAGAAATCATGTGTCGCAATTCGTCTTTTACCCAAAATACACTGTTTTCTCTTTGGTTGTACCCGCAGGGTTTTCAGGCCGATTGTCCAAACCGGTGAAGTGAAGTAAGGGGCTACAGGAGGGGTGTGTGAAGGTTTTCGGCTATAGGGTGGGGTGTCGAGGTATTTTTGGACGTGGAAAAGCAAGACTTATCCGAAATCACCGTTAGGCCAGTCAATTTAAACCAAAAAAAGGGCAAACCTCGTGAAGTTGCAAGTAGCTGCGGATTTTTTATGATGCTTGGGTCCCTTAGTTCACACCAATAGGTCTCCCACAAGAATATTGCGCTCCGACACTGCATTCTGGTGGCAGTAATCTAGCTTCGCTTAACACGAATGTTATATTTTATATAAATAATATTTTATGTTATATAACACAACCGGGAGACGAAACGCGGCACAACAAAACGATGGGCAAGCGGAGTCCTGTCGTGTCCGTAGAGCTCTGGGCATGCGCAATGGACAGGAATGTTATAACCGCTAGTGAAGGTTGCACATTCGCGTCGATTTGAATTTGCAGTCATCTCCGTGTCTTGAATTTGTAGTCATCACCGCGTCGATTTGAATTTGTAGCATCTCCGTGCACGATAATACTTACAACTTATGATTTTTGAAGACTCAAACAACGTCAACAACGAGAGAGGTTACACATCAGAGAGGCTTCCAGGAGGAAGGTTATCATTCCGTCTACCACGGAGACCGCTTCATGTGAACAGTCTTCCCACTCCGCCTCCCCCCTTCACTGATATTTCGTCGTTCCGTCTTTGCCGTGTCCGCCTTCATTCCGCCCCATGTGAATCCTGCTGCCAACGGAAAAAACTTGAAGTCCATTCGCTCGGCCTCGGCGCAGGATGCCACATCGCGTTTTCTTCTGTGGCCACCAGACTGCAGTGTCGGAGCGCAATATTCTTGTGGGAGACCTATAAGTTTGCATCACTGAAAACATTGTGTCACAAAAAAAAAAAACAACCCAAATTTGTGGTCTTTTCAGTTGTTCAAAAAAAAAAAAAAAAAATAATAATAATGAAGTGTATTTAGACAAACATCGCCCTATACTAACTTTTTAGTAGTTGAAAAAAAAAAACGCGAAATTTGTGGTCTTTTCAGTTTAAAAAAAAAAAACAAAAAAAAAAAAACAACAATGAAGTGTATTTAGACAAACATCGCCCTATAGTAATATTAAAGTAGGTTAAATTTGCTGCAAGCTGAAACCAAGTGGAGCTCAGTAGGTCCAGTGCTTGCGGAAATGCTAATTATTTAACGGGCGGTGTCAGCTTGGGGGACGTTTTAAAAGAATCCCCCATTTTCAATCCACTTGGTTTCAAATTGCAGAAAATTTAACCTACTTTAATATTAGTATAAGGCGATGTTTGTCGAAATAGACTTCATTAGGTATTGGTTTTTTTTTTTTGTTTGGAAAAACTGAAAAGACCCCACAAATTTCGCATTTTATTTTTTATTTTTTTATTGTGTGTGTTAAATTAGCAACGTTTTTCAAAAAATTACAATTTCGCAAAATAATGGCTACTCATTTTAATAGAATCAATTTTTTGGGGTCTCCTCTAGTACCGCTACTACTTTTAAAAAATCCCTCATCCAAAGAACTTAGATTCGATTAAAATGGCAAAGTAATTTGAAAGCGACGTACCTACGTCGGTGCACCAAAAATACTTCCAAAGCCCAGATGAGAATGTAGCGATTAGCATTCCAATTCGTTCATTAAGCCCGAAAAACCGCATCCCCACAAGTATTTTATCGATTCCTGAAACTTCTCGGAAGAGCGAAAACTGCGAGGGCGAAAGCGGTTTCTAATTAAAATTCAGGATAACAGTCCACGGGAAAAACCTTCCCGGAAGGGAAAAGAGCAATAAGTGAAAAAGGGAGGGTTTTAGGGCTCGTTGGCCTCCTCGGGTGACAAATGGGGCTGACTCCTTCCGAGGGGTAGTAAAAGAGCTGAATCCGAGTAGTAAAGTTCCTCATAATATTGTTTCAGCTTTGGAATCTGAATGATACAGTTTGTTGTCGAGAGGAAACAAAAGGGTTGTTTTGTTCACGCACTGCGGTCACATACGCGACGCATGGCGACTATAAAACATCCCAACTTCGAGGGGGACGTTTCTTAGGAGAAAACAGCAAGTGAAATTATGGCAAAACTCCGCGATTTAATCTGCGTTGGGTCAATTCGTTCAAGCAAAAGTCAACATTTGCTAAAACAAACGCTCTTTTCGGGAGGGCACACAATCTCCTGAATAAGGGAAAATACAGAAAAAGAAATCCATCGTCTCGATTGTACTCGCAGCAATTACTAAAATTGGCATTCATTGGCTTTCAACAATGCGAACCCTTCGCTCTTATTGTCAAATCATTTTCGACGCCACGCCTCCGTCCTACTTGATTAACTCGACGCCATTGCTGTAATTTCGTCAGAAGCAAAAAAACAGGGGGAGAGAAAATCCATCGGAATTCCACGAGACAAGACACTTTTTTATACCCCTTTTTAACCTTACGGCGACACTTCGGGTGCTTTCAAGAAAATTATTTTGATTCTATTTAAAGGAGTTTCGTTTTTTTTTCTCTCTCTCTCTCTTCAGGATTTTATTTTAAACCTGGCAATCGATTGTCGTAAGTGGAAGATTTAAAGGGCAAACCATCTTTATTTTACGAGATTTTTTTCGGAGAGGCATCAAAATGAGGCGTCTTCTTCTTTCGTCAATTTTTAATTTTGTTAGAAGGAAGTTCAGAGCACTTTCAGGGAAATGAGCTCGTCGGTGAAAATAGGGGGTTTTGTTTTCAGCTCCTTAACGGATGGAATAGAAAAACGTCGTGCAGCAAAAAGCCGTAAAGATGCTGTAATTTACGCCAATGTAAACCGTGCCAAAAATTATAGGTTTAAATTCTGGACATGAAGCAGGGTTGCACGATTCAAATCCACTTGATCGAAAACTGCAAATAATATCAACATATTAGTCAATGAAATAACTCTGCTAGTTACAAATGGAAAATAATACGGATTACGATGGTTAATAAAACCACGAGCGTCCAATAAAATCAAAAATTGACTCATCACTGAGAGACAACCAATTGGAGAAAACTCAGAAGTGGCATAAAAGCGAGCATCATCATTAAAACGCTGCAACTTGTGCGAAAAAAAAAAATTTTCAAACTTTTTTTTCACTCGGAAAATGTTTGACCTCCTGGGATCCTTCAAAAATCCCATTTTTAACCCCATGAAAGCCCTATAGATCCCTAAAGAGAAATCTGAACGTTCAGGGACCCCAAAAAATGGATTCTACGTCTAAAAATACTTCGAAAACGGCACCTCACTCGATATCATACCCGAAAACCTGAAGGAACACCTCCCGTAGCCCCTTTTTAGCCGCACAGAGCCCCACAGGTTTGGGCGATCGGGCTAAAATCTTGCGGGCACAACAATAGTAGCCCAAAACGAACCGTAGTGACAACACACCCTCCATTCTGTTCATCTCGCTCCCACTCTCATGTCCCTCACATACTACCACTTCCGCTCATCAAACTACCTTTTCGGAAAGCCCGTGTTTCACTCTACCATTTGCAACGATAAAACGTCGATTGAAGAATTCCATTTCTCTAACGGTAATTTTACAACGGACTACATCGTTTAGGGAATAAGAAGCTCTGCTCCGGATAAGAAGCACCGCTTTACCGCACCGGTATTTCCGTTTATGTCGTCGTTTTATCACCAAATACTATTTCCCTCTCCGAACGCGTTTAAAGAGATGGGTTTTCCGTGAATGATTTGAGGCCAAAAACGCGTATTGGGGGGCGTTTGCTCTTCCGATATGGAATAACTGCCTCGGGCGAAATTGATGGAACAGTGAGGAGTAGGGGGGTCTATATTTCACGTTTGCATCCCCAGTTTGCGCCCCCGTGCATTGTTTATGGGCCACCACCCTATATTTTTTGCCCTCAATTACCGGGATACAAGGGGAGTAGTTTTAAATCAGCGCTCGTCTTTTCCCGCATGCGAAAAAGGGAAGGAAGGAACTAAGGTGGGTGTAGGGAAGGAGGCGCACTTATCGTCTGACGTCATTCACTACATCAAGGGCGGATTTGAGATGAGAAATTTTCTCACTTGATTGAGGAAGGGCTCATCTCAAGATTCGAGTGGGTCATTTATAGTGCATTCTGGACCGAGTGGAGGCAGATTTCATCTCAAGTGCTGTTCGAGGAAGATCTCAAAATCAGTGTAGCCAAACAGGGAACTTTTAAGAAAAACGCTGCAAATTTTACACAAGGGTTTATTATTCTTTGATATACGGTACTTATGCAGAAATTTAATTCTGTCAATGAAAAATTAAAAAAAATTTTTTTTTGGATTTTTATCTCAAAAAAAAAAATTTTTTTTTCAAACATTTTTTTTCAAAAATTCTTTATTTTTTACTCGAAAAATATTTAACAACCTGGGATCCTTCAAAAATCCCATTTTTAGCCCCATGAAAGCCCTAAAGATCGCCCCAGTGAAATCTGATCGTTCCGGGACCCCAAAAAATGGATTCTACGTCCAAAAATACTTCGAAAACGACACCTAACTCGATCCCATAGCTAAAAGCCTTAAAAAAACCCTCCCGTAGCCCCATAGCGCCCCACGGGTTAGGGCGATCGAACTGAAAACCTTGCGGGCACAACTAGATGGTAAACCAAGTATTTTGTCAAAATTTCAGATTTTTAAAAAAATTCCTACTGCCCAAAACGGCCTGGACGGCGGACGGACATTTCGGATTTAGAATGTAGACCTCTTGAAACGGATAATGTCAAATTTTGAGCCCGGTCGGAGTCGTCGACTCCCGTCGCGAAAACATAGGTGTATTATTCCAAGAATAATAAACCAAAAGGGAACGAAATTGACTTTTAGACTATAAAAAAAGTCCCGCGGGGGAAATACAAGAATAAACAGGAAACACGAACCACACTATGGGCCAGTCAAAAATTGTGGTGCTTTGCATGTAATAACATTATGAAGATGCTGTTAGAACGTTTAATAAAAAATTTAATGAACATCTCCAAATGGAGATTCTCCATCCAGTTAATGAACCAAATTTTCATTAAGTACCTTCATTTTCAATTTGATCAGTTCAACGTCACTTTATACGTCAATTTTTATCTCCCTAGATCTGTCACACAGCTAAGTTCCCAGTTTCAAGTGTTCTTCAAGGCAGGTAAAAGGACTGTTAAAATAAGGGATAAGAACTGTAGTCGGATTATTACCCGTAATACCGGAATAATTCTTTCATTTAGCTAAAATCAACCAAGAACCTTATCAAATCGTTTTCAAGTACGTCACAGGGTTTTACTGTATTATGAATTCTGCGCTAAAGGTGGGTAGAAACGGATTTGTAACACAGAATGTGTTTTTTCCGAAGGTCTACCAGTTTGAAAATGTCCTGCTCCCTGTCCCTGTCACAGGCCAAAGCATACCTGCTTCTCCGCCCTCCTTCGCAGGTTCCCTCGCCCTCTCAACCACCTTGCGGGCACAACTAGATGGTGAACCGAGTATTTTGTCGAATTTTCAGATTTTAAAAAAAATCCTACCTACTGCCCAAAACGGCTCGGACGGCGGACGGACATTTTGGTTTTGGAAACTAGACCTCTTAAAACGGATAATGTCCAATTTTAAGGCCGATCGGAGTCGTCGCCTTCGTCGCGATTACATAGGTGTATTATTCCAAGAATAATAATCCAAAATCACAGGTTCTAAGCTACAGGTCTGGGCCGTTTTGGGCAGTAGGAATTTGTTTAAAAATGTGAAATTTTGACAAACTACTCGGTTCACCATCTGGTTGAGCACGCAAGGCTTTCACCCCTTAAGTACAAACTAGTGAGGCTCCGTGGCGGCTGCTATGGTATCGAGTGGGGTGTCGTTTTCGAAGTATTTTTGGACGTAGGATCCATTTTTTGAGGGGCACAAAACGATCAAAGTTCACCATGGAGATCTAAGAGGTTTTCATGGAGCTTTCGAAGGAAGTCAGAAGGTCGAACGAGATGTCGTTTTCTGTAAGTCAGAAAGTGATATTTACTATGTGTGCATACATTCACTCGTTGTCTAGGGGCTGTAAGCGTTGTCCAGGGGAACTGGGGAAAAACGCTAAATCTTTTTCGAAGAAACTTAGGCCGGAAAGCACCACAATTTTAGAAGGGCCCATTCAATAGTTAATAGGTATGGAATTTTCATACCTTCAACCCAGGATTTAACGACACTTTTAGTTGTTGACTTTTGTAAACCACCGTTATGAAACTACTATTTTTCCTATAATCGAAAAAATTAATCGATTGGAACACGATGTTTTGTAGTTGCTAACTTCAATTTTACAAACGTTAATTTTTTAACCAATCTAACTTTTAATTAAATCACGACACTTCAATCCTAACTTTTAATATTCCTTTTCTTCTGAAATATTTCAGCAACAGGGAATACTGTGGAGCAAGCCAGCGAGAAACTGCAGGGTTTAGTGAACTCCACCCATAAAGGGACAAAAAAATAAAGAACAAAGCTTAATATGATCTGTGATTCCACAAAAAGTGAAACAATCTGTTATAGTGAAGTTCCGAGATGTATTACCTTATACAGTTGTAACAATAAAAAATACGTAATAAAGAACCGGGGGGGGGGGGGGGTGCAAAAAGAAAAATATTCCAGAATCTGGATATTATTCCAGGATAAAAATATTCCAGAATATATAATAGATATTATCTAATACCATCTTCTCTATTTTTTTATTTTTTTTTTATTTTTTTATTTTTTTTTTTTTTTTGAGGCCCATATGAAATTCACAAAGTAAATGCTCGTCTACGTAAATATTGTCAGCAGTATTTTGGTCTGTCCTTTGCGCATTTTAGAGTTTGCATATCAGCATATTGATACTATTCGGGCACTTCAAAGTCTGACTCGAAAATGTTGAAGATGTACCCGAATGAGGTGAAGAAAGTTGAAAAGCGTGGAAAGGGTTCGAGAACTCGGAGCAAACCCGGTCTAATCTCGCGTTGTAGACACAGGCCTTGTTTGCCCCCTCTGGGGTCTTGTGCCTCTCCCACGCCAGTTTGTTTGTCCTGTCCCAAGTCAAAGTTATACTTCGGGAGGAGTCCAACTTCTTACGTCAGTTCTTTGTCAGTTTTTAAAACGAGCGCGGTTTCTTGTCCGGGCACAAACTAAACAAATCATGGCGGCGGTGAAGCGGCAAAAAACGAAAACAAAAGAAAGGAGAAGACATTGTGGCCTGAAGTTTGAGCAACCGTATTGCGTGGGGTATTTACACTTTGAGCATTTGGCGATTATGTCAAAAATCTTCTAAAACGCCAAACTCTAATGAGTTGAAGAGAGGAAGTGGCTTCCAAATGTCCTGGGGTCATCCACTATTCTGCTGGGGCGTTTCACCCTTCAGGCTGGTTCGAAGGCGGAGTTGCAAGACTTGAAAACAATAATTTCTCAAGTCGGTTCCCCTTCAGATATTTTGCCTCCTCCCCTTTGATGTAAAATCCAGCCCCGAGGACCGATCAGACCCCCTTTCCATTGGGGTTCATCCCCGTTCCGCAACGGACGAATCCATTCCCATCGCCTGAAGATGAGCTCCCCGAAGAGCCGTGCACCAACGGGGTAATGCTCCTTTGAAACAATCCTCCATTCCCTTTTACGGGTGCCTGTCGTAATCACGCATCGTCCCAAATAAACACGGGCAGCCTGAGGGGTGCTCGCTGTGATGACTGCTGTTTTTATTACTGACATCCACGACAAACATGTAGTGTTTCCTTCCGAGAAGAAAAAAGGCCGGTGAACGGAATTGCACCGAGAATGCAAGTCTTTCCCCTCACTGTTTACACGACTACCATCCCCCACAGTGTAGGCAACCTCATGCATAATGCTCCTCGCGTTCCTTAAGCCCCCCACCCTACGCACAATTCCTTTATACTCTTCTCCTTTTCACGACCCAACTTTTATAAAATTTTACCAGCAACGCAATAAGACCTGTCAACTGCCTTACCTTTTTCACGTCATGTACTCTCCTGCTTGCGTATTCAACATTCATGTACAGTTCAAAGAGTTGGGATAAACTTCAAGCCGAACCCATTGAAATAGTGAAACCCGGAAGATCCAGGTGGAGCATACAGATATGCTACATTGATGATTTTTATTTAACTTTCTCTTCTGCACTTGCCTCTTCAATAACTTCACCAGGTTGATTTGGTATTTTCGGCGCTATTTATTTAGGCTGCCTGCTATGAGACAAGTGGTTGAATTCAAGAATATCGATATCCCATTGTTTGCTGTTTCAATATTGAGCATTCAATTGGATAGTGAAAAGCATGAGTGCTATCTACTTGAATTGAGTCTGGCATGCAAGAGGGTCGTTATATTTGTCCGCTGAGCGGAACTGAACCTCTTGAAAGTGTCCGTAGCGTGAGGGATCTGAATGTAGTTGGGAAATTATTGTTTTTCAGCACTGGGCGCCCAAAAGTGGGGACACCCTTCGGTTTATCTGTCTACATAGTTCTGGAACTCTCCAAACTACTTCGTGCATGAATATTTGACAAGAAATATGAGTTAGGGGTAGAAGTGGGAGGAACTCCAAAGGTGCGACGTTGCCATGGGCCCCAAATTACATTACATTGAAGGAAAGATCTAAGGAGCTCATAACGTCGTGACTTGGTACTAAAATGAGAGCGCTCAGCTGGCGAAGTTGGTTACCAGCTGATAAATAACACCACAGAGCATAATATTGATAAATGAATCTTGGTACTGCACTAGTCCCGCCCTGAGGAGCAGCAGGTCATCATTTTCAGTCGGTTTATAAGTATCGACTTCGTTGTTGTTATTCCCCAGATTTGGACTGAAATTCGAAAAACACGCCCCAGGCATGAACTTACGAGTGGGATGTCGTTTACAATTTTGAAAGAGAAATCCATTTTTGGGAGTCTCGCACCATGGTGCGCCTGCAGGCTGACAACGCGGGGGATCTTTGGATGTTCTATGGGGGTAAAAATAGAGCATTTTAAGGATTTGGGGGTAGGAGCTCGAAACATCCATTTGGGGGGGGGGGGGGGGGGGGCTCTCATCTGTACAAACACAAACATACCGTATTGGGGCATTGCGATTTTTTTTTTTAATCTGTAATTTTGAAAAAATACTTAAATTTCCATCTACCTGTGCCCGCAAGGTTTTCAGCATGATCACTCAAACCAGTGGGGCTCTGTGAGGCTAAAAAGAGGCGACCAAAGGGGTTTTGAAGGTTGTCGGCTATGGGGGTCAAGTTAGGTGTCGATTTCTATGTATCTTTGGATGCAGAATCCATTTTTCAGGGACCCTCATCTGTCCAAACACTGTACGAAATACAGGTTTTTTATTTTAATTAAATTGTTTCTAATTTTTTATTATTATTTATTGTTAATTAATAAAATTATTACATTTAGAAGAGTTTTAAAACAATTTTAAATATCTTTCTGAAATTTTAAATAATTTATATAGGCATAGATCTTACACAATTTGTACAACAGAATAAGCATCCCGTTATTGATGTTGTATACAATTTACTGTCTTAGCAAAATTCATTAAACCATCATAATTTTTGCTTCTTCGCCATAATAATTATTTTTCTTCGGTTTTTTTTTTTTTTTTGTGGCGTAAAAATAAGATTTCTTTAATTATAACTTTAAAGTCGTTAATAATTATTACGTCAGAAGTCGCCTTTCAGAATTGCTGGTCCCCGAGCATTGCTGGCTTTACGCGGATTTAGCGATATGCCGAATATCAAAAGTTGTTGATGAGAGACTGAAAAAACTAGACGATTTTCAATCCCAGAATTCTTTTTAAGGTATGTTGAACTTTTTTCCCCGAAATAGCTGGGAAAAACGTGAAGAAGAGTACGAAGGGGAAATAGGAGTGAGATACTTTGAGTAAACAGCTAGGTACTAAAATCAACGAGGTAGGAAGCTCCAACCTATCACTGTTGTTTGATAAAAATACAGAAAAATAAAAATAATAGAAACAATACAAATTAATGCAATTATTACAAACACAATGTGTTTGTGAATGTGTTTGTAATGCCATTCAGCTTTCAGCTATGTTTTGGTTAGCACAGATAGGCAACAACAAAGTTTGATAACACACTTGACTTTAGCACATTCAACATGCTAACATACCTACTTAAAATGGCACAACCGTGAAGAACTCGCAAGAACTGTAAGGTACCTCTTTCCCACAAAATTATGGCCTTAGTGAAAACCATCTAAGGTACAACCATATGGTAACTGTAGCGGAATTGGTTAACACGGGTGTCTGCAGTGTAGCAGTTTGTGATTTGTGGATGGCGGAGTTCCGAAGGCGCAGTCTCTCCATGTTCATGCCACCAGTGTTTTGGGAGGATGGGAGTACTGGTGAGAATGATCCAGGTGTATGACTCGAATAATAATTATTGGCTTGGCAATATTTATTAGGTATTGTCGAAGTTTCCAACTGGCTTGATCGTAGCACAGAAAAGGGTGAGATGGCCCTGGTGCTGTCACTAAAAGCGTTACGATACAACACTGGTCCTCACCCTGCTGTCTCACCATGCTGCAGCAGGGAAACCTGAGGCCTAAATAGTTTCACCAGGTGAGCCTGGACCTGCCATACTCCGGTCAGGTCCTAACATATAACAGGGATTTGTTCTCCTGTCGATCTGCTCTCCAATGGGGAAGGTTCTCGACAGGGTTCCCCCAAATTTGGAAAAATGGCGCTTTCGGCCATTAATAAAAGCTTAGTAGGTAGCTCATTTAATGAGTGGTAGGTACTAATTTAAGGAAATGTGATATTGCTTATAATAATGCTGATAATGTGATAATGCTGAGGCCGCATCGGGAAGCAGAGGAATTCCGGGGCTTTCCGCCCTTTATTCAGCACAAGCGGGCGCAGCGCTATCGTTTGGCGCTGCCCCGTACTAAAATGGCCCTTCTGAGCTGCGGCACAGAAAGAGTATTTTACACATACAGCGTGAAACGCCTCAGTGACCAACTACGGTACAACATAAAACACAATAGTTCCAACGAAGAGATCAAATCTGCTCAAATACACTGGAATGTCCAAAACCGGGTCGGTGAAAAAAGCCCAGGGAATTTATGCGGGGTCACATAGCCCGGGTGGAAGGTGTTTCCCTGAAGGTAATTCAGTTGAAACGATTTGTGATGGCCGTGAAAGAGCAAAAGCGTGACGAACCTGCCGGCATGCGGGCACGTTCGTAGATACTGAGCCGTTTGAGGGAAACGTAAAAGGAAGGTGGAATGGGGGTTCTGTTTTGCACTGCAGAATCAACTTGGCGCAGAACAGACGGCGAAACTCGAGTAAATAACTTTGGTCGGCGGTGATATATTGCACGCTAACAAGACAATGTAGAAAATCGAAATAGTTCAGTGGCTGAATTACTCGAGAATAAAAAAACTGAATGTGGTGAGCGTCAATGAAAACGACGCTTCTGAAATTTCAACGCCGCAGCCTTATTGATTTCTTTAATGAGGACCAACGCCACCAAAATGCATAAAACACACTCCACTCGTCCCCAGGAAAGCTGATGGGGGTTTCAGGAGCAAATGGCTAGCGCTAATGACTATTACCAGGAAACTGCGGCACCTAATGGCATTCTAGACTCGATACTCATCAAGAAAAGAGGATTAACGAAGGATTACCTAAACCGTTGGAGGGATGAGGGGGAGGATGGCAAGACCCATTTAGGCACTCTGAGTGACGGTCCGTTCTCTCGCAATTTGTATACCGCGGTTTTGCTTGGTTTAAATTAATCTGTAAAAGGGAAGATGCCTGCGGATCCGGATCTGTTGAGCTCCTTGAAACGTGGATGAGAAACAATTGCTTTGATCAAGTTGCTGAAAACCCTTGTATTGAGAGCTATGGAGCATCCCATTGGATAACCCATTTCTGGAAACAGCAGTAATTTGTTATTATGAGTCAAAGGACAAGGTCTTATATTGTTAGAAGTGATTCAAAAATTACGAGTGCTTAATAAGATACCTAAGCTGACCCAAAGGGCTCAGGAACCAGAAACTATGGGAACGCGGGGAGGTTGGCAAGCAAAATCAAGTTTTGTTTGAAAAAGATTCAAAGTTGACATTTTCAAAAGTTCCCTGGAAATTCGAATTACACCGTGCCTGCCCCTCCCTTATCAACGCTCAAATCAAAATGTCACACAGAATAGCTGCGATTTGGAATTTATTAAGCTTTCACGAGAAAAAAAGAAATTTGGAATCGGACCAATAGTTCTTGAGCTACAACCGAAAAGGCTCTGAAAAACGTGCTTCCGCTGTCTTCAGGTCTTCAACTAAAATTAAAATGTTCGCATTTTGGAAAAAATGGCCTATTTTCAAAGTGCCATAACTCTGGAACTAATTGACCTACACAGCTCCGGTTGGGCTTAAATTGTAAAACATTTAATGCTTTTTAAAAACTCATATAGTAGACTTTCGTCGGACAATGCATAGTTTATTAGATATAGAGCAAAAACTGAAATAAGGCCGAAAAAATCGCGGTTTTTCGTGTGCTACGCGTGAATCACAGCTTTTGGGAAGTTGCGAAATTGGGTATACACTACCCTAATGGGTCCGAACATCATATTAAAAAAGCAGAGATACATCTCGTTTTGCCAATTTAGCGATTTTTAGTGTCGCTTTTGACTGGACTATTCCCTAACTTTGGGGACACAACTTTTATCACGTAAACGCATCAAAATTGAATGCGTGGTTCGAAGGCCGCAATTCAATCGTGCGTGACGTGGGCCGCAATTCGCCTATCGTCACCCTTCCCTCCAAACGCTCCGGCCGCAACTCGTACGCATCCGGGATGGTTATCGACCAACAACTAATCGATTAGTACTTCCCCCGAAGTAATACGATGAAAAAATGTTGGACAATTAAAACCTCGCCTGTTTATCTTAAACGTCATGAAAATGTTCCCACAAAAAGGCTTTTTGGAGGAATCTTACTGGATTTGAATACGTTGAGTAAATCAAATTACACGAAGTTGTAAAGAAACCAGCGACCACGAAGAAACCGAAACAACAGCTATTGATAATGTCTTCTCTGATAGAAATAATAATATTATGTAGGTAAATCACAGATTTGGATGCCTCAGAACACTTCGCCGGCATTGTCTGACAACATGAGTTTCAAGGATGTTCTTCATTACTATTATTTATTTGTATAATATACAAATAAATAATAATAATATTATTATTTGCTTTTAAAGTTGGATGCTATTTTGCCATTTTGGTTTATTATTCTTGGAATAATACACCTGTTTTCGCGACGCGGGTCGACGACTCCGATCGGCCTCAAAATTTGACATTATCCGTTTCAAGAGGTCTACATTCAAAATCCGAAATGTCCGTCCGCCGTCCGCCGTCCGGGCCGTTTTGGGCAGTAGGAATTTTTTTAAAAATCTGAAATTTTGGCAAAATACTTGGTTTACCATCTAGTTGTGCCCGCATGGTTTTCAGTCCGATCGCCCAAACCCGTGGGGCGCTATGGGGCTAAAATGGGGCTACGGGAGGGGTGTTTTGAAGGCTTTTAGCTATGGGATCGAGTTAGGTGTCGTTTTCGAAGTATTTTTGGACGTAGAATCCATTTTTGGGGGTCCCGGAACGATCCGATTTCACTGTGGCGTTCTATAGGGCTTTCATGGGGCTAAAAATGGGATTTTTGAAGGATCCCAAGAAGTTAAATATTTTTCGAGTAAAAATTAAAGAATTTTTGAAAAAACACATTTTTTTTAAAAAAATCCCCCCAAAACAATTTTTTTTTGAAATATAAAAATCCAAAAAAAAATTTTTTTTTAATTTTTTTTATTGACAGAATTAAATGTCTGTACAAGTAACCTATATCACAGAATAATAAACCCTTGTGTAAAATTTGCAGCGTTTTTATAATTGAGGTAGTTGATAAAATTTAAAAAAAAGGTCAATAGAAATACAACTATAGTCGTATCAGTAGGTATACCTCCTGATTTTTCTCAATTTAAAAAAAAAAAAAAAACTAAGTCGAACATGAAACGTGAAAACTCAGTGGAAATAAAGTTTGATACATAATCGTTTTAGAATGATCGAATATCCAATTTATCGGCCTTAAAAGACTTCGATTATAACAGCATCGATTTAATGGAACTACGGTATATATATATCTTTTTATTTATGCATTTTAACAACATTGTGGCTTCCGTGCTATTTTAATCGAGTAGGATATAGTTTTCCGTTTCAGCGAACCGTTTGAAGGGCTGTTGGATTTTGTTGCACGTCCTGTTGAGCCTTCGTTAAACCGCCGTTAATCTTGCATTACCCAGTTGGGAGTTCATGATGGAGGGGGGGGGGGGGGGGGGATCCGAAACATTAGCATATTCTCGTAAAAGTAAGGCGGAATTATGTTGGAAAGGCGGGGAGGTGGCAGAGGGCGAAGTGTATGCTGATTTCCGAGTGATGTCACGTAAACCATCTTTCCTTCCCACGCGATACATTTACGGGAATGCCGAGTTATTCTCAAACCGAACGGGGGCGGAATTGAGGATATGAAGCCCTTGTAATATAAAATGTGTATTAATTCACTTAAATGCAAAATTTATCGTACAGAACTGAGAGTATTAACGGGGAAAAGGCTGTTGGCCTCGTGCATATTGTTTTCAGAGCTTACAACCCGAATCGATCCAAATATCTGGCGTGGCTCCATGCAGGAAGGCAATTTCCGTCACGACGTTGACTAATTAAACGTAATTAATATCATTCAAAATGGTGGAGCAAATAGCTCAGTCAATTACCGCAGACACTTTTTTTATGCGAACCAGAAAATAATTGAAGAATTTTTTCCCCCTCGTCGCGATGGACCATTTCGTAGTAAAAGGGAGTAGTTAGGTCCTATTAGAGTCACACATCGTCTGTTCCCGGAGAAACCGGGCAAAAAAAGGTTCTAGGCAAAGGGAGGTTTTTCCCACAGGAGGCTAAAGGTTTTTGGGGAGTCGTAATTTATGAGGAAAGGGAGGCCTTCATTCTCTTCAACAGATGTGGGCTGTGAAAGGTACAGGACTAATTTTACCGTCTTTCCCGACGACGGAACCCGCTTGACATCCGACGTTAACACCTTCGAAGAACGCCGTGAAAAATGTTCAAGCCAAACATTCATATTTCAAATGTGCCAAACGTGCGGTTTCACGAATGAGAGCAAGAACTTAACCCACCATCTTCTATCACACTTTTGAAAAATATACGCGCCTCGCTGGAATATCTTTTTTTGAAGTTTATTACGGGCTGAACAGAAGGTTAACACAGAACCGTAATCCCAAGGGTCAGATTTTTCATTTGGAGATCCTTGATCCCCGTTTTCGACAGCGAAGAAATTACTAGTTCGAAGATCCATCACGCCCAAACGGCAAAACCAAACTTAACACGTGGGAATACCAATCGATGCGGAATTAAATGGTCTTCAAAAAAGGTAGGAGTGAGGTTTTCTATTCGGTGAATAGTTTTCGAGTTATACACGAGAAACTAAAAATACTTACGAAAATTGCGAGTTTTGTGCATTTTTGGTTGAGTTGAAGGTTTTTGATGTTCAAAAATTGGATTCTAGGGATACTAGTGGCGTGTAGAATAAAATGGTGGGAACCACGGAAGCCAGACACCTTGGGATCAAAAAACGCCAAAGCGCCAAAAACTTTTGGAACCAAGTGAGGTCGACAACTGTTGGAATAAAAAACGCTCAGGAACGAAATGATGAACTTCGGGAACCTAAAGACGTCCCTAAACAGTCGGGAACTAAAAGGGTTGGGAACCCAAAAATTTGGGAATCGAAAGAAACCCCAACCACAAACTTTGGAAGCATTTGCCAGAATTTTTATGGAATTGGAAATTTTATGGAATTACTGGTTAATTATTAACCAGTAATTCCATAAAACGGACTGATAAAATTAGACTAAAATCAAGCAATCTTTTAAACGCCGGCATAATATGAATATTATTCAGCGTATGAATAATGTGAATATTATTCAGCGTTCTTCTTAGGCCGAACTTCAACAAATTCACCACTCATGCGCAACAAATAATTTGTTGATCCATTAATGATTAATAATTAATATTATTATTTGTTGCGTGTGGGTGGTGAATTGGTTGAGAATCGGTCAAAGAAGACGCTGAACATGCCGACGTTTAGAAGATAACAGTCGTGCAAAAGTCCCCAACATTTTGAAGTTTTGTAACAACAATCTTTTGTTCATCCCATTAAGCCCTGCCTAATGATGGGATATATGGAAATTAGAGAGAAGGACTCTTCTACGGAAGTTTCGAATTGTTAATTTAGACGTAAATAAATTATCGTGGGTACTGGTTTCGAGCTGCTTCGCCCATCAGACCCAACAAGATTAACCCTATAATTAGTGTTAAATAACTTCCAACAAAATAAGTAATGGCTTTACTGATACTTTTCAATGTAACTATTACTGTAGGTAGTACTTATATTATACCGAACAAAATGGATACAGGAAAGTCAATTAGAACGTTTGGTAACTGATTGAACCGGTGCAGATTGATGGTGAGGAAATGTACTGTACTTAGGAGGTCTGCAAATTTTTCACAAGGGTTTATTAATTCAAAAAATAAACCCTTGTGTAAATTGTATTCTGTGTTAATAAGAATTTTTTTAAACATATATGTTTAAAAAAATTCTTATTAATTTCTTAATTAAATTAAAAATTAAAAATTAAATTCTTATTATATATATATATAAAATATATTTAAAAAAATAAAAACTGTACATTGTTCGGACAAATGTGGGATCTCGAAAAATGGAGTATGATTCCAAAATTACTCGGAAAACGAGAACGGAAATTTAACCTCACTCGGATCCTCCAAATCCCATTTGTAGCCCCATGAAATCCCCATAAATCCCCACAGTGCAATCGGATCGTTCTGGGACCCAGAAAACGGATTATCCGTCCAAAAATACTTCGAACTACCCCACAGCCAAAACCCTTCAGTAACCCCTCCTGTAGTCCCTTTTTAGCCCCCCAGAGCCCCACGGGTTAGGGCGACCAGGCTGAACACCTTGCGGGCACAACTAGATGGTAAACCGAGTATTTTGTCAAAATTTAAAAAAAGTTCCTACAGCACAAAAACGGTTGGCGGGCATTTCGTTTTTGGAATCAACATGTCATGAAACGGATAATGTCAAATTTTGAGGTCGATCAAAATTTTCGACCTCCGTCGCGATTACAAAGGTGTATTATTCCAAGAATAATAAACCAAAATGCGTCCATCTTCTAGTATTCTCTCATCTACTTATCAGACGGGATATCTGGACCTTCGGCTAACAACCACTTCAGAGAATATAATATTTTATGTTCTAAAACGTCGTCATATTCAGGGCTCTTTTCAGACCGAACCTCTACGACACTCATATTCATTGACCGGTCAACAAAAATACAGACAATTTGTTGCCTTCTTCTGTCGAGAATTGACATTCGACTCGAACATGAGTGTCGAGACTTTAGGAAGAATCGACATCCCTAATCCATACAAGCTTCAACACCTGACAACAAAATTACGACGTTGCCATAACCCAACTCGACGCCAAAAACAGAGACACATGAAAGAGTAATGATGTGGCGCAGGGTACTCAATTATTCACCCCTAAAACATTACGATATGACATTAACGGTTTATTGACCTTTTCCGGAGATTTTTTCCAAGAGGGGGAGGGTCTCGAAAAAAAGGACTCTTCTATTCTCTACAACCGCCATAAATTGTCCCCGGAGAAAGTGAAAATGGATCAAACATGTATGACTAACGTTTTATTGGCGGCGAGGGTAGAGAAAAGGGGAAGGAAAACGTCGGAAGGAGCGAATCCTTCAATTTCGTTGGTGTGAATCAGAGTCGCCGAAGTATTGGAGTTTATTGCTCGTTTGTTGTCCCCGGGTGCGCTTCATTGGGCGTCTGAAGGGACACAGAAGTCTGAAAGTCGTCGTAAAACGTACCGAAGCCGTTTGAATGCAACACGATGCGGAATTTATCGCCTTAATACAATTCATTGCGGTTTCGGGGGGGGGTAGGCTAATGGAAGTCAGTGTAGTTTAGTGGAGATGACTAACAGTCTCTCGTCGTCGCGTACAGTTGATGACAGCTCTTGAGAGTTATGATGTGTTGGAGGCATTTGAGACAAGAGACGCTAAAACACTTCCCCCCCCCCCCCCCCCCTTAGAAGCTCACTTGCGTATCGTCACTCTATTGGTTCAGGGAAATTGGATTTCTCTCGCATTTGAGCACTTAGCTGTTGATGGAACACGGAGTTTCGCCTGCTCCAGGCTTTGATTATTTAAAAAATTAGAAAATTAGCCTTGGGAATTGGCCCTTGCAGAAGAGCGAAATTTGAGAAAGGAAAAATCTACTAAACAAAATATGTATGGTAACGAAGTGCAGCCATTCCCGACATAGTAAAAGCAGTAAAGAACCGTAAAAGTCCGGACTTAACGATATACCCAAATATAGTTTTGGTTTACTGTTGTTCGAATAATACACCTATGTAATCGCGACGGAGGTTCAAATTATTACATTTACGTTTCAAGAGCCGTTTTGGGCAGTAACGAATTTTGGTTCATTATTCTTGGAATAATACACCTGTTTTCGCGACGGGGGTCGACGACTCCGATCGGCCTCACAATTTGACAATATCCGTTTCAAGAGGTCTACATTCTAAATCCGATATGTCCGTCCGCCGTCCGCAATTTTTTTTTAAATCTGAAATAATTTCAGATTTTAAAAAAAAAGTATTTGACACAAAAAGTATTTGGTCAAAAAAAAAAAAAAAAAACAAGCATTTGGTCAAAATTATTTTGACCAAATACTTGTTTTACCATCTAGTTGTGCCCGCAAGGTTTTCAGTCCGATCGCCCAAACCCGTGGGGCGCTATGGGGCTAAAATGGGGCTACGGGAGGGTTTTGGTTTATTATTCTTGGAAAAATACACAGGTGTATGTTTTCGCGACGGGGGTCGACGACTCCGATCGGGCTCAAAATTTGACAAAATTTTTCAAGAGGTCTACATTCTAAATCCGTACGCAGTCCGCCGTCCAGGCCGTTTTGGGCCGTAGGAATTTTTTTTTTTAAATCTGAAATTTTGACAAAATACTTGGTTTACCATCTAGTTGTGCCCGCAAGGTTTCAGTCCAATCGCCCAAACCCGTGGGGCGCTATGGGGCTATAATGGGGCTACGGGAGGGTTATTTTGAAGGCTTTTAGCTATGGGATCGAGTTAGGTGTCGTTTTCGAAGTATTTTTGGACGTAGAATCCATTTTTTGGGGTCCCGGAACGATCCGATTTCACTGTGGGGATCTATAGGGCTTTCATGGACTACACATGGGATTTTTGAAGGATCCCAGGAGGTTAAATAAGGTTTTCCAAGCCATTTTAGACGCAAAATTCATTTTTTAGAGGTCCCACATCTGTCCAAACATCGTACAGAATTTTTTTTTTTTTTCAAAAATTCTTAAAAAATACTGATACAGAATTAATTTTTGCACAATTAACCTATAGGTTAATTGTGCAAAAATTAATTGATATAGATATCAAAGAATAATACACTGCCAAGGCAATGGCACATGAGCTTCGTCGTGCCAGGTTGAAAATGAACGTAGTTGTGACTGTAACGAGAAAATTACGTTCGCACATGCGCAGGGAGTGCCACGGATGCAATCGTGATGAAACTGATAGGGGATCATCTAGGGATATACCCACACAACTCCTGAAAATTTGATTGAAATCCGATCAAAATTGTGGAAGTTATGGGTGTGGCAAGGAAATGCGGACATTCAGACCGACAGACAGACACGGAACCAAATTTGTTCAGGAGGCTCTGAAACGCAAAACGTGAGCGGAAATTTTGATTTCGGAGAGCAAACTTTTTTTTCATTTCGAAAGTGAAAACAATGCCCCACAGACTCGGAAGCAATAAACCCTTGTGTACAATTAGCACCGTTTTTCAATTGTAATGAACCTGTGGGGTTGTAGGAGAGAATGACGATTCCCCCGAGGATTTTTCAATATCGGGTCAGCGTGTCTGTTGTAAAATTTACATAATTCCCTCACAATTCACGCTTTATTGACTCTAAATGAGGTTCACGTCTGGGTTCAGAGCGGGGTTGACCCCCAAAGGCCAGGAGCGAAGGGACCGGCGGATTACCGCCAAGTCTTTATACTCCCTTCTGTAACAGGTGTCCAAGTACCGGCTCTGTATGGGGATCAGACGGGATAAAACTCGAGTCTTTTCACTTGTCTCATTTAAAGGGCGAATTAAGGGCCGTTTGGATGCTGACGGCTTTGCTCTCGGGAAGGTCCATTCAAACCGGATCCCTTACGGCTTTTTACGACCTCAGCAACATCGATCTGACAAAAGAGTTGGGGGTGGAAGTGAAGATGCTCCGCAGGGCATAATCCCCTTTTGGCGAGTCTATTACACTGGGGGTTCTTCCAAGCCAAAGGACATCCTCTCGCGACACGAGAGGGAATCTCGGAGGATTTGCCGGTGGTGCCTTGCCAACCCAAGTCTCTCGAGAAAGAGAGAGAGAAATCAACACCAGTTGAGTTTTATGCTACAACAGGCAGCAATAGGAGGAAACTCAAGGAAAAACTGAAGCGTCACAAGTTGTCACTTTGACCAACTATCAACGTCAATATCAATCATCACTTCGCTGAGATGTTGAGCCGCTTCATCCTTTGGAATCATTGAACCAAATAAAAGGTAGCAGAGGGAAATGTTCCGATCTCTGCGAACCACTTTATCGTCCGGAGATAATTCCAAAGAGAAAAACATTTCCGTCAGGTTACTATCGTTTCCTTCTTCTTCTTCGGTCGTTTGCGAATTTACCGCCTTCTGGTCAACCGGCAAAGAAAAAGAAAGGGTGGAGGGGGGGGGGGGAAGGGGGCGAAAATACGAATTCAAGTGATGGCAGTTTTTCAGAAGGAAGACCATAAATCAAGGCACGGGTGAGCGGGCAGACAACGTAAATAGTGCCGAGTAAAGAGGAAAAACTCGAGAGTGCTGAGAAGATACGAGCGATGAATTGTGATTCTGAGGTGAACTTTCAGCAGTCTGCACGATAGGGCACTTGGCCGAGTTTGGGGCCATCACTTTTCAGAGTGAACACCAGATGTACTCAATTCTTTGACCACATAGTTATTCGTACTCAGTATCTTTGCAGTTTTTCGACAATAAAACGTTTTATTACTTCGCGTGTCCATCACACCCCATTTCCCAACAAAAGTGATTTTTTGGTCATTTAAGCGTAACAAAAACCCTACAACGGTCATGTTCATCATTATCGATCCAGAAGGGAATTCATTGTTTTTCATTCCGAAGAAGATCCCGATTCCACGTCCCGTAAATCACTTCCACCCCAGTGCTCCGAAACCAAAGTGGACAAAAACAAACACACACTCGAAATTATATAAAAGGGGTTGTGGGAGGAGGTTTGAGAAAGCTCGAGGCGTGTTAATGGCAACGTAGGGCCTGGACGATTAATCATAGACCGTTTGGCACCTTCAAGAGCAGAACAACCCATCCTGAAACAGAACCCCCCGAGCTCTCAGGAAAAACCCCTTGAAACTCACCCCCTGAAGAAAAAAAAAAAACGGCCAGACGCAGAGGATTATGTGGGCGCCTTTTCACCCCCTGGTAACAGGTGTTCTCGCCTTCACCAGGACTCTATTCATGAAATCAAGAGGATCGTTTTTCGAACGTACATCTTGAACCCACGGATGATCTCTGCAGGACTGTTTCATTCATCACATTCAAGTACCTGCAACACAACATACACTAAAGTTAGAACAAGTGATCAAAAACGGTATACCAATTCAATGGACAATCTTTTATGCAACATTAGTAGTGAGACGTCTTCCTAGGCTAGGTGCCAGGAGGTGGCTCAACAAAAAAAAGAAATAAGAGAAGAAAGAGAGAACCTCAAAGGGGGGGGTTCTTGAAGAAAATTTTCTCCCAGGCAAAGATCAAGCGAGACTGGCATTTCATAGTTAGGTTTATTTCTTTACCTTGAAAACAGGCTGAAAGAAATCCTCAGAGCGGCGTAGCGCAGAGCAAGCATCAGCTAATATCACAGCATTCGTACAACATTCTCCTTAATTGGGTGCACCCGTTCTAATTGATTCAATTTCCAATTTATACAACACACCTGAAACGTATGGACGAGATTAGAGTAAGATCACATGAGCCTTATAACTTTGGCTGCACAAAAAGTCAACAATTAGAGTAGTGTGTGCATCAACGCACGAAGGTAACATTAGTATGGTTAGTAATTAATTAAGATTTAATTCAGGGCCATGCCCTGCTTCATAAGAAAATGATCAAAGTATTTGAGTGCAATGGCACCACTGAGCCGGAGAAGATTCATCACGTAACTTGGCGAAATTAAGCCGACCAGAAGTGGCAGATCGTGAGGGGTGACTTGAGAGAGGGGGGTTAGAATCGAGGTGAGGGAAAATCCTCTTCAAATACATTTGAAATACACATGCAGCGGTGTCGATTAACGGAACGTTACACACACCCCCCCCCCCCCCCTGGTAGAGAGGGTTTTTGACTGCGGAGAAAACCCAGCAACCGCACTCATAGGGTTATAGCTACGTGAACAGAAAGAAAAGAATTGAAGTCCCTCAGGTGCTACTGAAGGATTGCGTAAAACATGCAGGGTGCAAGACCAAACCCTTAAATCACATGCGACGAGCAACAAAAAAAAATTGGCAACAGCTGCAAAAGAATATCACAGGGGATGCGCCATTGAAGGCATTCACAAGTTGATTGGCCAGAGCCACACGAAGAAAGACGTCGAGGACGACACGCTGTAACAGCCAAAGGCCGTAGTGGTTGTCGGGGGTTCAATCCCCGCTTGACGAGAGAAAGCTCAGAGCTTAAAGTGCACTTGGCTGGAAAGGGTCCTGGCAAGGCATGAAAAATCCGCCATAGGCGTAGTAGAGAATATCTGCAAGAAAAAAACGTCACCACGGACACGCCACGAAGGTACTTCATATATTTTTTTGGCCAAAGCCACACAGAGAAAACGTCGCTCGCGACACACCATAAAAATGGGAAAACTTGCCAGAGGCATTTATTATCGTTGGGAGTCAGTCCTCCATGAGACAAAAGAAAACTCCAAAGAGCACAAAAGAGACGTCACCAGAGGTGAAAGTTGGGCATCGTTTTTGCCGAATCGAAATTTGCAAATTTATTTGCTCAACTGAGCATCTGCTCACAAATCAGAAAGTTTGCCGGAGGCGGAAATAAATTCGGTCGGGGATTGATCTTCCACACGACGGAAGAAACCTTCAAGAAAGGCAAAATGCTTCATCAAAACATCCGCTTACGGGACACACAAAATCCGCCGGAGGCGTAAGTGCGGACGCAACCAAATGACTAGAAGCTGGCACAATTCGGGTAACAATTTTGTCAAAATCAGGACCTGCAATTTATTTGCAATACTGAGCGTTTGGTGGCTCACAAGTAAAAAAAATCGCCAGAGGCAAAATAAGTATAGTAAGTATAAATAAGTATATCCTCCACGCGACCGCAGAAAATGCTTCAAAGAGCGTGCGAAGACGTCATAAATTGACTCGCCATGATGACAACCGTTGGGCAACAATATGCCGAAACCGGGACTTGCAATTGGAGAAGGAGGCATCATGATGACCTCCCTTGCAGCACTTGGGGAGGGGCTACCCCTAAGTGGTCCTTGTCAACGTTCAAATTCGGAGAATATGGATCTTAGGATTTTGAAAAAAATTTTTTTTTTTTTTTTTCATAAAGTTTTCCACCATCTTGCCTGTCTCTTTGGGAAGGTCCTGGAAGCTGATGATTAATCAGCTCAGGGCCTGCACGTTGGGCGCCATTTTCGTGAGACGTCTTCCTAGGCTAGGTGCCAGGAGGTGGCTCAACAAAAAAAAGAAATAAGAGAAGAAAGAGAGAACCTCAAAGGGGGGGGGTTCTTGAAGAAAATTTTCTCCCAGGCAAAGATCAAGCGAGACTGGCATTTCATAGTTAGGTTTATTTCTTTACCTTGAAAACAGGCTGAAAGAAATCCTCAGAGCGGCGTAGCGCAGAGCAAGCATCAGCTAATATCACAGCATTCGTACAACATTCTCCTTAATTGGGTGCACCCGTTCTAATTGATTCAATTTCCAATTTATACAACACACCTGAAACGTATGGACGAGATTAGAGTAAGATCACATGAGCCTTATAACTTTGGCTGCACAAAAAGTCAACAATTAGAGTAGTGTGTGCATCAACGCACGAAGGTAACATTAGTATGGTTAGTAATTAATTAAGATTTAATTCAGGGCCATGCCCTGCTTCATAAGAAAATGATCAAAGTATTTGAGTGCAATGGCACCACTGAGCCGGAGAAGATTCATCACGTAACTTGGCGAAATTAAGCCGACCAGAAGTGGCAGATCGTGAGGGGTGACTTGAGAGAGGGGGGTTAGAATCAAGGCGAAATCAAAATCCTCAAAACGAAGTTGCAAAACAGAAATCGCCAATCGAACAGCAACGGACGATCGAATGAGCAATCGGGCAATTGGCAGGTCGCAGGAGATTCTCCTGAAAAATCATTAAGGCCCAATTAAGCCCATGAAGTTCCCACGTGACTGCCGGCAACCCAGTCGAGCCTGACTTACCTTGGCGTTCGCTTAAAATCCCATCAGCTGGTGAAATTCAACGCAGAGCCCCGCTGTCCCCTTTTTCCAGGCCTTGATTCCCTGAAATTTCATCAATTTCTAGGGTACGGGTCTCTCATATGCGCGAAAATTAATTGAGAAGCTGGGGTAACCTCACCTCTTGGCAACAAAGTTCTATCTGCCAGCAAATCAAATCCACAGAACCCAGGATGCTTCAAATTGGTAGATGGGCCCTCTCACGGGTTTCCAACACTCTGAAAATTTTATAAATTCTCAGGTCCAACACTTCCATCTCACACGAAAGCCACTCGGAAATTTGACAAAGGCTCACCTTCTCCTTCAACGTAGACGACGAAGTCCCAACCACCAGCGATTTAGATCGCCGTGACAACTTCCACGAAACTCGAAACGAATAGTTTGTAGTCGCAAACTCCACGAAACTCGAAACAATGGGTTGTAATAAAATGTATAATTATTTCTGCCCACTTCGGGCCGCTTGGCCCACGGCCAAAAAGACCATCGGAAGCCCCACGTTGTCCCGATCAGCCGGCCTCCCCACCCCGCATCGTCCACCTCCCGCAGTTTTGCCACCTGTTGCGGCACTCCAAATTCGGTGCGGTCCAACGGGGGTTTTTCCCCGAAAAGTGCACAATCAATTGCCTCTTAACATTGTTCATTTTTGACAATCAAATTTGGATCGCCGGACTGCAGCGTAAGTTTGATTACTCGTTTGATAGCTCCACGTCCGGCAGATCAGAGTGACTAGCTAATCAATCCAGCGCGAGGTCACGGAGGGGAAACCGGCTTCGGTGAGATAAAGAATCCCTTCATTGATTAGGGACCCTCCTTGGAGTTGGTAATCGGAGCGAAGAAATCGTCAGAACTCTCCCCTCGGGATTTTTAATCAAGGTCGAGGTGAGGGAAAATCCTCTTCAAATACATTTGAAATACACATGCAGCGGTGTCGATTAACGGAACGTTACAGTAGGAAGCATGGCAAGCAAATTGCGCGAGATGGAAGCGCTTTAGGAAGATGAGTTGAGAGAGTAATTATGCAAATTGGCAACACATATCCCTCAGAGGGTCCCAAAGTAATCAGGTGAAGGCCGTGATGGATTTAAGCGGCGGGCTTACGATCGCATCAGCGGGCTTACTGGGCTCGCTCATTGAAGACAAATCCCGAGAGGATCGACTCGAGAATGACGTGCCTTAAATGTCCCGTGAGACGGTTGATCCTGGGTTGACCTACTCGCCGTTGAGGAAGTCTCGGGACGGTCGATGGGCGATTTCCCGTGAAATATGGCTCTCGACCCCAAAAAGCAGATTTGTTGTGAGGATGGAGAGGACATGGAGCATTGGGTCTGATGGAGGTCATGTGGCCTTAGATACAATCTCAGTACAGCGGGTCTGATGAAGAAACATCCAAATTAGGTTCCGCATGTATATAAGAAACGAAAACTGCAAGAACTGCATTCACTAGGCGTACCTATAGGGAAAGGTGGGGCAGTTGTGACCACGGGGCAGTAATGCATTCCTTGGTGGTTTGAATATTAGCGTCATGAGTTATATCATATTGAGATGACAGTGAACTTGAAGATTTAGCACCAAAAGGAGCCGTTTCACAGTCAATGTTCAGCTAACATGGTGATGAGAGTGCTTCCCTCACAGAAAAGAAATTTGTCAGCTTTGCATGAAGAGAGTGCTATTGAAGTGCATTTTTCTCCAATTCATATAAAATGCGCCTAATTTTAGAAACTACCTTCATCGGAGTAGGAATTTGATTCTCTAAGGAGTTGAAATTGTTTATCTGTCACGGCAAATTATGGGGCAGTTATGACCAGTGTTGCTGGGGCAAATATAACCATTGGTCAGAAAGGCACCAGTGAACGTAACTGTCCCATGTTTTGACAACAACCTAAGGTACTTATTTTCTAGAAATTGTGTATATTGAACGATTACAAGTGTTTTTTGCGTTTTAATAACTCGTCCCATACCGTGGTCATAACTGCCCCACACATGGGACACTTACGACCAAAATTGATCTTTTTAAAAATCACCAAAAATAGTGGTTTTAGTTTGACTTTTTCTTCGACTAAATCGAGATTCTGCTGGCATAGTTCATGGAGAGTTTTTCAAGGTTCCAGAAAATTCGGATCCGTGTCTGTAATTAAAGGATTTCTTGAAAATGGTCAGGACTGCCCCACTTTCCTCTACTTTGAGTGCTCTGAGGTACCACTGCTGTCACAGAGAGATAAAACGTAAGGCCAATGGATGCTGTCATGACCACGTGTACATCAAGTCAAAATTCGTTCTACTGACGATCAATAAAAAAAGTGGAGATTTGACAAACCAAAACAAGAAAAACCAAAAACTATGCCAGCCCTGAACAAAATTTAGACAACTCCATTGTTCCAAACGGGAACTGATTGAATCCGATCGATAACATTTCAGGTTCCGATTTTACTGAAAATTCCTCGATTATAGTTTCGTCATAGCGTGGCATACACATTGTGGAGGCACTTCATAAAACGTCCGTACCAGCAATAAAGAAACGAGGAAGTTATGAAAGAAATTTTTTTTTATGAAAAAAATTACCGGCACAATAATCGACAATCAATCGACCCGTGTGAATGAACCTCATCGCTCTATGATTCCATTGTTTGTCCGAACTTATTGTTGAACAGATGTGGGGCGTTTATTTCTTCTGGGTATTATGTTTCGAGGAAGCCCAACGTAGTTTTTCGCCGTTTCGTGAGAGTGCAGCTCCGGTTATAAGGTTGAGGTATAGAAAGCCGCCCAGACGTGGCGTTGAACAAAAGATCGGGCACAGATGGCGACCACATGGGCCCACCCAACACTGGAGCAATAAAGAAATTAGAGCAGGTAGTCAATCGAAAAGAGGCGAAAAGGGAACTTTTTCTTCGTCCCCCGTTCTGAGATCCCAGAAGTTTTTCCTCTTCAGCTCCAAGTTTTGGTCGAATCGACAAACTTCTACCGCCCTGGGGGTTTTTCACGTGTAAGACATTCTGGATTTGCCCGCCTTTCCTGAGGAAATTGCTTAATAGAAAAACATAATCACTTCCAAGTCTGTGAAGGAGAGGGGCCTTTGGGGGTTTTGAACGGTGCTGAACTGGCAGTTTTACAACCCCACAAGGGTTTTTCATGGAAGACGCAATAAAGGGTAAATCGTTTCAATTTCCACGGGAACCTGGTGGTCCAGAGTTTCTTTAAATGTAGTGGTCTGGGGGCCCTGGCTACTCAGGGTTTTAGCAGAGACCTTATGGAAACCGCCAAGGAATGAAGTGATTGTACAATGGCAATGAACACTTTTCTTCATCCTGAAGCGAGTGACAAATCCAGGTTCCGCCACCGTTTCTGTACTTGCACTGGTGTAATTTGACTTTTGGAAGCTCCCACCTCTACATCAGTCCCGCCTAGTCAACAAGATGGGAAGGACATCTGCAGCCTGCTACATCACCTCTAATTCAGCACACTTTCGAGCCAACTGCACCATGGCTGCTTCGTCAGATTCAAATGCACTCCCCTTCCACTGCACAAGTGCTTCCATATATGCAAGGAGAACTACAGTAAATGCTTGCTCGGGCCATTCGTCAACAGTGAATTGTTCTTTTCGAAGAGTGCTTTGAGAACAATGATGAGAAGAAATTCCGCCTCATTCATCTGCCCCTACCGTCGTCTGTGTTCTTACAACCCTCCCTCCTTCGGTTTTATCTTCCTTGCAAGAAGCGGCAGTGAAACATCTCCTGAGTCTGCCGCAACAATTGCAGACTGATGGGCAGTAAAACTTCGAGAATTTAGGTCCTGGGCTCTGGGAATTGCTGCCATTCTGAACATGAGCCTGCTGGATCAATTTGAGCTGGTCTGTTTTCATTTTGTCCTGCTGTTTTCTTTTGTGAACCCTGGCTTGGCCAAGAAACTCCCAGAGTTCAAGCCCTCGGCCCTGGGAACCGCTGCCGTTGCAGCAGCGCTTCTAAATGCTGATTCCTGGTTACATCAACATTTCCAACTGGAATGCTCAATTTCTTTCTCACCGCAGGAGATCTGGACTTTGATAGTAGAGGCTGTTGGATCGGTCGGAAAATCCTCTCGGTCTTCAGTCAGCAGCTCCAGATCCACCAACCCTATTGAGATGGTCAAAGTCGAGGGTCTCGACCAGCTCGGGTCTTCCAAACCGCGCTAGCCGCAGTAGTTCGGCTGCTAGAAGTGTAATTAACTTTTCTCCTGCTCGCATACGATCAATCGCTTCGAAGCAGATCAACTGGCTGATCTGGTTGGTGCATACTACTCAGGACGTACGAAACCGCTGCTCTTAATGCTCCTCATCTTCCTACTCTCCTCACAAAACAGAGTAAGAGGTTCGATCTACATTAGAGCGGGCATGATGCCCAGGAAACCGGTGAATTACGAATGCGACGGTCCCTCCAATTTCTTGTCAGTTTTTAAGGTAAGAAAAGGACATGGGTAACATTAGTATGGTTAGTAATTAATTAAGATTTAATTCAGGGCCATGCCCTGCTTCATAAGAAAATGATCAAAGTATTTGAGTGCAATGGCACCACTGAGCCGGAGAAGATTCATCACGTAACTTGGCGAAATTAAGCCGACCAGAAGTGGTAGATCGTGAGGGGTGACTTGAGAGAGGGGGGTTAGAAAGCGCCACTGAAAAGGGTACGAAAGCGCCGCTGGAAAAGATACGGATGCGCTGGCGCCCTGAACAGACTGTGTTTCGAAGGTGAAGACGGTCGCGTCTTAAGTAGGTACATCAACAACAATTCCTAAGCATCACTGGAGTCAGATCGGCGAATCCGGCCACCAAATCAGGCAATACGAATACCAATGGGGTCCTCAAAGGGATGCAACCAGGCACAGTTATGTTCGATGAAGGATCGTCAAGAAATTTGAGTGATTCTCCATCAAAGAAATCCATGGGTTGCCTGTGTAGGTGGCAACGAGAGTGACATGAGCTGATTTTTGTTCAGGGAGGAACTCAATTGGAGGAAATCTAAGTAATCCAAACGGGTGGTAAGAGCCTTTCCACTGCCGAGAGAATTCCATGTTGTGATTAGACTAGAGTTGGAGTCTGCAAGGAGAATCTCACTGTAGACCACGCAGCTTCACCCAAGTGTCTTCCTTGTCCGACAGAGAGGCGATAGATTTCTGCTTTCCACTGAGTTCTGAATAAGCTTTGAACAACTGATTCCTGAGCTGAAAACCTATAGAAGATTGACAATCGAGCATCCACAACAGAGCGCATATGCTCGCCGCTTTCGAACAAGCACTGGGGTCGTTCTCACAATTGGAGCTTACGTTGATGCTTTTCTAAAAACTGGCGCAATCGTTCCTCAAAATTTGGCGCTTTCGTTAGGCATTCCAGAGAGGATCGGCGCTTTCGCAATCCACCCCAGGAAACTTGCGATGACAAACAGTGATTGATTTGGGACGCTATGAAGGCTTGAGACAATTCGAAACTCGTGGCAGGACGTCCAGTAAAAAAAAGACAGCACCTCCAAACCCCTTTCTCCATTTCCTTTCTTTCTCCCAGTCTGTTCCCATATCGTGGTTACTTTTCGTCTGCGGTGTTACCTCCGGTTGTTACCGACGACCTGAGGGTTTTCTCTTCGCTTTTTGGGATGCGGTCGAGCCCAGTCAGGTGTGGATCCTCTTACCTCCTTCGGGGCCGTCGACATGTTTCATTCAGAGCCGACTTCCCTCCGCCTGGAAAAACCCCATCACGCGTCTAGAGCTAATCCACTCAACCTGACTAGTTTTCTTACACCGGCCAATTTTCAAAGTTCTCACGGGAGAACTGTATACTGCTTTGTTCTCGGCTATTCGTACTCTGCACGTTATTAGCCAAGTTTATTATCACGTATGGAAAACATTTCACGATGAACCAAATTGCTCGGCTAGCGGATTCAAAAAGAAACCACCAATAGAGTTGACGAGAACTCCACAAATTACTCTGGCAAGAGAAACGCGAACACTCAAGACTTCATACAGTTTGCATTGGTAGCGACGCAACTTGGAGAGTAAACTATCCCCAGTGGAAGCGAATTAGTCTAAATCAACCACTCGGGTAGTTCCATTTGCCGAGCGAGAAGAGAAACTTCATCAATTACGACTCCCAAGTAGCGCATTGAGCGTAGGTGGAAAACCCCATACTACGAAAACAGGGGGACGATCAACCAATTTGGGGAAAAAGGAAAAAAGGGGGGAAGAGTTTCAGGAGGAAACAAATGGAATTCGAGATAAGGCCATTATTTGGGGAAAACGTAAAAGGCCTAATGGGGGTACGGTGTACTCCTTGCTGCCGTCGGAAGAATCAGGTCGAGTGTGAAGAGCAAAAGAAGATTGATGAGATCTCTCGTGCTATATGGAGGGTGTCAGGCGTTTGGGTGTAAAATTGAATATCTTCTACATGGAGTCAAGTTTTGATTTGGAGGAAATCCTTGTACATCAATGTCAGGAACACATTATTATCAAAATTTAAGAACAAATCACATTTAAATTTAAAAAAAACTTTCTGATTAAAGCCAACAGTTGAAATGGAAACGACATGGAATATGCCGAAAACGTCTGTTGCAAAATGAAACATTGGTCACCCCCCCCCCCCCCCCCCAACAGATTAAAAGTAGACTGGCATAGTCAGCAGAACCCGAAAAAACCAGCACTATAGTCCAGTCACCAGGTACACGCCTTGCAAAAATTCTTGGGGGTTTGTTTGTCGTCGGTTAGAGATGTTGAATCCACATTTTGCGCACAATTTTGGGGGTGGCCAATTGATTGGGTGATTGGGGGGATAATGAACAAGTTGAGGTCCGCGAGTGGGGAAATAGTGCATACCAACTTAGTCATTATCTCCCTACGACGCCTTGGGGAGATAATTGAGACTCATACCTACCTACTAGAGAATGAAACAAATGGTGAGCAGACTCAGAAAAAATCAACTTCAGAAAATTAGACAAATGGAGAGCAGACCAAAGTTAAAAACGAGCACTAGCCTTCCAGTAATAATACTTACGTTCCTGTTTTAACGATGAAATTAGAGGTAATTTTGAAATGGTCCAAGTGATACAACTGCTCGTTAAACACGGAATCCAAATGCTAACCAAGATCACCAACATTACGGGAAGATTATCATTCTGTTGGTGGCACGAGGCCATGCATATTTAACCCCTCTTTAAAAATACGTTTGTTCTGATTTACGGGAGGCAGCCCGAATTTATGAACTAATTAAAACCCCTTTAAATCCCATTCCTTTGCTCAAGTCCTCGAGAAACCGAAACCCGAGACGAGAAATAAGAGCCTTATGAAAGTGGGGTTTATGTTTTCCCTTATAATGAAAACTGGGGGTTGTTTGAATATACAAAAAAAAGACGGCAAGTTGGTGGTGAAGAGGAGGAGGGGAAAAAAATGGACGAATTAAAATGTATCTGAGATTCTCACCTGGGATTTATGTCTTATTGCGGGGAGACTGGTGGTTTTTCGCAACGGAATTTACTTCCCAACACCCCAGTAATAAAGTAGGATTTCGTAATAAGTAGGAGGTGGGGGAAGAAGGTCGAAAAGGTTACAAGTGAAAAGTTTTCTCATAAAGGGGGACGCTCCGAGGTCGCTTCAGTTTTTGGGGTCGTTACGAGCGAGAAGGCTGTCGAAAAACATATTTGAGGTGAGTTTTTGCCGAGGGGGAAGGTCATGAGGATACTTCGAGGGTCGCAAGTTTTGAGGTAAGAAACGGAAGCAGGGCGAGCTCGTGGCGACCGAGGAATTTGATTTAAGGTTGGAATACTTGCAGAAAAATGTCAACTAGGTACTGATTGCTGGATGAGAGCGCAATTTTGAAAAACAGAATTTTTCTATCATTCGTCAAAAGCGGGGTTTTAAGAGTCAAAGTAGGAAAAAAACGAGCTTCCATGAGCTAGAGTGAGCGCCAGTTGAACAGATTTTTAGACAGGAGAACTTAAAAACAGCCTGTAACAACATAAGACCTACTGTGAATCTTTGTAAATTTCATCAGATTAGATTAGAAATAAATTTTATACGTTTACATCAATAATTTAGGTTAGTTCAATTAAACAATTTGTTGGAGATAAAGATTAGAATAATTTTCGCTTTTAACATATGTATAATATACATATGTTAAAAGCGAAAATTATGATGTGTTTCCAATTAACTAGCACTCTGACTTAATCGTGAGATCTATATCTCCCGAAATTGATTTGCGGATACCTTCATAATATGTACTAGGTATATTATAATGTATGGAACTAGTTAATGACAATGACTAAATGACCTGGTACGTACCAATTCCATTAAAATAATAATAATAAGCCGATTTGGTGCGAATCCTCGATGGCGAGCGGTTTTTTTAAACTGTTTCCGTCGACAACGGCGCAACATTTCGACGTCAGATACGGAAGATTTACTACGGCAGAAAAATCACGAACAATCAATAGCCTGTAAAAAATGTACTTATTTAAATTCGGCCGCTTGATTCATCATCGCAGCCTTGAGACGCTGCCACTAAAAGCGAGCTCGTCGGTAACAGAAAAAGAAAACGCTGCAGATTTTACACAAGGGTTTATTATTCTGTGCTATAGGCTACTTGTCCGAAAATTAATTCTGTATCAATGAAAAAAATTGTGGAATTTTTTTTTTTTCTACTCAAAAACTATTTAATCTCCTGGGATCCTTCAAATATCCCATTTTTAGCCCCATGAAAGCCCTCTAGATCCCCACAGTGAAATCTGATCGTTCAGGGAACTCCAAAAATGGATTCTACGTCCAAAATTACTTCAAAAACGACACCTAACTCGATCCCATAGCCAAAAGCCTTAAAAAAAACCTCCCGTAGCCTCATTTTAGCCCCATAGCGCCCCACGGGTTTGAGCGATCGGGCTGAAAACCTTGCGGGCACAACTAGATGGTAAACCAAGTATTTTTCAAAAAATTCAGATTTAAAAAAAAAAATCCTACTGCACAAAACGGCCCGGACGGCGGACGGACATTTCAGTTTTGGGATCATGAACTCTTGAAACGGATAATGTCAAATTTTGAGGCCGATCGGAGTCGTCTACCCCCGTCGCGATTACATAGGTATATTATTCCAAGAATAATGAAGCCAAAACGAAGGTTACAACTTTCAAAAAATATTTTTTTACTGAGCAGTGTTTCCATCCGCATCCACTACTCTGCCAGCTTCGCTCCTCACTCAGTACTCAGTACTCAGGCCAGTTTAGCCACTACTGACATTGTTTATGTTGTAGGACGAAAATTTGAAACGACCCCCTGAGCGAAGACATATCTACGTCAAACTCACAGAATCTGTGTTATCTGATAAACAAGTGATACATTTCTCGGACTTCGGTAATAATTCACAACCTGATTCTTCAAATGAGGGAAGTCAAAATGAATGAGTTCAATTCAACGAATGCTGAGTCCCCAACTAATTGGACGGAGCAATAACTGTCTTCCTGGGCGGGGGCGATAAGGAAATGATGGAAATAAAATGTTGGGCTGGTCCTCACAAAATGTTTATCTCGCGGGGGTGAGATAGCCAAGCGTTAACCCGTCGGTATCAGTTGCAACGTGAACAAAAACGACTCGGCAGAGTTTAATTTTTATGAGGTTGGCAGCGCCTCTTATGGTCACCACGTGTCTGCATGACCAGACCAGATACAAGAATGAAGTAAACATGTTAATTATACAAACAGGATTGCACTCGACGTAGCTTGACATCACTGCTATCTGAGTAAGATGGGCTCCGGAATAAATTGCGTTTCCTTGCAAATGAAATTCCCATCGCGAGACCGGAGAGAGTCAAGATCGTTCATCAACCCTCGGAGGGTCCTAAATAAGAAAGAGCGTCCTCCGTTCTCTGGACAGACCGTTCAGTTAGGAATGACCATTGTGAGAGGAATGATTTGTGAAGGGGGATAATATCTTAATTGGCCTTAGTTAAGACTAGTGGCAGTTCCAAATGGGGACTAACGACCCGACCGTATATCTGGGTCACTATCTGGACTACGGTCGAGAGAAATAAAAGTATTCCGGATGAAAGGAGGTTGGCATGAGTTAATAGTATAGGAAAACCTCGAGGGATTTTCTATAGTGCGATGGTGGAGAACGGGATCTGGAGAGGTCATCGCAAAAGGGGGAAACAATTAATATGGTGCGACATCTTGGTAGATATAAAAGAAGACAATAAAAGGTTGAAAAATTACAGCAACACCCCTTTCTCTACCAGGAACCAAGGAGATTTGTTTATTAATGGCATTCTCTACACAGCGGTTTTCGTCAGAAGCATTCTACAATTGATCAAGTACACAGGATAACACACGTCATTGAAAAAGCCCTTGAAGAAAAGAAGATCTGTTCGGCTGTATTTCTGGATGATGCTCAGGCATTCGACAAGGTCTGGCATGAGGGACTTAACTTTAAGCTGCGTAAAACCCTGCCATCAAAGTACGCTGAGCTACTTCAATCATATCTTACCAATCGCTACTTCAGGATCAAGCAAGAAGATGCCTTCTCTGAACCAAAACTTGTCAAAGCAGGCGTCCCTCAAGGGAGCGTACTTGGTCCACTACTGTACTTATTGTACACCAGAGACCTCCCAGAACCAGAAATGAACACCATAGCAACTTTTGCCGATGACACTGCGGTGTTGGCGATAGGGGAAAGTAACAGGGAGTCAGTCACCAATCTAAACCGGTCAATCACCCACATTCAGCAATGGACAGCGAAATGGAGAATCAAGCTGAACGAATCTAAGTCAGTACATGTTGATTTTACCAACAAAAAAATCAACTATATGCCGGCTTACCTCAATGGGAAAGTAATCCCATACTCAAATGAAGCGAAGTATCTCGGTATGACGCTTGATGCTCGGCTCCGATGGAAAGCCCACGTCAAGAAGAAGAAAGAAGAACTTTTGCTCAAATTCAGAAAGATGTACTGGCTAATGGGGAGACGGTCTAAACTGTCCATCCAGAATAAGCTTACTCTGTACAACCAAGTCCTCAAACCGGTGTGGACTTATGGAGCCCAGCTGTGGGGCTGTACGGCTCAGTCAAATCGAGAGATCATCCATCGATTCCAAAACAATATATTAAGAAACGTTGTCAATGCACCATGGTACTTTCGAAATGAACGTCTCCACCACGAGCTTCAAATCGAAACAGTCAACGAAACCATCAAGCGGCAGGCCGTGCGTCATCTGCAACGGCTAAGATCTCACGTCAACGAGGAAGCTGTCCGTCTCCTTGACACGTGTGATATCGTCCGAAGACTTAAAAGAACTAAACCACTCGATCTTGCTTACTCGTGAAGCAGCGCGCAGTGTCGACATATTATCATAGAAAACAAAAACTAAGTGCTGTACCTTAGTTTTAAATACTTATCACCTAGTCTCAATCCAATCATCATACATCATACAATAATATAAAATCGTGTTGGCCGACGGCCGACGGCCGTGTGGTAGCCGTGTGGTTGGTTGGTACGGGATAACGCGTTCCCGAGTGAGTTTTTTCACTTTCCGCTCGCTGGCCGTTTAGGGGGTCGAAAAAATTACGATAAAATACGAGCCGTATAGATCAGAACTGGAGGAAGACGTCGGTCAAATCGTAAATCCGAAATTCGCCCGGGAAATTCGTCGAAAATTCGTCGAAAAATCGTCCTTCTCCCGTTTGTCATACGTTTTCCACTTTCAACTCGCGCCAAAGCCCGTTTAAGGGGTCGAAAAAATTACGAAAAAATACCAGCCGTATAGATCAGACCTGGAGGAAGACGTCGGTAAAATCGTAATTCGGAAATTCGCCCGGGAAATTCGCCGGAAATTCGTCGAAAAATCGTCTTTCTCGCTTTTGTCCCACGTTTTTTCGGGTTCAAAAATACCCAGTAAGGAGCCATTTTTTGGGTATGGTATCCGCGAGCCAAATGCGCGCCAAAATATGGCCAATCCGATTCCGAAGTCGGATTTCAAAAAAACCGAGGGGGAGGGGGTGATTTCACGGTGAGAAGACAATTGGATCGTTTTAATTCGCGCGGGGCCAGGGATCTTAGAAAACGGAGGGTCCAGGGAACTTTGATAGATGGAGAGGCCTTTATTTAAAAAAAGTTGAATTGAATTAAAAATAATAATTTCCTAAACGGTAAGCCCTAAAAATACGCCGATTTTTTCTATCGTCTCTGCTACGAATAGGAGGGGCCGAGCGGAGCGAGGCCTTATGTCTGAGTAGGGGTTTGAACGTGTCCATCGATGCTACGCACCCCACAGGCGGCAATACACCCCACTAGGGGAGCGAGCGAAGCGAGCCAGAGAGACTAGTATTGTTAATAAGTAAATTTTACTTGGAGCAATAAAATTCTCAGAAAAAAAAAATAATAAAAAAATAAAAGGTTGAAAAATTACAGCAACACCCCTTTCTCTACCAGGAACCAAGGAGATATGTTTATTAATGGCATTCTCTACACAGCGTGATGCAGCGATATGAGAGACATTTTAGAATTAGCTTTTCTCTTTTAGGAGTTGAGGCCTTATGGTTTTTGATCTCCCAAATACAACGGAAGCACTCTCAGAACGGTGCAGCAGCTGTAGCATCGGCCGCCACGGGACGCATTGCCCAAAAAACCTGGTGTTTGATAAAATATTTCGACAAACCAAACCTTGCTTGAGGCTCCTGGTCAGTGGACCCACTAGTTGCATCTCCACCATTAATAAAATAAGCTACACCCCAAGCGAGCAATTTTCGGCAGAACTTCAACGTGAGAACCCTGGCCAGCGGGCCGAATTAATTTTCATGATGTTTCCTTAACGGAGGGGAGACTTTCCCTTCGAATAACCCCCCCTCGGGCTAAATAGGAAAAGGGTGTTTTCCACCGGGGTGGATTATCAAACGGCCTCCGAGGGGGTTTCTTCGGGGTAGTAAAACGAAAACTATCCGACAACACCCCTAAAATAGGCCTCAGACTTCCCCCAGGTTTTGGGCGAGTTTTCCTGAAGGGGAGGAAAACCCTGCAATTTGGGCCCCTTAGACGTGCGAGGCGGCTTCACGCATAAACCCTTTCTTCTGGGGGAGCATAAATCCCGTGGAGCCTATCGAAAGTTACCTAAAATCCAAGTTCGGGGTGACGGTAACCTCAAGTCGTAACCTTCTTGCAAGGTGGGGAAACGCTTCAACCAGAGAAGAAAAGCAGAAGAAAAAAAAGAAAGTAAAACTGGAGTGAAAATGCAGCAAAACATCAAACTTTGCTGTTCCTGAATTTTGATATCTTTACAGCCAGATAGATTGATTTCTTGACCCCTAAGAATCAAGAATACTTCTTGATTCACAGTGTCCACAGAGTGAGAATGAACTTGGTATAAAAGGTTTTTAGACGAGGTCAGGCCCGGGAAACATGTCAAGTATCTGTATGAGACATCTCGAGAAGGCGCTCGTGACTCATTAGCCTCAAGACCGGCCACATACCCCAAGACACATCATCTTGGAGTCGAAGAAACGTCTTTCCGGCTAACCGGTTCAGAATTCCACCCATATTTGTCCCGACAAACTGTGGGAATCGTCTCTTAAACAGTAATATTAAATATTTATATTAAATTAATATTATTATATTAAATTAATTATTATATTAAATATAATATTAAATACTTATCCGTAAATTTTACGGATCGGACCGTTTTGATAAATCTTTGCACCCAATGAACCTCTTTAGCAGTTCAACATCCGCAACAAAAAGTTGCTAGCAAGGCGAAAAGTCGAGGCGGCAAAGATGTTATCTTCCATTCGATCATCGTATGCTTTACGAGGAAGACGTTGATTTTACGAAATGGTCTGAACCTTCTTGATCCGTTTTACATGAGATTAGTGAAACACAATTCAAACTAGATAAGCGCAAAAACTCAGGAACCGCTAGACTTTTGTTATGTAGCTAGTTACGATTGTTTTTTCCCTCCAAGTTAAGCACCAAAAAACGAACGAAAATGGTTTACTAATTTCCAGATGGACTTCATATTCCGAAACTGGCCTCCATCCGTAAACAATTAGCAAAATTCTGTTGACTACTTCATTCCTGAATGCAACTGAATATCGGGTTAAAAAGGCATCCAGGGCTATGTTCTCTAAGTAAAATTTTTTACAAAATGTTACAAAATGGTTTATTACTCTTTGATGAAAGTAAATTATGCAAAAAATTAATTTTAGGTCAATAAAAACTTATTTAAAAAATTTAAAAAAAAGAAGAAATGAATAAATTGTCCCTTACAATGTTTGGAAAGGTTTGAGACCTCGAAAAATGGATTATGCGTCAAAAATTACCCGGAAAACGACACCTCATGACGTCCAAAAATACTTCGAAAACGACAAAAAACTCGACCGTAAACTTAAAACCGTCAAAACCCCCTTTTTAGCCCCATACAGCCCCACGGGTTTGGTCTATGAGGTTGAAAACCACGCGGGCACGATGGTGAAACGAATATTTTGCCAAAGCTGCAGCTTTTTGAAAAAATTCCTACTGCCCAAAACGGCCCGGACGGCGGACGGACATTGAAAGATTTGAGAAAATTAGAATTTGCATGAAGGCGATCAATGAGCCCTAATATAATAACAAGACACCAGAGGGTTGTAACTTCTGAAAGTAGTACTGCATATCGATTAGTAAAAGTATAAAAGTCCGAAAGTTTAATTATTTCAATGAGTGAAAAAAAAAACACTTACGGGAAAAATAAAAACTCATGAGACCTATGTCAATTTACTATAAGGTCTATGGCCACAGCAGATCCTGATTCGGAGCGTTTGATTGGCCGCAGCTCCTTTTCGTCGTATTAGTGTAGGTTTATACTGCGGCGTTTTGTCGCGGCGGTAAATTACCGTCGCGACACTTTGTCGCGGCAACACAAAGAAACCAATGGAGCCGTTTATACTGCGACGGTAGCGTTCGGCGACAGACGTCGTGTCGCGCGACACAAATTTTTTGTCGCGGCATGCTGGCGCGGCAGGCGACTGTCGCCGCACTCCGACGGTAGCCGTTCCCCCCTCCAACACATTGAACCTTATGGCAGTGTTGTTATTGCGACGTTTTGTGTCGCGACGTTTTGTGTAGCGGTAGCGTCATATTGTCAGCTTCGTATTGTCTCTACTCCACGATGGACCAAGATAAATTGATCCAAATAATTGTTGTTGAACAATTATTGTTGAAGCTCATCCGGTTCTGTGGGATCAATCCGCTGACCAGATGACGAGTATTATTTTAACCCTTGAGTCCCCTCAATCGATAGTTTAAACATAAGGAATGTGGGTTTCTTATTTTGTAAATTAACTAATATTATTTAATTTTTTTTTTATCGGATGGTTCTAGACCTCCTGATGATGGATACCACGTCCGAAAATAATTGAAAAACGACAACAAGCTCGACCCCATGGCCATTCATAATATTTATAAGAAACTTTTTTTTTTTAATCGGATGGTTTTGGAACTCCTAATCATAGATACCACGTCCGAAAATAATAGGAAAACGACAACTAGCTTGATTCCATGATAAGACTTAATTAAGTCTTAATTAATAATTGTAAGAAACTTTTTTTTTAATCGGATGGTTCTAGAACTCCTGAGTATGCATACCACGTCCGAAAATCGTCGTAATAAAATTTGAAAAACAGTTTTTCAAATTTTATGAACAGTTATTACAACATTATTTTATTAACAGTTACTGTTCATGGTGAGCGCTGACGTTGAAGGGGTGAACGGACCACCTTCGTCGCCCTCTGCCATCACGTAATAATCCCTCTGCTTCAAATATTCCAATTATTACACTTCTGTCCATGATGGGAGCAGACCTACAAGTGAGCTCAGACAGAAAACGCAGGGGAAGGGGGTCGAAAACGTCGTGACAAACGCCGCAGTATAAACGCGAGACACCGACGTTTTTTTACCGTCGGGCGACAGCGGTAATTTACCGTCGCGACAAAACGCCGCAGTATAAACCTACACTCAGCTTTCAAACAGCGGAATTTTACAAATTTGTGGAGTGACGTTTTTGACTCAGTGACTTTCAATGACTAATGATAACCACAAAATTTATTAAAGTGGAACTTTTATTACATCGTCCCAAATTTTTTGGTCTGTGTGTCGTTTCTTGTGCCGTCACGCTACCGTTGATTTTCGCTTACAACCGACTCGTTGCTACGGAACTTCATCTTCGCCAGTTATCATCGTACAAAAATCGTTCACCATTCGTTGGAAAGCTCTCGATTTATCACGCATTTCGTTCGTACTTGTTCTTTGTCATTATGTCCCCATTTTATATTTATTGATGTTATTAATGGATGCAGTAAACAATGCCGCTTGTTTTGTTGTTATCAGCTGTCACGTTAGAAATCAATTTGAGAAAACGCCAAAATGAAGCCGTGGGTAGAGATACAAGGGTAGGTGAATGAGTAGGAACTGGGGGGGGGGGGGGGGACTAGACATAAAAAACGTGTCCATCGATGCTACGTGCCCCACTAGGGGAGCGAGCGAAGCGAGCCGGAGAGACTAGTGGGAAAAAAGTTTCACTTTTACCGTGGTTTCATAAAACCACACCCCAGTTTTTTGGAAATTTCCGTGAACCTATTGTCCTAGTTTTGACCTGGTGCGTGCTATACTTAAGTGAGGGTGTTCATAAGCCCAGAGCCTCCCCCCTGTCCGAACTACCCAACGTTCACCTCGAGAAAAATAAACCCAAGTGTACTCCAATTAGAATTTTTTTCTTTCTTCACCAGACAATTGAATCCAATTCCAAGAACCTGTTACACATCAAGCGCCCCAACGCCAACTCAATTACGCCGAAAAGTGTTTCCCCCGCGGCTCCGTGGTGTAAATCCTCTTTGCATTTTCACTCCGCTAAAGAGCGGAATTTCACTCAATTTGTCCGCTTTTTCGCCCGGCGAACAATACCCGTAGTGGGGAAAATGACCCGAAACGCTATCACGCGCACAAATGATTCCCCCGCCACTACCCCCCAGTCCGTCGAAATGCGGCGACGGGCGAAATATTGGATTTTTCACGCAAATTTGCCCCATTGTTACCACATATTGGGCCGAGAGCCTTCGGACTTTTTAACAGCCACATCGCATTTTTTTTCCCCCATTTCCAGCCCCTCGATGGCATTGCTTGTTAAAATATGTACGATGTGTACGGTAGGAGTAAATAGCGGAATTACTCCAGCGCCAAAATGAAATTATAACTAATTAAAACTCGTACGTTCTTTGACAACAACGAGATTGCACAAATGCACTACAAAATTACTAATTTGTGCCGATAGGGCACTTCAGTTTCATTAATAAGTTCATCGGTGATGTGGTCTCTTGTAACACATTTGTCGCGTTAATGGAAACGCCGTAGGGGTCCCTGTGGTCAACATCGAGTTAAATAAATATTAATTATGCAGCGTCATTTGAAACTGCCGTATGAGCTTAATTATTTCACTACATCAGGTTTAAAGTCGATAAATTATTTTTAATCCAGGAATTTTCAAGTTTCTGGGCCCCACAAAAATAATTTTAGTGACATTCATAAAAGGTCAATAACTCAGGTTACCTAATTCAGTATGAAGAGGGATTGTTTGCAGTGGGCCCTTTAAAATCAAGAGATAACGTGGAAGCAGCTACGCGTATCAAAGGATGTTCCTACAACAAAGGTCCTTATTGAAAGGCGTAGCACGAATTCACGCGGCACTTGACTGCTTTACTGCCTCGCTCGTTGCCAACAATTCAAACCACTTGACTGGAATGCAGTGTAGTACCGTACCGAATTTTAGAAAACAATTGGAGGAGTGAAGTGTGGGAATTGGCTGGCTGTAGCCAGCACGGGGTGGCCCCTGTGGGAGCTATGGGCCCCAACTCTTCTTAGTAAATTTGCCACAAGTGGTCCTGAGAAGTGCCACGGGAAGCGCTGCGGTCGACGGTGAGATTGGCGGTCCCGCTTCTCCCGCAAGCGGCTTCACCACCCATTTGTTTAATAACAATGATTAATCGCGGTGCATTTTTGGTTGGTCCAAAAACGCAGACCGGGAATCCTCTGTCGACACTTCGTCAGAGAATGTCAGAACAGCGGAACCAATTATTCTGCGCTGGTCCGTTGCCCAGACCCCTATTGACGATGTTTCGCTTGTAGGAGCCAGGAGAGCAGATCTTCGTAAGATTGGGCCAACTGACCAGGACTCTTTTAGTGACGTTTCACTTTTGGAAGCTGGTCAAATGATTTCCAATAAAACTTCGAGCTGTGGGAAAACTGACACCAAACACGACGTTTGTGTTTGGTATCTGAATGCCCACAGCCCCATTCCGAGGATAGACGCACTCTAGGCCAACTCAACAAATAGTGCCAACCTGGAGCTCACGCATCCTCCTTAACTGCATCGACATTACCTTCTCGGCGTGCAGATCGTGAAACATCGGATTATTTCCTAGATAGGATTGTTTCTGCACTCTCTTCCGAGTCCTCCAAAGACACCCGTGGCGTAATCCTAGATATGACGCTCGAGGCATTCCACTAACCACAAAACACAAATAATAATATTGAACCTGAGAAGCAATTAGGAACATAACAAGATGATATTATTATTATCATGTAGGTACACACCCAACATTCGTTGTGGAGGGTGTCCCACAGCCCCCTAGACTAAATTTAAAATTGCGGTGCGGGAAGGGCAGAAAGTACGAGGCGCAACTCGTAAGCACTCGAAAAAGGCGCAAAGTTGACCTTTTGGCGCTTGTGTTGGAGGATCTGACTGTGAGTTCCAGAGTACCACGTTCAAATCGTCGAAACTGTTCCCAGGGGCTTCTCTCGGGTGGTGGTGCAGGTGGAAGATGTTCAGAGTACGTTCACTGGAGTCGCGCAGATTTGATACTCCTGCCAAACCTTGGAAGAGTCATCGTCGTTCGCTGCGGTTTTGCTCGTACGTAAGGGAGCTGACAAAGGCCCGGAAAATCTAGCTGAGATACCCAGATCTCCAGATAAGGCAAAGGGTTGTTAGACCCCTGCATCGGATCCAGCGTTTCCTCTCGAATGCAACGTCATGATAACGCGCCAGATAACAAAATTATGAATTGTATGAGGAAACAGTTGGGCAAAAATAGGGGTGTCTCGGCGAGAGGAGAAAGGTCGTTAGAAAATATTGAAACGAACATCGGAAAGTATCAGTACCTAATTCGATATATCGAATATATATATCGATATATATATCGCAAGTATCGTGACGGCCCTAGGCACGCACAGAGGTCCGGATCGCAAATCTAGCTGATCAAAAATCTCATCGCTCCACTATTTTAGTTACCTATGCCAATTAGGGAAAAGAGAGCAGAACCTTGGTATACTTTTTTTAAGCCCTCACTTAACCGCCCGAAAAGTGAAGATCTTTTATACATTGTACTCAAATATCTAAAAAAGGAAAAGTGATAGCTCAAATCTGATTTCACAATCGTATTCAGCATAAAGAAATTCTACAGAAAAATGTTTTACATGTAAGTGAAAAGGTTAAATACGAAGACGGAGGGACCCTCCGTGAGGGTTTTTGAACAGCTAGCATTGCAATTTGGCCCACTGTGCGTCGGTAGTAAGCTCCGTATTGTAGCTCGTTTTCTCTTTAGCAAACTGAAAGCCACAATCCCTGTAATTTTTTACTTCTTAAAATAAGGCCTCCAATACAACCCTCATAACACTAGCACAGCAAGAAAATCGATAGTCCGTAAATTCGAATTACCAATAAAGAAAATCCCGGTTTGAGGACAATTTCCTTCTTGTTAAATAAAAGCTATTCCAAAGCGCTGCTGGTGGAGCTTTGCTTCTGACAATAACCTACTGACTGTAATAATTACGCTCGTAATAATTAATCTACATACTGACTATAACAGTAATAATTAATCTCGCTTCGCTCGGCCGATCGCCTGAGTGCTAGTTATACATGAAGACACAACAGATCATGTCTTGAAGCGTGAAATTTTCATAATATGAAAATTTCATGCTTCAAATCTCGAGTTCTACATATTATGTAGAACTCGAGGAGATAGCGCCCATTTTAAATGTGGGTATGTGCCGTTTTGTTGGAAAAACGTGACGATGTGCCCTTTTGAATGAAAACCGAAATTTTCATAGCTCTGAAATCACCAGAACACTATTAATTCACCTGCAAACGCCAAAATCCGAGTACTTGTACCTAAAACTAGTGAAGTCCAAAAACTTATTCCACCTCATCTGCACGCATTGGAAGTTCTTGGAGTCATGTTCGCTTGCCCATGGCTGCCATCTCTGTTTTGAGTGAAATCCATAATTCAGATATTCCCAAAATCACCAACACGCCAATATTTCACACACCATAACCAAATCTAAGTACACGAGTCTAAAACTAGTGGATCCACTGCCCAGAAGCCTAATGGAAAATTTGAAATTCCTTTGCAAACGGGAATCTTTTCTTTTTTTCGGTTTTTTCCACTTGACTTGCATGAAGAATTTTGTCGTAACTTGCTTCGGTTTCGTAAAGGGAGAATCTTTATTGAACAGTTATTGTGCCTCATCCGAATGTTCGTCCTGCTCAAAATTTCCCCGGAAACGCTCGAAATTTCTCCCTAACGCCCCCAATACAACAACCCTGAGCGGTGTTGAGAATACCAGCTATCATTACACGGCATACCGGAGCCTGAGGGCACACGTCATATTTTATTAAATTCCCCTTCTTAATCCCAACGCTCATCCCAACCGTTTCGCACCCCTCGTGTTTCCATTATCTGCCAGCCTCTTTCGGAATACGCTATGAGGTGCACTTGCAAGCAACAGCTGCACCGGAGCGTATGTAACGTGCATTATATATGAGATTCAACTGCGCGCCTACATTTGGATTTCAGCATCTTATTCGGCTCTTCCTTCTTAGTCTTAAAGCCTGCAACTTACATTCTTCCTCTAGTCAGATTTCGAACAGTGCAGAAACTCTGGTGTTTTCTTAAATGCTGCTAATGGAGTTGTGGCGTGGTAGGACATGTCTGGGGCCCCTTCAATCGATTCTATGAGATAAATTAGCGAAAACCAATGAACTCTTGAGTTAGAACACCCCATACGAGTTGTGTTGTGTGGGTTGACTTATGAATAATATCTTTACATTGATGACTCTCCATCCTTTATAAAGGGAAATTGACGAGTAAAGAGCTGGTCGCATATTTATCCATCCAATTCTGTCAAACTTAAAAGGGGGCCTTCAAAGTTATGTGGTTCACGTATGTGTTAGATGAGAGGGTTCTGCCCAAAGTGTACGATAGAGGGGGTGTTCCATTATTGGCTCATGTAAGTGTGATGGCGTGAGGAAGTGCATTCTTTGATGTAGGCGCTTTGCCTCGTGAATGCGAATGATTTTTTACCCCAGAAAAAAGTCACACCCCCGCTTCGCTTCCCCCTCGAGGTTTTATACTGTCTTTTTTTCTGCCCCGAAAGGTCCCTCCCCACGTCTTTAGGTAAATCATCAAGCGTCGTTGGACCCAAAGGAAAAAAGGGGAAGTCGCGTTTAAGAAAATGAAAAAAGAAAAAAAAATCGGACCGACCCCATCGGGTTACGCCGAAGACCGCCGTTTGGTCCTATGAATATCACATGACCCGAAGAGACCGAATGACAGCTTTTATTGCTTTTCCGCTTATGAAAGGAGCCCCTTCTGATAGCACTCACAACGAGGCAGTATGTGGAGGAATGACCTTCATACCAAACCTCTTAAAGAGAATAGACACAAACCGTCCACACGAATACATTTTAATGTGACACTCGCTCACAAATGTCCAACGAATATTTTCCCCCTGAATGTTAAATCATGCAAATACACGGCTCGCTATCTAAAACCCGCATTTGCGTCGGGAAAAAACACGAAAATTTCAAATTCAAACAAACCCCCTGATCCGCGAAATAATCTGTAACATCGATCACCGGACGTGAGGTAAGCCACTAATTAACGCGTAATTTGCAATGCAAATACAACATGGGCGCTTGGCAGGAAAATTGAATACAAATTGCGAATTCAAACAGTGATTTCCTGAAAGCCAGGATGCGGCACTCGCCAAGTTGAATACATGCACGTTTTCATAGTCAATACCAGAAGAGCCAGCTTGGGACGAAGCATGTCAGATTCATGAACTAACACTGAAAAAGGTTGGCCAAGAAATATCGTGAATTTGAGGGGATTATAAGGCTAGAAATTGAATCAACAATCCATAGTAGTTCAATGGGGAGTTCGCATTGATTTTAGATTTGGAAATCTTCCGTACCATTCAATAATATGGCTAAAAAGTAACGTGCACAGACTCCAATACCAACGAAAAAAAAAAATCATTGTAGGAGATATAACGAAACAAGCCATCAATTGAATTGAATAGATGAGCGCAACCTTTAGTTATTAATATTTAATGAGCGAGAGAAACTAAGAAACAGTAGGTATCTAGCGACCAAACTATGCCACACAACACATCAAAAGTATCCACGTGATGCTCATTACGTAAACAACTGCACCCTAACGACCGATGCGTAATAAAACCTTATGCCGATCAGAGGTAACGAACGGCTCAGGCTGCAAAAATCGTTTTGGAGTCGTTGGAATCAGCCTGAAAAGCTCATTCCATAGACCCTTGTACCAACGAAATCGGACAACAACTTTCGTCCCCCTTTTGAGGCCTCCTTAGTTACACATCAGAGATAAACAACTTTCGTCGTGAAGGACCTCCCGAAAACCGATGAAGGGGATGAGGGAGGGAAAATCAAGGTAGCCTATAACCACCCCCGGAACTCGCTGATGACAATGAGACCACCCTCATGGAAATCTGTTGAGCCGCTCGGACGTGATGCTTGTACACAAACAAAAAAAAAAAAAACAAAAAAACATACATGTCGAAGAGGTGAGCGCAACTTTCCATTTTTTGGAAAAAGGTTGCGCTAAAAACGAAACGCACAGTTTGAATCGGCCGGGGTTTCCCACCAGTCACTCTTGAGGTAGTGAGGTCACAGTTCCAGTGAATCTCTCACCCGGAGCGCTATTGTCGTCAGCTTATATGATAAATTTATAGCAATTATAACTTGATACGACGGAAAACATAATTAACTTATAATTATTATACACAATACTTGAAATTTGAAGCCTTATCAGAGGATTCACGGCTCAATTGAATTTTATTCTGTGATGAGTAGTGGAGTGGCAACCCTGGGCGGAACAACCCCCTCACGTAGTTGGTTGAAGAGGTAGTGACGTCACGCTCCCTCCATGGCCGTGTTTTTCAAACGCCGTAATTTTCGTTAAATTATTTAAATTTTCTGGAAAAGATTTCAGGCGGCTGACTACTGTTTTCCCTACATTCTCAGGGAGTACCTACTTTCAGAAAAAAATAGAAAAAAATCAATGCGAACCCCCCATTATGTATACCTACTGTAACCAGGAAACTTGGCATCTAACCCAAAAAAGGTTGTAACATTACTACAATATAGAATGCAAGTGCTTCGAGGATTTTTTTTATCGCTAAAAACTTCCGGATAACGTGAAGTCAGAACTCAAAACAAGATAGCATTTACGTACGAATTTCAAGAATTTACGAAAAACTAGAAATTTGAATCTCCGACGTGAAAACGTTTTTAAGGGAAATAGTCAATCTATGGAGAACGGAGAAAAACCACTCCTATTCGCCAAAACCCACCAAAATCGTTCATAATTGGCGTACAAAGAAAAACATCTTCTCTCGCAGAATTCCAAGACTTTTCCGCGTAATTTTTACCTTTAATCTCATTTGTTTCTCGAGAGAATTATATTCTCGGTGCATTTGCAACTTTAAACCGACTAATTGAGGGGATAGAGCAGAAGTACTCTCAGTTAAAAGTAATATCATTAGAGAACAAACTCCAAAGAACATCTTTTCCAGGTAGTCCCCCCATTAACGAACGTCGACAGAGGAAATTAACTTAGCGGGGAATCAACCTAATTAGGCTAAGTGACTTCGAAATGCACGGAAAAGAAAGAATTTCAAGGAATTATTTTGCCGTTGTCAAAGTGGGACAACTTGGATCTAAAGAGCCAGGAATGTCTTCGGGATGAAATTCATGGAGTGATGAGATTTTCTGGTTTCATTGGGAAACTTTTAAGCGTAATACCTTAGCAACAACCAACGTTTAGTTTTTGGTATCAGCAGACAAACAAATTTGATGAATTTGGATAACAGATCCTTCAGCCCATTTCCTCAAAGTACTCGTATAAGAGCGATAAAAAACGTAACTTGATTTTTTTAAACTTGCAAGTTATTGCGAAGACAAATACTGCTCAAATAGGGCGTAGACTTTTTTTTACGATCGGCGTGTCTTCTCAGACGGAAATTTCTTCGACTCTTCGATACTTGGAAAGCGTAATAAAGTCGTGTTGATGGCTCCGGTTGAATAGCACGGTGGCGTTTCCCTGCTGACATTTCGTGAAATTTCATACCTTTACCAGCCGCCAACCTGAACGCACTTCATCGAATGTTGAACTTACGGAAAAGAAAAAGGGTAAAAGACGAATTGCGACACACGATTTCTGGCCATACCTGGACTTATACCTGGCCTTCTACCTGGGCAGTCTCGAAGACCCTTAGCTGTCAACGGGGTAATCCGATTTGATGAAGGCGAGCTGTTTATGACCTCTGCCAGAACCTCCTCAAATGGTCAATACTCACTGGCTACCCAAATTCAAGTGAGAAGGCCGGCTGCCCGGGGTTCAGGATTGAGAGATACTGAATCGCAGTAAAATTAAACTCTGACTTACAGGTCATCACCAAAATTTAATTACTTATATGTGAGTTCAGCGCTAATGAATTACAAATTTTTGGTTTCTTTTATTATTATTCTTGGAGTGATACACCGATGTATTCGCGACGGTGGTCAACAATTTTTATCGGCTTCTTGGTACGTAACAATAATTATTAGGTATACCTAATACAATAATTATTAGGTATACCTACAATGTAATATATTGTATACATTGTATATATTGTATTATAATATATTGTATACAATATTATTGTATAACGCATGTTCGTACAAAGCGCGGAGAACCGTTTATTCGATCCGAGCCAGAAATTTCTGATATGGTACAACATTTTCTGTTCAAACCGCGCATTGCACAACATTTATGTACAGTGCCGATTACCTTGATCTTCGTTGTACGATAGGTTTTATACAGTCAGGAAAAATTCAATAATTGATGTAATTCATTTTAAAAAATGGTCAAACTCAAGTTGAATTCTATGGTTAAAACAATATTGTCGCTAATTACTTTATTACAATAATTGTAATTATTACAGTAAAACGAGCTATATAGATGGCTCCAAAATAATAACTGGTGAGGAGGGGGTGTGGAGTTATTATAATAAGACCCGGGAATTCAGAAATCAAACAAAGTGGAAACTTTGATGTCAAAAAGGCAGATGTGTATTTATCTAACTAGAACAAGAAGAATAAATAATTATCACTAGTTTGTACAGTGGTGACTGCTTAAGTCACACTGAAAGCAAATGTTGTGAAATTGCCTTGATCGACTTGGTACATTTTGGTTTATTATTCTTGGAATAATACACCTATGTTTTCGCGACGGAGGTCGACGACTCCGATCGGCCTCAAAATGTGACATTATCCGTCTCAAGAGGTCTACATTCTAAATCCGAAATGTCCGTCCGCCGTTTTGGGCAGTAGGAATTTTTTTAAATCTGAAATTTTGACAAAATACTCGGTTTACCATCTAGTTGTGCCCGCAAGGTTTTCAGCCCGATCGCCCAAACCCGTGGGGCGCTATCGGGCTAAAATGGGGCTACGGGAGGGTTTTTTTTTTAAAAGGCTTTTAGCTATGGGATCATATTACGTGTCGTTTTCGAAGTATTTTTGGACGTAGAATCCATTTTTTGGGGTCCCGGAACGATCCGATTTCACTGTTGTGATCTATAGAGCTTTCATGGGGCTACAAATGAGATTTTTGATGGACCCCAGGAGGTCAAATATTTTTCAAGTAAAAAACATTTTAAAAAAATACAAAAATTTTTTTTGATTTTGATTCATTGACAAAGAAATAGATTTCTGCACAAGTAACGTATAATATACGTTATTATCAAAGAATAATAAACCCTTGTGTAAAATTTGCAGTGTTTTTCTGTTCAATCTGCGAATTGGACAGCAATGCCTGCACCAAGGCCGAAATTGTACCGCGGTTTGTGCATTTTGCGGTCGGTCCAAAACCTATCATGTAGCGAGCAAGGTAAAAATCATTCAATGATACAAAATAAATTACTGACTATGGGAATACTTTTATACGGAAGGAACTGACAACAGTCGGCGGTCGGGAGCTTTGTGAACGTGGCGAACGGCTTCAAAGGAGCCGATTTTGGAGATTTCCCCAACGGACAATGCAGGTAATGAAGGGTTATCATGTCAGCAACCTCCCTTTATGGATTAAGTCAGAGTAACATTTACTAAGGAGTGGGGCATCTGTCCTGAAATTAACAGTAAACATGAGTTTGGTAATTTCATTTGCTAAAGAAATTTTCGAAGTGTCTCAGAAAAATCGTTGTAGCCACCATGTCTGAAGTTGTGGAAAAAATTTTATCAGAAAAGGATCTTGAAATGTCGAACCTAACTCACTATTTTGGTTTATTATTCTTGGAATAGTACACTATATAATCGCGACGGAGGTCAACAATTCTGATCGGCCTCTAAAATTAAATGTGATGTTATACGTTTCAAGATGTCAAGAGGGGTTTTCGAAGGTTTTCGGCTATGGGGTCGATTTGGGTGTCGTTTTTGAAGTATTGTTGGACGTAGAATCCGTTTTTGGGGATCCCACAACGATCCGAAAAATTACATTCCCCGATAAACTCCTACCGCACAAATGCCAATCCAGACGAATCCCAATTACTGAAATTTCTCTCATCAGCATCCCATTTTTACAGCCACGTCACAAAATAATTTTTTATTCCGTAGTATGTTCAGGTCAGTGGAGACAGTCCGATATTCACCTATATAAATTTCCTGTACAGATTTGCTCTTGTTGTTCTTAACGACCTACTTCTATCATTTAAAAGTAATTTTTATTAATAGGTATTTCTCTAGGGTAGATCAACTTTTCTAATAATAATTATTAGAAACTACACACACTTTACAATTATTGTAAAATAGCTAATTTGTAAAATCCAAGGATACGTACCTTCTGTAAATTTAGAATATGTAATATTTAGGTACGTGATATACAACGATTGCTTGACTATTAAGACTTTTCTTTCCAATCTTCACAACGCTTATTAATAAAATGTGCTCATTTCATGACGTTTTACCCAAATGAGTGTGATACTTATTAACGTCGAGCTTTAATTTATTGGTAAAACCATGTTACAAATAAATTAAAGCTCGACCACAGATTTTAGCACAAAAGCACCTCAAATTGAAGGCTAAATCCCTTGCAAACTCGCAGATATTATACCTTGTAAAAGACACCAAAAATCCTCGAAAAAGCCTATTTTTGACCCTTTAAAAGCCCCTTTACTAATAACATAGCTCCTTGTTACTAATAACCTTTATATTATGTTAGAGGAAGAATCGCTATAGCTTGGGTGAAAACGAGGTCACTATAGTAGTCTTGTTTTCACCCATATAGGCCTACTCATAATACAGCTTTGCTTCGTGTAGTGGGCCTTGCTCACAGAGTGTCTCAAAGGATCATCGCAGGTAGACGGATCGCTCATTTTTACGACCGTGCTAATGACGACTTCGAGTTCGAAGCCTAATCCGACCCTTCTTGGGTTGGACCTACGGAACCCCGAAAATTATGTGTCGCAATTCGTCCCAAGCCAGAAAAAGTCGTCGCTTCCGTTCGCCTTTCGGTTGCTTTTTACTTTCTGGGCTCCTCCTTTCAACCTTATCGGCGTTTCTTAGTGAAGAGAAATGTTGGTTTGCGGTCGGGTCGCTATTAGAGGAGCGCGGCGGTGGAGGTGGGGGCTTAAGATTGGTAGATTACCTCTTGATAGGACTTCCTCTCCCTTTTCCACCTTTCTTCCCGTCTTTTCCGCCTCATCCTTCTGACCCTCCACGAAATCGATGTACAACCGATGGATCGCTCGAGGCTCATATTCCCATAACGAAGAGTTTCTTGAGAAGTTACGATGAGAAAAACCCTGGAAATTCTCCGCTTCAAGGAAAAACATTGAATCATGGATATGTTTACTGTAAACTCCTATCATGTGATTATTTTCGCGATTATGTTGCGTAACAAATTTTGGTTGTCGAGTAGAAACAGTTTCTAGTAACCAATCATGTGATTTGGTGACGCTAATTTTGGTGTCACAAATTTTAGAATGACCCCCAGCCCAAAAACATATCCATGTTAAAACAAATCATTCTGTCGAGCAAGTCGACTATAAGACGAGTGAAACGTTTTTCAAAAGCTGGCGTATTAAGGAACACACGGGTGTCTGGAATGGAATATAGGTTTGAATCATTTTTTGTTTGAATTTATGGTTTGAATCATTGAATTTTCGTTTAGAACTTGAAGAAAGGAAGGAACTGTGTATCTTTGGACCATACGATTCACTAGGAAGTTTGGCGTGTATTACGAATGGACGTGCATCCGAATTTCGGGTTAAATCATCCTGCGCCATGTTGTTAGAACTCAAAAAGAGAAAACATATCATTTTGTGAAAAAAAGAAAAAAGAAAATTCATCTAAGGTTGTTCAGGTAGATTCAAAAAGGACGTATGTGACGCAGTTTCCAAGCAAAGTCACCAGAGTGCAGATTTTTTTCGTTGGGGTAACGCGAAAATGGCCGTTTGATTTGTTATGAATGTGATCGTGTGCAGTAAACTTATATCGACTTGATCCGATCCTGCAGTGTTAATTTTTTTTAAGGTGGCCAACTTGACAAATCGTCGACCAACGGGAGCTGATTGCTGGTTTCCGTCGAAAATTCAAATTGCGATTTTTCCATACATTCTATAAATTCGTACAAACTTGCAATTTGTGAATTACACCGTAGGTGCCACAAACTCACTGCTACCTTTTCAAAATGTGAAGCTATTTCGTAAAAAATTTTAGTCGAGAAGCGGTTCCCAAGCCCATTCAAAATACGACCCCTTTCCCTCCTTTTCAACTTGGTCCCATGCTCTCAAAAACCGACTAAATACGATTTTTCTGGGGTTCAAAACTCTGACTGAACGCTAACGAGTGGTGTGAAACACAGAAAAGAAGATCATTTTTCATGCTGACCTCCAAAACTACCGTTAAGCTCCTCTGGCGATGAGCAAGCAAAGCGAGACCCCCCGTTCGCATATAATGGCCTAGCGAAGAAAATTAGAATAACTATTTCTAATTAAGTTACTGTTAAAGCTTTGACCTGATTGACAGCTAGGAGAGTGATTGGACAGGTATAGGGCCCCTCAAATCGATTCTAAGCTCAAAATTACAACGGAAACGACAACCAACTTTCAAAGCCCCACCTACACAACCAAGTCCAGTGGCTTTCAAATAAATATTAATTGATCTTTTCCCAAACTTTCAGTCTTTTATAGCTTGGGCATGTAATTCACACTTCACTTCAAGCTTAAACGTGAAGAATTTCGCACTAACCGCTAAACCATCAGTAAAACATTGTCAAATGGTTGAATGAACAATACGTTCATTTTTTTGTAGAAGTCCATTTAGAAATTTTGATTAATCGAAACAACATTCGACGCTTGCATGCCATTATGTGGATATCTATGGGCCTGCCTCTTCCCACTCAACTTTCTCGGGGGAGCTGATTGATGTCCGTCACAAGTATACGACAATAATTCTACTGCTTCAATTATTGAAACAGGCCGCTGTTCGCCTGCAGTAGAAAGGCTCGCTATTTCAAGATTCATTTCAGTTTCGTCGAAAACCTTGGATATCGCAAATGGAACCAGAAATGCGGCGGATGATCGAAATAATTATTGTTTGAACAGGCAGCACTTTTAAAATTCAAAATTTCTGTCGCGGAACGTAAAAATAGAACGATGAACCTGGCGTACGCACGTAACCAGAACATTTCGGCGAATTTTCCCCTCACGAGATCATTCATTCGGCTTAGTCGGATCATCGATTAGCCAACAGAAACACCGAAGATAAAGTTGTTCCAAATGAACAGTCGAGAACAAACAAGGGGCGAGGCAAATCACTGATAAGTCCGCCATTTTCTCCTAATAATTGCTGTAATCATCATTAGGTGCCCGAAGATGGCGATAAGCTGATGACTTGACTCGTGCAACAGCTCATCATTCTCCCCTATTTATCTTCAACAAGACATCTTTTCATGGAAAATCACAATTTTTTCAAAATTCATCAACAGAACTGATTAGCCAAACGCACTTTTTAAATAAGAATTGGTATCGATATATTGGAAACATCGATATTTTTACAAAAAGTACCAATTATATCGTATATCGATATTTTCATCTCGATAAATCGGTCCTTTTTTTTAATCTAAAACACATTCCCTTGAGGCTAGAAGTACAACCTTCAAAAAGGGGAATGAATGAAGTGAAAACCAAGCAACGAATCAAACAAGAAGAAAAAAGATTTTCGTAAATTTTCCCTTTTACTTTGTTTGGGATTGTTCCAAGTTCTGCCATTCAGTTTGATTTCTGACTGTCTGAGGCTTGCAGTGGTAAAAGGTCATCTTTTGACCCAAAGCCCGTTTGTTATTTATCGATATATCGATATTTTGTACGTCAATATATCGGAATAACGATAAAAAGGAATGGACGTGTTTCTGGATTATTTTTTATTTTTTTTTAATATAAAGGAGGCATCCAAATAACACCGAAAATGGGGTCAAAAAACAAATTGCAAGTTCGTACGAATTTATAGAAAAATAGCAATTTGAATTTTCGGCGGAAACGAGCGATCAGCTCCATTTGGTCGACGATTTCACCATGTTGCCATGTTGGCCACCATTAAAAAATTGATATCGCAGGATCGGTGTCTGAGGTTAAACGTGAGCTTAAACCACAGCATAGGTTAAACGTGACACCACGGCCGTTGTTTCATTCGTGGGTTAAGATGAATAGGCGAAAAACTATTCATTTGTATTTGAATTTGATCAAAGAATTTCGAGAGATTGTTATTGGGACCGATCTACGGAAAAAGTTTTTTTTTTTTTTTAGTTTTTCTGTCGGCAGATGGAGGGGATGTCGATTACCTTTTGTGGTCATCGATCCTCGACCTTTTACTGTGATTTCCCGAATAGGTATCGGCGGTGTATTTAAGTACTTAAATACACCGTTCAATAAACAGCGTTCGAGCACGGTCACATTTCGATCTAGTGCAAGGTTGGTCACACTGCAGGAAGGACACGTCACTTCACTTCTGCATCTGACTCCAACTATGCTGGTGCTCTCTCTCGATTTTAGCATTCAGTTGACACGTTTGTGATATATTCGCTGTAACCATTCGGTTACCTAATACATTATCTATAATACATACATTATCTATTTTGGAGATCTGTGTACTCAATCGACAAGTCTCTTGGGTGAGTAATGAATTTATAATCTCATATTGTATGGTTCACTGGTATGATCGAGGTGAGGAGTTCAGTGATAAATCGAACTGTAACTTGAGCCAAGTTCCTTCTGAGTGTTTTGAATCGACCCGGACAACTTTAGATGAATATAAACTACGTGACTTTTGTCACAAAAATGATGTATTTTCCTCTTTTTGACTTCTAACAACAAGGCACAAGATGATTTAACCCGAAATTCGGGTGCACGTCCATTCCTTATTTGTTCGAAAATGTACAACGATATCCAATATCGATATTTTCCCCTTGATACCCATCCTTGATTTAAAAGCGTCCACTTGTCCCTCAAAACCCCCAACTTGTACTGTCCGATACAAATCCCACGGCGGACACAACCCAAAGGGAGAGCCGGCTCGCTTGATTTCTTTTCATTGGGATCATTCGTAGCGGAACGGAGGGAGTTTCTAGATCAAAGCTTTGATCGCCGAGGGATATCCAAGTTTCTTATAATTTGCGGGAGAAAAAACAACGCTTTTTTCCCTTCGAAACGGTTGTAACACCGGGATTGTCCCCATCGACCATGCGAAATCTTTTTCCGTCTGTTTTTTCTCTGCCAATCTGGTTTCAATTGATTTCCGAATTTAATTGGAAACTTCAAATTAAACTGGCTTGTTTTATTCATTTCAATTTCCAATGATGAAACGGTCGGCCGAACGTGAAATTCGTCGGTTGATCAAACTGCTTTTGAAGTGGATGGAAATCAATTACAACACAATGAATGTCAGAAATCGCGGATGTTCAAGTTATGTCTGAGTGCTAGTAATATTAAATTGTGTACAACGTACCTGTTCTGGCTTAATATTATCTGAATAACCAACAAACATTTTTCTGATGGAAGCCTGAACTTCTGATCGATCTCGAACTTTGTTCGTTTTCAAATAGGATTTGAAACTTATTTTAACGTTAAATTCAATTCTTCAGTTTTAGCCCACTCAGTAATACTTCCCTAGAGAGCCCTTCAATTGAATAAAATAACGTTTCACTAACTGAATAACTGGATTTGACGTGGTATCCACCTCTTGAATATTTATCGGGGGTTCTAAAAGCTCTTGCAGTTCATGACGAAAAATACAATCAAATGTAGGGCGGGAACTGAAAACACGGGACGAAAGTGAACCTATAAACTGACAGGCGATGTGGAGTGAAGTATTGGATGAGAGAGGACTACTTGGATAAAGGTCAAACTGTAGGTGAAAGGTTTATACAAACACGACTCATTGGCCAACTACCTACAAAAGATGTTGAGTTTTCTAAAGCAAAATTCGATTTTGCTTTAGCAATTAAATTTTGCTAAAGAAAAAACAAATTTTGTAACTTCTACAACTTAAATTTTTTTGAACTCAACCTTGAGGGCTCTGATGGCTCAACTGAGAACATTTTCCACGCCTCTCGGTGTTCCTCCAGATTGAAACCTCATTATGCAACAGTTTATGGATGCAGACAGGTAAGTTGGTTAGTTAGATTCCAAACGGTAGGTACCCCACGAATCCATCTCGATTAAACTTGGATCCCTCCTCCCCTCCCTTGGCAAGCTCGTGAATTAGTAAAAGGCCATTAACCTCCCGCTTCCTCCTGACAAACTCGCACCTATTGTTCCGCCTTAGTCAAACAGACGGCACGCTGTTGCCCTCGCCTTGAAACCCCACCTGGAAACTGAGTCCGATTCATTAGGGCACAATCACTTTGCCAACTATCTACAGAATCCCTAACCGCCGCGCGAGCGACTGTAAACATCCGAATCCCCCTTGTGGGACCCCATTTGCCAATTGAATTTTCATGCGAGCCACGAGCCCCTTCGGGCAAAACTGAGCTTTTTCGAAAAAAAAAAGCGAAAAGAACAATAATGTATGATGGCATATACACAGGAGGTACCAATACATCCTAAATCGTCAAAGAGCGACCTCATCAGCCTACAAGCAAGGAAGAAAACTATACTAAAAGTGTGGTAGCTTTGAGTGGTTTTCAAGTTTAAAAAAAAAAAAAAAAAATTACCTACTTTTTCTGCTGTAAACCGTTTACCTGGGTTATTCTCACAGAAAGGGGCAGAAGTGATGTCTAAATGGTGTGTGACGGCCCTCTTTAGGATTTGAAGTTGGGCAAAATTTTAAACTGTACTACTCCACTTCACGTAAAATGCCTGTTTTTCCGATCAATCAAGTATTTTTCGTAGAAAATTAATTAGCGGCGTCAATTTGTCAAGGGCCTGTCCTGTCCAGGCACGAGGTTCACAACTTCAAGCTTCTCTCCAAGGCCTTTCCGATGCACCAGCACTTCTAGCGTAGGCCAACATTGTTCTCAAGATTCCTAAATGGCAGTAAGTTGGCAACTGTTGTCATAATTTTAGAACGGAAATATTGCGGTATTGCAATGAAAATAGGAATGCCCCGTGGTTTGCAAAAATATTTCCACGGAAATTATTTCCCCCAAAGGAGGTCCTCCAGGAAAATATTTCCCCGGCCAAGTTTACCGGAAAAATTTCCCCAGGCAAAAATTGAATAAAACAATCTACAAAACTGTAGCATGACTACTGCACTGAGAGAAAAGATTTTTTTAGTGGCTAGGTTAAATCCGAAATAACCTCGAAAAGAAATTGAAACCACCTTGAATCAATTGATTCAACCTAGAAAAAAATAGGTCCAGGTTAAAGTAACATAGAAAAATATTAATACAACCTAGACCCATATAGAAACAACCTAATCCGTTATTACCTGCCCTCTGACCACAACCTGGAATAAAAAAGTGTTAACCTAGACCAAATGTGAACTTCACATTTGGTCTAGGTTGACATTGTGAAGACCTAGAAAATATATTACCTACCTTTGACTTTTAAGTGGGGTAACCTAGAATCGAATGATTTGGCCTTCCATATAATTCCCCTCCATTAAAGTCTCAGTTGTACAACTGAAAACAACCGAGAGATTTAAAAGGCGAGATTGTTACTTTAGGTAACAACCCAGAAGAAAAAGTTAGAATTTCAGTCTCGGTTAAAACTACCATAGTACCACAAATAGGTTTAGGTTTAAACAACAGTGATTGTAAATCATTCAATAAATTCCAGGTTGTTTCTACGGTACGCTAAGCGGCCGCGGAGAGCGCCACTGTAGGCGGTGGGCGTTAATTCTCGTTGTCTTGGCACCCCTGCTATTTACCCGGTGGGGTTGAGGCCAAATATCTGACAAATTCTATTAATCTATTTTCTGACACTATGTGCAATCATATTATGACGTCACATTCAAATTTTAGTACTGAGATGGAAACAGAGACATCCCAGAAAGATATTTGAAGTTGGCAGAACCAACCTGCAATGGAAGTGGAGCAAACCTAGAAAGAAAAGTGGACCACCTAGTATTTTATTAGGACCAACCTGAAAAGAATAGGAAGCTACCTAGAAATTTAACTGGTACAACAGGGATAGTAATTGAAACAATCTCGTAAATAAAGGGGCACAACCTAGAGAAAAAAGGGTTCTAGGATAACGCGCCATGGCTGTAAATTGTTTGAGGTGGGGTGAGAACGTATTCATTATAGGGTAAATCAACCGTCTATGAAAGTGAAAAACATTGAATACCAGGGTGAGACAACCTAGACTGTAAATGGATGGAGGCGGCGGCACACACCGTGAACTTAACCTAGAACTAAAGTGTGGGGGTGGCACATTTTAAATCTTGGTTGTTTGCATTTTTAGGACGGTAACTTCACCAGTATTTTCAATCTAGGTTAAATGATATTCAACCTAGACTAAATTGTTCCACCCTAGAATGAAAACCAAAAAAAATCTAGGTTGGCAGCATTTAACCTAGAAAAAAATCGAAAAATAACCTAGAATAGGCCCTTTTTTTCTCTCAGTGTGTCTGCTGTCTCGGCTTGCAAGAAATCCGACCGTTCTGAATTTATTATATCATGTTAGGACGTATGTTTCATGGTTTACCATATCTCCATGAAAAAATGGTTTGATCGGTATGGCCACCCGATTAACTTTGAAAGTAGACTAAATTTGCTACAATTTAGCACCAAAGCGAGCTTTCTACGATCTTTGTTTCTCAAGAATCAGCCATTCAAAAAATGGCCGTTTTTTCCAAAAAGTGAAAAATGAATGCAACAACCTTGCTTGGATTTACGCACAGTCCCTATTCCATACACCACTGCTGAACGATGAGAGCAAGCTGCATGCGCTCGCTGATCACTGGGGCATGTCTGCCCCTCACTACCACTACCACCACATCGTCCGCATAGTATTCAACTACCTCGAAGTAATTTTCCTTCAATTTGCTTATCAGCTCATCGACAACGAGTAGCCACAGATTTGAAAGCAACCCCCCCCCCCCCCCCCCCCCTGAAGGCATCCTCTGGATGGAATAACTGCAACTGTGTGTGTTGTGGGACACCCTATACAGCGGGCGATGGGCGTGAACATGAATTTGAGTTCCTAAATTTTAATTTCCTCAAATATTGTGTTGTTGATTAGAGGAAGGCATGTGGCGTGAATCCACGTATTCGCCCCTGTTTGTTGTGGAGGAAGGTGAAAGGAGTATGGGAAAATCTCCAGCTAGGGCATCGTCTGCAGACCAAGAAGAAGATGCAGCCACAGTTGAGGAAGTCCCGCGCTCACCAGGCTTACATGATAATATCATATTATGTCAGGATACTGTGGTGTGCAGGATCTTCGGTACGGAACCGAGGGGAAGCTAATACCCAACGGTGATATGTCGTGGCAGGTATTGTTTCGCCCTGGGCTGGCAACGGAACCAAGATCAGCTGTTGCAGCTACCACAAGGGAAGTTTCACTAAAATGCCCTGGCCAGCTGACCCGATCTTACACGGGACGACTTTCCCAGCTTCCAAAGTTGACTCAACTGTTGAGATGTCAACAATGAAGTCCTGGGCAATGGACCTATGCGTCGGGACCACCAAGCTTATGTAATCATCAAAACCATAAACTACATGTAGGTACAAGTTTTACCAAATAAACAAGGATTTAGAAAAAAAAAATCCATTCAGAATGAGACGTTAACGCAGGTTTAGTCAAAGTACTGCCACGATGCATTCAGCAATGCAAATCTACTCCACTGTTTCCATTCCAATGCAAATTCCAACTCACCACTTTTTCTCACAACAGCAAATTATTTACTTTTCACGAATTACAAGGAATGGGGAGAGGGAGAATGAAAATCAAAAGTCAAATTCCACTTAAAATGAACTTCCCTCAACTCTATTAAAACACCAATACAAAACTGCTTGGTGTGCATGTATTTAAATGAATTGAATCAATGAAGCAAGAGGATCACATGATGCGATCCGTTAATAGCCCTCCGATTCAGTATTTATCCATTCAACCATAATTTGAGAATGAGCAATCGGCAATAACCTTACAAAATACAGAATTGAGAATATCGAAATCGCCTACTCAAATGAACATTTGAATAAATTAAAAGTTAATGCAGAGATGCACGTTGCCCTGACAAATGTCAGCGTTGCAATTCCATTTCAAATCATCCTGTCCTCCAACAAATTAACCTTTTGAACTTGAAATTGATTTAGGTTTCCATTTACTCGTCTAATGCTTTCCCCAAACGCCAAATGCGATCCCCCAGCAGGCCGACGTGTCGCTTGCACACACGGAAACCCTCGGGGGCCACAGGGGTGGGAGCATCCCTTATTTGAAATTGTAATTAGGTTGGTCCACCCACATGATACATCGTATTTAACATGCAATTAAACGTGAAACTAACGGGGTTCGGGAAGAGGTTTTCGACACGAGTATTTTCCTTCCCCTTTCCGTTTGACGTTTTTTTTTGTTTTTTTTTTCGTCGGGGCCTTTCGGATGGGTTTGATTTTAAGGCCTTCAGGGTACATCCCTATGGGGGGATTCCCAGTAAGCAAAGAAGGGTGTCAACCTTTTTTCTACATCAAAGGAACCGACCCGAAAGGTTTTATCCCTCTTCCGTTCCGAACGACTGAGAAGGCAAAAGAACAATACATCCTGCTCAGATCGATATCCTCACCAAGAAAATTAGAAAAGAAAAGAAAGAAAAAACAATTTGACAATAAGAAACGAGATGAATCTTGATGAGGACAGTTTAAAATTTTAAGCTTACTCTTGACACATACCAACTAGTTTTCAAAGGCATCATCTTCTCAATCTTCTTTCAAAACCGTAGATACCTGTAACAAAACAAAGAAGTTGATTGTAAAATGAATAATAAACTTCCAATTGCTTCAACCATTGGGAGGATGAATTTCGTTGTTAAAAGAGGTAGCTATCCTCCAGTTATTCGTAAGAATTCATGTTGGGAGTGAAATTTGAAGGAAATTTAATTCTCTACAAATCATCTTAAGTGCATTTTTTGCTCAGATTTACCGCTCCTGAGAAACCGATATCAAAAAATTGCAACTACCTGATAAAAAAAAACAGAGCTTGCTTCTGCCGTTTTAACTGAGTAAACGTACGTAACAAACCGCCTTCTTTACACCCGCCAACAGAGAAAATAGGTCAGTATGGAGCGCGTCAGAGTCAGACCGAAATCTTTCTGATATTAACGCGGTCTCGAATATTTAAGCTCCCGAGCACCTACCCGCCGTCCCGAGAGATTAATAACAAAGGGATTACTTATGTATGAAACACCTCTCCCCGCGTCGCTATCGACCCCCCGGAGTGGGAAAATTAATGGTCCGACCGCGGCAAAATTTCCCTCCGGACGGCGTCCTTCAATATGCACCTTCGCCCTGCTGATGATCGCGGGTAGCCCAGTCCATCTATAAAGATGAGGCAGGCTTTAAGGGAGTGCAGATTTTAACCACAATCACTGCATAGCTCCAAATTAGTAATAATAACTTTCAATCAGGGATTTCAGGGTTTTTTTCGGCTTTTCATCAAGTAGCCTACTCAGCTGACAATGCTCCACATTGAATACTCAGCTGACTAGTATCCTCATTGAGGTACAGGAAAGTCCCATACCTCTGACCGGTTTTGAAAAAAAAAAAAAAGTTAAAAAAAAAGGACTTCGAAAACAGGATAGGTATTCATTTTCAAATTTCTCATCATTTTCTCAAAAAGTAACAATTTGGCAACCAAAGTGTGAAGAAAAATTGTCAAAATACGAATTACTCTTCTCACAGGAGTAATTTAGAAAGAAAAAAGTGAAATACGACCAGAGGTATAACCATTGCATGTACATTCTGGGAGTGTAGACGAGGAAACTCATTGTTGGTTGATGTTATCATAGCCCAAAACACAAAGTGAGAAATTGCTTCGTGGATCAATAAAATGAATTGTTCAGGTGGCCAAAGGTACGAACACAAAACTGGCCAGAGGTAAGCACATCGCTTATTTGAAAGGAAAAAGTGATTCTGTGATGTTACGGAGTGTGCTACGTTACAATTTGTTGCCTGGGAGTGTGAAATCATGGCGGACACAATTCTCTTGTGACACGGCTAGGGTTAGTAATAGCGATCGGCCAGAGGTACGGGGCTTTCCCCTACTCAGCTGTCAAGGCTCCACATTGAATACTCAGCTGGGAGGATTGGAAAAAAGGTCCACAGGGAGTGCGGTCTGGGGACAGAATGGTACACAGACGGCTCCAGGATGTGTAATAGGGCAGGTGCTGGGATGAACAGCCCGCAGCTCAAATGGACCACAGTATTCCAGACCGAGAGCATGCTGAGAGTGAGAGGAGGGCCCTCGAGAGAAGGCGGATCCACATATTCGCCATAGCCAAGCTGCTCTGAAATCACTAGCGAGAACAACTACAAACTGGTACTTGACAGCTCAAATGAGATTACTCTCAGATGGGTCCCTGGTCACGCTGGTATTCCAGGGAACGAGAAAGAAGACGCCCTGGCCAGACAGGGGTCCAGCGAGGACCCGAACCCAGTCTAGGTATCACGAGCGCGCTTTTCCGCGAGGTTTTTGACCAGTGGCAGCAATCACAGCACAGCCGTAGATGGAAAAGCACCCTGCATCAGCATGGACACGACGTGAGCTGGGCTGAACCATATAAGGGCAAATATATGTTTCCATTACGGCGGATACAACTGAGATTCATAGTGGGTTTCATACTGGGGTTCACAGATTCATACTGGGATTCACAGGATAGGGGACATTAATTATGAACGAGCCTGCAGGTTCTGCGGAGATGAGGACGAGACAGCGGCGTGAGGTCCTGGAGCGCAGAAGGTATCTCTGGGCACAGTGGACCGTGGAGAGATACTGGCACAGGACCTGGGAGGAGGACTGTTGAACCTCTTCAAGGGTACAGTACCCCTATCATAGTAACTCCGAGTAGGTGCGGGAAGTGGGGCACCCTTCAGGAACCCACTTCCATACTCTCTCTGGTATTAATCTTATCTAATCTAATTTAATACACGAATAAATTATTTTCATTATTATAGAACTGTTTTAGCCCATTAACCATTTCATAATTGAAAACAACACTTTTTTGGTTGGAACTTGTTGCTGGGAATTTATGGGCCAAGGCATTGGCTTGGGTAAATACCAAGTAGGTATTCAAATTCCCTGCCAACCGGTTTTTTACTCCCTTAACATCCCTGTCGACATCTGCCGCCGACTAAATTGGTAGCGAAGCATTCACGAACACGCCGCGTACCAACGTCGTACATCTTGTTCAATTATAATTGAACCCTATAGGGGAACCTTCATTTCGGGACGAAACTCCTCCTACCACCGACAAATTTCGGTCGACATCAGCTGTTCTCCGCACCTGCGGGGAAGACGTCGGCGAAGCTCAATTCGGCCTGGGGGTGTGTTATCAAGTTGCGGCCGTTTCAACCTGGCAGAGACGTCAGCCACAGGTGGTTGGCCCATATCTGTGAAGGATCTCAGCGACGACACCGTCGAAAACAGCCACGACAGTAATCAAAGACGGCTCTATAGATTCACGAACCTTCAAAATTTCACCAAGTGAAAACTAACCGAAGACCCTTAAAATGGCCACTCTATAGAAGAAGCAGATTTAATATAAGCGTTAATTAAACTCGAAAGAACTTTTGCCTCTAGGACGAAGCAGAATAAAGTAACTAAGTACATAATGAACGTTATTAGCGAATTTCTTCATTCGTGTCAGACTTCATTGTTCATTTATTCATTAATATTCCAACCCCAATGGGGCGAGCGAAAGAGTTTTTTCATATTTAAAATGACGTTAATATTCATGGAAAGTTAATTTTCACGTCGTCCTCGTCATAAAAAGCTGTTCCAGACGTCTTTGGTTATCCACCGCACTTTTTCCCACCCAACAGGGCGAAAAGATTCAAGTTTTTTGGGGATGTGACAGGTTTTCAACTTTTCCCGAAATGTTTTTTTTTTCTCTCTCTCTTCTTTTTACTCCTTCGAAGAACCTCGGCACGCCAAATATGAAAATTCCCTTCCGGGAAACTCAAATCAAGCAATATATATTCAAAAGGAGAGAATGAAGGGAAAAAACGAGAGACCCCGGCGAAACAACGACGGAGAAATTCTTATACCAATTTTGATGTAATTTCGACGATTTATGTGAACGGTTTTCGGAGAATTCGCCCTCTGCGGGATGGAAGATTGATGTAATGCGGTCTCTTCAGGTCGTCGAGGAAAGTTATTATTTTTTATTTCTGAGAAATCGCTATTGAAATGGTTTCGAAAATGACGATGACGGTACGAGATGAAGAACCGAGTGATTGTACTTTTCATCTCGAATCCTTCGCCGTTTCATCCTTTTCGTAGAAGCGATATTGAAATAAAGTAAAACATTTTAATAATGAGCGGGTGAAAAATCCCTGCGAAAGGATTATTTTTGGATATCGTTCTTTTGAAGCTGTGCAAATTAAATGCACATGGAATGAAACAAGGGATTTTGGTTTATTATTCTTGGAATAACACCATCGTAATCGCGACGGAGGGTGATGACTCCGATCGGCCTCAAAATTAGACCTTATCCGTTTCAAGAGGTCAAGATTCTAAAACCGAAATGTCCGTCCGCCGTCCGGGCCGTTTTGGGTAGGTAGTAGGAATTTTTATTAAATCTGAAATTTTGACAAAATACTCGGTTTACCATCTAGTTGTGCCCGCAAGGTTTTCAGCCCGATCGCCCAAACCCGTGGGGCGCTATGGGGCTAAAATGGGACTACGGAAGGTTTTTTTTTTCAAGGCTTTTGGCTATGGGATCGAGTTAGGTGTCGTTTCCGAAGTATTTTTGGGCGTAGAATCCATTTTTGGGTACCCGGAACGATCCGATTTCACTATGGTGATCTATAGGACTTTCATGGGCATGAAACATCTTTATTATTCCCAAAAAGTACAGCTCTTAGCGGAACTTTTGTTGCAACAATATCCGTGGTGCATCTTGGAGCTCGTCAGTTTTCCGCGACTTAGTCCGTAGTTGACGTAATTTTTGCTGAGAAGCTGGTAAATATATGCTGGGACGCATTCTGGTGACGACATAAAAACCAAAGGGTCCAAGGAGTTCCGCAGGGTGTTTTAATGCCGAAAACTGCTGTTTACTTCTTTATTTTCTCATCCCGACGTTTCAAAGACACGAGAGCCTCCATCATCTTATTATTTCTTCTAAGATCATAGGAGCTAAATGCAAAGGCATCGTCAATACGTCACACATCTGGCCACACATAGAGGCCAGTCACAGCAGCACACACAGCAAAAAGGAGGTGTACCACAGTCAACTACACGGGCTGGCCTCAGACCCAACCACTCGTTTTCCCACATTGTGCAGTTTTTTCATAAAAACGCTGCAAATTTTACACAAGGGTTTATTATTCTTTGATATACATTACTTGTGCAGAAATTTAATTCTGTCAATGAAAAAATTTAAAAAAAAATTTTTTTTTTCGATTTTTATCTCAAAAAAATTTTTTTGGATTTTTTTGTTCAAAAATGTGTTTTTTTTTTGTTTTTTTTTTCAAAAATTCCGTATTTTTTACTCGAAAAATATTTAACATCCTGGGATCCTTCAAAAATCCCGTTTTTAGCCCCATGAGAGCCCTATAGATCGGCACAGTGAAATCGGATCGTTCCGGGACCCCCAAAAATGGATTCTACGTCCAAAAATACTTCGAAAACGACACCTAACTCGATCCCATAGCTAAAAGCCTTCAAAAAACCCCTCCCGTAGCCCCATTTTAGCCCCATAGCGCCCCACGGGTTAGGGCGATCGAACTGAAAACCTTGCGGGCACAACTAGATGGTAAACCAAGTATTTTGCCGAAATTTCAGATTTTTTAAAAAATTCCTACTACCCAAAACGGCCTGGACGGCGGACGGCGTACGGCGTACGGCGTACGGCGGACGGACATTTCGGATTTAGAATGTAGACCACTTGAAACGGATAATGTCAAATTTTGAGCCCGATCGGAGTCGTCGACCCCCGTCGCGAAAACATAGGTGTATTATTCCAAGAATAATAAACCAAAATGCAGATTTTTTATTTTTGCTCCACTTTTGGAGCTTAGATGCGCCACGTGGAGCCACATTTTGGTGGTTTCATATTTTTCTCGTCCACTACCAAGGTACTCGCCAAAAGGGATTTTTGGTATTTTTTTCAAATTTTTTAGAAAAAGTTTAATTTCCCATTTTTCCCCCTTTAGGAGCTCAGATAGGCCACATGGAGCTACTTTTTGGTGGTTTCAGACTTTTCTCGCACTATGCTCGCCAAACTGGATTTTTCAAGACCAAATTCAAATTTTTGCGACATCTAGAAGTGCCTTAGAATAAAAATGAGCTCTCCTCCTCGTGTTGCAGCTCCAATATAACATTAAATGTTCAAATTTTGAATTTCGAGGCCTGAAGAAGGAACATGCCGGAGGCTGCTTCGTCATCTTTTGATTGGCCGAGAGACGCAAGTTAGCCAACTTTGCTGCGAAAAGCCGATCCCGAAAATTGACAATCACGATAATCATCAGAGAAGGTCAAAAACCGAGCATCGGGGGTTATCATCAAAGAAGGTTATTCACAAATCGACCCGGCCCGAGTGTTTTTATTCCGTTCAGATTTATTATTCAGCGCTCTGGCGGCTCTGTGACCAACTCGATGCCCAGCGAGGCAAAGTGTGACGTAACGGGCCCTCCGCTTTCAATTCAAAATCTCCAACATTTCTAAAACAGTTCTCCACGTAACTATACGGATTTTCCAACTAAAAAATTCTGTAGGGGGATTTTAAAGGGTGCTGAATCCGAGTATGTTGTTAGAAGTAATGAATTCCGACCTTCTCAAGGTGCACATTCGCTGTTTTAACTCCCAAACAATCGTCATTTATTGGCGAAACCTAGTCAAAACGTGTGAAAACTAGTTAATAATGAACTGGTTTTGTTTGACAATTCTTACAATCTAACCAAGCTTGACCAGGGTTGAGTTAGCACGTGTTTCCATCGGTTAAACTGGTTAGGCTCATCTTGGTCGTGATACCCAGTTTGTACCAAATTGTATGCCGAATACGGTAGTACCGTTAAATCGGGCAGAATTAACCCGCAGACGGTTCAACCAAAGACCAGATGACCCCCCCCCCCCCCCGGTCAAACACCACCGCTGTTTAAACTGTAACGCGTGTTGATCGTTTGCAATTTAATTTAAGGTAATTAACCGAGAAGCCTTCATGTTACGGTTGTTTGCTCGCAAACGCGCCAAACGCAGTAAATGTACTCCCATCGACGACGACGAAGCGCCGTATTAATTTCCGAGTAAGCATCCCCCCCCCCCCCCCCCCCAACACTTGTCACGAAGTCACCCCATTTAACCCCCCCCCCCCCCCCCCCCACAATCACATTTCGGGCGTCATTTCTCTCTCGCTAATCATCGACCTTGTTTTCTGTCTTATGGTTTTCATAACCAGAGCGACATCGTCGGACAAAACAGAATTTCCTCTCCGAGCGTCCTTCGTTAAACTAATTAAATTAAATCCTTCGTGCACACGCTCCCATAAAAGCAAACGAGCTCACCAACAGTCAAATCCACAAAATAAAGTCCCCTTTTGTGAAGCTACACGACGAAATTTGACCAAAGCTTTTAGCAGTTAACAACCCTAAAACGCGTCAACGAGATTAATTTGTTTTCAAAAGATTCCAGCGTAACCAAAGAGTTGGGCAATACGATATCGATACATCGTGAAATCGATAATTTTGAGTCGGTATTTTGTAATAATATTATGACGCTCAACGATACATCGAGATATCGACATCTACGTCGAACTACTTTCCTCGAGCTCGATTATTGGGCATTGTTTGGTTCAAAAGGGGAAAAAATGACCGGGCCTGATCAACACCGAAATAATTTTGAACATTATAATATAATCATCATCATCATACAATAATAAAAAACCCGGCGCGGTGTCAAGGACGTAGGAAAGACGTACATCAAAACGGGTGGAACCTGAGGGCTCCAGGGACGTTACAAAGATGGAAGAGGCGGGGAAACATGGGCCGGGGGGGGGTCATTCTACGCTAATGGTGTGTGATGCCCGATTAAATGGTCGGCCGAGCGAAGCGAGGCCTTGTGTCTGAGTGCTAGTATGAGGAATCAGTGTCGCAAATTCACTTCACGAACCAACATCTTCCGTCATCAGATATCATTAAATGATATCTGATGACGGAAGATGATTAAATGATATATGATAAATTTTATCGATAGGTAGGTAGGTACTTGGAGGTTTAATGATCAATACTTGTTGACATTCCTAAGCCTTCCCGAGCGAACTGGTGATTGGCTCCGCAAAGTGGTGATTTCGTCCCCAAAACGTCTTTGAATTTGCGGAGGTGGGAACGTCTCCTCGCAGGATAAGTGGCGGTTAAGTGGAGGAGTGCGTCGTACTTGTGATAAGGCTGTAAGGGAGGGGGGGGGGGGAGTGATTTGTTAAAGGGGATTTATCACAGTCGTCCATTGTTGGGCCCACAAATCAAACGGCTTTTCGTTGCCATCTAAACACACCCACCAACGCCGCGCGTCTTATCGTTTCAGTGCGTGGAAAAAGAACCATTAAATGAATTTTCCAACTTTCATTTTCTGTATTCACGATGGCAAACACCCGAAAGTAAATTGTGCAAACGCTGCAAATTTTACACAAGGGTTTATTATTCTTTGATATAGGTTACTTGTACAGAAATTTAATTCTGTCAATAAAAAAAATTTAAAAAAAATTTTTTTTGGATTTTTATATTTCAAAAAAAATTTTTTGAGGCGATTTTTTTTCAAAAATGTGTTTTTTCAAAAATTCTTTAATTTTTACTCGAAAGATATTTAACTTCTTGGGATCCATCAAAAATCCCATTTTTAGCTCCATGAAAGCCCTATAGATCGCCACAGTGAAATCGGATCGTTCCGGGACCCCAAAAAATGGATTCTACGTCCAAAAATACTTCGAAAACGACACCTGACTCGATCCCATAGCCAAAAGCCTTCAAAAACCACCTTCTGTAGCCCCATTTTAGCCCCAGAGCGCCCCACGGGTTTGGGCGATCGGGCTGAAAACCTTGCGGGCACAACTAGATGGTAAACCGAGTATTTTGTCAAAATTTCAGATTTTTTAAAAAATTCCTACTGCCCAAAACGGCCTGGACGGCGGACGGCGTACGGCGTACGGCGTACGGCGGACGGACATTTCGGATTTTGAATGTAGACCACTTGAAACGGATAATGTCAAATTTTGAGCCCGATCGGAGTCGTCGACCCGCGTCGCGAAAACATAGGTGTATTATTCCAAGAATAATAAACCAAAAATAAGAATTAAATTTTGAGGATATTTTAGGGACAGTTTACAAACAATATAGAGACATATGAGGGCCACTTAGGGACATTAATTAAAAATTATTTTTAAACAATTTAAAAAGAGTGTGTGGTGCCCCTAAAAATACAGTACTCTTGGCTCGCAGTGAGGTAGGTTCTCTTGGACTGAGCCACAGTGGCGTGATGGGATTTGTGTTTTCCCCTGCGTTGGCGAGTGCTGGATGTTTCGTTTAGTCATTGGATGCTTCTGTACGGGGTAGAGACCTGGACGTTAATAAGGGCTGCAGATTTTTTTCACCAGTATGTTTTGACCGAGACCGTAAAAAAATAGTATTTTCATGAAATTTATAGTAGATAAAATTATCTATTTATCTTCTATAATTTATTTAATTTTTTATAAATATATAAATAATAAATATATAAATAATATTCTATAAATATTTAATATAGTCTACTATATTTAATATAGTATTTGAAAGAAAAATATCGTAGGCTATAAAATGTCGATTATTTGTTGGTTTTTTTTTCGGCATAATTTGTAACCTTCGATACTCAGGGCCATGTGATTACAATAAAATTTATTGTAAGGGTAAGGGGAAATACGGAAAATACGGAGTTAGTCAAGCAGTGAGGGGAAAGAATAAGGTAAGTCAAAAAGTGACTCACCTGCGTTTTCCTCCTGACGCTTCTCATCAACTTTTGGTTTATTATTCTTGGAATAATTCATGTTTAATACATTACATATGTTTTCGCGACGGGGGTCGACGCCTCGAAATTTGACATTATCCGTTTCAAGAGGTCTACATTCTAAATCCGAAATGTCCGTACGCCGTCCGGGCCGTTTTGGGCAGTAGGAATTTTTTTTTTAAATCTGAAATTTTTACAAAATACACGGTTTACCATCTAGTTGTGCCCGCAAGATTTTCAGTCCGATCGCCCAAACCCGTGGGGCGCTATGGGGATAAAATGGGGCTAATGGAGGTGGGTTTTGAAGGCTTTTAGCTATGGGATCGAGTTAGGTGTCGTTTTCGATGTATTTTTGGGCGTAGAATCCATTTTCGGGGGTCCCGGAACGATCCGATTTCGCTGTGGCGATCTATAGGGCTTTCATGGGGTTAAAAATGTGATTTTCGAAGGATACCAGGAGGTTAAATATTTTTCGAGTAAAAAATAAAGAATTGAAAAGAAAATGAACAATTTTTTTAAAGAAAAAAAATCCCCAAAAAAAAATTTTCGAAAAAAAAATCCAAAAAAAAAATTTTTTGGGAGGGGGGGGGGGGAAGGGAGGAGTTATTAAACTAAATTCATACTGAAATTAAATTCCAGTAATGAAACTACTCCTCCTGGGGAATTTAGGGACCCCTAGGAAGAGGGACAAAAGTAGAATGTCTACTGGCTTCATATCAGATCAGGGTTCAGAGGGGGAAAATAAGCAAAAATATGAGAAGGCCGAATCAAGCGTTGGGGGCAGGGGACAGTTGAACCTTTAATCTCCAATGCTCTATCATGACTACTGGTCTTCAGTAGCTCAATTGGTAGGGCGTTGCACATGTAATGCAGAGGTTGTGGGTTCGAGTCCCACCTGAGGCCCAATAAATTTTTCGGCCTTCCCCTTCTGATTTCTTGAAATAAATTCATAATTAGAATTTAATTTCAGTATGAATTTAGTTTAATAACTCCTCCCTTCCCCCAAATAAAACACTGTACGAGGGAAGCAGTTCAAAATTCCCTCAAGTCATTCCAGTAATAAAATTTTTTTTTTCAAAATTTTTTCCATTGACACAGAAATAATTTTTGTACAAGTAACCTATATTAAAGAATAATAAAACCTTGTGTAAAATTTGCAGCGTTTTTCCTTTTGTTTGTTAAGGGCGATCATGGTGCACCTGCTGGCTACCCTGGCCAGCCCCCAAGTTCCGCCCTGTCGTTGCAATCTGGCAGCCCTGAGAGGGTAATCCAGTAGTCAGCTTTTTTTTTTTTTTACCGTTGAGAGGCACTCTCAAACGGCCTGTCGTCTATTCATTTCTTCGCTCACGGTTGAAAGCGCTTTTTTCCCCTTCGCTGAAGGACGAATAAAACGCTTTTCCCGAACCGTTCTGTATCCATTAACCTTGGCGGAAAAAAACGTCAAGGGTGTCCAAAACGAGGAAAGGCTTTGACGGTGCGGCGTTGAAGGGTGGGGACTGGTTAAATTTGGGATAGTGGGACTGTCTGGGCACAAATTTGTGTGGAGAATAATGGTGGGGGGGGGGGGGATGACCCGGATTCCATCGGTTTTTCCACCGCTTTTCTCCCCATCGGAAGAGTAAGTGAGGTCAACAGAAAACGATGGCCATCGATACAATTAGATTCTAACCGAAATATATTGCAGGGGCCGGGATGACTTTTTCTGCGGCTAAAACCGAGGATAACCCCCCCACCAACAAACCCCACCGACAGTAGCGTCCAAAGGAAAATCCCCCAACCCCTGAACGGGGTTTTAACGAGCTAATCCCGGAGTTGAGTCTGCCACGGCAGGACCTTCCTTGACATATGGTGACACGTTAGTCAGTTCCTCGATACATCAAGGTTTTCATCAAGAAAGGTCGATCAATCTTCTCCATTTTCCTATTCGAGCCTAAACGCCAAATGCGACTTCCCCTTTGCTCCCACTCGGCGTCATTTTCCCTTCAGATTAACTCTCGTCGCTCCTCGTAAGCTTTTCCCTCATTCTCCTCATATCCCCCTCCTCCCTCCACCCTTTCCTGTCCGCCATCAACTGAAATTATTTCCCTTCCGCCTTATGAAATATTTGGCTATATAACGACCTCTTAACCCTCGCTCGAAGGGGTTCTCGTACATTATGCTCAGCGATGAATTCATTAGAGATGAAAATCCGCTCATGACCAACTCAACAAAGCCTTAACTCTTCCAATATTACACGTGATAACATTCAACTGAAACCCTGAGAAGTGGAATTACTTTCAGTTTAGTAAATTGACCATCGACAGGGTATGTAATTCACGAGGAAACACGTTTGGCCACGAAGAGCTCTGATGGGGGCCTGGAGAGGTCCGATCCGCCACACGACCAGTAACCTAACACGATAGTGTTGGCCAGAAACTAATTCCGGAACTAAAAACTAAAACTGAAACTAAATTATGTAGGTTGGAAAACCTAGTTGGTTTTCACAAACTAAAGAACTAAAGTTATCAGTTTTAGTTTCACTTTGGAAACTAAATTAGTTTTAGTTTGAATTGAAAAAAAATAAATTTGAATTTAAATTGAAAAAAAATTGAAATTAAATTTCACAGGGAGACCAGAAATTAAGACCACAGGGGAAGAACGCACCATGTCCCAATTTGGTAATTTTTCAGGAACGCATTAAATCGAGAAGAAATTTTCTTCTGGCAAAAACCCAATTTCAGTTCAAATTTGGTCGATAAATTTTTTCTGGAAATGTATTTCGGTATCCAAAGACTTGAACATATTATTACCATTAAACATTATTTAAATGTTCCTCCTTGAAAATTCCTTTTTTTTTTTTTTTTTTTGGTATAATCATCGATTGACGGGTTTGAGAAATCGTTACAGTTCGACAGAAAAACAGCCGTAAATTCCTCCAAACCGAAACCGGAACGAAGCGTTTTCCCTAACTTTACCCCGAACTGAGACAAACTGCTCGAGCGAGGGAGAAGGAAGAAAAAGAAGTTTGGGTAAGAGTATTGAAAAGTAATATATCAGCGTGTGTGTGTGTGGGGGGGGGTCTTCGGCAGACACGCTAAACCGAACCTTCGGCCTCTCACACCAGTTCGGAGTTACAGAACTGACTGCACCACATTCACGAAATGCCCTCGCGGGACAGTTAACTCCCGGAAAAGGGGTAAAAGTGTCACAGAGGGGCTTGAAGTGGAGTACAAAAGTTCTGGGTCTATTTTCAAGTGTCCACTTACCTTCAAATGGAGTGTTTGTTGGTTTGGGTGTTTACAGCCGTTCAGGACAAAATTCAGGTGGACGTTGAAGGGTTTTAACTAGCGATGTGCCATTTTATAGAATAGATATTAGGTGTAGAATAGATTTGAAGTTCACTCAGACTTGAGAGGTCTTCTCTGAACATGTGTCCACTCAAGAACGGCACACCAGACGCCCTCCAAGGTCCCTACAGTTGCAGAGGCCCTACAATTACAGACCGCGTAGGGGCCAGCCTCCATAAGGTCTACAAATCGTTCAAATTAAACTCGCTGATCGTCGGAATTCGTTCTTTCGGCATTTAGCATTAACATTAAATGTTAATTCCGACGATCGGTGAGTTAAATTTGAACGATTTGTAGACCTTATTGAGAAATCGTTACTGTTCGTTTGTAGACCAAATTCTGCATCTCTAGGTAGGATACAGAGGAAACGCCGACTCAATCGGACTGTAAACCACGAAGAGTGGTGGAGTTGCGAGGATTTGCGCGTGTCAGAAATTGCGCTCAATGTGCTTATGAGACGTAAAATCGGCGAAGGAATCCGTAATTCATTAACTAGGTATACATATATGTAGTAATTTTCAGTCCATTATCGTCTTGCTTACTCAAATAAAACTATTGGGGTGGTGGGACGGGGGGCTTGCTTCGCTCGACCTCTAATTAGCGCAGGCAACCCCTTCACCCCACCCCCTCCCTCATCCATACTCCTTTTCAGAAATGTTTTCTCATGCCAGACTCCCCCACGCAGGGAAGTGGGGATGACAACTTTATTGCTTCCGGATGTATTCTCAAAATCACATAAATCATCTGAGCAAATGATTGATCGGTGTTTACCTGTTCGAAGGGTTTTTACGAGCTCCCCGGGGTGGCGTTTGCCGATGTTGATGGTGGGGGGGTGTTATGCTATTTTGAAAGGAGGGGGGGAAGCATTCGGTTTAATGCCTCTAATCTCTTCTAAACGCTCTCTGTTGATTTGTTATACGTTCCCTTCGCATGAAAAATGATTATCCGGGAGCCCCCTCACATCCCTAGTAAGTAAACAGGTTTTCTCCGTATTAATCTTCGAAATGGTGCAGTAAATCTGGTACGAGGGGACTTGTGCTTTTGGATTTGCTAAAATCCGAAAAATTATTTATCGTTTTACGAAGGGAAATACTCGTACATTAGCGCAGGGAAGGAAAAATGTGTTTTTAGAACCATCCAGCTGAAAAATTTTCCGTTTTTTCCAAAGAGAGCAAAGGAAATCACTGAGCTAACGAAAGGGAGATGGCAACAGAGCTAACGAAATTTCCGTTGACTGCCCCCAAACCGCAGATGGCTGTCAAACGCCGTCAGATAGATCGAGGTGTGCTTTTCAGGTGGGCGGAATCAAACCGCCGGTTATCTGCGGGCCCCCGCCGCAAACCCTCGCGATATCTTGATGATTGATTCTGTTTGCTCTGACCCCGCGCGGGATTGATTGGGTCCATTTTGGGGTTTGATCCGCTCGGGTTATTAGCCCGGTTGCGGGGGTCTCCCGGAACGTCTCCTGGACGTAATCATCCCTCCCCATTTCTGATTCATCCCTTCGCGTGGTAACACAATCCCCCAACTAGTAACCCCACTCATCCTACAAGCCGCAATCTCATCATGACGGATCTGGAGTCCCCTAATTGATTGAGGGAGTGATGATATCTCCCATTTTGGGATTCACTGATAACTAGCTGGTTTCATTTTACACCGGCGGCAATTTTGTCGCGGAGAAATCGCTTGTCGTGAGGTGTCACCTCACGAGGGAAAACGGGGTCTTGGGCACTGGAACGTCAAAGCTCGTGATCTGATGAACTTTCATGACATTCTCGCTACAAAAAGGTCAACAGACGCGAAGCGCGGAGCTCCCGAGGGGAATGTTCGCTTGAGGCAGCCACTTGTGCTCAACAAGGATGAACTAAGTAAACGTTGCGGGGGGAGGTGGCTTTGCAGCGGGATCATGGTCGTTGAAAGACGGACACGTACTGTCCATCGGTAATGTCTTCGGAGTGCGTCAACCCGGTTTCCTTGTCTCGGGGTCATCATCAGGTGAACGAGCCCCCCCCCCCCCCCCCCCCCATTCATCATAACAACATTACCATCACAACGGTCCGTGTTTCTTATCCTCAAGCGACCGGACGTGAGTCGAAGATGGGGCCGAGCTGACAGCGCAGCAGCTGACAAAGATCCCCCCCCCTTGAGTTCTTACGTCACCAGAATAAAATCCGATGTAGACGGTTAGTTGCGGCCCAATCCCCTTCGAGACGTATGAGTTGCGTCCCACGTTCCAGAAGGGGTGGTGTGAGTTGCGGCCCAACACTTAATGTTCGTGTCAGTGTCAGCCCATTTACTGGAACATTTGGTCGCCTCTTTCTCGCTAATGTTGACGGTTGATTGAGGCTAAACGGCTTAACCGAATCTAATGTTTAATGAGGTCATTCGACACGGAATCTTAGGCTCTTCAACGTTATTATCAGTAGTTGTCTAAGATCCTTATTTTTTTAGTTATAGGCGAAAAACTGGAAAAAGTAAAAAAAAGTCGTGGTTTTTTGGTCGCCAAAAGTTCTCCCGGCAAAAGTTTTGTTACTATTTTTGATATTTTGTTGTTGAGACCCGTAACAACAATTCAAAAGAAAATTCGATGGTCTACTTCTAAATCCTCGTAACTAAATTTACTACTTACTAATCCTAGTAATAAATTTTTAATTTAGTTTTGATTTATTTTTCATGATTCATCAATTTAATTTCATTCTTTTACTTCTAAATCCTCGAAGGTATACTTCTAAATCCTCGTAACTAAATTTACTACTTACTAATCCTCGTACTAAATTCAAAATTCAGTACAAGGATTAGTAATTAGTAATTTTAGTTACGAGGATTTAGAAGTAGAAATTTCCACTTGCATTGTGCGTTTCAGAACCTACCGAGCAAATTTGGTATTTAATACCAAATTTGCTCGGTAGGTTCTGAAACGCACAATGCAAGTGGAAATTTCTACTTTAGAAGACAAAAAGTTTTTCTTTCCCGAAAGTGCAAACAATCCTTGCGCTACTTTGGTAGACTCGGAAGCTGAAAGCTTCAACACCATTTCTTGCACGAGTCAACCCCTCTGCACTGAGAGAAAAATTCTTTGGGGGGGTCACAGTTAAATGTGAAATAACCGTGAAAAGTGGTAATTTCACCCGTGAATCAAGGTGAAAAAGGGTAAAACAATGAGAGAATTGATGCAGATGCCCGGGACTTTGTAGAGCAGATAACCGTGAGAATTGATGCAGATGCCCGTGACTTTGTATAGCACATAACCGTGAGAAATGATGCAGGCCCTCCCTCGCTACCACTAGGTTAATAGCAATGATATTTCCAATTTTCTTCAATTTCTCAATTACTTAGATGGACAGGATTACGGAGATATTTTTACAGTAATATTATAATTATTACAACAAAAAATCAGAGCCCGAAACGTTTGGTTTTGTTAAGCTCTGCAATTTTGATAAATTACTGGGTCCACCATCTATTTGCGCCCGCAAGGTTCTCAGCCAGATCACCCAACCCCGTGGAGCTAAAATGGGGCTGCGGGGATATTGCAGGTTTTAGGGTATGATATCGAGTAGGGTGTCGTTTTCGAAGTATTTTTGGACGTAGAATCTATTTTTGTGGGTCTCAGAACGATCGGATTTCACCGAAAGGATCTATGGGGCTAAAATGGGGCTACAAATTGGGCTTTTGAAAGATGCCAGAGAGACGAATGAGGCGTCGTTTTCCGAGTAATGTTGGACGCATAATCCATTGATTGAGATTGACTGGTGGTCTTATTTCATTATGAATTGACCAAGGATGGCGTGTAAAGGGTTTTCAAGTGTCTACGTGAGTTTCCAGTGCCTCCCCAGATTGTTAAAATCACAACACTCTTTTTAGAGCCATATTCGGCCAACTCTTTCGGTCATTTGCGTGACAAGATTTATCCCAAGGACCTTAACGATACACCCCCCCATAATTTCCACGTCCGACAATACTTCGATAATGTCACCTCACTCGACCTCGTAGCCGAAACCCTTCGAAAACACCTCTGGCAGCCTCATTATAACCCCACAGAGCCCCACGGGGCTGAAAAGGTTGCGGGCACAACCAGATGGAGAACCGAGTATTTTGTCAAAATTTTAGATTTGAAAAAAGAAAAAAGTCTCCCTTAGCGAATACATAGGTGTACTATTCTAATAATAATGAGCGTAAATGAAGCGCAGCGATCGTTCATTTGAACAAATAAACATTTCCGTATTGATGAAAATTATCAGCCCCACCGGTTTTCTCTCGAAAGAAAAAAAATATATATCCAAGAGAATCCCTTCATCCAGAACGTCCCTCGTGGGCATTCGCCGTGAAAACGGTATAAATTCTATTTGACTAGCAAATCCCTCACGTTGGTGAAACAATATACAATGCACTCCGCGTTTCTATTCCGCTTTAAAGAGGAAGTGATTTTTTTTTTTTTAGTTTTTTCCCCAATAAGTTTCGTTTGTACGGCGGGAGGTCGGTTTGGCTTCCTGTTTTCGAGCAATAGAGTATTATGTCCAGTGCAATGCAGAAGGGGAACTACAGTGTTGATGGAGGGGGACTCATTCTGTACGGCCTGGTGGAACTAATTGCCGGTCAGCCGGCGTTCATACAGATAAATAACAGTTTCCACGAAGGCCGCCCGCTCAAAAGGTCCATAATATTCGGGAGAAAACATTCGTCGTGTATTCACTTCGTTGAAAAAGCAGTATTTGGTTCCACCGGGTTCGCTATCGACCCAAGTACCGACTGCGTCCTTCGAGTTGCGTGTAACTTGATTACCTATTTGGGTTTGAGACGTCGAGACGATCGAGGGGAGTTCCCTCAACACAAAGTCACCCCACAGGTGCATAACTAAGTTGGGAAAATTCAATTTTTTACGAGAGGGATATCCATTAAACTTGAAACTCGAATCAGAGCTAACAAAGTTTGCCGTCTGCCACTAAAAATTTCACGAAATGAGTTGACAGGCATCGAACATCATTCGGACCATAACGTTTTTCTGACGCGTCGTTGATTTTACCTCTACAGAACACAATATGTCATATCTCTCCTATTTTTCAATCAAATTTCATCAAACTCGGGTGAATATTATGCAAGTAAACATCCCCAGCTGGCTACGACAGCCAACTCCCACCTGGTCTCAGACCCGACAGCTCCCTTTCCGATAATAAAATATATTATAGTTATAGAAACAACTATAATCGGGCATTCAGTCAAATTAATAAACGCAAACATGTCCTCCAGCACCGAGCTTTCGGCTAATGTACTGCCTTCATCAGGACTTATGAGGAAATTAGTGAGTACTTAAAAGATGAGAAAGCATGGGAAACAAGAACCAAAGCTAGAAATTTTTCCTTGATCTGATAAAGACGCCCACATATTTTTGAAATGAAGCCCAATCGACATTTTAAGCGAACTCAACTTGCACCGATTACAAACACGACCTTTCCAGACACCATTTGGGTTCGCACCCAAACTGATTAGTCCAATTGGACAACTCAATTGGTTTCCATCGATGGTGGCTATTGTTATCATTCGGTTCGGGTCACGGGGAGAACATGAGGAGCGTGCGAAGGTTCATTATACCGCTCCTGGTAATTGGAAATTCGATTCCCAAACGCGGCCAACCGCATTGTATCGATTTTCAGAATCCAAAATCATTGTTTCCTCGAGAGAATTAGGAGGTTTTAAATGAGAATTGGGTGTCGAGTTTCGTTCCGGGCGGGAAAATCCAAATTAAAATACGGTCTGAATCCACACGGTTGGGGGGGGTTTTTCTTTGAAGCAACTTCCATTACGTCAAATTGCCGAGTAAAAATTAGCGTGACGGGGGTTGTGTACACAAAATCTTTCAAGAGACGTCCCCGGACGAAATGAGTTTATTTATAGGCAAACACCGGGACGGAGGAAATCTGAAACGGTTAAACTTAAAGCGAAATTTCCTCCAATTAATGTGCGGACACGTTGGGCAAACAACAGTTCGATCCTCGCAAAATTAAACTTTTACGTCTATACCGACCCAAAAGGGAAAAGGAGCTTTTTGCATAATCGCGATGAAATTTTTTCATCGGAGTTGGCTATTGTGAAGTTTCGTTCTGTGCAGATTTTACACGCCTAGAACGTGAGTTATTAGATGATTTTAGAAATTCGATAAAATCGGGACACATTTTGTTTTGGTATATTACACAGGTTTACAAAAAAAGGTCAATCTCAGGCGCCGCAGAAAAAAACCATCAAACTCTATGTTTTTTGAGGTGCTGAATCCGAATCTGACCCCCGTTTTTTCCGGTCACGTCCAAATTTTCGAGATATTGGCGATTTTTCGTTTTTTCGGCCTTTTTCCGTTTTGAAAATCACAGCTAAACGTGCGGATGCCCGAAAATTCCTCAAAAACTCTCTTCTTACTGGAAATTTATCACTGATTCCGAAAATATACATGAGTTGGTGTCTAAAACTACGAGAAATGTGTGATTTTACCAAAAAATGTTTTTACCAAAGTCACGTTTTTTGATACTTTTTACCTTCTAGCGTGGAAACTAAGGCCGTTAATACACATTTTCCAACGAGGTCTTGTAGCTAGATTGTTTCTGCGTCGAATGGGACCAACCGCGATTCAGTGCCTTCCATAATAAGGGAGCTATGATTTTTCAAAGTTTCTACCCATTTTGGCCATATCGTAGAACATGAACTCCTGGAGTCGGCGATGCAACTTGATCACAACAAAACTTTATTCCGAGGAATATATTGGACTCGGAGGCATCAATTCAGACCGACTCAAAGATGGTTTTATCCATCAGGAACACCGTTATGAATGGAGTTTGGCGCTTGTCTTTCAGGGCTTCAAGTGCAATTCCGTGAGTTCTTGATGAATAAAACCATCTTTGAGTCGGTCTGCATTGATGCCTCCGAGTCCAATATATTCCTCGGAACAAAGTTTTGTTGTTATCAAGTTGCATTGCCGACTCCAGGAGTTCATGTTCTACGACATGGCCAAAATGGGTAGAAACTTTTAAAAATCATAGCTCCCTTATTACGGGAGGCACTGAATCGCGGTTGGTCCCATTCGACGCAGAAACAATCTACCTACAAGACCTCGTTGGAAAATTTTTATTAACGGCCTTAGTTTTCACGCTAGAAGGTAAAAAGTATCAAAAAACGTGACTTTGGTTTTGAAAAAACGACGTTTTTTCAACATTTTTTGGCAAAATCACACATTTCTCGTAGTTTTAGACACCAAATCATATATATTTTCGGAATCAGCGATAAATTTCCAGTAAGAAGAGAGTTTTTGAGGAATTTTCGGGCATCCGCACGTTTAGCTGTGATTTTCAAAACGGAAAAAGGCCGAAAAAACGAAAAATCGCCAATATCTCGAAAATTTGGACGTGACCGAAAAAAAACGGGGGTCAGATTCGGATTCAGCACCCCAAAAAACATAGAGTTTGATGGTTTTTTCTGCGGCGCCTGAGATTGACCTTTTTTTTTTTTTGTTTCGGGAAGGGAGGAGTTATTAAATTAAATTCACACTGAAATTGAATTCTAATTATGAATTTATTTAAGTTATTACAAGAAATCAGAAGGGGAAGGCCGAAAAATTTATTGGGCCTCATGTGGGACTCGAACCCACAACCTTCGCATTACTAGTGCGATGCTCTACCAATTACGCTACTGAGACCAGCAGTCATGATAGAACATCGGAGATTGAAGGCTCAACCGTCCCCCTGCCCCCAACGCTTGATTCGGCCTTCTCATATTTTTGCTTATTTTCCCCCTCTGAACCCTGATCTGATATGAAGCCAGTAGACATCCTACTTTTGTCCCTCTTCCGAGGGGTCCCTTAATTCCCCAGGAGGAGTAGTTTCATTAGGTAATGACTTGAGGGAATTTTGAACTGCTTCCCTCATACAGTGTTTTATTTGGGGAAGGGAGGAGTTATTAAATTAAATTCACACTGAAATTGAATTCCAATTATGAATTTATTTAAGTTATTACAAGAAATCAGAAGGGGAAGGCCGAAAAATTTATTGGGCCTCAGTTGGGACTCGAACTCACAACCTTCGCATTACTAGTGCGATGCTCTACCAATTACGCTACTGAGACCAGCAGTCATGATAGAACATCGGAGATTGAAGGCTCAACCGTCCCCCTGCCCCCAACGCTTGATTCGGCCTTCTCATATTGTTGCTTATTTTCCCCTTCTGAACCCTGATCTGATATGAAGCCAGTGGACATCCTACTTTTGTCCCTCTTCCTAGGGGTCCCTTAATTCCCCAGGAGGAGTAGTTTCATTAGGTAATGACTTGTAATTGGTAGAGCATCGCACTAGTAATGCGAAGGTAGTGGGTTCGAGTCCCACCTGAGGCCCAATAAATTTTTCGGCCTTCCCCTTCTGATTTCTTGTAATAACTTAAATAAATTCATAATTAGAATTCAATTTCAGTGTGAATTTAATTTAATAACTCCTCCCTTCCCCAAATAAAACACTGTATGAGGGAAGCAGTTCAAAATTCCCTCAAGTCATTACCTAATAACTTTTTTTTTGTAAACCTGTGTTATTCTTGAAAGTTGTTTTCGCGACGGGAGTGGACAATTTTAATGAGCCAATATTTGTCATGTGTCGGTTTTAAAAATCAATTGTTTATCCACCGCCCAGGCTTTTTTTTTAGCAGTTTATGTCATCCGAAATTTTGACAAAATGATCGGTTTTCCACGTACCTAGTTGTGTCCACAGCTCGATTCGCTTAAACCCGTGGGGCTCAGTAAGGCTAAAAGTGGCTGCGCTTAACCCCATTGACTAGGTACGCCGATACCACAACCATCCTTCTCCAAGCCCGAAATCTCTAACCAAATGCATTCACGATGGTCCGAGCCAAGTCGTGGCCGTCGTTTCAATTTGGGTAGGATTTTACCATACTGTTCAACGTAGTGATCTTTTTCTTTCATTCGCAGGTTTTTGAAAACCCGAACTCTTTCATGAATTTCTTTTGCAAGTGAAAATTGAGTTTTTGCATACCATTCCAGAAGAGCCTGGGAAGAGGAGTGTGATGTTGAAACGCCCCACGTACTGTTCCAGTTCCAAATATAGCGGACAGTAATGATTGGAACCCCCTGGTCTACAAATGTCGAGCTGCACCGTTATTTACCTGAAACAGCAAAGGTCGCATGTTGAAAACACAAAACAGTTGTGAACGAAATGGGATTTTTCATTTCACGTTGACTAATTGAACAGTCGTGTCTGCTTAAAGGAATCGGCCTTTTAAGGACCCGACAAAAAAACTTCCTAAATCATCCGTTTATTTACTTGGGTACACAAGGCTCTAGATCTGTGTACACCCCCGACTCCAAAACCAGCAACCTTTCCCAGAGGATAAATAACCCTAATGTGCTTCCCAGGTCGTCCACTTTTCGCCCTTTTGCCTGCCCGCAACCCTCCCAAAAGTGTTTTTTACTGCTCCTTTTAATCTCGAGTGCCTTCGCCCACCCCGTCGCGAGAAAAACCCACAAAATGTATTTGTATGGAATCGACCCACCTTCTGACGGGGTGACGGTTCCCAGAAAGTTTTTTTTTAAGGAAGGGGTTGCAAAGCCCTCGTCGATAAGGAATTATAGTCGTTGTCTCTCGGCCAATATTTGCTTTCAGGCTTTGTTCCTCGCTGAGCACAGCGTAAAACCGGAATAACACGTTAAAATCCAGGACTTACAAGACTTGTAAGTGGTGTGTTCACTAACGTCGACGTTTTAGACACAAGTTTATTAAAAAATTTAAAAATGTGCCAATTCTACACAAGAGTTTATTATTCTTTCGTATAAATTGTGTAAATATTTGATTCTAAAAAAAAAAATTAAAAAAGAATAAATAAAAAATGAAATCGTACACCAACAAAGTGTTGGGACAGATGAGAGACCCCAAAAATGAATTATACTTACGTCCAAAATATTTCGACAACGATACCATAATCGACCCCCAACCACCAACGCTTAAAAAAAAAAAAAAAAAAAAAAAAAAAAAACAACTACCCAGTTAATAGCCCTCCAGAACCTCACGGGTTAGGGCGGAAAACCTTGCGGGCCCAACTGGACGAAAACTGAGAATTTCAACAAAATTTCAGATTGAAGTAGAAAACGCTCCAAATTTTACACAAGGGTTTATTATTGCTTGATATAAATTAATTGTTCAAAAATAAATTCTAAGTCATTAAATTTTTTTTTTAATGAAAATTAAAAACATGTTTTGTACAATGTTTGGACAGTTGTGGGACCAATCATACAATCATCATACAATAATATAAAATTGTGTTGGCCGACGGTAGCCGTGTGGTAGACGGCCGTGTGGTTTGTTGGTACGGGATAACGCGTTCCCGAATGAGTTTTTTCACTTTCCGCTCGCTGGCCGTTTAGGGGGTCGAAAAAAATACGAAAAAATACGAGCCGTATAGATCAGACCTGGAGGTAGACGTCGGTCAAATCGAAAATCCGAAATTCGCCCGGGAAATTCGTCGAAAATTCGTCGAAAAATCGTCTTTCTCCCGTTAGTCCTACGTTTTCCACTTTCAACTCGCGCCAAAGCCCGTTTAAGGGGTCGAAAAAATTACGAAAAAATACGAGCCGTATAGATCAGACCTGGAGGAAGACGTCGGTAAAATCGTAATTCGGAAATTCGCCCGGGAAATTCGTCGAAAAATCGTCTTTCTCGCTTTTGTCCCACGTTTTTAAATACCCAGTAAGGAGCCATTTTTTGGGTATGGTATCCGCGAGCCAAATGCGCGCCAAAATATGGCCAATCCGATTCCGAAGTCGGATTTCAAAAAAACCAAGGGGGAGGGGGCGATTTCACGGTGAGAAGACAATTGGATCGTTTTAATTCGCGCGGGGCCAGGGATCTTAGAAAACGGAGGGTCCAGGGAACTTTGATAGATGGAGAGGCCTTTATTTAAAAAAAGTTGAATTGAATTAAAAATAATAATTTCCTAAACGGTAAGCCCTAAAAATACGCCGATTTTTTCTATCGTCTCTGCTACGAATAGGAGGGGCCGAGCGGAGCGAGGCCTTATGTCTGAGTAGGGGTTTGAACGTGTCCATCGATGCTACGCACCCCACAGGCGGCAATACACCCCACTAGGGGAGCGAGCGAAGCGAGCCAGAGAGACTAGTTATTAAATAAAGTGTCGTTTTTCTAGTCAAATGTGGACCTCCTAGCGTCCTTCAAAAATCCAATTTGTAGCCTCATAGGTCCCCTAAGTGAAATCGGATCGTTCAGGGACCCCCAAAAATGGATTCTACGTTCGAAAATACTTCGAAAACGCCACCTAACTCGACCTCATAGCCAAAAACCTTTTACAACCCCTCCCGTAGCCCCATAGCGCCCCACGGGTTTGAGCGATCGGGCACAACTAGATAGTAAACCGAGTTTTTTTTTGTAAAAATTTCAAATTTATAAAAAAATGTAAACTGCCCAAATCGGCTCGGACGGCGGACGGACATTTCGTTTTTGGAATCTAGACTTCTTGAAACGTATAACGACAAATTTTGAGGCCGTTGAGAATTTTCGACCTCCGGTGCATATCAATTCGGTCCGAGCGAGTGAAAGTTGATCGCGCGCCTCATCGTTTCGGTCCCCTCTGAGGTCACAGTATCATTTCGGTCCAAAGGCTATATCGACAAATTGATAAGTTTTGTCAATATCAGAGCTGGCAGCATGTAAACATGTTTACATGCTGCCAGCTCTGATATTATCGCTTGTTTGGTTGGACCCGGAGAACGTCACTGAAGCATGGTGTGAATGGCTGCTGGACATGCCCGCTGAACAACCCTGCCATGACTTTGCTGAGTACTTGAAGGACACCTACATTGATGATGACGCACAATTTCCACCATACGTCTGGGCATCTCAAACGGGTAGGTACGTACATACACTACGTACGGGTTGGTACGTAACTAATTTTTTTTTATTTCATGTTATAAAAAAACATTTTTTTTAGGACCACGTCGTTGTACCTACCTAATCAATAATGTTCTTGTTTCAACAGAGGAGAACAATCGAACCACAAATGAGTTGTTTTTTGTTTTTTTCACAACCCTGTCATTCCCATTTTCTCTGATGACAGGGTTGTGAAAAATGGTCATTTATCAATTCTATTTGAATAAAACTAAGCCTAGGTCGTCATCACTGGGCGTCATGGACCCTATTTAAGAGTACCAAACCCTCGGGTAATCACCATTTGCCACGTTTTCACACGTTTCACAACCTGTCCTGCTGAAATTTTTGGGAGGCTTAGGACTCCGTCCCGTTCCCTCATTAAATCAGGGACGCTAATGGATTCCCTGTCATTCCGGCTTAAAAGTTTTTGAGGACTCCGTCCGGTATGATTGCGATCGGCCAGGTAAATTGTGAGGACTCCGTCCGGGGCTGCGACGTGAGGCACTTGGGTTAGGCGTCAGCAAACCTGATGCACAAATAAACAAACTAGAATTATCGAGATTAGGTACCTACTCGGAAAACGAGTCCTCATTCGACTTCCAGTCATCCTTCAAAAGCCCCATGGGTCCCCACGGTGAAATTGGAGGCTTTTGCGACCCCACAAATATGGTGTTTACGTCCAAAAATACTTCAAAAAAGACACCTGACTCGATTGCACAGATGCACCCTTCAAAAACCCCTCCTGTAGCCCCTTTTTAGTTCTGCAGAGCCCCATGGGTTTGTGAGGCTGAAAACCTTGTGGGTACAACTACGGTAGAAGGAAAACCAAGTATTTTGTCTGCAAATGTTTATTTGGTAATGCAAATGCAACTTGACTTGTACAAATCGCGCGACATTTCTAGGGTGGACTTTGTCTCCGTGGTGGCTGCATTTTATGGCGAAACCTTGCACCAATAACGTAACTTACTTTCTTGGTTCCTTCTTTTTGTGACATGCCATTATTTTTAATGTTCCTATAGGTAATTGATGAAAAAACAAGTTTTCAAAGACGTTGAAGGGACGGAGTCCTTACTATCCCTCAAACCTCTTCGGACGGAGTCCTTCATTTTTGCTAAGCCGACTCAGGTGGGTCGGGACGGAATCCTACACTTTTGTTAAGCCGATGCCACTGACTAATGAGGGAACGGGACGGAGTCCTGGCCCGCCCAAATTTTTGAATGGCTGAATCTATAAAACTAGACACTTCTACGAAGGCAAACTTCGGGAACTAACTTCTGGGAATCCAAGGATGAAGATAGGAGAAAATTGTTTGTAAATTTCTGAGAACGAAAAAAGCAGAGAATGACCCAATTCACTTTTGGAATGTACATTAGATGCCTATAAAATTTCAGACGAAAACATACGATTGGTTATTCAGAGAATAATAAAAGGCTAGATGAGTTTTACGTCAAGCTTTTTTACCTAATCGGCCTGACATGACGGGGCGCTATTTTGTTGACGAATCACTATAAACCAGCCACACATTAAATGCCAGATACCGAAATGCCCGTCTTCAACGGGATTCGAACCCGAGCCTCATCAGAATGCAGGCGAATTGACTAACGCCCAGAACCACTGGCTAATCCGGCCACCCTCAGAGGACAATAAACCGAAAGACATCATTTTCCCGATTTACGCATTTCGTGAATCTCCAAACAAGCTTTCTGACGTGCTATATCTACTTCTTTATCTAAAAATGAAAAACAAAATATGGAAAAGTGTATAGAAGGGACTGAGTAGGTTTGCGGCGAGACCAGAATATATTTTCCAACTATTCACAAGAACCCACTTCGGGGAAAAATAACTTGGCCGTTTGCAGCTTCTTGAGAGGTTCTCGAAGTTCTTTTTTTACCGGAACGCGAGAGTCCAGAAAGTTTCTTTTTTTTTCAGGTTTCGTGCCGTGCTGACTTGCGGTTGACGTGGATTTGATTAGTTGGGCTCACCCGGTGAAAAGTTGTGTACCTACGTGAGGCGAAGGTTTTTTTTTCGGAGGCGAATATATATATATATATATATATTCGTCGGATCGGCCCGAAAGAAGTTAGAGGAAAGGAGCGATATTGAACAACTTCTGGAAACCTAAAAAAAAAACCATGAGATGTGTAAAAAGAAAAAAGAGCACGTGTTATTGGGAAGCAAAAACCAGTTTGAGGGTGCAGACACAAGCTAGATGGAAGCTGAAACCAGTTTGAGGCAGTAGATAGGAACTTCTTTGAGGGAGGAGAAACAGGTTTTGAGGGAGCAGCCACCAGTTTTTAGGAAACAGAACCCGGTTTGAGGAAGGAGACACTTGTTTGGGAGAGCAGAATAAAGAGAATAGATTTAGAAAATACAAAATTTGTTAAAAAAAAAAGTATTCTAATAATATTTTAAGACGCTACAAACAGTAATTGTAGTCATAATGTTATCAAATTAGTAGATTTAGGACTCAAAAATAATATCGTGTTAATAAGTAGGCTCATTAGTTATGATTATGTAATGACCAGAGACGCCGCGTTTATAACTTTTATTTTTTAATTTCATGTCTTTAATTTCAAGACGCATATTTCATCAAATGGCTCATTTCATGACGTTTTACCCAAAAGAGGGAGTCGTTTATTTTACCAACAACATCCAATTTTAATGTATGGGTTACGGACTTCTTATGCTGGTCCTACTGGCATTTTCTTTCGACGTTATACTACAACAGTTGTAGTATATATTTAGTTAATAAAAGGAGAAAACGTTTGTAAGGATTTAGAAATTAGTAAAAATCTTCAAATCCCACAACTATGCGACAGACGTTTAACTCGACCTCAACAGAAACTAGACCAAAAGCATCGCAAATTGAAGTGTAACCCCTTTCCAAACTAGCTGATAGAGAAATAACCATACTTTTACCGAAAAACGAACAATACCTAATGAAAAAATAACGATATTTTGAAAAAACGTAGATCTTGAGTGGTCGGACTGGTTTGGGATATCTTTTAAACGGTTCTATGTTAAAAAAATACATCGAACTGTACACCCTCCCTCGCTAAAATCCTCTAATTGAAACCCAGGGAAATGGTCCGATCAAGCTGAAAAGTTTGTCTTTATGGAAACGCAATACTAGTGTCAAAATTCCAACTTTTTAAAAAAATTCCTATTGGCAAAAGTGGCGTGGGCGGCGATGGGACATTTAATTTTTGAAACCTACCTAAAGGTAGAACATATAGATATGTTCTAAAACGTAAACGTACGTTTCTCTACCTGACTTCTGGAGTCTTGCCCAGTATACGAGTTCCTATCTACGGGTAGGATTATTTTACCTACTATTGCGGGTACGATTATTTTATTCCTGGCCGAAAATGTCCGCTTTATGAGGTTTATTCACAAAGTCGCATTTCATGACCATTTAGACGAGAATGACTATTTTATGATAGAAAAAACTATGACTATGACGTTTATGACTGTTTGGCGTCTCTGGTAATAACGCCAATAGCTAGATAGGGAATGACAGGCCGAGACAGGTCAGAGACTTATACTGCCGTCCAAAGGAGAAAATCAGTTTTCTGAAAAACCAGTCTGAAGACAAGCTTGAAACCCAGTTTGAACCCCAAAGTTGAAAACAAGATTGAAAACCAGTTTGAAACTCTGAATGAAAACCAGTGAAAAAATCGAATTACTGCTTTTCTCCATTTTTTTTTTTTTTTTTTTTTTAAACTGTCACTGCATTGTTTGGCAGTTCAGCCATTCGCGTTCTTGCAGCCCAATAGAGACCCGCTTTTCTCTATTGGACGGCAAATCAAGAAAAATTTGTAGTTATGTATATAAAACATGCTTTTCTTCCAATATTTTTTGTCATTATCGTTAAAATTGTTTTTGAATAAAGAAATAATGAAACCGGTTTAAAAGGAGCAGACACCAGGTGTTTGAGGGAGCAGAACCCGATTTTCAGGTAGCAGGCACCAGATTTTGGAAGGAGAAACCGGTTTGAGGAAGCAGACACATGTTCAAGGGAGCAGAAACTGGATTGTCACCAATCTCCTCTACTCACTTGACGCTGCCCACTTAACAGACTCAACTCAGAGGCAGTCGACGCCTCTGCCGACATCTAATACGTTTAACGCGCCTCTAAACCACCCAAAGTCCCCACAAAGTTCTGATGTTTAATTCATAAGTCTCAATGATTTGACGGCTGGGCACAAACGACCTTCCGGCTCAAACGGATAAAATTGTTGGTTTATCCCGTCATCGTAAAACCTTATAATTACTGCCTTCCTAATGAACTAACGCCCAGTTTGAATTATGTTGTAGGGAGGGAGTTACATATGAAAACAGCTCGTTATTAATTTACGACTCCGCCCTCATCGTGAGCCACTAATTCGAGGGAGTCGTTGAAATTCTAGCCTACGGGCATCCAAGTCGTACATTAATGAAATACCGCTGAATTCTTACGTTCATGGTGATTAAGTAATCCCGCTCATTACCGAAGGATAATTTCCATCAGAAACTCAATTGAAAGCGCCACGAAGGTTGAGGGTGGAAACATTGTGACCTGGTCAGCAGGCTCAGTTCGTTCGGGGAAAAAATCCAATTTCCCTTGTGTTGGTGGGTGCGTCAGCCTGATATGCACTTCCCTCTCCGGCACTACGGAAGGTGATCAGAACTTGAAAGCCCGTAAAAAAAAAGGGAGGGCTTCGTGAAGCCCCAAAAAAGATATCCGCACGCAGCACGGTGATCCCATGCGATCTCAAAGGGCTGCCATCCGCCAATGGGATGATGAGGATTTACTGCATCCGGGAAGCTTCGGCTCCCTCGCATTTCTCCCCCTTTATCCCCAACAACAGACTCGATGCAAGGAAATGAATTAAGGTAAAGCAGATTTTCACGACGGAGAGGCCTTGCAACGCCTTAAGTGATCCGAAAGCCCGGAGCCCCGAGGAGCTCTTTTCTTGGGCACCTTGAATTCCATTACCCCCACCCCTGAACCATCAGGACCCCCGACTGAGGGAACAGGATTGGATTTAAAAAGGCTGGGAAAGTCGTCGTTTCGGGAAAGCAACCCAAGTTTTTTTTTTCCATTCACAATATTTGCGTTGCCAGAGTATGCTAAATTAAAAATGCGCCAACGAATTGCTGCCATTTACCCAAAACTGGAAGTCCGGACTGTCGTCCGGCATCTAAAGCGGGAACCAGTATTTTATATGTCCAATTGCCCCAGACAAGTGACAATTCGACATCACATTGAAACAATATTGGAATAGAGTATCGACCTACTACAGTACTCGACAAATTACTCGACAGCTTGTTGTTGCACTAACTGTTCTTTCGGACTGTGCGTAGGCGTATATTTTGAAGGGTTTGAGCCAAGCTGTCGAGTAATTTGTCGATGCATGGATTTTTCCAGTATGTCCGTCCAATCGATAGGGCTCAATGTTGCTTCTGAGGGGTTATAGACGCAGATTTTGAAGGGTTTGAGCCAGGGTGTCAAGTAAGTTGTCGTTTTCAACGAACTTCGGTACATTTTGTGGACTTTCGGTAGTTTTATGGACTTTCCAAATATGTCCAAATATTTTATGGTTTCGGTAGTTTTATGGACTTTCCAAATGGTTGCGTCCATCAGATAGGGCTCAATAACCAGAGCAGAATCTGTAGGTTCTTTAGATAAATGGTGGACTAATCCTTCAAGGTCCTTTTTGCTCAAATTGCCAGGAAACTTGATACCCCTGGACGGCACTCGCTGGGCCATTTTGGGTATCGTAGACCTCAAATCCTAATAATTATCTTCTTTCTCTTCTTTTGTGAAGAAAATGAAAGAAAAAAACTCCAAAACAAAAACTCCAGTACGACACTACAAACAACTCACAACTTGACAACTTGACACAGGGAACCCACTATCCTGACACGGGGAAGGTTTCAAATTCATAACTAGCGTTCCGGCGATAGCGTCTCGAAAAAGGTCTTATGTTTTGAATCAGAAAGACTCGAGAAAAATATGATTTTGAAAGTAGGGGCAACCATCGGACACAAGAGAGCTCTGACTTCTGAAAACACACTAGACGTTATTCGCACAACAGGCTCATACTCCGCGCATGCGCAATCGCACTGTTTGATCGGTTATGTTTCGATGTTCGATCTTCGTTTCGATGTTCCATCACCTTCGATTATCGTCACGGCCATGTTATGCCAGACAGTGAGGCGGTTTCCTATTTTGAACTGCTCCCATGTGGATACACTGTTAATCACATCTAGCCTCTCTGATCAAGAGGTTTCAAGAGGTCACAGAGTAACAGAGAGGAAAGAGGTCTACAGTCCAAAACCTAAACTCGACTTGATCAGGGGCGCTTTGAAGTTGTCTTTTATTTTCAGCCCAAATTATATTATGTTAATAATATAAACATAATATATTATTATGTCGAAATTATATGTTTATTATGTTTATATATTATTATGTTTATTTATGTTGAAATTATATGTTTATTTATTATTCAATATAAAATATTATTTTTATACCTATTGTGTTTCTACTCTTGTTCAAATTAGTAGGAACCTTTGAATTGGTTATTGGTAATAATTTAATACGTAGGTACCTACCTACTTTTGGTTTATTATTCTTCGAATAACACACCTATGTAATCGCGACGGAGGTCGACAACTCGGATCGGCCTCAAAATTTGACATTATCCGTGTCAAGAGGTCTAGATTCCTAAACCAAATTGTCCGTCCGCCGTCAGGGCAGTAAGTAGTAATTTTTTTTAAATTCTGAAATTTTGACAAAATATTCGGTTTACCATCTAGTTGTGCCCGCAAGGTTTTCAGCCCGACCGCCCAAACCTGTGGGGCGCTATGAGGCTATGGAAGGGTTTTTTTTTTGTAGGCTGTTAGCTATGGGATCGAGTTAGGTGTGGTTTCGAATTATTTTTGGACGTGGAATCAATTTTTGGGGGTCCCGGAACGATCCGATTTCACCGTGGCGATCTATAGGGCGTTCATGGGGCTAAAAATGGGAATTTTGAAGGATCCCTGGGGGGTAGTAGTTGTTTCGAGTAAAAAAAACAAAGAATTTGAAAAAAAAAAATCAAAAAACCGCCCTCCATTGTTTCAAGAGGCGGGTTTTGGGGGTTAAGGCAACATCGATTGAAACGCGTAGCGAACAATCGATCTTTCTCATAACGCATCGACTACCAATAAAGGAGTGAGATTGCGCATGCGCGGAGTATGAGCCTGTTGTGCGAATAACGTCTAGTTGAAAACACTACCCCATCTGAATAGACCGCACACTTACGTTGCCTGTTTACCATAAGATCGATGGCCCAAGGGCTCTGATTGGAAAGTCGTGATTGGCTGCAGCTCGTTGACGTTATAGCAGGTCATTTCAAACAGCTGAATTTTGACGAATTTTTTATATTTAAGGAGTGAATTTCGGGGGGAAACGATTAAGCTAGGAGCAACTTTCAGAAGCGTACGATTTCCGTAATAAAATATGTCAATTGCCGAGGAACCAACCCCATTACAATAGGTAAACTTTGTAAATATATATATTTTTACAAATAGCTGTAATATTTTTTTATCGCTAATCCTGTACGGAAAAATCCTTTAAATACAAAATTGTATCTCTCTAAGGGATCCTGATATTCCAACTTGGAACGAACTCACACCCACATATAAGTATGAAAATAATTCGTTCCCCTATAATGGCCACCAAACCCAGTTGTGAATGATGGCTTTTGGAGTACCAACGTAAACACCGGCCTCGCCCTAGCGAGTTTTATTATTTATTTTTCCCTGGCAATTTGTGGGGTACCGGCGGGTTTAAATCAAGTGACCAAACTCGGCTAAGCGGCTTTTTCCGGGAGCCATTATATCCGACTGGGGCACTTAAAGGTGAGATATGATGGTCGGAAATCGTGAAAAAAAAAGTGCGACCTGGGGAAGCAACTTCAGGGTCAGAGTAGTTAACGTTTTTTGTGTCTCGTAGTGGGGGAAACTATTAGCATTTCAACCCTAGAGACAGAAAATATCGTTTCTAGGCGTCAATAACACTCAATTCTACACAAGACTCTAATCTGAGCAAACAATGTGACAAGGAGAAGACCACAAAAAAATGAAGTTGGTGAAAAAAATGACGAGGATGAGGGAAGAAAACATGGCTCTCAATTTATCAGCCAGCACCTTCCCAACAAGATTATAAAAAAGTTGGGATATTGGCCCCATTTTTTTTTTTTTTTTTTTTTTTTTTTTTTTTTTTTAGTTCGCCTCGAACATCCATCATCTTTTATGAAACTGGTGGCCGAATTAAGAGGTCGACCACAACTCTGAAAAAACCCACCGGGATGGCCCGAAGGGGAAAGGCAAAAGGGGGAACACACCAGAAAGAAAGCGTGTTGGTAATTGTTTCTCAGAAGAGAACTTTCTTTCAGTCGGCCACCACCTGTTCACTAATCTTTCACACGGCAAATGCTCAGATAGGGAAAAAAAATTGAACGCACTGCGTAATTTCGTACGCACTGGGAATATTAGAGGAAGAAACAGAAAAACAACTTCGATTGTGCAATTAGGAAAGAAAGTTCCACTAATAACACTCGGAACTGTCAGGAAATCGAAGTTATTCAATAATTTGAAACGTACTGCCCTGTTCCGTTGAAACACGCAATAGAGCAGTCGAAACTAGGTACCGGAACTGAACCCCATTCAGGTGTTGTGCAGGTACCTCAATTTAAAAAAGAATTTCAATTAGTGTTGTTAGCTTGGTGGAAAGTTCCAGACGTTGTTTTCAAGTTTTTGACGGCATTTGTGTTGAAGGAATTGAGCGGGAGTAACGGGGATGTTTGATTAGGCAAAAGTAACATCCTGGATTTTCTTCGCTGGAGGCATAAGAAGCAAAGAGTTCAGTCAAGAGTGTTTTCACTGAATTCGTCCAGGTTCGACACACCTCAAGAACCCTCGGAAGGGAGTTAGTACTAAAAATTCTAAGTTAGACCCTCAAAAATGGTTAGTTAACAACTAAATAGGTGATATGAAGAGGAGACAGCGGCTCAACTCATCTTCGAGTGCAAAAGGTATCTCGCTCTGGGATCAGTGGACTAGGGAGAGATACTGGGACCACAGGACCTGATAGGAGGGCCCCACCCCCATGGGAACCCACTCCCATACCGTCTCTGTTAATGAGGTAATCTAAGTAGTAACTATTGAGATTTAGATAATATTTAGATTAAGATATATCAACTGTTGATATACCGACAAACTCCCTTCCTTTCCTATAGATATATGGGAGGAGTACAAAATTTTTGAACATAAAATGTACATAATATTATTACCTATGTAGGTAGTCGGAAATATCAGAACTATTGAATAGAAAAACTGACGAAATATATTTTTTGAAAATGTTTAAATTAAATGTAAAAAGTATCAAATTTTGATACTTTAGGTATCAACTTTTTTCTGATACCGCTAACGGTATTGAATGGAAAGTATCGATATTCTTAACCTCAAACATGTAAAATTTGCCAGTTAACTAATTATCATTATGAACTATCATAATTATGAACCACGTGAGTGCTTTCTTTTTAGCCACGAGAAAAAAATTCTCGTTCTGTACCGGCGGATTTCATTTTTATACCCCGTTCAGGGGAAAAAAGCTATAGCGACGCCATTAAAATAATGACGACAGAACATCAAGCGTTATTAGGGAACCTCGTTTGTAAAGCCGTTTGGCTCCGGGGGATTAGAAACAGGTGGGGAAGAAGGGGGAAAAAAAAAAAAGATGACCTGCCCTAATTTAGGCGTAATAATCGTCTGAGGCAGAGCGGCAATGCCGGTGAGGGCAAAAAAATACTCAGGAGGGAGTTTTAGAAGATGAGTGGAAAGACAAAGGTCCTTCAAGGGATAAAGGGGGCTGAGTCAACCGAGCCAACTCAGCAACTTTTCAGTCCAGGGATTTCCCAAGTGAAAAAAAATATACCTACCTACATATTTTATCAACAAAACTTGATGTTTTTGAAGAAATGCTTCAACTTAATATTTATTTTAATCTCGCAAAGATTAGGACTCCTTGTGACGGTTCGGGGGGGGGGGGGGGGGGGGGAATATAATCAGCTCTGACATCACCAACAAATAGAGTGGGAAGTCGTCGATGGGTGACAGTTAGGGTAAAACTGGCTCTTATCAGCATGCTCTCGCGGCAGGCATTTAGCAAAGGCACAGTGTTGCCTAGAAGGCTGGGGGGGGGTTTCTGCCGGAGACAGGAAGATGCTTCCACCTCACCCTGGAACTACACACCAGGTATCTAGCAAAAGTCTTGTTCAGCCACACAGGCGACCGCCTGACAAATACTGTTGCCAGGGCAGTGATAGGAAAGGGTACTTCACGGGAGAGGACAATCCAAAGTCTGGCAACTGCGAGTGGGATGGACTGGAATTGGGGCTTGAACAAGAGAGCATTTCAGGAGCAATGGCAGCGGATGAAAGAGAAGCTGGTGTAGAACGAAAGGGAATCACTGCTGCAGAGGGCCTCGTATTCATCCTTCCACCGTCACTACCACTAAGCTGTACCTCCTGAGACCGGCCCCGCTGCGGTACCTGCAGCAGAGGGACTTCAACCAGACCCGGTGGATCTTCAAGGTTAGGACAGAGACGCTCCACCTCAACTACCTACCCTGGAGAGAAGAAGCAGCGAGGAGATGCAGCCTGTGCAACTCGGGAGATCAGGAAGATATTTTTCACTTCATGGCCAGGTGCACTATATTATCGGAGATAAGTTTCAGGTACTTCCGCTCGTCTCTACTGACCCAACAGATGATAGAGGAAGACCAGTCCCGGATAGGCGGGTTTGCCGGGAAGCCTGGTTCTACTGATGGCCTCTGATACAGATGTTTAATTGGTGAGTTCAATGGCTGCCCCACGGATGAGGGGTTTGCCATTGGTTGCGAGCCTGTGGATGCAAGAATAAACAATAATAATTTAAAAAAATTATTGCTTAAGTTAAGCAATTATTGCTTAACTTTACCTTTATAACTCCGCAACTTTCTGTTTGTACATTTTTTTTTTTTTTTTTAATATTCGTTTCAATATTGCCAAATGCCTTGAAGACTCATAAAGTTATTTTAATTCTTTTTTTTAATCAACACACGTTTTATTTTTTTAATGCCAACCGAGTGAAAGGCTAGTAGCCACACTTAGATTTTGTAAAAAAAAAAAAGTTGTTTGTTTGACACCATTGTGACCAATAAATATTTTCATTCATTCAGGGGGGTAACTTATATACCTAACGCCACGCGTAAAGCCTTCAAATTTCATTAAGTTGATAGAAACATCATGTCGAATCATATTAGCAATTTTCTACAATTGTTAGTCTACTGTTCTCAAGCGAACTTTGGCTTGTATGGTAATTGGGTCCGTAATAGCACTCAGGTCGTCCCGGCAGACGTGAAGTGACGACGCAAAAAGTTTTTATCTCCATTCAAGTCATCGTTCTTGGCAGTAAAGCTGTCCCAGTTTCGGGGGCTCATATTTGCGGCGCTGGGTCGGGAAATGTCACTCGGAGAAGGTTTGTGGAGCAAAAAGTAACGTGGAGTCGGTGAAGGGGCAAGAAAAGAGAGGAAGGTGGGATATAGTGGAAGAGTCAGAGGTGAGACGTTGTGGTTTCACGACGGAATACTGAATCTTTACTTCACACTAGATGCTCCGGCTCGCTTTGCTCGCCTACGCACCCAGCTGGGGGGCTCCGCCCCCCAGACCCCCCGTGGGCCTCGCTTCGCGAGGCCGGTGCCTCGCTCCGCGAGGCCGATCGCTTAAGCAGACATAAGGGGTGAATTGCCGCTTGTGGGTGTATTGCCACCTGTGGGTGTATTGCCGCCTGTGAGTGTATATTGCCGCCTGTGGGTGAATTGACGCCCCCCAGACCCCCCCTAGTGGGTGTATTGCCGCTTGTGGATGTATTGCCCACTGTGGTTGTATATTGCCGCCTGTGATTTGGGTGAATCATGGTATGAAAATGATTAGCCGAGCGAAGTAAGGCCCCCTTGTCAAAGTGCTAGTCTATTAGCTGAGCGAAGTAAGTCAAAGTGCTAGTGAAATCAATTTTCAAAAGTCTACTCTCTACCGCCCGAGCGAGGAACCACCCCCCCCCCCCCCCCTCCTTGCCATAGTGCTAGTGAAATCAAATCAAATTTGAAAACTCATAGGGAAAAAACCCATGGGGCGATATGGGGCTAAAAAGGCCGAGAAGATGATCAGCTGAGCGAAATAAGACGCCCCTCCTGTCAAAGTGCTAGTGAACTCAATTTTGAAAACTCCACCATCATAATAATAGAATAGAACTACCTATGTGGGTGGCTGAGCAAAGCGAGCTCCCTCTGGCCGATAACATGATCGGCAGAGCGAAGTAAGCCCCCCTCCCTCCCCTGTCAAAGTGCTAGTGAAATCAAATCAAAACTCACAGTAAAAAACCCGGTGGGGCGCTATGGGACTAAAATGCCGAGGGGGTAGAGTTAAGTGTCGTTTTCCAAGTATTTTTGGGGACGACCTATGGAGCTTTCATGGGGCTATACGAAATTAGACCCCCTGTCAACGTGCTAGTGAAATCAAATTTCCACCATCAATAATAATAGAACTACCTATGTGGGTGGCCGAGCAAAGCGAGTCCCCTGGCCGTTAAAATGATCAGCCGAGTGAAGTATGCCCCCCCCCCCCCTCCCAACCTGTCATAGTGCTAGTGAAATCAAATCAAAGTTGAAAATTCACAGGAAAAATATGGGGCTAAAATGGCGAGGGGGTAGAGTTAAGTGTCGTTGGAAGGGAGGGGGTTGAAGGAGGGGAAAACGGAAAAAATCCTTGAGGGCGCTCAACCTATCTCAGAACGTAGAGCATTTTTGAATTTCTCGAGATTTTCAAGAATATTATATATATTAGTGATATAGATTATTTATAAGGGTCTTGCGTGATCGCTCGTACATATAGATCCTTGTTTGGGGGGGGGGGGGGGGGGGAGTAAGGACCCCCTGTCAAAGTGCTAGTGAAATCAAATTTGAAAACTCCACCATCAATAATAGGAGAACTACCTATGTCGGTGGCCAAGCAAAGCAAGACCCCTCTGGCTAATAAAATAATCGCCCGAGCGAAGCAAGACCCCCCCTGTGATTTGAAAAGTTTGAAAAAAGCCTCCCCTGGCTGGTAAATTGATCGGCCGAGCGAGAAACCCCCCCTGGCAACTTGTCAAATTTGACAACTCACAGGAAAAAAAACCCTGGGGTGCCATCAATAGTTAGTTGCTCGCCTACGCACCCAGCTGAGTAACCCTAGTGGGGTGCATAGCATCGATGGACACGTTCATAACCCTGCATCAAGGTCAACTGCTCCTTCAACATCAACCCCCCTGGCTGATAAAATGATCGGCCGAGTGAAGTATGCCCCCCCTCCCACCCTGTCATAGTGCTAGTGAAATCAAATCATAGTTGAAAACTCACAGGGAAAATATGGGGCTAAAATGGCGAGGGGGTAGAGTTAAGTGTCGTTTTCCAAGTATTTTTGGGGAAAGTAAGGCCCCCTGTCATAGTGCTAGTGAAATCAAATTTGCAAAGCCTTCCCTTGATAATAATAGAACTACCTATGTCGGTGGCCGAGCATTGCGAGTCCCCTGGCCGTTAAAATGATCGGCCGAGTGAAGTATGCCCCACCTCCCACCCTGTCATAGTGCTAGTGAAATCAAATCATAGTTGAAAACTCACAGGAAAAATATGGGGCTAAAATATGTAATTTATTACATATAAATATGTAGGTAGGTAGGACATTTGAATCCCCTGGCCGGTATAATGAAAACAAAGAAAAAATATGGGGCTAAAATGGCGAGGGGGTAGAGTTAGTGTCGTTTTCCAAGTATTTTTGGACGTAGAAGCCCCTGGCGGATAAAATGATTCCCTGAAAATTTCATCAAAATCGAATCAATAGTGGCTGAAATCCCCACTCCTTTTCTTTAGTTGAAGGAGGGGAAAACGGAAAAAATCCTTGAGGGCGCTCAACGTATCTCAGAATTTAGATCATTTCATCAAAATCGAATCAATAGTGGCTGAATTTTTGAATTTTTATTTTATTTTAATTTTTATTTTATTTTTATTTTTATTTTTTAAATTCAATTAAATTCAATTTTTCGATAATCGATTCAGTTTAAATCGATTCTACTTTTCTCGATAATCGATTCAATTTAAATCGATTCATTTAATTTACATCCATTTCCTTCTGGGAGACCTTGCGCATAGACCTAGGGAGCGCCCCTTAAAGGCTGATGTCCCACCCGCTCGGAGGAGACATGTGGGTGTATTGCCACCTGTGGGTGTATTGCCGCCTGTGAGTGTATATTGCCGCCTGTGGGTGAATTGCCGCCCCCCAGACCCCCCCTAGTGGGTGTATTGCCGCTTGTGGATGTATTGCCCACTGTGGTTGTATATTGCCGCCTGTGATTTGGGTGAATCATGGTACGAAAATGATTAGCCGAGCGAAGTAAGGCCCCCTTGTCAAAGTGCTAGTCTATTAGCTGAGCGAAGTAAGTCAAAGTGCTAGTGAAATCAAATCAAAACTCACAGTAAAAAACCCGGTGGGGCGCTATGGGACTAAAATGCCGAGGGGGTAGAAATAAGTGTCGTTTTCCAAGTATTTTTGGGGACGACCTATGGAGCTTTCATGGGGCTATACGAAATTAGACCCCCTGTCAACGTGCTAGTGAAATCAAATTTCCACCATCAATAATAATAGAACTACCTATGTGGGTGGCCGAGCAAAGCGAGTCCCCTGGCCGTTAAAATGATCGGCTGAGTGAAGTATGCCCCCCCCCCCCCCTCCCAACCTGTCATAGTGCTAGTGAAATCAAATCAAAGTTGAAAACTCACAGGAAAAATATGGGGCTAAAATGGCGAGGGGGTAGAGTTAAGTGTCGTTTTCCAAGTATTTTTGGGGAAAGGGGAAGTATTTTTGGGGAAATTAAGGCCCCCCTGTCAAGTGCTAGTGAAATCAAATTACAAAAGCCTTCCCTTGATAATAATAGAACTACTTATGTCAGTGGCCGAGCAAAGCGAGTCCCCAGGCCGTTAAAATGATCGGCCGAGTGAAGTATGCCCCCCCCCCCCCCTCCCACCCTGTCATAGTGCTAGTGAAATCAAATCAAAGTTGAAAACTCACAGGAAAAATATGGGGCTAAAATGGCGAGGGGGTAGAGTTAAGTGTCGTTTTCCAAGTATTTTTGGGGAAAGGGGAAGTATTTTTGGGGAAATTAAGGCCCCCCTGTCAAGTGCTAGTGAAATCAAATTACAAAAGCCTTCCCTTGATAATAATAGAACTACTTATGTCAGTGGCCGAGCAAAGCGAGTCCCCAGGCCGTTAAAATGATCGGCCGAGTGAAGTATCCCCCCCCCCCCTCCCACCCTGTCATAGTGCTAGTGAAATCAAATCAAAGTTGAAAACTCACAGGAAAAATATGGGGCTAAAATGGCGAGGGGGTAGAGTTAAGTGTCGTTTTCCAAGTATTTTTGGGGAAAGGGGAAGTATTTTTGGGGAAATTAAGGCCCCCCTGGCAAGTGCTAGTGAAATCAAATTACAAAAGCCTTCCCTTGATAATAATAGAACTACTTATGTCAGTGGCCGAGCAAAGCGAGTCCCCAGGCCGTTAAAATGATCGGCCGAGTGAAGTATCCCCCCTCCTCCCACCCTGTCATAGTGCTAGTGAAATCAAATCAAAGTTGAAAATTCACAGGAAAAATATGGGGCTAAAATGGCGAGGGAGTAGAGTTAAGTGTCGTTTTCCAAGTATTTTCCACCCTTTGAAAAGTCCACCCTCAATAATTATTTGAAATTTAATAAAGCCCCCCACCCCCAGGAAAACACAGTAAAAGTATGGGGCTAAAATGGTGAGGGGGTAGAGTTGTTGTCGTTTTCCAAGTATTTTTGGACGTAGAATCCCCTGGCGGATAAAATGATTAGCTGAGCAAAGTAAGGCCCCCCTGTCAATAATTTGGAAAAAGAATATTTATTTATTAATAATAAAATTTCTAAATCGATTTGATTTAAATCGATTCATATTTGAGAATCGGACATCCCTCGGACGACTTTGCAGGGATGGCTGGTAGATATCGACCCCTCAAAATCCCCCCCGGAGAAGAAAAAACCCCCTCAATCTGGCGGAAAAACCCTGATTTGGCAGCACTGCAAGGGGATGACTGGGAGAGATCTCGTAGACCTCGTGAGCGCCCCTGTAAGGCTGATGTCCCACCCGCTCAGAGTGAAGAGTGAGGGTGGGGGGGTATCGGCTGGGAGTAAACCGAGCGGGATCCACCCGCCGGTGACGGCCACCCAGTTTTCTGACGTAAATTAAAGGAATCTCCAAAACTGAAATCGCCGTCCTGATCCGCTCATTGTCGGAATGAATTTGGTCGATATCAAGTATTAAAATTCGGATCTCTAGGTAGGCTACGGACGAAACGCGAAAAAAATCCGTCTATTAACGGCGGAATAAGACGCAAAAATTAATTGAGCGAATTCGCGCGCGCCAAAAAATTCGCGCGACCCCCTTATCGGACGTAAAATTGGTCGAGGAATCCGAATCCGGTGAAAAAAATAGGGGTTCCCATTTGAAATAAGAAAGTTGATGTCAATTGCGCGGATTTGAGCGCATTTTAGAAAAATCTCGACCCCCCTATTGACTCTTAAACGGTCGACCGAGAGTATAGAAAAAATCGGGGTATTTTTACGACTTATAGTTTAGTCAGAGTAGGCGATTGACATACCCAGCCAGCCAGCCACAGAGACGGTGAGGATTAGTGATATAGACTAGATGCTCCGGCTCGCTTTGCTCGCCTACGCACCCAGCTGGGGGCTCCGCCCCCCAGACCCCCCGTGGGCCTCGCTCCGCGAGGCCGATCGCTTAAGCAGACATGTGGGTGAAATGCCGCTTGTGGGTGTATTGCCACCTGTGGGTGTATTGCCGCCTGTGATTGTATATTGCCGCCTGTGGGTGAATTGCTGCCCCCCAGACCCCCCCTAGTGGGTGTATTGCCGCTTGTGGATGTATTGCCCATTGTGGTTGTATATTGCCGCCTGTGATTTGGGTGAATCATGGTACGAAAATGATTAGCCGAGCGAAGTAAGGCCCCCTTGTCAAAGTGCTAGTCTATTAGCTGAGCGAAGTAAGTCAAAGTGCTAGTGAAATCAAATCAAAACTCACAGTAAAAAACCCGGTGGGGCGCTATGGGACTAAAATGCCGAGGGGGTAGAGTTAAGTGTCGTTTTCCAAGTATTTTTGGGGACGACCTATGGAGCTTTCATGGGGCTATACGAAATTAGACCCCCTGTCAACGTGCTAGTGAAATCAAATTTCCACCATCAATAATAATAGAACTACCTATGTGGGTGGCCGAGCAAAGCGAGTCCCCTGGCCGTTAAAATGATCGGCTGAGTGAAGTATGCCCCCCCCCCTTCCCAACCTGTCATAGTGCTAGTGAAATCAAATCAAAGTTGAAAACTCACAGGAAAAATATGGGGCTAAAATGGCGAGGGGGTAGAGTTAAGTGTCGTTTTCCAAGTATTTTTGGGGAAAGGGGAAGTATTTTTGGGGAAATTAAGGCCCCCCTGTCAAGTGCTAGTGAAATCAAATTTGAAAAGCCTTCCCTTGATAATAATAGAACTACATATGTCGGTGGCCGAGCAAAGCGAGTCCCCTGGCCGTTAAAATGATCGGCCGAGTGAAGTATGCCTCCCCCCCCCCCTGCCAACCTGTCATAGTGCTAGTGAAATCAAATCAAAGTTGAAAACTCACAGGAAAAATATGGGGCTAAAATGGCGAGGGGGTAGAGTTAAGTGTCGTTTTCCAAGTATTTTTGGGGAAAGGGGAAGTATTTTTGGGGAAATTAAGGCCCCCCTATCAAGTGCTAGTGAAATCAAATTTGAAAAGCCTTCCCTTGATAATAATAGAACTACATATGTTGGTGGCCGAGCAAAGCGAGTCCCCTGGCCGTTAAAATGATCGGCCGAGTAAAGTATGCCCCCCCCTCCCGCCATGTCATAGTGCTAGTGAAATCAAATCAAAGGTGAAAATTCACAGGAAAAATATGGGGCTAAAATGGCGAGGGGGTAGAGTTAAGTGTCGTTGGAAGGGAGGGGGTTGAAGGAGGGGAAAACGGAAAAAATCCTTGAGGGCGCTCAACCTATCTCAGAACGTAGAGCATTTTTGAATTTCTAGAGATTTTCAAGAATATTATATATATTAGTGATATAGATTATTTATAAGGGTCTTGCGTGATCGCTCGTACATATAGATCCTTGTTTGGGGGGGGGGGGGGGGGAAGTAAGGACCCCCTGTCAAAGTGCTAGTGAAATCAAATTTGAAAACTCCACCATCAATAATAGGAGAACTACCTATGTTGGTGGTCGAGCAAAGCAAGACCCCTCTGGCTAATAAAATAATCGCCCGAGCGAAGCAAGACCCCCCCTGTCATTTGAAAAGTTTGAAAAAAGCCTCCCCTGGCTGGTAAATTGATCGGCCGAGCGAGAAACCCCCCCCCCTTGGCAACGTGTCAAATTTGACAACTCACAGGAAAAAAACCCTGGGGTGCCATCAATAGTTAGTTGCTCGCCTACGCACCCAGCTGAGTAACCCTAGTGGGGTGCATAGCATCGATGGACACGTTCATAACCCTGCATCAAGGTCAACTGCTCCTTCAACATCAACCCCCCTGGCTGATAAAATGATCGGCCGAGTGAAGTATGCCCCCCCTCCCACCCTGTCATAGTGCTAGTGAAATCAAATCATAGTTGAAAACGTATAAGTGTCGTTTTCCAAGTATTTTTGGGGAAAGTAAGGCCCCCTGTCATAGTGCTAGTGAAATCAAATTTGCAAAGCCTTCCCTTGATAATAATAGAACTACCTATGTCGGTGGCAGAGCATTGCGAGTCCCCTGGCCGTTAAAATGATCGGCCGAGTGAAGTATGCCCCCCCTCCCACCCTGTCATAGTGCTAGTGAAATCAAATCATAGTTGAAAACTCACAGGAAAAATATGGGGCTAAAATGGCGAGGGGGTAAAGTTAAGTGTCGTTTTCCAAGTATTTTCCACCCTTTGTAAAGTCCACCCTCAATAATAATTATTGAGGGTAGGTCAATAATTATTATTGACCTACCTACATATTTATTACATATAAATATGTAGGTAGGTAGGACATTTGAATCCCCTGGCCGGTATAATGAAAACAAAGAAAAAATATGGGGCTAAAATGGCGAGGGGGTAGAGTTAGTGTCGTTTTCCAAGTATTTTTGGACGTAGAATCCCCTGGCGGATAAAATGATTCCCTGAAAATTTCATCAAAATCGAATCAATAGTGGCTGAAATCCCCACTCCTTTTCTTTAGTTGAAGGAGGGGAAAACGGAAAAAATCCTTGAGGGCGCTCAACGTATCTCAGAATTTAGATCATTTTTTTTATTTTATTTTTATTTTAATTTTTTATTTTTATTTTTCAAATTAAATTAAATTTTTCGATAATCGATTCTACTTTTCTCGATAATCGATTCAATTTAAATCGATTCATTTAATTTACGTCCGTCCGGGAGAGATCACGAAGACCTTGCTAGCGCCCCTTAAAGGCTGATGTCCCACCAGCTCAGAGTGAAGAGCGATGGCGGGGGGATAGAGGGTGTTGAGAGGATGGGAGTGAAGCCGAGCCAGAATTCACCCGTCACGAAGGGTCGGTGGCGCCGGCCCAGTTTTTTCAAAACTCAACTCGCGCTCAAAATTCACTCGATTTCGAAATGAATTTGGTCGATATCTCCTATTAAAATTCGAATCTCAAGGTAGGCTACGGACGAAACGCGGAAAAAATCCGTCTATTAACGATGGAATAAATCGAAAAAATTAATTCAGCGAATTCGCGCGCGTCATAAAATTCGCGCGAATCGCTTATCGGACGTAAAATTGGTCGAGGAATCCGAATCCGGTGAAAAAAATAGGGGTTCCCATTTGAAATAAGAAAGTTGATGTCAATTGCGCGGATTTGAGCGCATTTTAGAAAAATCTCGACCCCCCTAGAGACACTTAAACGGTCGCCCGAGACGATAGGAAAAATCGGCGTATTTTTACGACTTACCGTTTAGTCAGAGTAGGCGATTGACATACTGACAAACTGACAGACACACAGAGACGGTGAGGATTAGTGATTTAGACTAGATGCTCCGGCTCGCTTTGCTCGCCTACGCACCCAGCTGGGGGGCTCCGCCCCCCAGACCCCCCGTGGGCCTCGCTACGCGAGGCCGGTGCCTCGCTTCGCGAGGCCGATCGCTTAAGCAGAATTGTGGGTGAATTGCCGCTTGTGGGTGTATTGCCACCTGTGGGTGTATTGCCGCCTGTGAGTGTATATTGCCGCCTGTGGGTGAATTGCCGCCCCCCAGACCCCCCCTAGTGGGTGTATTGCCGCTTGTGGATGTATTGCCCACTGTGGTTGTATATTGCCGCCTGTGATTTGGGTGAATCATGGTATGAAAATGATTAGCCGAGCGAAGTAAGGCCCCCTTGTCAAAGTGCTAGTCTATTAGCTGAGCGAAGTAAGTCAAAGTGCTAGTGAAATCAATTTTCAAAAGTCTACTCTCTACCGCCCGAGCGAGGAACCGCCCCCCCCCTCCTTGCCATAGTGCTAGTGAAATCAAATCAAATTTGAAAACTCATAGGGAAAAAACCCATGGGGCGATATGGGGCTAAAAAGGCCGAGAAGATGATCAGCTGAGCGAAATAAGACGCCCCTCCTGTCAAAGTGCTAGTGAACTCAATTTTGAAAACTCCACCATCATAATAATAGAATAGAACTACCTATGTGGGTGGCTGAGCAAAGCGAGCTCCCTCTGGCCGATAACATGATCGGCAGAGCGAAGTAAGCCCCCCTCCCTCCCCTGTCAAAGTGCTAGTGAAATCAAATCAAAACTCACAGTAAAAAACCCGGTGGGGCGCTATGGGACTAAAATGCCGAGGGGGTAGAGTTAAGTGTCGTTTTCCAAGTATTTTTGGGGACGACCTATGGAGCTTTCATGGGGCTATACGAAATTAGACCCCCTGTCAACGTGCTAGTGAAATCAAATTTCCACCATAAATAATAATAGAACTACCTATGTGGGTGGCCGAGCAAAGCGAGTCCCCTGGCCGTTAAAATGATCGGCCGAGTGAAGTATGCCCCCCCCCCCCCCTCCCAACCTGTCATAGTGCTAGTGAAATCAAATCAAAGTTGAAAATTCACAGGAAAAATATGGGGCTAAAATGGCGAGGGGGTAGAGTTAAGTGTCGTTGGAAGGGAGGGGGTTGAAGGAGGGGAAAACGGAAAAAATCCTTGAGGGCGCTCAACCTATCTCAGAACGTAGAGCATTTTTGAATTTCTCGAGATTTTCAAGAATATTATATATATTAGTGATATAGATTATTTATAAGGGTCTTACGTGATCGCTCATACATATAGATCCTTGTTGGGGGGGGGGGGGGAAGTAAGGACCCCCTGTCAAAGTGCTAGTGAAATCAAATTTGAAAACTCCACCATCAATAATAGGAGAACTACCTATGTCGGTGGCCGAGCAAAGCAAGACCCCTCTGGCTAATAAAATAATCGCCCGAGCGAAGCAAGACCCCCCCTGTGATTTGAAAAGTTTGAAAAAAGCCTCCCCTGGCTGGTAAATTGATCGGCCGAGCGAGAAACCCCCCCCTGGCAACGTGTCAAATTTGACAACTCACAGGAAAAAAAACCCTGGGGTGCCATCAATAGTTAGTTGCTCGCCTACGCACCCAGCTCAGTAACCCTCATAACCCTGCATCAAGGTCAACTGCTCCTTCAACATCAACCCCCCTGGCTGATAAAATGATCGGCCGAGTGAAGTATGCCCCCCCCCTCCCACCCTGTCATAGTGCTAGTGAAATCAAATCATAGTTGAAAACTCACAGGAAAAATGTGGGGCTAAAATGGCGAGGGGGTAGAGTTAAGTGTCGTTTTCCAAGTATTTTTGGGGAAAGTAAGGCCCCCTGTCATAGTGCTAGTGAAATCAAATTTGCAAAGCCTTCCCTTGATAATAATAGAACTACCTATGTCGGTGGCCGAGCATTGCGAGTCCCCTGGCCGTTAAAATGATCGGCCGAGTGAAGTATGCCCCACCTCCCACCCTGTCATAGTGCTAGTGAAATCAAATCATAGTTGAAAACTCACAGGAAAAATATGGGGCTAAAATTTGTAATTTAAAATGATCGGCCGAGTGAAGTATGCCCCCCCCCTCCCACCCTGTCATAGTGCTAGTGAAATCAAATCATAGTTGAAAACTCACAGGAAAAATGTGGGGCTAAAATGGCGAGGGGGTAGAGTTAAGTGTCGTTTTCCAAGTATTTTTGGGGAAAGTAAGGCCCCCTGTCATAGTGCTAGTGAAATCAAATTTGCAAAGCCTTCCCTTGATAATAATAGAACTACCTATGTCGGTGGCCGAGCATTGCGAGTCCCCTGGCCGTTAAAATGATCGGCCGAGTGAAGTATGCCCCACCTCCCACCCTGTCATAGTGCTAGTGAAATCAAAAACTCACAGGAAAAATATGGGGCTAAAATTTGTAATTTATTACATATAAATATGTAGGTAGGTAGGACAATTGAATCCCCTGGCCTGTATAATGAAAACAAAGAAAAAATATGGGGCTAAAATGGCGAGGGGGTAGAGTTAGTGTCGTTTTCCAAGTATTTTTGGACGTAGAATCCCCTGGCGGATAAAATGATTCCCTGAATATTTCATCAAAATCGAATCAATAGTGGCTGAAATCCCCACTCCTTTTCTTTAGTTGAAGGAGGGGAAAACGGAAAAAATCCTTGAGGGCGCTCAACGTATCTCAGAATTAAGATCATTTTTTTTATTTTATTTTTATTTTAATTTTTTATTTTTATTTTTCAAATTAAATTAAATTTTTCGATAATCGATTCTACTTTTCTCGATAATCGATTCAATTTAAATCGATTCATTTAATTTACGTCCGTCCGGGAGATATCACGTAGACCTTGCTCGCGCCCCTTAAAGGCTGATGTCCCACCCGCTCAGAGTGAAGAGTGAGGGCGGGGGGATAGAGGGCGTTGAGAGGATGGGAGTGAAGCCGAGCCAGAATTCACCCGACGCGATGGGTCGGTGGCGATGGCCCAGTTTTTTCAAAACTCAACTCGCGCTCAAAATTCACTCGATTTCGAAATGAATTTGGTCGATATCAAGTATTAAAATTCGGATCTCTAGGTAGGCGTAGGACGAAACGCGAAAAAAATCCGTCTATTAACGACGGAATAAATCGAAAAAATTAATTCAGCGAATTCGCGCGCGTCATAAAATTCGCCCAACTCGCTTATCGGACGTAAAATTGGTCGAGGAATCCGAATCCGGTGAAAAAAATAGGGGTTCCCATTTGAAATAAGAAAGTTGATGTCAATTGCGCGGATTTGAGCGCATTTTAGAAAAATCTCGACCCCCCTATTGACTCTTAAACGGTCGCCCGAGACGATAGGAAAAATCGGCGTATTTTTAGGGCTTATAGTTTAGTCAGAGTAGGCGATTGACATACCCACATACAGACACGTTGAGAATTAGTGATTTAGACTAGATGCTCCGGCTCGCTTTGCTCGCCTACGCACCCAGCTGGGGGGCTCCGCCCCCCAGACCCCCCGTGGGCCTCGCTACGCGAGGCCGGTGCCTCGCTTCGCGAGGCCGATCGCTTAAGCAGAATTGTGGGTGAATTGCCGCTTGTGGGAGTATTGCCACCTGTGGGTGTATTGCCGCCTGTGAGGGTATATTGCCGCCTGTGGGTGAATTGCCGCCCCCCAGACCCTCCCTAGTGGGTGTATTGCCGCTTGTGGATGTATCGCCCACTGTGGTTGTATATTGCCGCCTGTGATTTGGGTGAATCATGGTATGAAAATGATTAGCCGAGCGAAGTAAGGCCCCCTTGTCAATGTGCTAGTCTATTAGCTGAGCGAAGTAAGTCAAAGTGCTAGTGAAATCAATTTTCAAAAGTCTACCCTCTACCGCCCGAGCGAGGAACCGCCCCCCCCCCCCCCCCCTCATTGCCATAGTGCTAGTGAAATCAAATCAAATTTGAAAACTCATAGGGAAAAAACCCATGGGGCGATATGGGGCTAAAAAGGCCTAGAAGATGATCAGCTGAGCGAAATAAGACGCCCCTCCTGTCAAAGTGCTAGTGAACTCAATTTTGAAAACTCCACCATCATAATAATAGAATAGAACTACCTATGTGGGTGGCTGAGCAAAGCGAGCTCCCTCTGGGCGATAACATAATCGACAGAAGCGAAGTAAGCCCCCCTCCCTCCCCTGTAAACGTGCTAGTGAAATCAAATTTCCACCATCAATAATAATAGAACTACCTATGTGGGTGGCCGAGCAAAGCGAGTCCCCTGGCCGTTAAAATGATCGGCCTAGTGAAGTATGCCCCCCCCCCTCCCAACCTGTCATAGTGCTAGTGAAATCAAATCAAAGTTGAAAATTCACAGGAAAAATATGGGGCTAAAATGGCGAGGGGTTAGAGTTAAGTGTCGTTGGAAGGGAGGGGGTTGAAGGAGGGGAAAACGGAAAAAATCCTTGAGGGCGCTCAACCTATCTCAGAACGTAGAGCATTTTTGAATTTCTTGAGATTTTCAAGAATATTATATATATTAGTGATATAGATTATTTATAAGGGTCTTGCGTGATCGCTCATACATATAGATCCCTGTCAAAGTGCTAGCGAAATCAAATTTGAAAACTTCACCATCAATAATAATAGAACTACCTATGTGGGTGGCCGAGCAAGTGAGCCCCCTGGCCGTTAAAATGATGGACCAAGCTAAGTAAGACCCTTCTGTCGTAGTGCTAGTGAAATCAAATTTCAAAAGTCTTCCCTCGATAATAATAGAACTACCTACGTCGGTGGCCGAGCGAAGCGAGTCCCCTGGCCGTTAAAATGATCGGCCGAGTGAAGTATCCCCCCCCCCCCCACCCTATCATAGTGCTATTGAAATCAAATCAAAGTTGAAAACTCACAGGAACAATATGGGGCTAAAATGGCGAGGGGGTAGAGTTAAGTGTCGTTTTCCAAGTATTTTTGAGGAAAGGGGAAGTATTTTTGGGGAAATTAAGGCCCCCCTGTCAAGTGCTAGTGAAATCAAATTTGAAAAGCCTTCCCTCGATAATAATAGAACTACCTACGTCAGTGCTCGAGCAAAGCGAGTCCCCTGGCCGTTAAAATGATCGGCCGAGTGAAGTATGCCCCCCCTCCCACCATGTCATAGTGCTGTTGAAATCAAATCAAAGTTGAAAACTCACAGGAAAAATATGGGGCTAAAATGGTGAGGGGGTAGAGTTAAGTGTCGTTTTCCAAGTATTTCTGGGGAAAGGGGAAGTATTTTTGGGGAAATTAAGGCCCCCCTGTCAAGTGCTAGTGAAATCAAATTTGAAAAGCCTTCCCTCGATGATAATAGAACTACCTACGTCGGTGGCCGAGCAAAGCGAGTCCCCTGGCCGTTAAAATGATCGGCCGAGTGAAGTATTCCCCCCCCCCCCCCCATCTCACCCTGTCATAGTGCTAGTGAAATCAAATCAAAGTTGAAAACCTACAGGAAAAATATGGGGCTAAAATGGCGAGGGGGTAGAATTAAGTGTCGTTTTCCAAGTATTTTTGGGGAAAATGCCTCAAATTTGAAATGCCTTCCCTTGATAATAATAGAACTACCTATGTCGGTGGCCGAGCAAAGCGAGTCCCCTGGCCGTTATAATGATGGACCAAGCGAAGTAAGGCCCCCCTGTCATAGTGCTAGTGAAATCAAATTTCAAAAGTCTTCCCTCGATGATAATAGAACTACCTATGTCGGTGGCCGAGCAAAGCGAGTCCCCTGGTGGTTAAAATGATAGGGCGAGTGAAGTATGCCCTCCCCCCTCCCACCCTGTCATAGTTATAGTGAAATCAAATCAAAGTTGAAAACTCACAGGAAAAATATGGGGCTAAAATGGCGAGGGGGTAGAGTTAGTGTCGTTTTCCAAGTATTTTTGGGGAAAGGGGAAGTATTTTTGGGGAAATCAAGGCCCCCCTGTCAAGTGCTAGTGAAATCAAATTTGAAAAGCCTTCCCTTGATAATAATAGAACTACCTATGTCAGTGGCCGAGCAAAGCGAGTCCCCAGGCCGTTAAAATGATCGGCCGAGTGAAGTATGCCCCCCACCCCCCAGGAAAACACAGTAAAAGTATGGGGCTAAAATGGTGAGGGGGTAGAGTTATTGTCGTTTTCCAAGGATTTTTGGACGTAGAATCACCTGGTGGATAAAATGATTAGCTGAGCAAAGTAAGGCCCCCCTGTCAATAATTTGGAAAAAGAATCGATTCTAATAATAATAATAAATACTAATAATAATAATATTTTATAATAATAATAATATTTTATAATAATAATAATATTTTATAATAATAATACTTTCTAAATCGATTTGATTTAAATCGATTCATATTTGAGAATCGGACATCCCTCGGACGACTTTGCAGGGATGGCTGGTAGATATCGACCCCCCAAAATCCCCCCCGGAGAAGAAAAAACCCCCTCAATCTGGCGGAAAAACCCTGATTTGGCAGCACTGCAAGGGGACGACTGGGAGAGATCTCGTAGACCTTGCGAGCTCCCCTGTAAGGCTGATGTCCCACCCGCTCAGAGTGATGAGTGAGGGTGGGGGGGTATCGGCTGGGAGTAAACCGAGCGGGATCCACCCGCCGGTGACGGCCACCCAGTTTTCTGACGTAAATTAAAGGAATCTCCAAAACTGAAATCGCCGTCCTGATCCGCTCATTGTCGGAATGAATTTGGTCGATATCTCCTATTAAAATTCGGATCTCTAGGTAGGCTACGGACGAAACGCGAAAAAAATCCGTCTATTAACGGCGGAATAAGACGCAAAAATTAATTCAGCGAATTCGCGCGCGCCAAAAAATTCGCGCGACCCCCTTATCGGACGTAAAATTGGTCGAGGAATCCGAATCCGGTGAAAAAAATAGGGGTTCCCATTTGAAATAAGAAAGTTGATGTAGATTGCGCGGATTTGAGCGAATTTTTGAGAATTCTCGACCCCCCTAGTGACTCTTAAACGGTCGCCCGAGACGATAGGAAAAATCGGGGTATTTTTACGACTTACCGTTTAGTCAGAGTAGGCGATTGACATACCCACATAGCCACAGACACGGTGAGGATTAGTGATTTAGACTAGATGCTCCGGCTCGCTTTGCTCGCCTACGCACCCAGCTGGGGGGCTCCGCCCCCCAGACCCCCCGTGGGCCTCGCTACGCGAGGCCGGTGCCTCGCTTCGCGAGGCCGATCGCTTAAGCAGAATTGTGGGTGAATTGCCGCTTGTGGGAGTATTGCCGCCTGTGAGTGTATATTGCCGCCTGTGGGTGAATTGCCGCCTGTGGGTGAATTGCCGCCCCCCAGACCCTCCCTAGTGGGTGTATTGCCGCTTGTGGATGTATTGCCCACTGTGGTTGTATATTGCCGCCTGTGATTTGGGTGAATCATGGTATGAAAATGATTAGCCGAGCGAAGTAAGGCCCCCTTGTCAAAGTGCTAGTCTATTAGCTGAGCGAAGTAAGTCAAAGTGCTAGTGAAATCAATTTTCAAAAGTCTACTCTCTACCGCCCGAGCGAGGAACCGCCCCCCCCCCCCCTCCTTGCCATAGTGCTAGTGAAATCAAATCAAATTTGAAAACTCATAGGGAAAAAACCCATGGGGCGATATGGGGCTAAAAAGGCCGAGAAGATGATCAGCTGAGCGAAATAAGACGCCCCTCCTGTCAAAGTGCTAGTGAACTCAATTTTGAAAACTCCACCATCATAATAATAGAATAGAACTACCTATGTGGGTGGCTGAGCAAAGCGAGCTCCCTCTGGCCGATAACATGATCGGCAGAGCGAAGTAAGCCCCCCTCCCTCCCCTGTCAAAGTGCTAGTGAAATCAAATCAAAACTCACAGTAAAAAACCCGGTGGGGCGCTATGGGACTAAAATGCCTAGGGGGTAGAGTTAAGTGTCGTTTTCCAAGTATTTTTGGGGAAGACCTATGGAGCTTTCATGGGGCTATACGAAATTAGACCCCCTGTCAACGTGCTAGTGAAATCAAATTTCCACCATCAATAATAATAGAACTACCTATGTGGGTGGCCGAGCAAAGCGAGTCCCCTGGCCGTTAAAATGATCGACTGAGTGAAGTATGCCCCCCCCCCCCCTCCCAACCTATCATAGTGCTAGTGAAATCAAATCAAAGTTGAAAACTCACAGGAAAAATATGGGGCTAAAATGGCGAGGGGGTAGAGTTAAGTGTCGTTGGAAGGGAGGGGGTTGAAGGAGGGGAAAACGGAAAAAATCCTTGAGGGCGCTCAACCTATCTCAGAACGTAGAGCATTTTTGAATTTCTCGAGATTTTCAAGAATATTATATATATTAGTGATATAGATTATTTATAAGGGTCTTGCGTGATCGCTCGTACATAAGTAAGGACCCCCTGTCAAAGTGCTAGTGAAATCAAATTTGAAAACTCCACCATCAATAATAGGAGAACTACCTATGTCGGTGGCCGAGCAAAGCAAGACCCCTCTGGCTAATAAAATAATCGCCCGAGCGAAGCAAGACCCCCCCTGTCATTTGAAAAGTTTGAAAAAAGCCTCCCCTGGCTGGTAAATTGATCGGCCGAGCGAGAAACACCCCCTGGCAACGTGTCAAATTTGACAACTCACAGGAAAAAAAACCCTGGGGTGCCATCAATAGTTAGTTGCTCGCCTACGCACCCAGCTGAGTAACCCTAGTGGGGTGCATAGCATCGATGGACACGTTCATAACCCTGCATCAAGGTCAACTGCTCCTTCAACATCAACCCCCCTGGCTTCAACATCAAGTCCCCTGGCCGTTAAAATGATCGGCCGAGTGAAGTATGCCCCCCCTCCCACCCTGTCATAGTGCTAGTGAAATCAAATCATAGTTGAAAACTCACAGGAAAAATTTTTATTTTATTTTAATTTTTATTTTATTTTTATTTTAATTTTTTTATTTTTATTTTTTAAATTCAATTAAATTCAATTTTTCGATAATCGATTCAGTTTAAATCGATCCTACTTTTCTCGATAATCGATTCAATTTAAATCGATTCATTTAATTTACATCCATTTCCGTCTGGGAGAGATCTCGTAGACCTCGTGAGCGCCCCTGTAAGGCTGATGTCCCACCCGCTCAGAGTGAAGAGTGAGGGTGGGGGGGTATCGGCTGGGAGTAAACCGAGCGGGATCCACCCGCCGGTGACGGCCACCCAGTTTTCTGACGTAAATTAAAGGAATCTCCAAAACTGAAATCGCCGTCCTGATCCGCTCATTGTCGGAATGAATTTGGTCGATATCTCCTATTAAAATTTGGATCTCAAGGTAGGCTACGGACGAAACGCGAAAAAAATCCTTCTATTAACGACGGAATAAATCGAAAAAATTAATTCAGCGAATTCGCGCGCGTCATAAAATTCGCGCAATTCGCTTATCGGACGTAAAATTGGTCGAGGAATCCGAATCCGGTGAAAAAAATAGGGGTTCCCATTTGAAATAAGAAAGTTGATGTCAATTGCGCGGATTTGAGCGCATTTTAGAAAAATCTCGACCCCCCTATTGACTCTTAAACGGTCGCCCGAGACGATAGGAAAAATCGGCGTATTTTTATCGCTTATAGTTTAGTCAGAGTAGGCGATTGACATACCCACATAGCCACAGACACGGTGAGGATTAGTGATTTAGATAGATAGACTAGATGCTCCGGCTCGCTTTGCTCGCCTACGCACCCAGCTGGGGGGCTCCGCCCCCCAGACCCCCCGTGGGCCTCGCTACGCGAGGCCGGTGCCTCGCTTCGCGAGGCCGATCGCTTACGCAGAATTGTGGGTGAATTGCCGCTTGTGGGAGTATTGCCGCCTGTGAGTGTATATTGCCGCCTGTGGGTGAATTGCCGCCCCCCAGACCCTCCCTAGTGGGTGTATTGCCGCTTGTGGATGTATTGCCCACTGTGGTTGTATATTGCCGCCTGTGATTTGGGTGAATCATGGTATGAAAATGATTAGCCGAGCGAAGTAAGGCCCCCTTGTCAAAGTGCTAGTCTATTAGCTGAGCGAAGTAAGTCAAAGTGCTAGTGAAATCAATTTTCAAAAGTCTACTCTCTACCGCCCGAGCGAGGAACCGCCCCCCCCCCCCCCCCCTCCTTGCCATAGTGCTAGTGAAATCAAATCAAATTTGAAAACTCATAGGGAAAAAACCCATGGGGCGATATGGGGCTAAAAAGGCCGAGAAGATGATCAGCTGAGCGAAATAAGACGCCCCTCCTGTCAAAGTGCTAGTGAACTCAATTTTGAAAACTCCACCATCATAATAATAGAATAGAACTACCTATGTGGGTGGCTGAGCAAAGCGAGCTCCCTCTGGCTGATAACATGATCGGCAGAGCGAAGTAAGCCCCCCTCCCTCCCCTGTCAAAGTGCTAGTGAAATCAAATCAAAACTCACAGTAAAAAACCTGGTGGGGCGCTATGGGACTAAAATGCCGAGGGGGTAGAGTTAAGTGTCAATTTTGAAAACTCCACCATCATAATAATAGAATAGAACTACCTATGTGGGTGGCTGAGCAAAGCGAGCTCCCTCTGGCCGATAACATGATCGGCAGAGCGAAGTAAGCCCCCCTCCCTCCCCTGTCAAAGTGCTAGTGAAATCAAATCAAAACTCACAGTAAAAAACCTGGTGGGGCGCTATGGGACTAAAATGCCTAGGGGGTAGAGTTAAGTGTCGTTTTCCAAGTATTTTTGGGGAAGACCTATGGAGCTTTCATGGGGCTATACGAAATTAGACCCCCTGTCAACGTGCTAGTGAAATCAAATTTCCACCATCAATAATAATAGAACTACCTATGTGGGTGGCCGAGCAAAGCGAGTCCCCTGGCCGTTAAAATGATCGACTGAGTGAAGTATGCCCCCCCCCCCCTCCCAACCTATCATAGTGCTAGTGAAATCAAATCAAAGTTGAAAACTCACAGGAAAAATATGGGGCTAAAATGGCGAGGGGGTAGAGTTAAGTGTCGTTGGAAGGGAGGGGGTTGAAGGAGGGGAAAACGGAAAAAATCCTTGAGGGCGCTCAACCTATCTCAGAACGTAGAGCATTTTTGAATTTCTCGAGATTTTCAAGAATATTATATATATTAGTGATATAGATTATTTATAAGGGTCTTGCGTGATCGCTCGTACATAAGTAAGGACCCCCTGTCAAAGTGCTAGTGAAATCAAATTTGAAAACACCACCATCAATAATAGGAGAACTACCTATGTCGGTGGCCGAGCAAAGCAAGACCCCTCTGGCTAATAAAATAATCGCCCGAGCGAAGTATGCCCCCTCTCCCACCCTGTCATAGTGCTAGTGAAATCAAATCATAGTTGAAAACTCACAGGAAAAATATGGGGCTAAAATGGCGAGGGGGTAGAGTTAAGTGTCGTTTTCCAAGTATTTTTGGGGAAAGTAAGGCCCCCTGTCATAGTGCTAGTGAAATCAAATTTGCAAAGCCTTCCCTTGATAATAATAGAACTACCTATGTCGGTGGCCGAGCATTGCGAGTCCCCTGGCCGTTAAAATGATCGGCCGAGTGAAGTATGCCCCACCTCCCACCCTGTCATAGTGCTAGTGAAATCAAATCATAGTTGAAAACTCACAGGAAAAATATGGGGCTAAAATATGTAATTTATTACATATAAATATGTAGGTAGGTAGGACAATTGAATCCCCTGGCCGGTATAATGAAAACAAAGAAAAAATATGGGGCTAAAATGGCGAGGGGGTAGAGTTAGTGTCGTTTTCCAAGTATTTTTGGACGTAGAATCCCCTGGCGGATAAAATGATTCCCTGAAAATTTCATCAAAATCGAATCAATAGTGGCTTAAATCCCCACTCCTTTTCTTTAGTTGAAGGAGGGGAAAACGGAAAAAATCCTTGAGGGCGCTCAACGTATCTCAGAATTAAGATCATTTTTTTTATTTTATTTTTATTTTATTTTATTTTTTTTTTTCAAATTAAATTAAATTTTTCGATAATCGATTCAGTTTAAATCGATTCTACTTTTCTCGATAATCGATTCAATTTAAATCGATTCATTTAATTTACGTCCGTCCGGGAGAGATCACGTAGACCTTGCTCGCGCCCCTTAAAGGCTGATGTCCCACCCGCTCAGAGTGAAGAGTGAAGGCGGGGGGATAGAGGGTGTTGAGAGGATGGGAGTGAAGCCGAGCCAGAATTCACCCGACGCGATGGGTCGGTGGCGACGGCCCAGTTTTTTCAAAACTCAACTCGCGCTCAAAATTCACTCGATTTCGAAATGAATTTGGTCGATATCTCCTATTAAAATTCGGATCTCTAGGTAGGCTACGGACGAAACGCGGAAAAAATCCGTCTATTAACGACGGAATAAATCGAAAAAATTAATTCAGCGAATTCGCGCGCGTCATAAAATTCGCGCAACTCGCTTATCGGACGTAAAATTAGTCGAGGAATCCGAATCCGAAGAAAAAAATAGGGGTTCCCATTTGAAATAAGAAAGTTGATGTCAATTGCGCGGATTTGCGCGCATTTTTGGGGGTGCTCAACCCCCCTACAAAGACTTAAACGGTCGCCCGAGACGATAGGAAAAATCGGGGTATTTTTAGGACTTACCGTTTAGTCAGAGTAGGCGATTGACATACAGACAGACCCACAGACACACAGACTGAGAATTAGTGGTATACATAACCTATTTTAAGGTAAACCCCTGCTTTGCAGACCCCTACACAGAGCGCTTATTCGGACAGGGGGCACAAATTCGCGTGATCCCTGAAAATTGCATCAAATTCGAATCAATAGTGGCTGAAATCCCCACTCCTTCTTTTCTTTAGTTGAAGGAGGGGAAAACGCCAAAAATCCTTGAGGGCGCTCAACCTATCTCAGAATGTAGATCATTTTTGAATTTCTCGAGATTTTCAAGAATTTATATCAATTTTTTAATTTTTTTTTTAAATTCAATTTGGAAAAAGAATCGATTCTAATAATAATAAATGAATAATAATAAAATCGATACTTCTCTAAATAATCGATTTGATTTAAATCGATTCATTTAATTTACATCCATTTCCGTCGGGGAGAGATCGCGTAGACCTTTCGAGCGCCCCTTAAAGGCTGATGTCCCACCCGCTCAGAGTGAAGAGTGTAGACGGGGGAGTAGAGGCAGTTGGTAAGCGGAACCAAATCCACCCGGAGGCCGTCTCCGCCCCGCGATTTAACGAAAACTGCAAAACTGAAATCGCCGTCCTCATTCGCTCAGCGTCGCAATGAATTTTTTCGGTATCTCCTATTAAAATTCGGATATCTAGGTAGGCTACGGAAGAAACGCGAAAAAAATCCGTCTATTAACGGCCGAATAAGACGCAAAAATTAATTGAGCGAATTCGCGCGCGCCAAAAAATTCGCGCAATTCGCTTATCGGACGTAAAATTGGTCGAGGAATCCGAATCCGGTGAAAAAAATAGGGGTTCCCATTTGAAATAAGAAAGTTGATGTCAATTGCGCGGATTTGAGCGCATTTTAGAAAAATCTCGACCCCCCTAGATACACTTAAACGGTCCACACAGACGATAGGAAAAATCGGCGTATTTTTATCGCTTACCGTTTAGTCAGAGTAGGCGATTGACATACCCACAGACACACACACAGAGACGGTGAGAATTAGTGATTTAGACTAGATGCTCCGGCTCGCTTTGCTCGCCTACGCACCCAGCTGGGGGGCTCCGCCCCCCAGACCCCCCGTGGGCCTCGCTTCGCGAGGCCGGCGCCTCGCTCCGCGAGGCCGATCGCTTAAGCAGACATGTGGGTGAATTGCCGCTTGTGGGTGTATTGCCACCTGTGGGTGTATTGCCGCCTGTGGGTGAATTGCCGCCCCCCGGACCCCCCCTAGTGGGTGTATTGCCGCTTGTGGATGTATTGCCCACTGTGGTTGTATATTGCCGCCTGTGATTTGGGTGAATCATGGTACGAAAATGATTAGCCGAGCGAAGTAAGGCCCCCTTGTCAAAGTGCTAGTCTATTAGCTGAGCGAAGTAAGTCAAAGTGCTAGTGAAATCAAATCAAAACTCACAGTAAAAAACCCGGTGGGGCGCTATGGGACTAAAATGCCGAGGGGGTAGAGTTAAGTGTCGTTTTCCAAGTATTTTTGGGGACGACCTATGGAGCTTTCATGGGGCTATACGAAATTAGACCCCCTGTCAACGTGCTAGTGAAATCAAATTTCCACCATCAATAATAATAGAACTACCTATGTGGGTGGCCGAGCAAAGCGAGTCCCCTGGCCGTTAAAATGATCGGCTGAGTGAAGTATGCCCCCCCCCCCCCCCTCACAACCTGTCATAGTGCTAGTGAAATCAAATCAAAGTTGAAAACTCACAGGAAAAATATGGGGCTAAAATGGCGAGGGGGTAGAGTTAAGTGTCGTTTTCCAAGTATTTTTGGGGAAAGGGGAAGTATTTTTGGGGAAATTAAGGCCCCCCTGTCAAGTGCTAGTGAAATCAAATTTGAAAAGCCTTCCCTTGATAATAATAGAACTACATATGTCGGTGGCCGAGCAAAGCGAGTCCCCTGGCCGTTAAAATGATCGGCCGAGTAAAGTATGCCCCCCCTCCCACCATGTCATAGTGCTAGTGAAATCAAATCAAAGTTGAAAATTCACAGGAAAAATATGGGGCTAAAAAGGCGAGGGGGTAGAGTTAAGTGTCGTTGGAAGGGAGGGGGTTGAAGGAGGGGAAAACGGAAAAAATCCTTGAGGGCGCTCAACCTATCTCAGAACGAAGAGCATTTTAGAATTTCTCGAGATTTTCAAGAATATTATATATATTAGTGATATAGATTATTTATAAGTGTCTTGCGTGATCGCTCGTACATATAGATCCTTGTTTGGCGGGGGGGGGGGGGGGGGGTTGAGGAGGAAGGACCCCCTGTCAAAGTGCTAGTGAAATCAAATTTGAAAACTCCACCATCAATAATAGGAGAACTACCTATGTCGGTGGTCGAGCAAAGCAAGACCCCTCTGGCTAATAAAATAATCGCCCGAGCGAAGCAAGACCCCCCCTGTCATTTGAAAAGTTTGAAAAAAGAATTGATCGGCCGAGCGAGACACCCCCCTCCCCTGGCAACGTGTCAAATTTGACAACTCACAGGAAAAAAACCCTGGGGTGCCATCAATAGTTAGTTGCTCGCCTACGCACCCAGCTGAGTAACCCTAGTGGGGTGCATAGCATCGATGGACACGTTCATAACCCTGCATCAAGGTCAACTGCTCCTTCAACATCAACCCCCCTGGCTGATAAAATGATCGGCCGAGTGAAGTATGCCCCCCTCCCACCCTGTCATAGTGCTAGTGAAATCAAATCATAGTTGAAAACTCACAGGAAAAATGTGGGGCTAAAATGGCGAGGGGGTAGAGTTAAGTGTCGTTTTCCAAGTATTTTTGGGGAAAGTAAGGCCCCCTGTCATAGTGCTAGTGAAATCAAATTTGCAAAGCCTTCCCTTGATAATAATAGAACTACCTATGTCGGTGGCCGAGCATTGCGAGTCCCCTGGCCGTTAAAATGATCGGCCGAGTGAAGTATGCCCCCCCCCCTCCCACCCTCTCATAGTGCTAGTGAAATCAAATCATAGCTGAAAACTCACAGGAAAAATATGGGGCTAAAATGGCGAGGGGGTAAAGTTAAGTGTCGTTTTCCAAGTATTTTCCACCCTTTGTAAAGTCCACCCTCAATAATAATTATTGAGGGTAGGTAGGACATTTGAATCCCCTGGCCGGTATAATGAAAACAAAGAAAAAATATGGGGCTAAAATGTCGAGGGGGTAGAGTTAGTGTCGTTTTCCAAGTATTTTTGGACGTAGAATCCCCTGGCGGATAAAATGATTCCCTGAAAATTTCATCAAAATCGAATCAATAGTGGCTGAAATCCTCACTCCTTTTCTTTAGTTGAAGGAGGGGAAAACGGAAAAAACAGGAAAAAAAAACCCTGGGGTGCCATCAATAGTTAGTTGCTCGCCTACGCACCCAGCTGAGTAACCCTAGTGGGGTGCATAGCATCGATGGACACGTTCATAACCCTGCATCAAGGTCAACTGCTCCTTCAACATCAACCCCCCTGGCTGATAAAATGATCGGCCGAGTGAAGTATGCCCCCCTCCCACCCTGTCATAGTGCTAGTGAAATCAAATCATAGTTGAAAACTCACAGGAAAAATGTGGGGCTAAAATGGCGAGGGGGTAGAGTTAAGTGTCGTTTTCCAAGTATTTTTGGGGAAAGTAAGGCCCCCTGTCATAGTGCTAGTGAAATCAAATTTGCAAAGCCTTCCCTTGATAATAATAGAACTACCTATGTCGGTGGCCGAGCATTGCGAGTCCCCTGGCCGTTAAAATGATCGGCCGAGTGAAGTATGCCCCCCCCCTCCCACCCTCTCATAGTGCTAGTGAAATCAAATCATAGCTGAAAACTCACAGGAAAAATATGGGGCTAAAATGGCGAGGGGGTAAAGTTAAGTGTCGTTTTCCAAGTATTTTCCACCCTTTGTAAAGTCCACCCTCAATAATAATTATTGAGGGTAGGTAGGACATTTGAATCCCCTGGCCGGTATAATGAAAACAAAGAAAAAATATGGGGCTAAAATGTCGAGGGGGTAGAGTTAGTGTCGTTTTCCAAGTATTTTTGGACGTAGAATCCCCTGGCGGATAAAATGATTCCCTGAAAATTTCATCAAAATCGAATCAATAGTGGCTGAAATCCTCACTCCTTTTCTTTAGTTGAAGGAGGGGAAAACGGAAAAAATCCTTGAGGGCGCTCAACGTATCTCAGAATTTAGATCATTTTTGAATTTTTATTTTATTTTAATTTTTATTTTATTTTAATTTTAATTTTTTAAATTCAATTAAATTCATTTTATGAGATAATCGATTCAGTTTAAATCGATTCTACTCTTCTCGATAATCGATTCAATTTAAATCGATTCATTTAATTTACGTCCGTCCGGGAGATATCACGTAGACCTTGCTCGCGCCCCTTAAAGGCTGATGTCCCACCCGCTCAGAGTGAAGAGTGAGGGCGGGGGGATAGAGGGTGTTGAGAGGATGGGAGTGAAGCCGAGCCAGAATTCACCCGACGGGACGGGTCGGTGGCGACGGCCCAGTTTTTTCAAAACTCAACTCGCGCTCAAAATTCACTCGATTTCGAAATGAATTTGGTCGATATCAAGTATTAAAATTCGGATCTCTAGGTAGGCTACGGACGAAACGCGGAAAAAATCCGTCTATTAACGAAGGAATAAATCGAAAAAATTAATTCAGCGAATTCGCGCGCGTCATAAAATTCGCGCAACTCGCTTATCGGACGTACAATTAGTCGAGGAATCCGAATCCGGTGAAAAAAATAGGGGTTCCCATTTGAAATAAGAAAGTTGATGTCAATTGCGCGGATTTGAGCGCATTTTAGAAAAATCTCGACCCCCCTAGTGAGTCTTAAACGGTCGCCCGAGACGATAGGAAAAATCGGCGTATTTTTACGACTTACCGTTTAGTCAGAGTAGGCGATTGACATACCCAGCCAGCCAGAGAGACGGTGAGGATTAGTGATATAGAGATAGACTAGATGCTCCGGCTCGCTTTGCTCGCCTACGCACCCAGCTGGGGGGCTCCGCCCCCCAGACCCCCCGTGGGCCTCGCTACGCGAGGCCGGTGCCTCGCTTCGCGAGGCCGATCGCTTAAGCAGAATTGTGGGTGAATTGCCGCTTGTGGGAGTATTGCCACCTGTGGGTGTATTGCCGCCTGTGAGGGTATATTGCCGCCTGTGGGTGAATTGCCGCCCCCCAGACCCTCCCTAGTGGGTGTATTGCCGCTTGTGGATGTATTGCCCACTGTGGTTGTATATTGCCGCCTGTGATTTGGGTGAATCATGGTATGAAAATGATTAGCCGAGTGAAGTAAGGCCCCCTTGTCAAAGTGCTAGTCTATTAGCTGAGCGAAGTAAGTCAAAGTGCTAGTGAAATCAATTTTCAAAAGTCTACTCTCTACCGCCCGAGCGAGGAACCGCCCCCCCCCCCCCCTCCTTGCCATAGTGCTAGTGAAATCAAATCAAATTTGAAAACTCATAGGGAAAAAACCCATGGGGCGATATGGGGCTAAAAAGGCCGAGAAGATGATCAGCTGAGCGAAATAAGACGCCCCTCCTGTCAAAGTGCTAGTGAACTCAATTTTGAAAACTCCACCATCATAATAATAGAATAGAACTACCTATGTGGGTGGCTGAGCAAAGCGAGCTCCCTCTGGCCGATAACATGATCGGCAGAGCGAAGTAAGCCCCCCTCCCTCCCCTGTCAAAGTGCTAGTGAAATCAAATCAAAACTCACAGTAAAAAACCCGGTGGGGCGCTATGGGACTAAAATGCCGAGGGGGTAGAGTTAAGTGTCGTTTTCCAAGTATTTTTGGGGACGACCTATGGAGCTTTCATGGGGCTATACGAAATTAGACCCCCTGTCAACGTGCTAGTGAAATCAAATTTCCACCATCAATAATAATAGAACTACCTATGTGGGTGGCCGAGCAAAGCGAGTCCCCTGGCCGTTAAAATGATCGGCTGAGTGAAGTATGCCCCCCCCCCTCCCAACCTATCATAGTGCTAGTGAAATCAAATCAAAGTTGAAAACTCACAGGAAAAATATGGGGCTAAAATGGCGAGGGGGTAGAGTTAAGTGTCGTTGGAAGGGAGGGGGTTGAAGGAGGGGAAAACGGAAAAAATCCTTGAGGGCGCTCAACCTATCTCAGAACGTAGAGCATTTTTGAATTTCTAGAGATTTTCAAGAATATTATATATATTAGTGATATAGATTATTTATAAGGGTCTTGCGTGATCGCTCACACATAAGTAAGGACCCCCTGTCAAAGTGCTAGTGAAATCAAATTTGAAAACTCCACCATCAATAATAGGAGAACTACCTATGTCGGTGGCCGAGCAAAGCAAGACCCCTCTGGCTAATAAAATAATCGCCCGAGCGAAGCAAGACCCCCCCTGTCATTTGAAAAGTTTGAAAAAAGCCTCCCCTGGCTGGTAAATTGATCGGCCGAGCGAGAAACACCCCCTGGCAACGTGTCAAATTTGACAACTCACAGGAAAAAAAAACCCTGGGGTGCCATCAATAGTTAGTTGCTCGCCTACGCACCCAGCTGAGTAACCCTAGTGGGGTGCATAGCATCGATGGACACGTTCATAACCCTGCATCTAGGTCAACTGCTCCTTCAACATCAACCCCCCTGGCTGATAAAATGATCGGCCGAGTGAAGTATGCCCCCCCTCCCACCCTGTCATAGTGCTAGTGAAATCAAATCATAGTTGAAAACTCACAGGAAAAATATGGGGCTAAAATGGCGAGGGGGTAGAGTTAAGTGTCGTTTTCCAAGTATTTTTGGGGAAAGTAAGGCCCCCTGTCATAGTGCTAGTGAAATCAAATTTGCAAAGCCTTCCCTTGATAATAATAGAACTACCTATGTCGGTGGCCGAGCATTGCGAGTCCCCTGGCCGTTAAAATGATCGGCCGAGTGAAGTATGCCCCACCTCCCACCCTGTCATAGTGCTAGTGAAATCAAATCATAGTTGAAAACTCACAGGAAAAATATGGGGCTAAAATATGTAATTTATTACATATAAATATGTAGGTAGGTAGGACAATTGAATCCCCTGGCCGGTATAATGAAAACAAAGAAAAAATATGGGGCTAAAATGGCGAGGGGGTAGAGTTAGTGTCGTTTTCCAAGTATTTTTGGACGTAGAATCCCCTGGCGGATAAAATGATTCCCTGAAAATTTCATCAAAATCGAATCAATAGTGGCTTAAATCCCCACTCCTTTTCTTTAGTTGAAGGAGGGGAAAACGGAAAAAATCCTTGAGAGCGCTCAACGTATCTCAGAATTAAGATCATTTTTTTTATTTTATTTTTATTTTAATTTTTTATTTTTATTTTTCAAATTAAATTAAATTTTTCGATAATCGATTCAATTTAAATCGATTCATTTAATTTACGTCCGTCCGGGAGATATCACGTAGACCTTGCTCGCGCCCCTTAAAGGCTGATGTCCCACCCGCTCAGAGTGAAGAGTGAGGGCGGGGGGATAGAGGGTGTTGAGAGGATGGGAGTGAAGCCGAGCCAGAATTCACCCGACGCGATGGGTCGGTGGCGATGGCCCAGTTTTTTCAAAACTCAACTCGCGCTCAAAATTCACTCGATTTCGAAATGAATTTGGTCGATATCAAGTATTAAAATTCGGATCTCTAGGTAGGCTACGGACGAAACGCGGAAAAAATCCGGCTATTAACGACGGAATAAATCGAAAAAATTAATTCAGCGAATTCGCGCGCGTCATAAAATTCGCGCAACTCGCTTATCGGACGTAAAATTAGTCGAGGAATCCGAATCCGAAGAAAAAAATAGGGGTTCCCATTTGAAATAAGAAAGTTGATGTCAATTGCGCGGATTTGAGCGCATTTTAGAAAAATCTCGACCCCCCTAGATACTCTTAAACGGTCCACACAGACGATAGGAAAAATCGGCGTATTTTTAGGGCTTACCGTTTAGTCAGAGTAGGCGATTGACATACCCAGCCAGCCAGCCAGCCAGCCAGCCAGCCAGCCAGAGACAGAGACGGTGAGGATTAGTGATATAGATTTCAAGCGACCCAACTGACCCTATTTTAAAACGGAACAGTAAACAAAAATTATTACTTAAAAAAAAAAAAAAAAGTTTAATTCAATCCGAATAGTGGAACAAATTGAGGATAGAAAGAACTTCTGCAGAAGTTTGCTTTCATGAAAGCAAAGCGAAAACGGCTCCTTCTACGTGATTTTGAGCTCTCGGAGTAAAATGAGAACGTGATAGTTCGTGATAGTCGGGTGAGTGGATTCTTCGCGAACGACCGACTTTCCACCACTTCTCGGATCTACGGATACCGAAATCCAGTTTTCCTCGGCCAAAAGCCGGAGAGGGAATAAAAGTTAAGGGCTCCCCCCTTGACACTCGACGGCTTCCGAGCTACAAGCTGCCTTAGCGAATTAGAGGTAATAGGAAGCTATTCTGACCTCCGAGGGCCTTCAATACCACTTCTGCTAAAAAGGAGTTTTTTTTTCAAGGGGAAGAAGGTCAGAGCGAATCTTGTCTCAATCTCTATAAGGGCACTACGTGCTTGGAAGCTCTGCTGTTTTGTGATGGGCCACTTTCCCGATAGTAATCAGTCAAAACCTTTTTGCCCCTGAAGAACATATCAGAAACAGGACCGACGGGTATTTTCCTCTTGTAAAAACCTGTATGCCTAATTGATTTCAACTCCTCCCAGAATTCTTCTTAAAATAATTTTAAAAAAAATGAAAGGCTGCAAATATAGGATTACAGAATGAGTAGAAGCGATTTTTAATAATCGATCATCGTTGCAGAGTGGTCGAACAGGTTTGGAGACGATCATACATCGTTCCACGTCCACAATTACTGCGACAACAAAACCTGCCATATCCCCTTTATACTTCCTATTTCAGGAGAAATTCACTTGCGTGAAAAATCTTTCTCTATTAACCAATAAGAACAAAAGTATTGGCGTTATCGTTTTAAACGGTTTTTGTATCGTGAAGAACTTCTCTTTTTTTATGATTTTGAAAATCACTTCCATCTCAAATGATGCACCTCAACAATACAATTGCGTTCACTCAACTCTTGCTGTACAGCCAATTTAAAGGGATGAAATGATATAATTTCATAATAATTTCATAATGGGTATGGAGAATTTGCCAAACAGACATCTCCAGAGCAGCTTCATGATTTGAGAGCTAAATGAGAGGAGAGTGCAGAAACGACAGCCTCACTCTTTCAACATTTTCTGGCTATTTCCCGAAATTTTTCAAACCACCACAGAACGGAATGGGAATTCGAAGCGCACGCGGAGCGAGAAACTCTTCAAAGAGAAAATAAGGTTTCCACTCTCCTTCATTCAAAGCATTATGGCAATTAACGGTAAGGGTAACATTTTGGGACCTACCCCTCCATGAGCCCTCCTCTCCCGCCCTACTACCACCCCAACACTAACAAATCCAAATGAGTGATCGATTTCTGTACAGACATCACCGTCAGTTGATTGAAAAGCCTCACTGAAACCATCCAATCCAGACTTAAGGGCTTTTAACTTCAATAAGATTCAATAGAAAAGGTGAATACCAATATCTTCCAATGATACTCAATGGAGCAATTCATTTGATGGAGTTCCATTTCCAGAAGTTCAGTACCATATTAACTGCAAACATTTCAAATGCATCACCCGCTATTTGCAGGCCGTCGAGAACAAATTATGTACCTTTCAGAGAGAGGATATCACTTATCGGCTCCGGTGATCGGTTGAAAAAGCTTTGGGAGAAGGCATTACGGCCTGAAATTAAGCCCGAATCTGTTCCCGTGCGGTTCACCCCATGCGATGGTAATCCTCCAATATACTGGCATCAACTCCATTAGGCAGTGGGAACTGAGTCCTCTCCCCATGGAGAATATGTTCTCCCTCATGAATATGGTTATACCTCATTAGGGTATTTTCGGTTTGATCCGCTTTACTGTTTTTCCCTCCCACGGTTTCCTCTTGAAAATCCTTGACGATGCCACTCGACCCGGAAAGGTGTGCACTTGAGTGAGCCGGCGGAAGATTGTGAAATGCGATGCTGCGCAGAACGAGATTCACCTTTTAGATACCCCGGCAATAAAGAGCACACTGGATCGTTGGATTCGGATGACCTTCAAAATCGCAAGGGGGCCTCAATTATGGTGAAACAAGACGTTGTAGATGAGCTGAATCTTTCTGCAAGGGACTAGCAGGTTCCGTATACAGAGCGGGTGCTTTACATGACATATTTTTTATGTGGCGTTTGGCGGAGTTCCGAAGGCGCATACTCCATGATCACGCCGCTGTAGGAAAGGCCAGGTGACAAAGCGAAATTATAATGGCTGCGTGAGCTGGTCCCGAATGCAGCTCAAGCTGATTTTTCCACAGATATGAAGGTTAGGAATGGGTACGAAGAACTGTAACAGTAGAGACAGTTTTGCAGCACAGAAGGTGACTTTTGAAGGAAAAAAGGGATATTATTCCCAGTGAATTCGGATTGTAATCGTCAAATCCTTCTGAAATAAATCAAAACAATTAGAGATAGAGCAATCATTGCTATAAGATATACTCGAAGGGTTTCTTGAACACTATGCTGGAAATAACAGAGAAGAAAAAGAAAAGAAGAAAATTTCTAACAACAATGGGGGGTTCGCATTGATTTTTTTTTTTCTGAAAGTACTCCCTGAGAATGTAGGGAAAACAATAGTCAGCCGCCTGAAATCTTTTCCAGAAAATTTAATTAATTTAACAAAAATTACGGCGTTTGAAAAACACGGCCATGGAGGGAGCGTGACGTCACTACCTCTTCAACCAACTACGTGAGGGGATTGTTCCGCCCAGGGTTGCCACTCCACTACTCATCACAGAATAAAATTCAATTGAGTCGTGAATCCTTCTGATAAGGCTTCAAATTTCAAGAATGGTGTACCTATTATAATTAAAAGTTAATTATGTTTTTCGTTGTATCAAGTTATAATTGCTATAAATTTATCATAAAAGCTGACGACACTAGCGCTCCGGGTGAGAGATTCACTGGAACTGTGACGTCACTACCTCAAGAGTGACTGGTGGGAAACCCTGGCCGATTCAAACTGTGCGTTTCGTTTTGGTTTATTATTCTTGGAATAATACACCTATGTTTTCGCGACGGGGGTCGACGACTCCGATCGGCCTCAAAATTTGACATTATCCGTTTCAAGAGGTCTACATTCAAAATCCGAAATGTCCGTCCGCCGTCCGCCGTCCGCCGTCCGCCGTACGCCGTCCAGGCCGTTTTGGGCAGTAGGAGTTTTTTTAAAAATCTGAAATTTTGGCAAAATACTTGGTTTACCATCTAGTTGTGCCCGCAAGGTTTTCAGTCCGATCGCCCAAACCCGTGGGGCGCTATAATGGGGCTACGGGTGGGGTTTTTTGAAGGCTTTGGGGTATGGGGTCGAGTTAGGTGTCGTTTTCGAAGTATTTTTGGACGTAGAATCCATTTTTGGGGGTCCCGAGACGATCCGATTTCACCTTCGCGATTTATAGGGCTTTCATGGGGCTAAAAATGGGATTTTTGAAGAATCCCTGAGGTTAAATGTTATAACGTAAGGTAGATGCGGCGAAATAGTGGGAATCCATCCTATAAAAAGACGATTTCAGACGAAGTAGTCTATTTCCACGATAAATAAAATAACAACTTGTAGACGCGTTTCGGTTTACTAAACCATCATCAGTACAATACAGAATGAGGAAGTTGTGAGAAGTTCCTTATATACAAAAGTGGAAAATAATAATCCAGCCATTGGGATAGCTCATGTTTGCCAAAAAGGTCCAAAACTAGATGCTTTAGAATCTTTGGAAATTCAGAAAGTTTACAATTTAGGAATATCAGTAAATGACCTGGATGTAATTAGGCGTTCCCCTCTAATCGATATTTTCCTGTGAGTTCTCCTTTCACCTATTCGCCTTTCACATTCTCTTTTCTTGCCACCTTTCTAATGCCACGCCCATAAGAAGGCACATTCACTTTTGTATATAAGGAACTTCTCACAACTTCCTCATTCTGTATTGTACTGATGATGGTTTAGTAAACCGAAACGCGTCTACAAGTTGTTATTTTATTTATCGTGGAAATAGACTACTTCGTCTGAAATCGTCTTTTTATAGGTTAAATGTTTTTCGAGTAAAAAATACATAATTTTTGAAAAAAAATCCCCCCAAAAAAATTTTTTTTTGAAATATAAAAATCAAAAAAAAAATTTTTTAATTTTTTTCATTGACAGAATTAAATTTCTGTACAAGTAACCTATATCAAAGAATAATAAACCCTTGTGTAAAATTTGCAGCGTTTTTTCGTTATATCTCCTACAATGATTTTTTTTTTCGTTGGTATTGGAGTCTGTGCACGTTACTTTTTAGCCATATTATTGAATGGTAGGGAAGATTTCCAAATCTAAAATCAATGCGAACTCCCCATTCCCAATTATTCAATAGTCTGAGAGGGAATTGTTACTGGCAACAACAAGACTTAGTGCCCTCCTTACAAGCACGTTGCCCAACCTCTTCTCGTCCCTTCTTTTGCTCGAAAAGTGTTGTTTTGATGAAGTCGTAATAATTTTCTAGACGTTGAATTTTTTCGAGTGCTCGATTTTCGAGAGATGAATACTGTAACCTGTCTCAAGAACACTGCCTTCGGCACTCTAGACAATTTTGAAATGAAACGCATGAGCTGTAAGTATATAGGGTCGTGGGAAGTGAGTTAGAGATCATGACCGTTGACGTGTTATTTTGGTTTATTATTCTAGGAATAATACACGTATGTTTTCGCGACAGAGAGCGACGACTCGGATCGGCCTCACAATTTGACATTATCCGTTTCAAGAGGTCTACATTCCAAAACCAAAATGTCCGTCCGCCGTCCGAGCCGTTTTGGGCACTAGGATTTTTTTTTTTTTTTCAATCTGAAATTTTGACAAAATACTCGGTTTACCATCTAGTTTTGCCCGCAAGGTTTTCAGCCCGATCGCCCAAACCCGTGGGGTGCTATGGGGCTACGGGAGGTTTTTTTTTTAAGGCTTTTGGCTGTGGGATCGAGTCAGGTGTCGTGACTGTAAATGTAAGTGCAGACGGGCAATTAAACGCTATTTATTTTAATACCTACATAATATTATAAACAATCCAAAAAACTTTTATGACTTCAATTATTATAGATGCGAGAATGGGTAAAAACGATTATTTACTAGCCAACAAAATATATAAAGAAATAGAAGTTGTATTTCTTGAACTATTTTTTCTTATTATAAATTTTTCAGTAAATATTACTGGAAAATGTCCGATATATGGATGTATCGATATGTAGCTACTATAATATAATATATTATAGTTAGTAGTATAGTATTATTATTATCGCCTTCTTCTTCTTCTTCTTATTATTCTTTGAGTGCCATACCTGTAATCAGGCGTTGGCGACCTCAACTTCTATTGAGCGTGTTGACCAGTTATTACATAAGTAGTAGGGCCCTACTGTATAACGCCGGCGGAGAGGTTTTCCTCGGCAGAATACATTCGGTGGTTTGCCATTGCCTACCGAAAGGTGATTATCCGTATAAGGAAGATGTCTAGCGGCTGCTGGGATCGTACCAGCAACCTTTGACTCAGCAGTCCTTTGTCTCAAACCACTTGGGCACTGATAACCACAGTATTGTATTAATATAGAATTATCGATAATATCGATGTAACGAACTAAAAACCGAATAACTACGCCGATTTATTTGTGAAGTGGCTGTATGTCGAATATCGATACTTTTCACGATGTAGACATCCCTTCTGAGCTCAGTTTCCCTCCAATCCTACAAAAATTCCCTTACAGAATCTGTAAGGGAATTAAGTCTTACTGACGAGGAGAAACTAGATTGGGAGAACAACATCGGAGGGTCGTCTCGACTTGTCGTCACAGCCGTGCAGAGAATGGCTACCCCCGATTTCCCGCACGAAGTTCAGTGTTCCTGCCAAGCGACTTTACCGCTTTTACTGTGGCGGGAATCGCAATATGATTTCGAGGAGAAAAAACTTGCCCGAGCAACACGAAAACAGCAATCGATATCCACCATTGCAGCCTGTTTTCAGTAGTGCTACAAATTGAACAAGTCGGGTATCAACAGGCCTCGTTCGCCGCATCGTCAACATCGCCAAATATTTTCACAACGTTGTCCTCCGCCCAACACATGTCGCGAAAGCCTGTGGGAGCCTCGCATCGAACATCTGTCCACATCCGTGAACACCCCCTTCCGCCGCTAACTATAGCGTACCCAACCTGAAACACCCTCCCAGACGATGGGACCTCATCTATCTTGCGGACTGCGGTCGTCGAGGACCCCGCGACATGGTAGACTAAACACCCGTCCTGACAAGAGCAGGATTGAGTATATCCACAATGTGACCGGTGACTGTGTTGGTTTCGCCTTGTATAACGCAGGCTTGCAATTCGAAGGGAAACCACGCCTTCCCAAGAACTACTAGTCATCAAATATGCTCTATAAACACTCGATCAAGAATCGTCACAACATGAGATCATTAAATAATCTCGTTTAGTCGTCGATATTTTCATGGAAAACATTTAAGGCAGACGACTAAGCATGCGTGACTATCGATATTTTAATATACAACAATCAACGTTCATCAGGCCTAAATGCATGATAAACGTCGATAGCAAATAAATAGCGACGTACAAAAATAGATTTTCATAAATAACGGCACCTGGAACACCCGGTGAGTGGATACCCCAGGCACCTAGGCAGTTGTCTTCTCGGGCGTTACAACTTTGGGCCAAATAAAAGTGATAGGTCGTTGGATGCCCAATGAATGGGCGAAGGTTCTGCTACGATATTGTGCCAAAGTGCAATGTTAAATCGCCGAGGATGAGCGCGTTTGATTATGATATTGGGCGAGTTATTTGTGTGTTATTGAGCGATGGTTTGAGTCAGTTGAGTGCGCGATCCCAATCAATTATGAATGTATCCATCGAGAAGAGATTTTTCAGCCGTCTCGGGAAGGTCATAGTTGTGAGATTATCACCAGAGAGGGTATGGCAGTGGGTTCCTGAATGCCCTCCTACCAGGCACTGTTGCGCCAGTATCTCTCCCCAGTCCACTGATCCCAGAGCGAGATACCTTTTGCACTCCAGGGCTTCACACTCGACAAGTCATGGCGGTGGTTAACAATTTTTAATTTACGGAATGCTGCGTGATGGCTGACTCAGTGCTGCCAAATCAGCGGCACAAAAACCACCTGAGCCGCGGGGAAAAAACCTAGAATCCCAAAACTTAAGTTTTAGGTCGAAATAGAGCCGCTGATGGATCATCAGTTGCTAGTTTTAGGTGTGTTTGTAAGGATCATTTAATAAGACAGACCAATGAAATACTACTAATGAAAATAGACGTAATAAAATTTATTACGTCATTCTATTTAATGAAGACATTTATTACGTCTTTATTTAAAAAGACGAATGGGCTTCTTGAAAAGGTCTGAATTCAGCATTTCTGACAACATATTCGGATTCAGCACCCTTTAAAAACCATATACCCCAATTTTTAATTCGAAAATCCGTATAGGTACGTGCTGAGCTGTTTTCGAAATGTTAGAGATTTTGAAATGAACGCCGGGCAAATTTGACGTCACACCTCGCCAGGCTGGGCGTCGAGTAGTTGGGCACTGAGCCGCCAGAGCGCTAAATAACAAATCGGAACAGAATCGGAATAAAAACACTCGGCCCAGGTCGATTTTTGAATAACCATCTATGATAATAACCTCGATGCTCAATTTTCGAATGACCTTCTATAATGATTAACCCGATTTTCGATTTTTGGGGTCGACTTTTCGCGTAGCAAAGTTGGCTGACTTGCGTAGATGAGAGAGAGAGGGATCTCCCGGCCAATCAAAAGACGACGAAGCAGCCCACGTCATGTACCCTCTCCACACCTCGGAATTCAAATATCATATTTTTCATAAGGCCCTATAAATAATCGAAACGGGGTTTCTGCAATATGGACCCGTTTTCGTAACTTTTGAAGCACGACCTTTGCAGGAAAAACATTTTCAAAAATCATTAAAGGAGCTAATTGGCCCAAAGACAATACCCATTCCGTGTCTTCAAATTTTTGCGCCCAAACCCATTACTTTTCTAGTTGGCCCAATACCATTACTTATTCTCCCAGGGGTGGGCCCAAAGCCATTGAAATTTTGGCCCAAAGTCATTGCGTCTTTAAGTCTTTGGCCCAAAGTCAACCCAAGATATCCCCTGAAAAGTTTCAAAACCTCTCCAGATAGAACCAGTTATATTACGAAAAAAAAAAAAAAAAAAAAATTGGTGGAGTTCAGATACCGATGTTGTAGATCAGCATTTTGTGAAACGCAGAATATTTAGTCTATCGAGGTGCCGGTGTTGCGGGGGTTTCCGGTGTCGGTTCGGTCAAAGCCAGAATAACAGATCGCATCCGGGAAACGTCTTTGGTGCTTTTGGCTTTTGTCTTGAAATCGCAAAGCTCCGCCACTCTTTTCCAAATGTTTCCTGTTCCGCCGTCACCTAAACCGCCGTCTGTGGTCACAAATTGGTTGTAAATGATAACAGAGAAATAGAAGGGCGTGGCAGGTTCGTAGTTTCAAACGTACCCTGAGAGCTTTCAGCGCCTTCCTCGTTATCAGCGATGAGTTTCCTCATAGAGTCAGCCTGACGTTTGTAGAATTCTTCCAAGTCCTTCTCGGCCGTCTCCCTCCAAAGCGTTTTGGCCTTTTCTTCTTCGGCGTCTTTTTCTTCGACCCTCCTCTGAAAAGCGGCTCTCCATTGAAGCACTTTTTCACTTTCCCGTACTGGAGCCGTTTGAAAAGTGTCGGACCCCACCGAGGTCGCGGGCTTTCTTCCACCTTCCCCTCGGCAGATTTCGGTTTTCATACCGTTGACGGCCTCTTTCACGCCCGCACCTCCGTCATTTCCAGCTGATAAAAGCTCACCTTTGTCCAGCTCCTGGAGGCACTCTTTCAATTCGGCTTCGATCGCATCCAGTTCGTCCATGTGCTGACGTTTCTTTTCCTGAAAGTACTTGATTTGAACAACTTCGCCTTCCAACAGTGAAGCAGAACTAACGACGAGTAAATTCAGCCAAATAACTACAGAATATTCAACGGTGTAAAATAGGAGTCTAACTTGTACCATGACAACGAAAATGACATCACTAACACGATGTCATGACCAAAAGCGAGGAATCATCACCAATCCTGATTTGACACACGGACACCCAAATTAGCTTGAGCATGAATTCAATCAATTAATCACGTTCAACACCCAACAGAGAAGAGCCACCAGACCAAAACCCATCCCTGACGCTTTTCATTCAACTCTCACTTCACAACCTTCTTATTGCAGACTCGTTAAAAACACCTTCACATTCGGCACACAACTCCAGAGGGGATGAACACGAAATGTACGGAAAAGGCAATTCTAGTCAAGTCCCTTTGAACTCGACAGCTACGAGGGGAAAAACTGATTCCGAACGTAACGCCCCATCCGATCAAAGCTGCGCTCATTGGGCCCTTCAAAATGTTTACAATAAGCTTTGAGCTTCCTCGTTTTTTTTACGTCTGTTTTTTTATTAACTGCGGCTCACCGCGTAAGGGCTCTTTTTCCCTTCGGTGAGCTCAGACGCAATAACTTCGTACAGACCAAGCAAACGCAATTTGAAGGAGGGCTCGGGAATTGGAACGTAGTGATTACAATGCTGAAGCTCACAGAGATGCAAAACGAAAACAAACAATGCCTTCGAGTGGTCTACAGTACAATATTGGTGTACGTTCATCAGCAATTCATCGCCAAGATTGGAAATTGTGAAGCATTTTCGCTATTGAATTGTACCTATATATTTACCGGGTCATAATGATTTAGCCAGAGACTCCAAAATGACCATTGCAAACGCCACACTGCAGTCAAGCTCTTCACTGGATCATACCTGGAACAAAGTTAAATTCAGCGTAAATCGAAAATCAATTTTGACATTTTGGGGATCCCTATTTTATACGATCGATTTTAGTGCTTCAATTCCGTTTTAATGGCCGCCGGCGTGAAGATGCCGGGGGCACTGCCGCTTCCCAGCGAGAGGAAGACGGCTGGACCGAGGAGACGTTACCTGACCCCCATTTTGGATTCAAATACTTGACTTTAATTAAGTCGACCGACCCTTGGTCTTTCCTAGCATTCGCTGACTTTGACCTCGGAAACCACTCCTTTAAAACGCTCAGTCCTTGGGGACCATGGGAGATCTCGCATTTACTAGCCAACACATTAGAGCAAGGACTTCCCTTCTGAGTGTTCTGGATGTGTGTATTGCCAGGAAAAATAGTGTGAAAACACTCTGACCGGTTTTACCGAGCCAAATGTCGCCTGTAGCGAGTTGCTACACAATCCAACTATGCTGGGGAAAACAATTGATTGAGTAGCAATCTTTCGAGGCTTTCTCCTACCTTCTCGGCTAATTGTTCCAAGACCCACTGCTCAAAGGCTGCAACCTTGGCATGCTCCGTCATGCCGCAGAATGAAGGCTGATGATGCGTATGTCTTGTCAACCTGAGCCTGCTGTATGCTATCCCACAGGGTGCGGCAGAGAAACTTGCTGATTTGAAAGGTCAAAAGTACATAATTCACTTATTGATTCAATTCTTTTTTCTTTTTTTTTATCGTAGTACTCATTTTAAAGTTTTGTTTCAAGTGGTTTTGAAAATTATATCGGGCAATTGGCGGCCCTCATTATTGATCTACTCTAGTTTTCAACTTTCGCTCCACTCTTTCAAGCATATCGACGGGAATGTCGGCTATGGTTAGGCAGATTTTGTCCTTCTGGTGTTCCAAGGACTGGGGTTGTTCAGTGAAAATTATTGATATGAGATATCCCCATGAAAAACATCCCAGGGAGCTAAATCAGGGGAGTGCGCCGGCCACGGTACGTCATCCCTCAAGGAGATGAGAGGTTTGTGGAAGTGTCCCCTCAAAAGTTCCATTGAAGTCATGCTGTGTGAGCAGTGGCTCCGTTCTCTTTGTCCGAGGCATGATGACGATAAGTTTGGGGGTAACAAAATATTACGACCTCCTCTTTCAATGACACCCTCCCCACCCCTTTCTGACCACGCCTTGCTCATTGGCGACCAATTCAAATCAGCAAGTTTCTCTGCCGCACTCTGTAGCATCCAGCACCAAGTACAGGGGCTTAAACCTGCAGAATAGGTGTTGCTGCTGTCCTGTATGTGCACGTCAAACCAAGCAGCACCGCACGCTGCACAATGAGCACCATCGCCTTGCTCCACCAAGTGGCTGCAGCGTAGATAATTAAGGGGAAAAATACCGTTTCATGTAATAATATCTTTAGCGCTGATCGAACGTTGCCACTGTGGGGCCGAAAACTGTCGCAGACTACTGACCAGACTAGCAGTCCCAGGCTCCTGGCGTGATCTGTTACAGTGAGTTTAAATTTTGAAAAAAAAAAAAAAAAAAAAAAAAAACAACTGATCAGAATCTATCTACAACGCCTCGCAGGTACCCAAAACTAACACAGATCCATATCTTCAGGTGTCCCTTAGACTTTGACGATGAAAGTTGAGCCAACTAGGAGCACAGCGGTAAAATCAGGGAACCAAGCAGCACAAGAGGGTGAACATGAATCTACAATTGTAGCAATGTCAAAATGTGAGGAGGCGGAAGTTAGTTAAGGGTGTGAAGGGGGTTGGAAAGATGTGTTTTGAGAGGTAATTAGTCCAGAAGACTTAGAACAACGGGAGCCCTCGAGCACAATAGGAGGAGGCTCGAGGAAACAAAAGGACCTGGTTTTCGAGGAGGGTCCTCTCCTTGGCAGATCATCGTGGAGGGGGATTTTCTCCATAGAAGACGGGGGCGTGGGTGAACGTGAGGTGAATTTGTGACAGAATTTTCCAACAGTCTTTCACCGCACGATTTGAACAATTGTTAGGGGTAACTCGATGCCAGGCTGAAGTTTCACTTGGGTTAAGTTGAAAAGGGGAGCCTGTACAATGACGTCTTTTGTTACTGAGAAACCTTGAAACCACAACCAACTCCCAACTATTCTCGAATTATCTTAAACCAAATTGCCAATCCACATCATTGAATAGATAGTTTGTGGGATTATATGGAAGGTAACGTCTGAAGTTGATGCACACAATAATGCAGACGGTAACTTCTGTTGGTTTGCTCACGTCACGTAAATAATGACGTCATGTAAGATAATATTGTAGTTGACCCTGCAAGTTTCCCACCACCATAAACCTTTAGCGGAGCATAAAACTAATTACTGCTCTTCCTGAAGACGACAATTCAAAGATAAGGGCGGGAGACTCCCAGGGAACCGAGTTGGCAACTTCAAAACTTCGCCAATGAAAATGACAAGGGAGACGGGAGAACTATTTATTCAGTTAGGGAGTAGTCTGCGGGAAACCCAGCCGGGTTGGCCCAGAAATTACTAGCGATTGATACGTAAGTTAGTTAGAGTGTTTGAGATGGCGAAGACGTCAGGACAGGAAGTCAACTTTATCAAAGGCCCCAACAGACGTCGACGTCGGCGGAATAGTTCAAAGGATAGTTCGTCGACGGAAACAATCATAAAGGAGTGATAGGGGTCCTTATATGCAACTTGTATGGGTTGTTCGACATGTCCAAAAGTAGCTATGGCGCATGCAAAGGTCTGCAGCGGTTCCAGCTCTACAGACGATAGAAACTCAGCACAACAGAATCAGTACTGTAAAGCGGTTTTTATACCGCGCTTTTATAGATGAAAGGGGGATTTTTTTTTTTTTTTTAAATTTTGTGTTGAATCACTAAAGGATTGGTTCGATTCAATTTCAGTTTTAAAATCGCCTTTATCTCGTTATTCCCAAAGCTCCCAATACAAATCGACATGTTGCTTCTAATATGACGTTAGGCTGGTTTTCGTTGTTCCATGAAACAGCCGTTTATCTAATGTCCAAACCATATCGTCCGATTCAGCAGCACCAAATGAATGGCTCATGAAATATGACTTTGGGATCAGGCTCGTTGTTTATTGCAATAGCTGTTACACAGACTTCATATTTCACTAGTTCACAGGCCGGTTTCCAACCCGAACCGCTGAGTCCGCGATGTTGTGGAAAGACGGCCGTCGGGGACCACCCAGGACCACACAGATCATAGTTTAGGTGTTCCAGTCCACATGGGGAGGTTTCATTCAGGCTCCACTGGTCCGAAACGGTCGTGGACAGACCGAGTAAATATATCTGTCCGACTTCGCGTTCCCCTTTCCTCGCACCCAGTGGCCACACAATCCCGCAGGTTGAATGGCTGGCAGCGGTCACCTGGCCAGTAACTCAACGGAAATGCTCCAATCCGTCCTTCCAAACTCCCCTCCGTCCAAACCGCAGGTTCCCAACCCGACTTCCCACAAAGCTCATCGGCGCGGAATGAACAGTGGCCCACATATTCCAAAATATTTATTGGAAAGGGAATTTATCGTCTAACGTCGAGAAAACCCTGGGGAAAGTTTCTACCGTCTGTATTCCCACCACTGGAATTGCTATAACACTCTCGATCACAAAATCATGTCCCCCTGGGCCAACATTGCCAAACTTCGCACACGCCCCAATTGCTATGTTACAATCTGAAAGTATCAAAGAAAATGTGTCACACACAACTCATACAAATCAATTTTCAACAATTTCCAGAGCAAAACCACCCTGATGGAGTGTGTAGCCGAAACAGAACGTGACGAGAAACATCCAACACGGATACATGCTTTGAAGGGCACCACTAAATATTCTACGCCCCATATAAGTTCGCCAAAAGAAAAACTTGGTTTCCGCGGCAAAAGGCTGATTATGAATTGAACAATCCCTGAGAGAAAACAGGCGGAACTTGGGGCGCGTCTGAAGGCAGAGGGCTGAGGGCCCTATCTCCTGCATTTCCAAACAACAAACTTCTCCTCGAAACCGCGCCTTGTTCCTTGTTTAACGAGTTACAGCGGTTATCAAGTTTCCGACGGATAAACAAAAGGCAGCGGAACGCATAGAAGAAGGTGAAGTTTTTAGGAGGGAAGAAAAATATGAAAACAGTGAAAGGGAAGAGGCAGTTCGAAATGGATTCTCAAGGCAGATTCCAACGCCGTAAAAGCCCTTTTGCAATCAATATATTATTCAAACTAAATTTTTCTCTTGAGGAACCTACCAGGTAAGGTAGGAAACCCTAAAAGAGCGAGAATCCCACAACATGTTTGGTTCATTATTCTTGGAATAATACACCGTTGTAATCGCGACGGAGGTCGACGACTCGGATCGGCCTCAAAATTAGACATTATCCGTTTCAAGAGGTCTACATTCAAAATCCGAAATGTCCGTCCGGCGTCCGGGCCGTTATGGACAGCAGGATTTTTTTTTATTTTTTTTATTTTAATCTGAAATTTTTACAAAAGACATTTTGGGGAGTAGGTAGTTTTTTTTAAAAATCTGTAATAATTACAGATTATGTCGACATTATTTCGACAACATACAGCTCTTCATCTAGTTGTGTGCGCAAGGTTTCGAGCTCGCTCAACCCCTGGGACTTTGTGGGGCTACAAGAGTGGTTTTTGAAGGAACAAAATTTGAAGGATTTAATCCTTCAAAGGAGGTACCTAGAAACTGAATTTTGACTTCAATTATTTAAATCAAAAGTCATTACTGAAAAACTGGATTCAAAACTCAATATTTAGTATAGAAAAACTGTAAAAACAGTGAAAGTTAGGGAAACATGTTTAAACCCTTAGAAAACACTGAACTGTGAACTGTAGATAATATCTAGTATATTATACTCGAGTGAGGGGTCGTTTTCGAATATTTTGACGTGGAATACACTTTTATAGGCTATTTATTTATTCAGTTATTATTTATATGCTGCAGCAAATATTCTTCAAGAGCCCGTGCAGCACCTGCGTTCCTTAAAGAATATTTGCTGCAGCATCTAAATTAGGTACTTCTTTTTCAAGTGGGGGAGACTATTGTGTATAACAGGTATTTAGTTAGTTTCCCCCTTCAGGCTTCAAGGTGTTCCGCGAGTAGCGGATGTTCGATTCGCGCTCGCCGCCGTATCAAGTAGTTCGTGTCACATGTCAGTCGCTTTTTACGTAAATATACCCGGTGTCCGCGTTTCAATCAACCCGAAGTCACAACAGAGGCCGCTCAACAAATTCTGTATTCAACAGATTTTATTGTGATACTGTACAGTTTTAAATAAGTTTTTATTGATTACTAGTCTCTCTGGCTCGCTTCGCTCGCTCCCCTAGTGGGGTGCGTAGCATCGATGGACACGTTCATAACCCTGCATCAAGGCTAACTGCTCCTTCAACATCAACCCCCCTGGCTGATGGACACTTTCATAACCCTGCATCAAGGTCAACTGCTCCTTCAACATCAACATCAGCAAGGCCCCCCCTGTCTAAGTGCTAGTCAAATCAAATTTCAAAAGTCCACCTCAATAATAATAGAACTACCTATGTTGGTGGCCAAGCAAAGCGAGCCCCTGGCTGATATAGTGATCGGCCGGGAGAATTAAGGATTAAGGCCCCCCCTGTCAAAAAAGGATCATAGCAAGGAAGCATGGTACATGTTTTTCGGATTGGTATATTTTCAGAATTTGAGGCGGACATTGACATGATCGCTCGTATAGTGTGTCTTCTCATTGTATACTCGGCAGACCAGTTTCCCCGCCTCTCCACCTAACAAAGGTCCCTGCCATCCTCCGTTTTCTAAGATCCCTGACCCCGAGCGAATTAAAACGATCCAATTGTCTTCTCACCGTGAAATCGCCCCCTCCCCCTCAGTTTTTTTGAAATCCGACTTCGGAATCGGATTGGCCATATTTTGGCGCGCATTTGGCTCGCGGATACCATACCCAAAAAATGGCTCCTTACTGGGTATTTTTGAACCCGAAAAAACGTGGCTGATAAAATGATCGGCTGAGCGAAGCAAGTACCCCACCCCTGTCAAAGTGCTAGTGAAGTCAAATTTGAAAACTCCACCTTCAATAATAATAGAACTACCTATACTCGGCCGACCAGTTTCCTCGCCTCTCCACCTATCAAAGGTCCCTGGACCCTCCGTTTTCTAAGATCCCTGGCCCCGCGCGAATTAAAACGATCCAATTGTCTTCTCACACGTTCATAACCATGCATCAAGTCAACTGGTCCTTCATTATCAACCCCCCCAGGCTGATAATGAACCCCCCACCCCACCACTTCGCTTCGCTCCTCCCCCCCCCCTCACTCACCCCCTCTAAGTGCTAGTGAAATCAAATTTGAAAACTCCACCTTCAATAATAATATAACTACATATTTGGGCGGCCGAGCAAAGCGAGCCCCCTGGCCGAGAAAATGATCAGCTGAGCGAAGTAAGACCCCCCTGTCAAAGTGCTAGTGACCTCTCCACCTTTCAAAGGTCCCTGGCACCCTCCGTTTTCTAAGATCCCTGACCGAGTCCCGTACCACCCTACCACCCAGTAGGCAACACGATTTTTCGCCAGCCAACCCCCATCCCTGGCACCCTCCGTTTTCTAAGACCCCTGACCGAGTCCCGTACCACCCTACCACCCAGTGGGCAACACGATTTTTCGCCAGCCAACCCCCATCGTTCCAGCCTGGTGGGCCGCGTGTTCCGCCCAGAGGGGCGGTCGTTTCGGCCTAGCACTCAGACATAAGGCCTCGCTTCACTCGGCCGCCCTAAGTTTCCCCGCCTCCTCCATCTTTGGAAGGTCCCTGGAGCCTGGAGGTTTTGACGTACGTCTTTCCTACGTCCTTGACCACCCGTCGGCCAACACCGACAACACCCCGCGCGAATTAAAACGATCCAATTGTCTTCTCACCGTGAAATCGCCCCCTCCCCCTCGGTTTTTTTGAAATCCGACTTCGGAATCGGATTGGCCATATTTTGGCGCGCATTTGGCTCGCGGATACCATACCCAAAAAATGGCTCCTTGCTGGGTATTTATGAACCCGAAAAAACGTGGGACAAACGCGAGAAAGACGATTTTTCGACGAATTTCCGGCGAATTTCCCGGGCGAATTTCCGAATTACGATTTGACCGACGTCTTCCTCCAGGTCTGATCTATACGGCTGGTATTTTTTCGTAATTTTTTCGACCCCTTAAATGGCCTTTGGCGCGAGTTGAAAGTGGAAAACGTAGGACAAACGGGAGAAAGACGATTTTTCGACGAATTTTCGACGAATTTCCCGGGCGAATTTCGGATTTACGATTTGACCGACGTCTTCCTCCAGGTCTGATCTATACGGCTCGTATTTTTTCGTATTTTTTTCTAAACGGCCAGCGAGCGGAAAGTGAAAAAACTCACTCGGGAACGCGTTACCACACGGCTACCACACGGCCGTCTACCACCTACCACGTACCGTCGGCCAACACGATTTTATATTATTGTATGATTTGCATGTTTCACACAAAATAATAATAAGACCTTGCGTATAGTTTGCAGCGTTTTGCTTCGTTGCAGCGCTGATAGCTGTACCTCACGGGGTTGAGTGTCTAATTAAATTCCCAAGTTTCCCAAGTTTGGAGATAAACAAATTTTGTTTATCTCCAAACTTGGGAAAGTGGTAAAAATGAATGATTTTCCAAACTTGCATTCTCACGGAAAACTGACTATCTTCGAACATTTCCTGGGTCCCAAGTGTACTCACGGTTGGCTCGACCAGACGTTTCATCCCTGACCTACGTGCATCCCTGTCGTGAGAGACGACCTATTAGAAGCCACCGTGAGGCGGTTCTCATGGAAATGGAGATTTGGGAGGCCGTGAAACCCCGTTTAACGGCCAAACTAACCCGGAGGGTTATTCAAATTCGTCACGTCTGCACCGTACCGTAACACGAACCGCATTGGAAGAATACGTTTTACGGGGGAGGGCCTGGATTGTGAGGATGTTTCCTATGGTAGGTACTGTTTTACTAGAAGTAACACGAAATAGACCCCATTCACTCGACGCCCGTTTCACTATTATGATTCATCGTCGTAATGAGACATTGTTTCCTGTCGGGGCACATCTGAAGCCGAATAGCCTGTTACCAAAACTACCAGCCGCTTAAGGAATATAAAATGACAAGTTGAGGCGGAGTAGTTGTGCTGGCAATTCCGACACGATGAAATTTTCATAAATTTGTGTCTATGCCATACCGTAAAATAAGATTCGTAGTGGGAAAGGAACAAACTAATTTTCTCTTCTAACTTGGTAATGGGAAACTCCGTGTCGAGGGGTTTCGCTAGATAACAAGGTACACGTATAAGTTGGAAAATTGTGAACGGGAGGTTGCTTACAAATATTGAGTTAAGAACCCAGTTACACAACTTACGGCGGCGGGAAAATATAGAACACGAGGCGAAAATTACTTTTCCATATATCGTCCCGACTAATACATCCATGGGGGTTGAAATGCGAGAGGGAATTCTTAGTGAAGTTTGACGTGGTACCTACGTGGTACATATAAATGGGGAAGCATTATTCAAATTCCTTCATGGTAAGGTAACAGTATAACTAAAGGATTGCAATTCCTTGGAAACCTTCATACCCACCTTTTCGCACATTATTTTTGAACACACATGTATTCGCGACGGGAGTCGACATTTTTGATCGGCCTCAAAATTTGTCATTAAATGACAAATAAATTTCATGAGAAACGTCTTATAAGACGTTTCAGGAGAAGGAGATTTCAATAATCGAATTAGATATTATAACATGTCTTGTCCGCTGCCAAGGCCGTTTACGGAGGTAGGATTTTTTTAAAATTATTATTATTATTTATTTTTATTTTTTTCAACTGAATAATGTAACTTGAGCCTTGCCCGCAAGGTTTCCAGCCCGATCGCGCAATCCCCAGGGGGCTCTGTGGGGAAGGGATCCGGGATCGATGGCCGATACATCGATATTTTTCTATCGATGATGCATATTCCTATAGTTTTGGTCGATATTTTTTATCCGATACAATATAATATAATAAAAACCAATGTTATAGAATTTCTGAATATGATATAATGACTAAACAATGTATCGACGAAGTTCCATAATACATCACCAAAATATTTAATATATTATACTTCACAGAATCACGTAAGATTCGATTAATGAGTTCATCACCCATGTCACCTAGGTATAGAGGACGACCCATCAAAATCGACCCTCGGACGAAATAGTTTCCAGGATCGAGTGGAAGAGAAGAAGATTGTTGTTGTTGTTGTTGTGGGGAGGAGAAGAGCGAGAAATGAATGAATAAAAGAAGTGAAACATTCAATGTTCCCGATGGTGAAAAAACCCCAAAATTTCGTTTCATTTTTATCCACCATCAATACTATGTACAATAATAATAATAATCCAGAACTTCCTGTTATATTAAAATTTGAAAAATATCGTCAAAGAATCAAAATTGTTTGTGGACATATTATGTACTTCTTATTAAGACGTAAGCTAGAGACAAGAATGGTTTATTTATTTTTATTTTACTTTTTAATTAACTCAATATTTTCCTAAAAATATCGATAGTTTTAGGAAAATATTGAGTTGATTAAAAAGTAAAATAAAAAAAAAAAAAAACCATTCTTGTCCCTAGCTTACTTCTTGATAAGAATTATTATATACCTAATATATATCCAATAATTGGTATCGATATTTCATCCGCGATACTATCGAACTTCGATATATTGACTACAGATGGCCATCCCTACTGTGAGGCTAAAATGGTGCTACGGCAGGTTTTTTTTTTTTTTTTTTTTTTGCGATTTCCGGCTATGGGGTCGAGTTAGATCTCGTTATCGAAGTATATTTGGACGTACAATCCATTTTTAGAGGTCCCAGGACCATCCGATTCCACCATGGGGATCTATGAGGCATTCATGGGGCTGTAATTGAGCTTTTTGAAGGATGCTAGGAGGTCGAATTAGGTGTCGTTTCTGACTTATTTTGGACGTGTAATCATTTTTTTGGGGTCTCACCATTATAAAAATCTTGTAGGTGAATTAAGTTAGTTATTCAATTTAGATGTAATTTCATTAATATTCACTGATATAAAATCAATCTTTGCACAATTTATAATACATACCTAAAGAATAATATACCCTCGTAAAATTGGCGGCGTTTTTTTTTTTTTTTTTTTTTCAACTATCTAATCGAAGAGTACAGAAAATGAAGATCCATAAGAAGTTCCGGCCTTAGAATAGCTTTTACCGCCTTCACGACCTCTATTTGGAGGCGACGATCCTTCATAGAGAGATAATACCCTGCCTCCTTCCATTGTAAAGTTATAATGAATTACTGCAGGGTGTTTACACTATAAGCAGCCTTTTAATATTTTTTCTCTCGTCATTTTTCGAGCTTCACCGGGTCGTTAACGCTTTTTTGCCTTCGAAATTATAAACACAATGACGTGATCTATTCTTGGAAGCCTTCACCACCGCAGGGGTTTAATAAAGGGGCTGTTCTTTCATTTTAGAATCTCGTGAGTGAACCGGAGGATGCACGGCGACAGCTATCAGGAAATGATTACCCCAGTTCATTCATCACAATTTGTGCGTATTGTGAATAACGTCCAAAGATGAATGAACACGATAATGTGGGAGCACTCACATAATGTTTCCTAGACGTTGTGACTTAATTCTGCAAGGGAAAATTAAATCATTCCAAAACTGTATACAAATCCTGGACTTATCTGAAAAAGGAATGAATTCCGATTGACGCATTGACGAGGCTTAATGAGGGAAGTAGATGATGTAGCAGACTGAGGAGGGTTGAACATTAAGGAAATAGATCTCAGTCGTTACGTAGGTATTCATGTGAACCCATCCTAACAGATTATGAGCACTCGAGGTTCAATGAAAACCTCCACACGAAGTTCGTTTAACATCATCGTGTTATCAACACTAAACGACACTCGTCCTTTCATTTCTCGTTGAGTAGGATAAGCTAAACGTACAGTGAAATGACCTACATTTCATTGATACATGTCTCGTTCCTGAGGACATTACTTCAGGAACCGGGAAATTGAATCAAAGAGTGCTAAAAGTACACGCAGTAGGTAAAGCGATTTCCTGCATCAGGTTCAAGGATATGGCTGAAATTTCGGCGATTTTTCCAGAACGTATTGGCACACTTGAAAAAACGACACTAACAATCGTCCCACCTAGGGTGTGTGCAAACTCGCAATGCTCAAGCGAACCCATGATGACCTATGGCTGCATCCATGCAGACTGTGAAGGCTGATGAAACAGCATCATAATGTTCGAATTTCCAGTATGCTGACTCAACAATATTCCTGCTAACAAGTAGTCAAGAATCCAACGACCATCACGGAGTGACTAGTCCTCCTTAAAATGCTCACCACTCAAAACGATAAGTTTTCCTCTTCACTAAGCGACCCTGCACAATCTGTAGTCCATTCGAAAATAAACATCGTCCTGGACAGCAGGTCGAGATATTTAGAGGTTATTTATTGGCGTATTGGAATCCAGCGTCCTGGCGCCAGGTAACGCTCGGGTTGTCCGACCACCGAGGCGTTTGTCTGTCACGCTCGCTTTGACATCATCGTCCTGACACATTCCAGCATCCGTGAGTAAATCAGGGGGAAAATATGGATGAAATATACGACAAGGATCATCTCCAAAGTGCGCTATTTAGTAAAGAAGAACCGTCCCTGGTATATCTAGGGAGTGCAACGGAAAAATCAAACTATTATCATCATCATTATCCACCAACAGGATGAAGGAATGACATTCCACTATGACGACACCCAAATATGGCTCATCAATCGTCATTCAATGCAATGGTCATTCCTGGAAGCGTGTCAACTGCATTAACATTTCAAATCTCGAACATCGCACTGGGCAAACAGACAATACAAACCCCAGAGTGAAACGGTAGCAAACATCGTTAACCGACGTATGATGATAGAGCATTTCACGAGGAGATTGTTGGGCAAATGGCCAGAGAACAGTTTTAGCGTCAGCGAGCAAACACCATTACCTATTAGATACACAAAATGATTTCGAATTATTGAGCGCTACTATCCTTACGCTATGAATCATTTGTAGTGTGGAATCCGACAGCTTTGATTTTTTTTAGTTTAGGTCTTTTGGATTTGATCTGATATTTTCGTTATAATTTCAGGAACTAAAGGAGAAGCGAGTCATTTAGAGCCATATCTGACGCAACCCATGTACAAAATGTTTTTAGTAAAATTCAAATTTATCAGCAAATTTCGGTACGCTATGTTGGGTGCCGTGCAGAACCAGAATCCTAAAAAACCAGCCCCACGGTACAGTCGGATAGGTTGGAGGCCCCTCATATCATCTCACTCGATTCCCTGGCCAAAATTCAACCTTAAACCCCACAGACCCTCACGGGGCTATCGAACAGGTCTGAAACCCCCATAAATTGAGTCTACGTCCAAAATCACTTCGAAAACAACACCTCATATGACAGGTCCAGGTCTTTCAAATACATCATTTATGGCCCCATGAATTGTCGATTTGTTCGTTCCACTTTCCTTTCTTCAGATTTTACTGGTGTTTTTCGAGTATATTTAAAAGCATACAATGCGGGTTTCAAGCATCTTTGGCGATTTTATCAAGCATATCAATCCGAACCCAACTTATTAAGTTTTTTTTTTTCTGGTAAAGTTTGTGAACGGATGTGGGACCCAAAAAATGGATAATATGGCCCAAAAGTACTTGGCAAACGACACCTCTCATTCGACTTCCAGTCATGCTTCAAAAGCCCCACTTGGAGCCCAATGAAAGCCTCATAGATCATCTTCACGGTGAAATCCGATGGTTCTGGGACCCCACAAAATGGATTACAAGTTATAATTTACAACACATCGAAAACGACACCCCACTCGATGTCATTGCTGAAAACCAGAAAAAAACTGCCTTTTTTGGAATCTACACATCTTGAAACGTATACATCCTACATATAATGACAAATTTTAAGGCCGATCAGAATTTTCGACCTCCGACACGAATAGGTGTCGTATGTAGGTAAGTATCCTACATAGATGTATTATTCCAAGAATAATACTAATTATTATTCCAAGAATAATACTAATAACCAAAATCATTGAACTGGCAGTAGACGAGTATTAAAGAAAACCAAATCCCAGTTTTTGGTGGTCTCTTCCGGGGGAATCTAGCCCTGGTACCTATTAAAACAGTGTCACCACGATGTTTTATCAGAGGCGGAAACGAAAACTCACAACTCCCTTCAACACTCCCGCAGTGCGTTACTGTAAATATTTGTTCGCTCTTCTTGTCCTTTCACAAGCCGAGGGAAAAAAAACCTGCAGTCGGTATAAATTTCCTTCGGTGTAATTTATACCCTTGTGACCAGATGTAGGAGAAAAGATAACGCCAAGCGCCCTCGAGGGCCTTAAATTGCTTGGCAGAAGCACAAATAGGTACCGTAATGGGATATTTTAGTTTCGTTGGATTACCCCGATTTTCCCCTCTCGGGTTGTCACCGGAGCCAAAAGCCACAAGCTGGAAATGGCGTTTTCCCTTCCACTTGGTGGTAAAGTGGGTTAGTTTGATGTTTGAAATGTTTCTTGAGGTTGGTTCCCACAAAAATCCATCTCGTGAATGTTCTCCGGCAAACGTGAGGTGCTACGGGTTTTACGAAAAGAGAAAAATGTGCCAATGCAAAGCAGCTAGAAATTTATAATTAGAATCGAAGATCCAATTAACGGGAGTCATTAAATAATGGAAAATGAAGAATTAAGCTAAAAGAAATTTGTTTGTCTTCGTCTGAAGCTCTTCTGAAACACTCAATGCAGACGAGAAAAGTCGAGAAAACTTTTATAAGGTCATAATTCCCGATCTAAACGATTTTTAAAAAGGCGGCCCCCAGGCAGAGCACGATTGTGATTCATTTATAATGAGAGTTGAAGAGGGCTCTTTGTGCTGGAGAATGGAAGTCCCCTTTTTTCAACTGGAGGGAAATAGAAGGTTCTGGCTAGCATAAGAAACCCTCCATCCTGCTTCTAAAGAGTAAAGCTTGATGAGTACACAGCCTCTGGTCAACTCTCCGGGTTATGTGGGAATAATAATGTCTTTTCAGTCGGCCGTTAACACGAGGAGCGACAGCTAATGAGGATGTGACAGGGCAATTAGGCTGGAAGGCATATTTCATATTCTGGGCGGGGGTTAAATACGATTAGGGATTGTTTCAGACGATTTCTGGGTGGAGAGGGATAAGTGTTTGTAATGTTCTTTCAGGGAAAATTTATTTCGCTGGCAATCAACTTGACCTATATAGTTGTCGTCCAGTGCGGAAACTAATTTTCTGCAGGATGAAAAATGAATGGGGATGAAAACGACTTCTGAAGTTTGGGATTATCACGCTGTATTTGTTGTCAGGGATGAAAAAGTTCGATCCTATCCTACGCTGAAGACTACAAACCAGAATTGCCTCGCCATTACGCCAATGGGTGTCGCTTCTTATTTCACTAAATTGACTTTATGTGACATTTAAAGCACCTTCAACGGATCTCTAGGCTACCCCCGGACTCGGTGCACGAGTGTGACGGCCCTTCGTTTTTTCCGGCCACTGACTTTGACTCAGAGACCCATGGCAGCTCCTGTATTAGCGAGCAAAACCATGGAGAACAACGACTGAAAACCCAATCAACAACTTGCATGGGGTATCTACCCTGGAACTCGCAGGATTGTAGAACTGGTGGGGGGATCACATGATGACAGGAATGTGGTTTGGGTGAGTAATGCCTAATATGCATACAAATAACTGAGCCAGTTTACCCCCGTATAATGTACGAATCAATGCGATTAATAGCGCAACATCTCTACTGAGGAACAACGACAGAATAACGACAGTCACTAATGTGTTATAGATAACACAATGTGTTTAGCTTTAATAATAATAATCATGTGTTATAGATCTATATTATTAAAGCTGCAGTTTTGAAAAAGCTGATTTTAAAGTTAGACATTAGGAAAATTGTAAATTTACGTATATATACGAAAAATTTTTCGACTATCGAAATCTCGTTAAATCCACGGACAGACTACACCAGGATTGGATTAGATTCCGATTAGATCCTGAGGCAGATTACAATAGGATTGGAAGGAATTGAAAATAATCAACCAATAAAATACACTGTCCACAAAAACCCCGAACGTACAGGGAAAACACTATAGATTTTCCAACTGAAATAATAATTTTTTTTTAACACTAAACCAATAACTAGACCGATACCTGAATATAGTATGGATACAAATTTGAGACATTGTGGAGATGCACTCGACAACAGTTGTACAGTTGTACAGTTACTGTACATAACGGAAATGCGTAGGGGGATTGTTAGACCAGATTACATTGCGAGGGTATCAGAGCCGTAGGTATGTATAGGTTTACCAAGCTCAATTGAGGATTTTCCAAATTGAATTGAAAATTTTCCAAACCTAATTGAGAATTTTCCAACCTGGATACCTAATGGAGAATTTTCCATTTCAATTTGAGAATTTTCTGATCCAACTGAAAGAGAAAATTCTCAAATTGAAATGAAAAGTTCTCAATTCAGGTTGGAAAATTCTCAATTCATTTAGAAAAATTCTCATTTCATGTTGAAAAATTCTCAATTGAGCTTGGAAAACCTATACGACAAATACAATACACGATAAATGGGGAAAAAATCTTCATCTATTGAATTTTTTATTTTGCCTCGATTGAAAGTGGTTTATCGATATCCCAAACCGATATTATCGATATCGATGTTTGAGAGAAAATATCGTATTACACAAAACTGCCGCTTGTGGGTATGGTTAACTATATTTTTACTGTTGTACTAGGGAACACCACTAGACCCCCGGGTTATTTCTGTTATGATCAAGGATCAAACCAATGGATTGCGCCACGGTGATTCCAAGAGGGATGGTGGAATAGAAAGCTACCTAAAAGTAAAGGCTTCTGGTTATTTTAGGATTTACTTCCTTTCCTCTCCAGCACCAGGAGCGTGGTGCCTGCAAGGTCCAATCGTACGAGACGAGGGGATCAACTCAGGGCATGGGGTGGGGTTAGAAGGAGTTGCGGTTCTCGGCGGGAGTCATCAGAGTGTCGGGTTGGTTTTGGGTGGGCAGTGGATGGGATATTTCTGTTGAATCTTACCTTACGCACGCCCAACCAAATAACCTCCGTAAAAACACATTGTGTGTTAAAACAACTCGCCCACAGGTTTTTGAATAAGTTTTTTGGCGCTCCCGAAAAGTTGTGAAAATGTGATAATATCACATTAAATTTTGTCATATTATGACGCGCTTTGACACCCTCGATTTGTGACTCCAAGTTCTTTCCTGAAACGCTTGGACTCTCCTCATGTATTCCCAGTTGGCTGAACTACACCGGTTTTAGTCCTTGGATAGAGTTACCAACAGAAAGCACTCGTCAAGACCAACAGAATGCAGAATGCAGGAATTGTAGAACTATCGTTGTTTTTCTTGGGACTTTCAAATAATTTTTCTGTCTTTCATCATCCATGGATCGTTGGTTAGTACTAGCAATCTTCAATTTTCGCCATGTTAGGTACTATACAACCACGCATATGAATGTTATTGTTTCCATCTGGACAGTGTGTGAACCTAAATTAGAAATCCAATTTAAACCCAAATCTATCTGTAAACCCAAATTTGTGAACCAAATTATGAGTGAACCCAAATTTGTGTGGAGAGGTTCCGGACCGTGTGTGAACACATTTGATTTTTCCTATTACTTCAAGGAAATGCTTGGTTTAACGTGCCCGATCTTGTTTCACGTTCAAACGACGGTTTTTAGTTTTGAAACCTAATTAAACCTTGGTTGTTTAACATCTGATACTTTTCATGCTTGTCCAGGAACCTCCCTCCTACACGTTCGAAACCTCCCAGCCAGAAGCAGTTGCCATAGTTTTTCGCATTAATAACTGTGAAATCTAATATTAAAAAAGCTAATATGAAATCTGATTTAAAAAAATAATTAAAAGACATACTTGGGGAAATTTTCGGCTTCATGTAGGACAATCGAAAAGGGCGGAATATTATTTAGTAAGAGCTGTTCTGCTATTTTTTGTAAATTGTGTCCGTAACCTCCCCACGTTCCACACCTTTGATGTGTGCCGAGGGATTCCTTCTCCAACTTTTATCAAATCAAATCTAGAGCCGTTTGGAAAGTGCTGTGAAAGGGCGTCGAAAGCATATTCTCTTTCTTGCCTATGAAACAAAACGATGAGAAATAAGCCCCCTTCTGATGATGGCAGGACTGGGACCTGTAACCGCACTCAATAAACCTGAAGGAGGTTCAAGTGGCCACGCAAGCGGTTTCGTGACGAAAGAACCACTCACAGCCCCACACTATCTCCGTCCCTTCTAGTGTTGGTTTTCTCCGTGATGTCAAATAACCATTTTTTACAACGGAGTCAAAAAATGAAAAAGAAATCATCAACAATGTGCCTGAACAAAGCAGAAATTTTAATGAATTGGGCCATTACTGAAATATGAATTTGAGAGGGATTTTTTGTGCCCTCAAAAGCTGCCGTATTGGTGTGTGTGATGAAAGATGATTTGTAGTTGACTGATCAATGACATGAAGGTGATAAATGGCTCAAAAAGCACCTACGATTTGGGCAACGTGAAAGTTCTAAATATTCAAACTTCATGAAATATGCCATGGAACATGCAACAGGTTCGAGTTCCCATGATGCACCGGGAAGGGATTGCGGCAGAAAAGAGGAATGAATTAATGGGGGTTTTATGTGGGTAGAACGTGAAGAACAATTATCTACTGCGAGTTAATGATATGGTAGATAGAGGGGGATTGTTCCGGGGTGCCCGTGGGAAAACGTGTCCCGATATCGGTCTATAGCTGTCCGAAGGAACTTATTCGACCGATTAGCCGGAGCCCTGTCGTGACATCGAAAAAGGGATAAATAAAGGAGGATGAAATAGATGTCCCGGGGAAGTTTGGTGGAGAGAAAGGGGTTCAGTACTGAGTGGACAAGGGCGATATTTTCCCAAAGGCCACCCAACCAACGAGGACTGGCTTTCACGTCGACAAAATAATTCAGGGCGAAAGGGCCTATCGTGCTAGGCCTCTTCCCCAACACGTAAGGCCATGAATCACAAACTGAACGGAAGTTTGAACGATCTGTCCGCAAACTTGTACCTTTCCGGGATCCTCAGAATGAGGTCAGAAAGGCCATTTCTGACCCCCCAACGGGCAATAAGTCATAAGGTTGGAAGTGCAATATGCTAATACATCCACCAACTTGATGCTCCCTCGAGCGGCTTTTGGTCAGCGGATCCATAGCACGTAGCGTTTTTGAGGTCAAGAAACCAGATTGAAAGTCGCGGGCGTTTGAGGGAACCCTCGTCAGGCTCTGCGGGCGTTCCGGTTCGGTTCTTGTTGTGGAAGTGCTCCAGCAAATTATGGAGGTTGAACAAATCCTTGGCCTCGGGGATTGGCCTTGTGCGAGAAGAAAACAAAAGCAACCTGGAACGGGGGAAACAATTTGCAGATTGCACAAGAGCAAATAAGTGGATTCAGCAGTCTTCAAGCCAGTCTGAATATTGATTGTACACTTTGGAAGTGGTTGACATAATAGGCCATAATAAATTATACCGTTTATGTCAGTACTGTATGTAATATTTCAGATTATATCGGTGGAGAGAACACCGAACAAGGACAGAGAAAACGCACCCGACGACGGAGGATGTACGCAAAAACTGCTGAATAACCTTAGGATACTACTTTGTTACCAGTCGAGGAGTGACGCTCGGACTGACAAGGGTGTGAATCCTGCTAAAGAACAGGTACCCAAGTTTGTTTTGGTTCAAAGCCTACAGTTCGACTTGCAGAGCTTGACTTCCTCGGCGACCTGATAGACGCGGCCAAGGTGAGCTCTCTCGAGGACGTTGAACTCGCGACTTTCGTCCCTCCCGCCCTCCAGCAACCTTCGATCGAACAAACAAAAGGTTTTGGACTGATCCCAAGCTTTTTCGTGATGATACATGTGGAGCGGAGACGTGTTGTAACTGAGAGTTTTCTCTGGGCCTGGCTTTTAAACAATTTCCCTCCGGGAAAGTAACTTCTATTGTCTCTGGTCGAGCTTTCAAATAGCGCTATTAGGATGGGGAATAGCCGACTCGGGTATCTCACGTGCCAGTTGTAGGCCAGCCGAGGGAGTTTCCAAATCAACTGGACGGGAGCATCTTGAGAAACAAATGAAGACGGATGAACAACCCGAAGACCAGTAAAAACGCTACAAAAATAATAAAATTCATAAATTTTATAAATTTTCCAAAAATTAATTCTGCCAATAAAAAGGTATTAAGCAAATAAATTGAAGATAACAAATCTGTATTCCTGTGAAGTGCCTGGACAAATGTGGTACCTCCAAAAATTGATTCTACGTCAAAAATACCTCGAAAACAACTTCCTGCTCAATAGCTTAGCCGAAAGCCATCACAAACCCCTCCCGTAGCACCACCTCGGTCCCTGCAGTAGGGATAAAAAAAATAGTATCGATTCTTGAAATAATGGATTTTAATTTTGAAAAAAAAAAGTATCGATACTGCAAGATTCTAATTTTTCTCCGTATGAATCGGAGAATCGATTTAAAATTCCGAGAATCGGCCCGATACTTTTCATTTGAAGGAAAATTTTTTACAATCAAGACAGTCCGACCCGACCTTAGATAGTTATTAGAAAGAAACTATACGATTTAATTAGGTTCATTTTTATAAAGTCATTTGTCATTAAAAGTCTCTGGCATGTTACAGAATTAGAGAAAATAGAATACATTATATTCTTGAAAAAATCGATAACATTTCTCTGAAATAATCGATAAACTCAAATTGTTGAAAAAATCGATAGGATCTACTTTGTATGAAAACTCGATACAATTTCCTTATTCTGCGATGACTTATAAAAACGATGCAATATTATTTGGATAGGTTAGAGGTTAATTGTACAGAAATCAATTCAGTGTCATTAAGAAAATATTTTTGAATAAATAAATTTAAAAAAGATTTTTTCTGTTCACTGTTTGGACAGATGTGGGACCTAAAAAAACTGGATTTTGCGTCAAAAATTACTCAAAAAAAAGGATAGCTTATTTTACCTCTTGGGATCCTTCAAAAACTCCATTTGTACACCCATGAAAGCCCCATTGATCCCCAAGGTGATCTCGGAGCGTTCTGGGATCCCCAAAAATGGATTGTACGTCCAAAAATACTTCGAAAACGGCACCTAACTCGACCCCGTAGCCACAAACCTTCGAAAGCCCCTCCAGCAGACCCATAGCGCTCCACGGGTTTGGGCGATCGGACTGAAAACCTTGCGGGCACAACTAGATGGTAAACCGAGTATTTTTTGAAAATATCAGATTTTCAAAAAGAAATACCTACTCCCAAAACGGCTTGAACGGCGGACGGACATTTTGTTTTTGGAATACAGACCTCTTGAAACGTATAATGTCAAATTTTGAGGCCGATCAGAATTTCCAGAATCCCAAGTATAATAAACCAAAGTCGATTCTTTTTTAAGAATCTGACATCACCAACCAACAGAGCCCCACGGGTTTGGGCGATTGAGCTGAAAACCGGAACACAACTAGATGGCGAAACAAGAATTTTATCAAAATTTGAAATTTTTAACAGAATTCCTACTGCCCCAAACGGCCTGCACTGCAGACGGACATTTCATTTTTGGAATCTTAACAATGTGTTGACGTCGTATAGAATGTGAATAGTTGACGCCATTCACACAATACAATTTTACATTAAGAATAAAATTTCTGGAACAATCTGAAGACGGTACTCAAACAACCAACCATCTTGGGTTCAATCCCCATAAAAACAAAGAATACATAAATAAAAACCACCGTGCCTCATCCACACCCTTCACAAACCTAATTCAATTCAGGTCGAGAGGGCGTGAGAATGAAAGGTACTCTCAAGACGCGGTGGACACAAAACACATCTCAGAAGCAACGTCCAAGTAGCCATGGAAACCTCCTTGTTCCGAATTTTCCGGAGCCCTTTTTCAAGGACCGATTGTGTAGACGGTTCTTACGTCAAATCACAAAAGGGAGCTCCCACAGAAAGGGTTAAAGTGGGGTAGCTCCCCGTAGAGGGAACAATAAACAGCTAATCGCATTATAGAGAAGGAAAACTTTTCAGACAGAGAGAAAAGACTGAAAGTAGAAACAATAACAAGAGACCCTCACAGAATTTACTGCTCAAAACTCTCAAAGCTACCCTCAAAACGCAATCGAACCCAAAGACTGAGCCTCAATAAATGCATAATCCAATAAGAGATTCCAAAAGAGTGGAAGTCACATGGAAGAGACTACAAACTGGATATTGTGTCATAGAATTGGGTCGTGTTCTATACTGTGCCACCCAATTTAAAAAACACGAAAAACAAAAATAAAAACCTCACCAACTTAATTCCTGCAGTAGCTTGCAGTGGAGAGCTTCACGCCATTGACTTCGTTTCCAGTTCTCAACATACCTACAAAAAAAACATAAAATAATTAGAGATAACTTCATAATTCATATTTATGGCCATTTTCCAAACAAAACATAAAATAATTAGAGGTAACTTCATAATTCATATTTATGGCCATTTTCCAAACAAAACATGAAATAATTAGAGGTAGGTAACTTCATAATTCATATTTATGGCCATTTTCCGTAACATCTTATCGCAAATCACTGACCTACAGTGAAATTGTGCACACGAAGAAAAACGTCTCGTGACCTTAATCAGCTCCGACCTTTTATGTCATGAAAGTTTATAAAAAAGACCTACTGACCATAACTTCCTACTCGGTACACCCTCTCTGACCTTTCGCGTGACTCATTAGATAAACTGTGGGCGGGGAAGTGCAACCACCCGAAGTGCAGTCCACAAAGGAAGTGTTAAATTTGATTGATCGGCCAAACGTATCAACAAATGGGTGCATTTGTGTGTATTGCGTTGTATTTACAATAATGAACACGATGGGGGCTCCATTGTTTGATTTCACCTCACTGCTTTATCCTGCAGAAAATTTATTTTCTCATTCCACGATTCGCAAGTTCCATCGAACCAATTTAACGACTCACTTAACTTTTACGACCTCGCACTGATTGAGAAACTAAAAACGAACTCAATTCTAAATAATTCGACCCGCCACACTCGGCCCTTAATTGGGTCGTTATTTCGCCCAACAAATAGTGAAGGAAGTTTCATAGCCCTATTTCTTCCCGGATTGCCCGGGTGCAAAATGGTTTCCACTTCTGGGACCCCCCCTTCAGAGTAGGAAGAATCTTATTTATTGAAAGCAATAACGCAGAGGCTCAACTGACATCTATTGCGACCTGGCCGGTGAAATTAGCGGACTTCGATTCCTATTGACCCATATATAGTGCACATCAACTTTGCAGCAGTTATCGTCCCTTTCCGACAACATTTTCCCCCCCGGGAATGACATTTTCTAACGATTCACTTCAATTATCTTCGAAATAGACGCCATCCGGCGATTGAAACTTCGTTCATTTTTAATGGATGATGAACGAATTGACCAGTTATTTTGATGAGTTGACATAGCACACATTTTCATTTTGCAATAAAAATGGTTGCTTTGTACGGCGAAATTGTACAGACAGTGCACATTGACAGAGCAGCGCAACGCTTTAATGAACGTAAGAATCAATTATGAATGGCCAATGATACAAATTGGACTCTCTTCAGTCCATAGCTACCATTCTTGATGAAACAATAGATAACAAGTGAAGACAAGACTGATGGTATGTACATGTTGAGTTTATAGAATCAAGGAAACCGAGACAATTTCTCTCTCAAATTTAATTTGAATCAGGATCATAATATTTGGGGTTATCCTTAGCTGTAGCAATGAACTTGCTGACGGCTGCATCAAAGTTTCAATTACATCGGTTCATGAGTGTGAGCTTGCTTGCCTACCTATCCTAGAAATGTTAGCAGCAGGCACAAATCCTGTCAACGTGAGAATAATAAGATATTTTTAGGCGAAATGATGAGCTTTTTACTTCGAAACCCCTGAAAGCACCTTACATAAGATTTTATAGGATTTTATTTGCCAAAACCCCCAAATAAGATTTTATAGGCATTTATAAGTTCTGTTGTAGTAACCCTATACATAGGGTTATATATATATATATATCACATTATTCTACCAGTTTGATTATTTTGATTCTCAGCTCGATTTTCTTGATAGTCGCTATCAACCAATACCTATAGTGGTACAAAATTGATCGACTCTCAACTTATCATGTTCTAAGATCACAGTACAGGACGATTCAAATCGCAGTTTAGATGTTTGTCTATTGTCCATTGTAGAGTTTTAGTTATATTTCAAAACAAGATGAAGCTTCGGTTTCTCCTCAGTTTTCCTAGTTTGGAATGTAACCCGCCATATGCCGTGCATTTATTTAAAAGAAAAAAAAACACTCAAGGCTGGAGATGGTTACCTACTGGAATCCGTGATTAGGTAGGTGTTTTTGTCAGAGCTCCCTATAATTAATGCTCAGCTACCTCGATTTATATGTAACGAGGCGTTGCGCAACCAGGCATGTTTCGAAGTCGCTCTCGTAAAACTGGGATTCGCGGGGTAAGTGACTGTATAAGGTTAGACCAATCAATAGATAAGGTAATAAATCGTGTTTAATGGTAAGGAACCGCCTATTTAATTCATTCGACCATCACCATTTTGGGGTGATCGTTACCTCATCAACAAAATATGACAGATTACACAATGACGACACAATTTCACAAGAATTTGCTTAAAAAAGGCCATTTTTCAACGCAAAATGAATTATGCACAAAACCTAATTTATCGGAGATTCCCCGAAAAGCGCTAATTGGTAATTCGGGAAGAAATCATTTATTGGCAGTTCTACGTTTATTAGAGCGCTTGCATTGATTTTACCATCGGCTTCACGCCACAACGGCGACTGGTTCCAGGAATGTCCCTTTGAAAACCATGTTAATTGGGTTCGACCAAGCGGACTAGCTTGCAGAGTCAACAGAACTGTTAACGACAATTAACAATGAAATTAAATAAGGCAGAGTTACAGTTCAATACGAGACTCATTAAATATGACATCCTTTGTAGCTCGTTGGAAGGGTTGTAATATTTGAATCGTTGGAAATGGCAATTAGATTTCTGCGCTGATTATACACAAGACGGTGGAACGAATATCGCTAAAATACTGCGAAGTATTTTTCAGACAGTGCGAATTCGAGTAAAAACCAACTAGTATCGTTTTTATTGTCGAGGTCATAAGGTGAGAGATGTCCGATTACCCGGTATGAATTATTCAAAACAATTAGTAGCGAGAATTTGAATCACAAAACCATCAAGATTTCATTAACAAAACAGGTCAGCTGGTTATATAGAGAGCTAAATCCGTCGGGGAAAGTTTAAAATTTTGTACAATAAGGTCAACATTACTTAATATTGAAAATCCGTGAAAAGATTTTCTAAAATAATTTATCGAAAGATTTTATAATAATTTATAAAAAGATTTTATAAAGCTATAGCTTTGGGAACTGAAAATTCCAAAATGTATTTCCATTTATAGATTGCGATGTTGCTACAGCAAGAGACAGGTTTACATTATGTAAAAATATTCAAATCTGATTTGGCAAGTATGCATATATATATACGTTAATGTATGCTGACATTAAATGTCAACTTTTGGTTAAACTTGTTAATTGGTCATAGTAACTGTTGTGAATGAGGAATGGACATGCATGTAGATTTTTTTAAATCGATAGAAGGCTTCGGAACAACTTTTGATGAATAACCTGAAAAACGTTTTGCCACAAAACTTGGTTTTTCCTCGCTTTTTGACTCCAAAAATAGGGGACAGGAAGATTTAAGCCTAATTGAGGTGCACATCTGTTCCTGATTATACGAAAAAGTCGACGAGTCGTATCCTTTCAAATACTCGTATTTGAGGTTGAAACAAGCCCTAAAAAGCTCATCATTCCCTTCTTCAGCAGGGTATTTGAGCCAAAACCGTACGTTAAGTCCATCAGAGTAATGCAAACATAAATAGAGATCTCCCTCCTCGCCCATCATTGGCAGTCAAAGTTATTACAGCGATGAAGTAGATTACGTCAACCCTTTTCATACAGAGGCCGGACGAGGGCGCGAGGGATATGGAAATAAGAAAGGGACTGATACCCACCGGGAAAGTGATGGAAATAACGAGGAAAAACCGTGCGGATCGATAAGCTCAACGAACCCGTGCTTCTTGAACAAGGGAAGGATCATCCTCAGGAGAGCTTCATGAGTTGGAATATATTGTGTCTACCAAGTTATTTCCATGCCGTGTGTAGAGCGAAGTGGTCTAGTCTTGATAAACTATGCGGTGTCAGAGACGGTGGCGAAGAAATTTGAATGTCTCAAGAGAATAAGGAGAAGCGTCTGCCAAAAGCGAATGGAACTTTTTAGCCGAAAACTTGTAAATGTACATTACGTAGTGCCATTCGACACCACTGTAAGTGAAACTAACAATCAACGGTCTTGGAAATTTTGCAGAAAACTCCCTAAGCCGTCTTAAAATAACCATTTAATGAATATTTCAAGACGACTCAGAAAACAGGCAGGTGGAGGGAAGTAAAGGGCCTCGTACGGCATGAATTATTTTCTTAGAATCCTTGTTGGTCGTCTAAAAATAAGTTTCAAGTCATTTTCTCCGAACGCCAGTAATTGTTTTTAAGCCAGCAGGAAAACAGATTTTTGAGAAAAGGAGACCGGGCCTACTCAAGAGGCCAACACCTGATCTCATGAGGTATCAACCATATGCAAAAATGGGAATAAGTAAAAATGATAATAATTGAATGACGTCGTGTATTATAAAAGCGTAGATATAGTATACCTACTTAAGTGTGGGTGGAAAGTGTTAAGTTCGGTTTCCACACACTTATTTGGTCCCTTAATTTCTGTAGATGGTATTAAAATATAACACATGAACGAATGACGAGTATAAAGTGGGGTAGAAAGTGGTCCAGTATGTGAATCCACCCTTTGGTCACGGCCGAGTGTAAATTTACGGTGTTCTCATATAATTAATGAGAAGCACAGTGAAGCTCAGTTGGGTCCACTAGCAGGTGTATAGAGCTGTAGGGCGTTGTTGAGGCTATCCAGAAACACGATGGTTGTAATCCCCGTGTTTCCCAGAACAAGCGGGACCGAGTAACCTCCAGCGCCCTTTTAACACTTCATAACACTCAATTACGGTTCATCCTCCGGGTTGGTTATGTCGGGTATTAGAGGGAATGAATTAAACGGGCGAGAGGAATTATTGTCCGGGACCCTTGTTGGTAACGGTGGCGCATTTATAACAGTAACGGAGGACTTGGGCCGGTAACGGAGTGGGAAAGGGATGAGAGTTGACGCTCCAGACGCTCGGGAGTAATGTACGCGTAATCTCCTGCTCCCTGGTGCACACTGTGAAAAATAATCCAACTAAGCATGAACCACCAACTTTGTTCTAGTGAGGCTACACTTGGGTTATCTGAATTTTTGTGCGTGTCCCAAAAGACTCATAAAAGTAATCATCAGAGCCAGTTCAGTAAAATTGGGGGAAACTGTGGCTCATAACTCAGTTTTAACTTAATTTGGAAAAAACTGCGCATCTTGGACGTTCGGATTCGGCTAGACGGCTTAACCGGATTGGCTCGATAGGGAACTCGTTCGACACAGAATTTCTGTACATATAAAGAGTTTTGTCAGACGCTTCGTGCTGGGTAAAAATGGCCAAAACCAAAAAGCACTATTAAACGCTGCAAATTTTACACAAGGGTTTCTTCAAAAAAAGTAAATTGTGCAACATTTAATTCTGTGTCGTAACGAAAATGATTTTGAAAAAATAAAAAAATGCTGTACAATATTCGACATTTTACCGCCTACCTTGACCGCCTGGGATCCTTCAAAAATCTCATTTGTAACCCCATGAAAGCCGCGAAGCTCCCCACTGTGAAATCGGTTCTGAGACCCCAAAAATGGATTCTACTTCAAAAAATACTTCGAAAACGACACCTAACCCGAAAACCTTCAACAAACCCTCCCGTAGCCCCTTTTAAGCCCCATAGAGCCCTACGGGTTAGGGTGATCGGGCTGAAATCCTTGCGGGCTCAACTAGATGGTAAACCGAGAATTTCGTCAACCTTTTTAGATTTTTAAAAGAATTCCTACTGCCCAAAACGGCTCGGACGCAAATTTTACACAAGGGTTTATTATTCTTCGATGTAGGTTAATTGTGCAAAAAGAAATTGTTATTAAAACAATATTTTTGAAAAAATTAGAAGAAGATATCTGATACCTACCTACAATATTCGACCGATGTGAGACCTCAAGAAATAGATTATGCGTCCAAAATTACTCCGAAAACGACAGCTTATTTGACCTCCTAGGATACTCCAAAATTCCCACGAAAGCCCCACGGTGAAATCGGATCGTTTTGGGACCACCGAAATGGATTCTGACGTTCAAAAATACTTCGAATACGACACCTAACTCGACCCCATACCCAAAAACCTGCGGAAACGGCTCCCGTAGACCCATAGCGCCCCACGGGTTTGGGTGATCGGGCTGAAAACCTTGCGGGCAGAACTAGATGGTAAACCGAGTATTATGACATACTTTCAGATTAAAAAAAAAAAATCCTACTGCCCAAAACGGCTGGGACGGCGTACGGCCGACGGACATTTCCGTTTTGGAATCTAGACCTCTTGAAACGAATACATAATGAAGAATTTTTAGGCCGATCAGAATTTTCGACCTCAGTCGTGATTACATATTTGGTATATTATTCCAAGAATAACAGATCAAAATCGTTTTTTGGGTCACCAAAAGTTAAGCTCACCTCCCTCGATGATGCAAACTCAGATTCCTCATATTATCATTTGGGCCTATTTGGATGGACTAAAACCACATCCAGCTATCCGCCAATCATTTTCTGTTTTGTATATATATATATTTTTAAAGGCATCATTTTACTGAATGGTGGAAAGGGAAAAAGAATTTATATGCACACATCGCTCACAGATAGCGTTCGAATATAAACTCCAGCAACTCACGGAGAGAGTTCTAATTATTTTTGGGGCAATCGATTTTCGTGACCCCGCTGTTGACATTGCGTTAGCTGTAATCCACCTAAGGGTACGGTGACCAGACGTAAAGCAACGCGCAGAGTTGTACTTTTGCAAGTACATGTACTTTTCAGGCCAGGTACTATTTTTTCCTCGAAAGGAGGATGAGCTATTAAGTGAGGAGGCGAGAGCTTCGCGAAGACACTGCCATGCTGAGCTCAATAATTATTATCTACAGAAATAAAAACATACATAACCTTGGTCAGAAGTTTTCCCAAGTAAAGGAGAAATTAAAAAACATTTCCTAAATAATTTAGGAAGCACCATTAATTATTGATAGTGCTATACTCGAAGAAATGTATGCGTTAACTTGAATGTCATCATATTCAGAGCCTTCGAATGAACGACAAATTTTAAGCAAAAACTTTGAAATTTTAGCAGTAGGTTTAAGGATTCAACGATATTTTTTAAAAACTAATGAATAAAATTTAGGTATTCAATGAAGAAGATAAAAAAATTAATTTATAAATAAGTTGGTTAGTTAGGACTTCGACAATCAGAGAGACATTCATTTTTTTAAATTTGTTTTACCTACATGTTCTTCTCGGCACGCAACAATGTACTACTTTTGTGAAGAGTTTTGGCCACCGTCCTAAGGGTCAGTAAGTGCACAATCGGTTTATTAATAAATAAATTTTTTTAAATAAATTTTATTAATATATTGAACTCGGAATGATAGAAAAAGACACGTAGAAGTAATATTTGAAACTAAACTAAACCAGTCTAAGTGGAGTCGTCGTAATGTTAAACGAATACGTCACTTGAAATGAATTCAAATGCCAATGGCAGTTGTTAATAAAATTACAACCGATCAGTCATTTATGTTCGCCAGCTACCTATGATGAAACGATCAATCACAGCCTAATGAACTTTCACAACCCCCACCCGCAAATGCAACGTTTGGGAGGAGAGTGGGATTGATTCACTTTGACTCAAACACATCTCGTCATCCCTCCCTTATGTTTACATATTAATCCTCAACCAGATGAAGGGGACATTTGCATGAGGGTTGCCCCTTCCGAATACATAATGCACGTCACCCGTTCAACTTCTCGGCTTTCCCGGGATTTATACATGAAATAATATTAGCATGTGATTGGTATTGCTCTACTCGAAATACGGCCCTCTCACCTCGAATCCGCTAAGGGGGTTGAGAAACTTACTTTGGCACTATTTTCATGAGAGTGATTTGAATTTGAGATCAGACTTGTTAGGACCGGCACCGGCAGCTACTTTTACGACAAATGATAACGGAGTGCCCTAACTTTCTAGTTTACTGGAGTAGCAGAACTAGCGATGAAAAAAATCTACACTTCTTGAGACTTTTTGAAAAACTTGGGGTTACCTACCATCCAATGTGGAGAACATCAATGGTGAGGTCATCCCATTAATTTTCAGCCTTCTCCGACCGCTCCTCCAATATTTCCGAACTTTAATTCTGTTAGAGGAACGCCGCTATCACATTAATTACAGGCTGTCGCAGGGCCGATTATTGTGTGGTGTTTGCCGACGGTGCAGAGGTCTAATCCAATGAGGTGGTTAGGGTGAAAAATGACTCCTCTGCTGAGTACTAAATTGTTTATTTAAATAAACAATTGTAGCGTGGGGACCGGTTTCGAGCAACTAAGCTCATCTACAGCCCTGACAAGAAAACCATTTGTCATTAGCACCAGAGAAACCATAAAATTCTATTAACAAGTTAACAAAGTTATATTATACTGAAGGTATATGACAATGGTATAAATAGTGGAAATTATAACTGATGAAAACGGTCCAGAATGGTGGTAACTTGACAATAGTAGTTTTGGAATATGGACCCACTGTTAAAATTGGCTCCATGACTGATGGCCAGTGAACCATTTGAAAACCAGTTAGGCTATACTACAGGTACTGAAATGAGAATTGTTTATTATTCTAGAGGCAGAAAACAAATACTCGATATGTGAGTAGTGACAAGGAGAAATTATAGGTAAGAAAGTCAGAGGTAATTTTAAAAATGGACCCATTTGACAAGGTTATTGGTTCTAATTGGTAATGGGAAAGATTAGGTTGGGATTATTCTTATTTAAAAAACAATTGATAAGTAAAAATACAGAAAAAGATGACATACCTAGGTGACTTAGTGGACATGGTGAATTTTTGAATTTATACAAAAGGTAAATTTGAATATGAGAGTTTAAATTAATTGAATTTATGAATCTATTTGCTACTGTTGAATTTTTGAGAAGTTAAAAGTTTTTATAAGAGTTAGTTTTTTCAGCGGTTTTCATACATAGGTAAATTTGAAAAATTGTTATTAAGTACAGGAGGTTGGGTGAAATAGAAAAATCCAGATGAGCTTACCAGAGTGACTTGAGGTAGGTTGAACATACAATCAGTTCTGAACAATTGGTTAGGCGTCTGAGAGTTTAAATAGGTACCTACCTACTACCTGGGCGGGGACGAGGGATTACCTCTGTCGGTACCCTTTGAGTGTTTTGAAAGGAAAACCGACATTCCCAGGAAGTTCAAGATTGTTTTGAGAGTAGAGAACCGTTCCGTTATTGAGGGGTGGTTGTTGGGGATATTTCAGAATGTTCAAGTATGAATTTTAAATTAAATTTGAGTAAGTATGAGTTTTAGATTAAAAGAAGGGGGGGGGGGGGTGAAAGAATATTGATTGAGAGAGTTAAATTGGTTTCAGAATTTCTAATATTGGGGATCTACTGATTTTGCCATGGTCGTTTTTATTAAGATCAGGGTGGATAGTATAAGCTTTCAGGATTTCCAGGTTCTCCCACTCATTGAGCAGGCGACCCTTGGGTTGGAAATGTAAAAGTTTACTATCCCTATTTGGGTTAAAAGGATGATTTGAGCTGATACAATGGTCGGCAAAATCATTATAGCCAAGATGCTGAAGGCGAATCTTGCTTTCATGTTCTGCCAAACTTGCACAAGACAAACAAAATACCATAGATAAAAAACTGAATAAGCTACGAGAGCTAAAAGTAAATTCCAAGCCTGGGCATTCAACTAAACGTGATTCAACTAACGCCCAAACTACTACTAGCTTCACTAGCCTTCAGCCATCCAATATTCTTGGTAGCTCTGCTGCCCCGCAGCTCTCCATAGACACTCAAATTATAAACAGCTCTGATATCCCTCAACCGTCTTCCCAATCATCAATGATCTCACATTCCTCTGTTAGCCCTCAGTTTTCCATTAATTCTCAACAATTAAGTTTCAATGACATGGCTGCCCCCACTCCATCAACTAATAATAGCCTTGTGAATCCTCAACCATCAACAACTTGCGTTTCATTTCACCATAAAGTTGTTAATCTTTCACATAGTACATTTACCCCCATAGAAATAGGTCTCCTCGAAAAAGGCCTAAAACATAACCTCATGCCTGATCCTCGCAACAAAAATGTGATCCTAAAAGAAATTGGGGTGTCTATTGAATCCTCGATTCATGGACAAGATCCAGCTTCTTCAATAATTTCAAAATCTATCTGCGCACAAATCCTCAAAGAGGAGAGGGATTGCACCCTTTTAAAAACTCCCCACCCTGAAACTAAAATAATAAAATCCATTCAATCCAAGCTCCAGGGGGACAGCCTGATACTTGTTAAAGCAGATAAGGGGAACTCCGTGGTTATTATGACCAGGAGTGACTACCATCAAAAAATGCTATCCTTCATAGACGGAAATGGTCTGGCGGTACTAGACAAAAATCCAATACCGGACTTCGACCGGAAGGTTAGAAGATTCTTAAGGGATACAACGCTATTCACTCCGTATGAGAAGAAAATCCTCATTGAAATGAACCCTCACCCTCCTCTGTTATACGGCCTTCCCAAAATTCACAAAACCCCATTAAAAATACGTCCCGTAGTTAGCTACATAGGGACTTCCATTCACAAATTAGCCCGAAAAACCAGCCTTCTCTTCAAGAATGCCACTGGTTTTCAGGCAACTAGGTCAATTGAAAATAGCTTGGAATTAATCAACAAAATCAAAAATGTCACTTCCCCTTCAACAGCCAAACTAGTCAGTTTTGATGTAGTCCAACTTTTCAACAAAATACCTCCCCAATATGTTCAAAATTTAGCTGAAGATTTAATTCTACGTTCGACTATAGCAAACTCTAAAAAATCAGAATTAATTGATCTCCTAAAGCTTTGCTTGAGCCATAATTTCTTGCAGTATCAAAATAAAGTTTATGCAGATTCCACGGGACTACCTATTGGCAGCCCCTTATCCCCCTTATTGGCGGATGTATTTCTAGATCATTTGGAAACCAAAATATTCGAAAGTCAACATTCCTCAAAAATTATTTACTGGCACCGCTACGTAGATGATGTGATAGCCCTGTTTTCTGGGTCTACTAGACAGCTAAATGTTTTTCTAAATTTCATCAACTCTCTCCACCCAACAATAAAGTTTGAACTGGAATATAACGTACATAATCAATTAAACTTTCTGGATTTATCAATTTCACTAAAAGATGGTAAACATGAATTCAAAATTTACCGTAAACCCACCCATACGGACATAGTTCTTCATAAAGACTCATGTCGACCATACTCCCATAAACTTGCTGCTTTCCATTCACTTACTCACCGGCTCCTAACAATTCCTCTCAATGAGAGCGATTATTTAGCCGAACTCAACATAATAAAACAAATTGCTATAAATAATGGGTATGAAGGTAAACTTGTTGACAGCATCATCTCACGAAAACAGAGGGCTATCACTTTTGATTTAATATATCCTCCTGCTTTACCGTCAACCTCCTCCCCTGTACAAGTTCCAGCCTCTACCAGTTCCCTAGAAACTAGACCCCCTTGGATTTTCTTACCATACTATGGTCATTTATCAGAAAAACTCGCCAAAGAACTCCGCAAACTGGGGCATAAAGTCATATTTCGGGCTTCCAACACAACTGGGAGGTTTTTATCAAATCCTAAAGATAAAATTGAACCTAGGAACAGGTCAGGGGTTTATAAATTAACATGTGGAGAACCGTTTTGTGAAGTAAATTATGTAGGACAATCAGGCAGAGCATTCAGAACCCGATTGGCAGAACATGAAAGCAAGATTCGCCTTCAGCATCTTGGCTATAATGATTTTGCCGACCATTGTATCAGCTCAAATCATCCTTTTAACCCAAATAGGGATAGTAAACTTTTACATTTCCAACCCAAGGGTCGCCTGCTCAATGAGTGGGAGAACCTGGAAATCCTGAAAGCTTATACTATCCACCCTGATCTTAATAAAAACGACCATGGCAAAATCAGTAGATCCCCAATATTAGAAATTCTGAAACCAATTTAACTCTCTCAATCAATATTCTTTCACCCCCCCCCCCCCCCCCTTCTTTTAATCTAAAACTCATACTTACTCAAATTTAATTTAAAATTCATACTTGAACATTCTGAAATATCCCCAACAACCACCCCTCAATAACGGAACGGTTCTCTACTCTCAAAACAATCTTGAACTTCCTGGGAATGTCGGTTTTCCTTTCAAAACACTCAAAGGGTACCGACAGAGGTAATCCCTCGTCCCCGCCCAGGTAGTAGGTAGGTACCTATTTAAACTCTCAGACGCCTAACCAATTGTTCAGAACTGATTGTATGTTCAACCTACCTCAAGTCACTCTGGTAAGCTCATCTGGATTTTTCTATTTCACCCAACCTCCTGTACTTAATAACAATTTTTCAAATTTACCTATGTATGAAAACCGCTGAAAAAACTAACTCTTATAAAAACTTTTAACTTCTCAAAAATTCAACAGTAGCAAATAGATTCATAAATTCAATTAATTTAAACTCTCATATTCAAATTTACCTTTTGTATAAATTCAAAAATTCACCATGTCCACTAAGTCACCTAGGTATGTCATCTTTTTCTGTATTTTTACTTATCAATTGTTTTTTAAATAAGAATAATCCCAACCTAATCTTTCCCATTACCAATTAGAACCAATAACCTTGTCAAATGGGTCCATTTTTAAAATTACCTCTGACTTTCTTACCTATAATTTCTCCTTGTCACTACTCACATATCGAGTATTTGTTTTCTGCCTCTAGAATAATAAACAATTCTCATTTCAGTACCTGTAGTATAGCCTAACTGGTTTTCAAATGGTTCACTGGCCATCAGTCATGGAGCCAATTTTAACAGTGGGTCCATATTCCAAAACTACTATTGTCAAGTTACCACCATTCTGGACCGTTTTCATCAGTTATAATTTCCACTATTTATACCATTGTCATATACCTTCAGTATAATATAACTTTGTTAACTTGTTAATAGAATTTTATGGTTTCTCTGGTGCTAATGACAAATGGTTTTCTTGTCAGGGCTGTAGATGAGCTTAGTTGCTCGAAACCGGTCCCCACGCTACAATTGTTTATTTAAATAAACAATTTAGTACTCAGCAGAGGAGTCATTTTTCACCCTAACCACCTCATTGGGCCGATTATTAATTCTGCAGTGACCTACAAAATACTGCTTCCGCAAGCTACTGGCTCAATTACCGGAAAAAAAAAAAAAAACCGAAGGTGGTTGGTCGGGGTGTGGTGGGGAGAGGATCGTATATACCTATGCCCAATATAAGTGGACTATTGGGTGTTTGTCCTCCGAAAGAAATCCAGGATCCGCCTTTATCTGCGAGCAAATGATCGCGGAAACACCGCCGTTTTTTCATATCAATAAAATTTATTTAATGAGCTCAACTTTAGAGCCCCATATTGTGTAAAAGAAATTGTAGATAAATTGGAAAGTGCTCCAATGGCTCCGGATCGATTCGAACTATTTGTGCTTACTAAACCTAAAAGTCGAATGCTTTCAACGCCATTTATCCAGGCCTGACTAAGATTTTAAAAATGTCAAGTACATCATAATCTGGTCAGCGTTACCAGTTATTCGTTAAAGATTATGAATTCTAGAAACAAATCATAAAAATGGGGATGTGCTAATTATTTCGATTCCCACGAGAAGCGCTATAGGCTATAGCCTAGGGACCACCTGTGTGCAATCTTTATATTACCCGTGTTATGTTTTTTGCGAGTTACCAGGCTTTATTGTTGTCTCTACAGAAATGTAACGTGCGCTCCCTTACATAAAATTGAATCAGCTTTCACCAGAAAAAAATAGAATTAGGATCGGACTAACCGTTCCCGAATTTTGGGCAAAAATGTGCGAAAACAGGTATCAGCCAAAATTTGTTATTTGTCTACCATACCTGCCCCTCCCTTATCAAAGCACAAATCAAAATCTCACATAGAATAGCTGCGATGGGAAATTTAATCAGCTTTCACGAGTGAAAAAAAAAAGAAATTTGGAATCGGGCCAATAGTTTCTGAACTAGAGCCGAAAAACGTGGTTATCCGCTAACCGAATGGGCGTTTTTTGTTTAGGTTAAAATTCGTTGGTTTTCTCGGTTTCTATTTGACCTACAGAGCCGTACCTGTGCTCAAATTATAGAAAATTTAATGAGAACCCTTTTGTAGCAAATATTGTGAGCTTCATTTTTTAACTAGATGATTTTTCTGCAGAACCAACCATTTTTGAGTTAGGAGCAAAAATACGAAAAAAAAACTCTCGTGACGAGAAGCTCTCGTTCGGAGCCGGCGTTAAAAAGTTACTGTAGGTCCCTACTACTTCTGTAATAACTGTTCAACATGCTCAACAGAAGCGAGAGGTAGCGAGAGGTAGCCAACGCCTGGTTACAGGTACGGCACTCAGAGAAGAAGAAGAAGGATGACATAATAGGTTTGTTCCTTCCGCGCTGAGTTCAGGGTGTATGGTGTGACACTATTGGGTGGATGAACTCACTGGATGGTACGCGAAAATTGAATTAAAAATCACGTTAAAGTGGGAGCCACGATTGTTGGAACTACAACGGCCAAAGTGGCAATCATGAAGGAAAACACCGAAATGAATTTCGGGGAGGTTATTAGCTGTTACGATTCGGGTGCAGCGAAAAAATCCAGCCTCGGGAGTTGGTTGTTTTTATAGTTGTTTGGAGAATTTTAGACCACATGACACTATTTTGAAGCCATTTACCTTGTGAGATGATTGGTATAAGCGAAAATGATAGACATGAAAATCAATAATTGATGGATGAAGATCAATAATTCAATCATTAAAATTTAATGACTTCGTGATTGTTAAATGACCCCCCCCCCCCCCCCCCCGGGAATCCTGGATCCACCTCTGGTTGCAATTGTCGAAGTCGTTGTCATAGAAATACAACGAAGGATCCCTGAAATTCAACAAGATACGACGCAGTGGACGCCTGAGGGGCTTTGGAAATTGTATTTTGTTTCACTCACATCCGAATGAAAACCCTGATGTGGCATATAAATAACATGAACTCCTGACACGTGTAGTATTTTAGCTCTCGGTCAGGAGAATAATTCCATCATTGGCTGACCTTCCGTGACGCTGACTCATGTGAGTTCTCGCGCCTGACCGCTTCGAGTTTCTCGTAACTGTCGAAGCCAACAGCCATGATGGTCACGGGCCAAATTGGTAAATCTCATTAACAAAAGGTAAAACACGGTAAGAAAGTGGTTTTGGTCAATTTAGTCAAAGCGGACTGGTAGGACTAAAAACAGTCTGGTTGATGAAATTAACGAAAAACGAGGTGCGTTGAATTTTCATAGAGAAGGCCCATTTTAATGTAAAACTATTATTGAAATCGCATATTGAACCAGTACCGCAATTCGTCGGCCAATTCCAAGTCAGAATCTATCAACATGCCTTCGACATAACGAGCCCAATTCCCGAGAAAACGAGGCGGGCAGTGCATTAGAGCACTTTCAAGTTATCAGCTCAGTTGATATCGTTTGGTTAGGTTTACACGGAATTTTGGGAGCGAATGGGTTGATGCCGGTGCTCAATTCAAGTGGGAGAAGGGCTCAGAAGGGCAAAGTTTTAATTACTTCCCAGCCGAGCGGGTTAAGTGTGGATCTGCCTATATTATGCTGAAGTGGTCGATATGAGGCAGGTGAGGGGGTCTTAAGTGAGGATGGTGTAGTCGGCATATGAGAGGATAGCTGTAATAATTACAGTAATTATTACTGGGCAAGTTTTGAAATACCCAAATAACACAATTCGGTCCACTGGCCAGGAAGTACCCTTGAAACATGTTTGTATGATACGCATTCATTTCAAGGAAGAAACGCTAACTGAAAACAATTTTTCAAGAAGCGTGAATTTAAAATGACTACAAAACCTGGACGAATACTGAAGGATGGATGTTCTTTTAAAGGGAGACCGCTTACTAACACCTACGGGACGAGCAAGAACCGACGCCCACTTGTTCCTCGAGGAAGCTCGCATTATAGCCCAACCCCGCAATAATTACGATTAATAGCCTGTAATTTTCTTGAGACTTGTTTTGCAAAATTCCACGGTCTTTTCCCCTCCGAAGGGAACCTTCTGCAGGCAGAGTTTAGCGAGATACACCGACATGATGTACAGTTTGTTGACCCACATGCGTCATCATCGGGTGGCCTTTCGGCCTACGACGGTTGATGGGATCCGCTTCGGAAAAGGCCTGAAACCGGCGGATTATTCCGTTGTGCAGCCGCAAATCTGAAAACGTCCCAACGGCTATCAATATCCCTCAAGCAGCACCAATCCTCAAAACCGCGTTTTCGTTAAGAATTTGAGCGCGGCGTTCGTCCCTCGTCTATCTGTAGAGCAAAATGCGATCGGGAGGTCTCTGGGAATCGTCGGTTGAATGACACTCGGGAGTCTTTGGGGGATCAACAGGTGGCCTCCTACCCGTCCGTCACAGGGCTGCGGGCGTTTTTTTTTTTTTTTTTTTTTTTTCCCACAAACCCGCCTTTACCGCCCTTTTGTCGGTACCACAAGGCTCTTCCGTTTCGAAGGTTCGTGAAGTTTTCTTTCCTTCTGTTTGAAGATATCGTCAACCCCAATCGTTCTTTTTCGCCGCGCCGTGTGCACAGGTTCGTGCTGATTGTCCGCAAACATCCATCTCCCACTTCACGTTGAAAAAACATTGAAAAAATTGTTGGCATTGGGAATCGGTGTTGGTCGTGAATGAATTTTATTATTAGGCTAGCTGAAAAATGATGAAATGTTGGGAGTTCGGTTCAACGAATACGAAGTTGTGTTTTGAAAATATTTCGACTGAAACAGACTGTCGATGTTGGACAGAATCGAGTAAATCGATTATAAATTTTATACGGATCCCACACCTACACTCCAGACCAGAGGCTAACAAAATAAAGTTTTTTTGGAAAAAATCAATTTATAACAGAAAATAGTTCGAAGGCTAAGTGATATTGCTCTAAGAAGAAAACTGTGAATAATAACTGGGAATTATTCCCCTGAAGAAAGAATTCGGAAATCGATGAACCAGCAGGTGCCAACGGTGAAAATGCGAGAAGAGTTATTGAGCATAATTAATCAAGAAACGAGCCTATTCGAAAGAGGAGGTAGCCAATCTTCCCTACAGATTCAAAGTTGAAATTTTCGGAAGTGCCCTGTATTACACCGTAGGAGCCCGAAACTCACTGCTATTGCATCAAATTATGAAGTTCTTTCAGAAAAAAGAAAAAAAAAAGTCGTAAATGTATATAAACCAGTCATTCGTTGTTTTTAATCAATTTTTTCATTTAAACAAATCCTCAATCACGGGATTTAGAAAAACTTTCGGGATTGCAAACTCTAACGGCAAGGCAAGGGCACGAATCAACTGGCAGGAATTTCAGGAAAGCAACAACCGTTACTGTGTTTAGGTAGATGATGACGCTTCCCTAACTTTGGGAACACAGCTTTTATCAAGTAAACGCAACAAAATTGAATGCGTGGTTCGAAGGCCGCAATTCATACGTGCATCCCAATGACTTGGGCCGCAACTCACCTATCGTCATCCTTCCTTCCAACCGCAACTCGTACGCATCCTTTGGAACAACATGCAGTCCACTGTGAGTTACCTGACAGCGCAAACGTGATCGTGTTGGGCGTAAGGTAGGTCTAAGTATGTCCTAAGTCAAAAGTCAACAGAAATATCCTGCCCCCAACCAACCCAACCCCACACCCTGGTGCCCTCCCTCCCACCCACCAAGAACCGCAACTCCTTCTAACCCCACCTCAAGTCCTGAGACGATCCCCTCGACGGAATTACTGGGAAACACATTCTGTGTTTCATTGTTTGAAATGGGTGTTTCAATCTGTGGGTGTCTCCCATGGGGGACTTTAGTACTGCAGTACTAAAATAAAAATAGAGTTGTCAGCCATACCTACATTTTGGTACATATAGGTAGTCGGTAATCAGAAAAAACTCCCCGGAAAAAAGTCACTGGAAAAAAAATCCTGCGCGCCGGAAAAAAATCCCCTATGAATATTCAAAGGCGGAAAAAACCCCCCAAAACAAAAATTGAAAAATATTTTTAAAAAAGGGAAAATGGAAAATGGGGAAAATCCGAAAGTATAAAATATTATATTTCATAATAATAATAACAATAATTAAAATCCCAAAATGGTTTTTCGTCAGTAGATATGTAAGCCCGGACTCAGGAATCTGAAAAAACGCGAACGAATTCTGCTATCATTCGTCCCGGAACCTTTGAAAACGTTTTTAAAAAGATAAAAGCTGTACCTAACAATCACCGTGGGAGCGGCGAAAAACGAATAGAAAAAACAACGAAAAATGAATGAAAATCGATTCACCCATGGAGGTAAGGAAATAGGGAAATAAATTTTTAGCCCCCCCCCCCCCCCCCCCCCCCTCCCGCCAAATTAAAGTAGACGTCAAGACCAAACTTTGGGGCTCATAAAATTTTCAAATACGTAGTGCACGATGAGTGGGTTAGCCAGAGCTTTGAAATCATTTAATTCAATTATTGAAATTTGTTCAGGAATAATAGGACTATTCGCCTGATTCGACGCCGTACGGCACAAACTGTTTACTTTACCCCCTACGACAACAAGTATAACATAATATTATAGTATAATATTATGATATATCTCCTGTCATTTCCATTCAGTCGACGCTATTTCTTCTCCAGGGACTTTTTTCCGGGGATTTTTTTTTTTTTTTTTTTTCGTGAATCATATATGATTATGATGACTATATATGGTCACAAGTGGCAATACACCCCACAGGCGGCCACGTTTTTTGTTTCCTCCAAATTTATTCTTTGGAAACGATTTATACTTGATATTTTTGGATATGTGTCTTGAACGTTTTTCGTTGTGAGGGATCAATGAGAGACACAGATAGGTCACAAGACTCGTAAAATTTCCGTATAGCTGAGTCTGCACCTTCAAGCTGGCGAACAATGGTATTCCATTCTGGTTGAGCCCTTGTGTTTGATAAGTCCTCTTCGCCCACACTTCAGCAACTGGAGAACCAGAAAAGCCCATTCCGAGCAGGCGCTTGAAACGTCACCCAGAAAGGGTCCGTTCGGTTGGGGGCCTTCGAAGTGAAAACGCGTGACAGGACGAGAAAGGGCCGAGGGATAAAGGTATTCCTAGTTACACATGACAAGGGCATTTGTCGTCGCGGGGTGAATCCCCCCCCCCCGGAGTTCTCGACCGCTTTTGCTTACTCGAAACTCGCCGCAATTCGATTACCTTTCCATTCCTAGGCTAACCCGATTACCCCGTGAGCCCGACAGTTGTCCACATTCGGCCCCATCCCTGAAAACCGCCTCAGTAACGTATTCTAATAAATGCAGTTTCTTGTTGCCCGCTCCAACGCAAAACGGCAAACACAAACCCAACAAACAAGCTGATTTGAATTCAAGATAGTTCCGCCAAACAACCCGGAATTGTTTAGTTTGTCGTCGTTTTCGAATTTAAAAAACGAGTTGATTAGCGACTTCCAATTAGCAACATAAATAAACTGTGCCTTGGAATAAATTCTGTTCTTTATTGTGAGGAACTTTCAAGGCTAAAGCAAATGGTCGGTAATGTGACACCACGAAAATTTCATGGTGTCACGTTACCGACAACCGTAATACTCCTCGATAACAGACGCTGTCTGCCTCCTGGTCCTTTTGGTCGATAGAGTGCAACGGTAATGTAACTTGAGGGGACGTATTTCGTATTGGCAGCATTAACGAACTTAGGTGGGCTTCAAAACCGAATTAACGGATCGGGGCCCGTCATCAAGAAGTTGGTATTCTCCGTGAACCTCCGCACGGGGGAAGTAATTTCCACTGAAAGCTTTCGAGAGGTTATTGGGACCGATGAGCTGAGAAGCCAATATCTAGAAACGCAGTGGGGAGAGAGATAAGAAGATTAGGATTAGATTAGAGCAGGTGGGCTGTGTGAAGAGGGGACTGCTCTAATAGTGTGTGACTCCACCTTATCCCCAGAGGTCGGTGATCTTGAGGCCGACACACGTCCCTCGAGCTTCGCCTATTATGACATCTGGTGGCGATATGGGATCTTGGAGTATATAGGAGGGGAGAATCAACTGTTTTTTAGAGCTTGTTAAAAGGCTCCATCTGTGTTATGCATTGTGCACTGCATGGGCCCTAGTAATTCGAGAATCACGAGGCAAGGAATAAATTAACCATTCAGAAACGCGATTCTGCCAATAAACAATATTTAAAATTAAAAAAACATTAGCTGTATTACCGTACAGTTGTAGGACAGGGTCGCTCGAAAATTGGTACCACGTCAAAAATTACTCGGAAAACGTCACCTTATTTAACCTCAAGGCATCGTACAAAAGCCAAACATCCCAACGGTAAATACGGATGGTTCTGGGACCCCCAAAAATCGGGGACATCTAACTCGGTTTTGGAATCTAGACCTCTTGAAACGGATCATATCAAATTTTCAGGCCGATCAGAATTTTCGGTCTCGGTCGCGATTACATGGGTGTATTATTTAAAAGGGTTTTTTGTCGCTTTTCTCGGTTTCTCCATTTCCGGTGCAGCGGACGGACATTTCATTTTAGGGATCTACTATAAGGACGAATTTTGTGGCCGATCACAATTTTTGCCCTCCGTCGCGAAAACAAAGGTTTATTATTCTGCGAATAGTAAACAAAAGTTTATTATTCTCAGAATTATTATTCTGCGAATAGTAAACAAAAGTTTATTATTCTCAGAATAATAAACCAAAAGCTGATTCCATAACTCATGAGCGATTTTGTAATTAAATGTAAATGTAGTTTGCCAAACAAAAAGGGGCTATTTCCGATCATTATTTATTATTTACCAACAACTAAAAATGGAACTAGACTACTTCAGAAAAGTACAGCTGCGGCCGGACACGTGCTATGACCTTTTCCGCGTTGCATAATTAATTTTTTTATTAATGATAAGTACGCCAAGTACCTTTTGCCATTGAAATCTGAATAAACCCGCTTCCCCAGTCCACCTCCTGATATTTATAATTCACGGGATTGAATCGATATCCAGAAGAACATCCACCTTCTACTCCAGACTGACTCGGAACTTTCCATCACTGCGGGCTCGTTAATAAACAAAGTCGCCTGGAGGGGGTTATTTGTCAAAATTCACGTGCGCTCCGGCTATCTAAACAATAGGGAGCAAATAACGCTTTCCCCTTCCGGCTGGTATAATGTTTGCAGCGTCTGTTTGATGTTTGCGGAAGACCGACGGGAATTAGCAGAGCCGAAATCAAGTTGCGACGAACATAATCCATCACAATTTCGAGGAAACGGTGTGAATGGAGCAGAGTGCGATGGAGGTAAGAGGAGTCTCTGATGAACAAAAATTACAGCCTCGCGGCTGTTCCAAATGGAATTACGAGCTAAAATAATGTACCGGAAATGAATGTAAAATAATGTATCTGAATGTAGGAAGCAATCCGACATCGAGATTTTTGATCACACGAGAGTAGTATAGAAACCACCGAAGGAGTACCGTTCAAGTGCCGCTTTCACCACCCAAGAGTTTCAGTCCAGTCAATCTAGACTTCTTCTAGACAATTGCAGAAGACAAAATGCTGAAAAATTGAGTATTTAATAAAGAATGAATACCTACACGCTTATTGAATCTTCTCTTCCACATTTGGACATATTTTGTTTCATGCTCTCAGCAGTACCTGCAATCAGAAATATAATGAATCAAATTAGATTATGTAATAGAAACATGGAACATGTAAACAAATTTTCTCCTTTTTCTGATCAGGAAAATTTTACGAGCGACCTATACATTTTACCAATTCTGCATCAATTTGTAGCTAACAGATAGCAAATAAAGGACATTCGATTGAAAATCGAAGAAATCGTGAAAGGGTTTCTGCGTGTTCGAGGAATTGATAGGAAACAAGTTGGTTCGCCATATTAAAACATTGACGAGTTTCATTTTCCTCGACCCGTTTAGGAAAGAAACCACTGCAGCATTCACCGCAGAAGTAGTGACAGGTACGCATCGATTTCCAACGAGCATTCTTTAGATATGTGTATTATACAGTATACGAAAATCACGAAGGATAATTGAAAAGCCGTCAAAATGCTTTACTCATTTCGCAATGGACTTCAATTTCCGAAGACCTTCGCCTACCTGAACATGCTACATGATGTAAAATCGCTTACTTGATCTGAAAACACACAGCCTTCGAGAAAATCTCGTTCTCATCAGATGATTTAGATTCTCAAATCGCAATTCATTTTATTGTTTGAACGCGTCCAAACCGCGACGTGGATATGAATAATAAAGCCTGCATGGCAGATTCTGCGCCGCTAATACCAGTTGATCAAAAAACACCACCTACAGCTTGAATATTTCATTAATTCCTACGCGTTGCGCCTAAAAGCTCGTTTGCACAAGTGTACTAAGAAATTCAAATAGTAAGCACCGCGCATGGTTCAAAGAATAATTTGCTGTTAGGATCGACCCATCGCCTTCTATCAATACATAATGGAGGTTTTGAAATTGTTCCTTATAAAGGGGGTTCAGACAAAATGCATGCCAGATGACGTTATTTATAAAGAAGAAATGTGGCCATTGTTGGGCTTTTCGATTCCTCTTTGATTGACACCACGTATTGATCGGTTACACAACTAATATCAAGCACGAGGGGTTTCCATTTCGAAATTTAATGGGTTCTGGCTGGTGGGAGTCCACCAACCGCAGCAGGGCTTGACCTACCTGCATTATTTATCGACTTCAAGGCTCTTTCCCACACAGCCCTTTGCGGGTTCCACTTCAAGTTCACAAGCCATGTCATTTGAAATGTAACCGCATTTCCTGACATTCGGGTGTTGAGGTTTCAAACCCACAATAGAACGTCCACAAGTTTGTGCCTGTGCGAGTCATTTGCACTATATTCATCGGGCACTAAAATGAACGGAACTCGTTGTTTCCTCTTCAGAAATTAACCCAGGACGAACCGAATGGGTGAATAAAACATGGAGCAACTATAGTAGTTCCCAAAATGAGTCACTGGTGTAAAATAAAGGGCTCTCTCGAAATAGAGCGGGGTTTCAGTTGGTTATATTGCATCCGAGCGCGAGCGTTGGGCAAGAGCGAAGCTCAGGACACTACATTACGTCACCTAGCGCTTGAAAACCTCCCACCATTACTCCAACGGTTTTTTTTTTTTTTTTTTTTTTTGCAGACTTTTTATAAAAAGGATTTTTTTCCTTTTTAATGCGCTCAGCCGCTTCATCCTCTCCGAACTGTCACAGGGAGGCCTCTGACTGCGGGAGCAATCAAGAGGAATAATTGGGCTCGTCCACCCGCCGAGCACCTGCGGATTACCTACTGGTATTACACGTCACTTCGACCTGGAATGGAAAAAAGGGTCGGCAGGGCCGAGGCAGAAGGTTTTGTTCCGGGGGATTTGGGAGGATCGCGAAAATCTTGTCAAGGAGATTAAATTTGGTTCGAGAGACATCCCCTTCTCTTCTGCCAAAACCGTAATCAGAATGGTGACCGAGAATGAGGAACATGTCAGGGAGAGATTTTGAAGGGAGGAGACGTACGAACTGGGAGACGATACAAAACAAAACGGGGGCATTTCCCAGAGGAGAGGAGCAACTCCGCTTAAAAAAAAAAAAAAAAAAAAAAAAAAATTTACCATTGAAATTTGGATATGAAAATGCAGAACCCAACATCATTCCACGAAAATAATATTATGTTTCTCTATGAACTGGAGAAAATTTGGTGTCGGTTGTGCAGTCATCCACTAATCAAAAAAGTTAGCAACGTTATTTTTTTATTTTTTGAGAGTTCAGAGCTAAAAACCGTTCGCCCTTTTACACAAGGGTTTTAAATGTAATTCTACGGTACAAATTGTGCAAAAAAATTAAATCTGAGTAGAGAATTAAAAATTATTTCTAAATTTTTTTTTTCCAACTGTACCTACAGTGTTAGGGCAGAAGAGAGAACCCGAAGAATGGAATACACGCCCAAAAAAGCTTCGAAAATGAGCCCTAACTAAACACCTCAAAAACCCCTTACACAGCTTCGTCTTAGCCCCATAGAGCCCCATGGGTTAATGCGATCGTGCTGCAAACCTAGCGGGCACAACTATTTACTTGGAGAACTGAGTTTATTGTAGAAATTTAAGATTTTTAGAAAAATTCCTACTACGGACATTTTAAAAATCAACACACCATAGACGTTGAACCCCCCCCCCCCCCCCCCCAACACCGAAAAGTGACCTGAGCAAAAAAATTGTCAACTTTTGAGATTTTTCATTTCTTTAGACCAGGGGTTCCCAACCTTTTTTTACCTCGCCCCCCCTAGGTTGGTGTGAACACCATTGCGCCCCGCCTCCCCATTTTGTTCTATGTAAGTATGTATAGGTACTCTCCCCCTCCTCAAAAATGCTAAGTATAAGTATAATTATGTTATAATTTAATGAGTAAATTCAAATTCAAACGGAACGTTTTATTAACAGTAGGTAGGTAGGTACCTAATTAAAATATTGAATTTCATGGCTCATTCAATTTTTTTTTTTTTTAAGCTTAATGTGACATTTGACTTTGTTTTTCGGTGACTAATTTTATTTTTATTTTATTTATTATTTTATTTTTATTTTATTTATTATGTGAACATCTCGATGGGCTGCATGATGAACTTCATGCAAAGAAACCATAATATGTGAACATCTCGATGGGCTGCAAGATGAACTTCAGGCAAAGAAACCATAATATCATTAATATTATATTATTATGGTTTCTTTGCATTCCAGGAATAATTTGTTGGGTGGTTTACCATCCAAAAGTTCATTCAGACGACGGAATGACGAAAAATTGGGTGTGGAGCCTTGCAGGCGTTGTTTCCACAAACGGATCTTTCCCAAAAAACCTTAAAAATTAATTAAATTAACTTATTACTATTTATAAGACTTATAAATTTTGATGAATACTTAGTATTCATTAAAATTCATTCATAGATTAAAATTTATTTTGGCCCTTTGGTCCCAAAAGGCTTCAATTGTTGTCAGTTTATGGGCCCCGATCGCGCCTCCCCTGGAGACCCTTCACGCCCCCCCCAACCGTCTAAAGGGTTACAAACCGCGATTCTTCTTTTTATTTTCTCTCTTTAGGGGGCCTTGATGAATGTCATTCAAGTCAAAATGGCCCGAAAAATCGTTTACAGAAAGAACGCTGGGAGGTCAAGTAGGTGGGGGGGGGGGGATTTAGAGGCTGATCAAAGTTTTCGACCCCCCCTCTGTGAATACGTAGGACCTACGTCGTAGGTGGACGACTCCAATAATAAACCAAAAGCAGTCTTCAAGTTATACCTGAAGGTATGAATGGTTTAAGAATAGTTGAAATGCTGATACGAAAGCCTAATTGCTACAGCAACTGTCTCAAAGGCTATAAACGGGTCAATCAAGCATCAAGACTAATTGAATTCAATTTATAGCATATAATGCTATAAGATCGGTGGAAAATAAAGTACAACTGGCTGAAGATGTACAAACCCCATCTGAAGGGGTTTAAAAATGATTTGAATAGAACCGGTTACAAGGATATGAAATTTCTAGTGCTACTATTTTGATGACTTATAGAACCAGTTGGAGTGCTATAGACGACATCCAATTTTAAGAACTGTAAAAAAGTTTAAAGTGCCTTAAAACCTCTTGAAGTAACAGGCGGGATATAGTTTTTAAAAGGTTTGTGCCTAAAAGCTCAATGGTGCGTGGAAAAAGCGTTGAGCTTGTCCTGATTTTTGGGTGCTGATATCATGAAAATAAATCTGGGAAACCTACGTCATCAAGCATGTCTGAAAAGACAAAGTCAATGTCACCAAATGAAGCACCCGGTCAGCAGACTCGCAAGCTATTTTCTCCATTGGAAGATTCCCAACTTCACCTAATGAAAAACACGAAGCCGAGGTTCGGGATTCGCCGTACACTCCATCAACTTGATCTCTAGCGCCTGACCTTGAGATCCTTTCTCCATATAACTAACGAAATTCTCGCCGACTTTCGTCTTTTTCACGAAAGCCCTTCCCCAGAAATAGATTCGGGAAACCTTTTTACTCCAACTGCGAAGGGGAATAAGAGATGACACGTGGCGCACATCTGCGCCCAACCCGTCAACTCGGCCTCTGATTTCAGGGACGAGATGAAACAAACGCGGAAAAAAAGAGTGGAAGGGCTTATAATGACGTAAAACTGGAGATGGGGATGGAAATAAGATATTAATACGTTCGGTCAACTGACGCGAAGCTTTTTCAAGTCCAAACTTCAAAGGTTTTCAGGGGAAAAGGGGCGTGACATGACCATCCATAACGGCAGAAAAAATGGAACACACGAGCCAGACGGGCCTACAGGGCTGATTCTACCATAAAATAGGATTGCAAATCAATAAGGGACGGACGTGATTCTGGATTTTTTTTTTTTTTTTAATCGATAGAAGGCTTCCAAATAACACCGAAAATGGGGTAAAAACACAAACTGCAAGTTCGTACGAATTCATAGAATTTATGGAAAAATTGCAATTGAATTTTCGGCAGAAATCAGCTCCCATTGGTCGACAATTTCGCCATGTTGCCAAGTTGGCCACCATTAAAAAAACTGAAATCGAAGGATCGGGCTCTGAGGTTAAACCACCGCGTAGGTTAAACGTGACACCACGGCTGTTGTTTTGATTCATTGAGAACGATCTACGGAAAAAGAGGTTTTCTGAGTTGACAACCCTGGCCGTCAATCCGATGGCCCGTAGGTGAAGTGACCTCCTTTTTGAATCGACCAGAACAACTTAAGATGAATATAAACTACTTGAAAGACATTTTGTCACAAAAATTATGTATTTTCCTTTATTTGACTTCTAACGACATGGCACAGGAAGATTTAACCCCTCGGGTGCACGTTCACTCCTTATTATCGATATTATGGAAATATCGATATATTTCCCTCGATTAACAATGATTTTTATAGGTATTACTCCTTCCGACATTCAACGATTATCTTTTGCCGATATCGTTTTAAATTGAATTTGTATCAGTCAAAAACGGCCACAAACTTCTCGGGTAACGTTTCGGTTCATTTTTAAACCATCATTATGCCACCAAGACAAAATCACAGATTTAGGAAATGGCTCGAAACAATGTATGAGTGTATGTTATAGGAACTATCTACCTAGCTAAGCTAAAGTAAGACTAGAAAGGTTCATAAACATGATTAAAAAATTTAAAATCTTGCAGAGTACAAGGAACTGATTTTGGAAATACTCTCCTCCAAGTCAAATAACGGTGTGGGTAAAAGACAAACGTTGATCCCAACGATTTGTGCAGTATTTTGACTCAACCTCGCGAACGAACTATTGTGAGGAGCAGCCGATACACACCTTGGTTAACTCGATTTTAGGCCCAATATCGACATCATGCTGCCGATGATGCATCCCTACCACAAAATCAATTTGCCGTTAAATATCTGGAAGACCAAACTCGAGCACTCCGAACGTGACCAGTACGCGTGACACTGGCCTAGAAGGATATCCTCGGGTTCATCTGTTCCCGGCAAGGGAAACATCCAGATCAGGAGAACCTTCTCGAAAAGGGCTATCTGATGGAAACCAACGGCATCCTTCTTTCTTCATCCGCGTCCGCTCCCTTCTTACGGTTGTAACAGGCTTGTAACTTGTAACTGAGGGTATTACGTTTAATCCGGTTGCATCGGCCTTTCACGTCCAAAGCTCCCTGTGAAGGGAGCCCTCGGAATCTCCTTATTTCATCTTCACCATAAGTTATGTATCGAAGTGAAAGATCCCTCAGAGCACCTCATCTCACCGCCAGAGACAGGTTTCATTGAATTAAGGGTATGTAAGTAATTAAGGGTTTGGTAATTTCAAATAATTCATAATGATGAGATGATTTACCGTAAAAGACTAAAATTAGGTAGCCCTTGAAGTGTCCAAGTTGTACCAGGAGATTTCACAGCTCAAGACCGATAAGGGACTTGGTATCTTGACAAAACAGTTGGTAATGAGATTATAATGTGAAAAGGGAACCCCTAACGGCTTGTCTCCTGATACAGATAGGTGGCTGTGAATAGAAGGTTTGTTTAGTCGAGGTGTGGCGCATCTGTTCAACATCCATTCTGGTTACCTAACACTTTTAGACCAGAAGAGCTTACAGTTCCCTTAGGGCTTACCGTTCTCGGACTAGGCGAGTTCGCGTTGATTTTCGGAAAATCAAACGAGACTCTGGTCTCCCATGCCAAGTTATGAGATTTTTTTTTAACACAGATTTTCAGATTTTTGCTCCACTTTTGGAGCTTAGATGCGTCACGTGGAGCAACTTTTTGGTGGTTTCATATTTTTCTCGTCGTCCACTCGCCAAAACGGATTATCGTTTTTTTTTCAATTTTTTAGAAAAAGTTTAATTTCCCGTTTTCCCCTTTAGGAGCTCAGATACGCCTCATTGAGCTACTTTTTGGTGGTTTCAGCCTTTTCTCGCACTATGCTCGCCAAACTGGATTTTTCAAGACCAATTTCTGATTTTGGTTGCTAGAAGTGTCCTAGAATAAAGATGAGCATTCTCCTCCTCCTCCTCCTCGGGCTGCAGCTCCAATATAATAGATAAAGCAGGCTTTCCCAATATTCGGTGGTCGGAAAGTGCCCTGACCAAAATTAAAGGGTTAGACTCTTTTCGTCATCAAAATCAAGGGTGCTCAAAATGCATGTTTTGACACTTTCCTCGTTTTTTTCCCCCTTTAAAAAAACACGAACAGAAAGATGATTTCCTTTTATTCTTGCAATACCGCGAGAACTAGAATCAGATTTACGAAAGGTGATGAAGTAGAAAACCTTGACGGAAAACATGTCTGTAAAATACGGACGAAGCCAACTACGAAAGCAATCACATTAAATTTGCAGTCAGCCTACGCACTGTTGTTGATATCGCGGACGACGGAAGAAATTGAAAAATCAACAGGTGATGTGGACGGAGAAGATGCCAGTTGCGTCAACAAAAAATAGCTAATTGCCTTTAAAAAATGCCTAATTAGAATTTTAACGGGGGAACAAAAATAATCCTGTCCTGTGCCTTTTTTTATGGCATGAGGTGAAAATGCGAATTTTGTTTTTATTCACTCGGTTGAACGAGTTCCCAGATCCCTTGCCGTTGAAAAAGTTAAAAATACACCACTCGGGTTTTACTGGAAAAAATAAATCGTTCCCAGAATTTTAAAAATTATTATAACGTTAATAATAATTATTATTGTTATATTTTTGATTAAAGCACAATTTCAATAGGTAGTTAAAAACGCTGCAAATGTTACACAAGGGTTTATTATTCTGTGATATAGGTTACTTGTACAGACATTTAATTCTGTCAATAAAAAAAATTTAAAAAAAAATTTTTTTGGGGGATTTTTATATTTCAAAAAAAATTTTTGGGGGGATTTTTTTTTTCAAAAATGTGTTTTTTCAAAAATTCTTTGATTTTTACTCGAAAAGTATTTAACTTCTTGGGATCCTTCAAAAATCCCATTTTTAGCCCCATGAAAGCCCTATAGATCGCCACAGTGAAATCGGATCGTTCCGGGACCCCCAAAAATGGATTCTACGTCCAAAAATACTTCGAAAATGACACCTAACTCGATCCCATAGCTAAAAGCCTTCAAAACACCCCTCCTGTAGCCCCATTTTAGCCCCATAGCGCCCCACGGGTTTGGGCGATCGGACTGAAAACCTTGCGGGCACAACTAGATGGCAAACCAAGTATTTTGCCAAAATTTCAGATTTTTAAAAAAATTCCTACTGCCCAAAACGGCCCGGACGGCGGACGGCGTGCGGCGGACGGACATTTCGGATTTTGGTTTATTATTCTTGGAATAATATACCTATGTTTTCGCGACGGGGGTCGACGACTCCGATCGGCCTCAAAATTTGACATTATCCGTTTCAAGAGGTCTACATTCAAAATCCGAAATGTCCGTCCGCCGTACGCCGTACGCCGTCCAGGCCGTTTTGGGCAGTAGGAATTTTTTTAAAAATCTGAAATTTCGGCAAAATACTTGGTTTACCATCTAGTTGTGCCCGCAAGGTTTTCAGTCCGATCGCCCAAACCCGTGGGGCGCTATGGGGCTAAAATGGGGCTACAGGAGGGGTGTTTTGAAGGCTTTTAGCTATGGGATCGAGTTTGGTGTCGTTTTCGAAGTATTTTTGGACGTAGAATCCATTTTTGGGGGTCCCGGAACGATCCGATTTCACTGTGGCGTTCTATAGGGCTTTCATGGGGCTAAAAATGGGATTTTTGAAGGATCCCAAGAAGTTAATTATTTTTCGAGTAAAAATTAAAGAATTTTTGAAAAAACACATTTTTGAAAAAAAAAAATCCCCCCAAAAATTTTTTTTGAAATATAAAAATCCAAAAAAAAATTTTTTTAAATTTTTTTTTATTAACAGAATTAAATGTTTGTACAAGTAACCTATATCACAGAATAATAAACCCTTGTGTAAAATTTGCAGCGTTTTTTCTCTCGCCTACTTTCGTTTTTTTTTTTTTTTTTTTGCCTTTTGGTTTATTATTCTTGGAATAATACACCTATGTTTTCGCGACGGGGGTCGACGAAAATTTTTTTTTGAAATATAAAAATCCAAAAAAAATTTTTTTTTATTAACAGAATTAAATGTCTGTACAAGTAACCTATATCACAGAATAATAAACCCTTGTGTAAAATTTGCAGCGTTTTAATGTAGACCTCTTGAAACGGATAATGTCAAGTTTTGAGGCCGATCCGAGTCGTCAACCTCCGTCGCGAAAACATAGGTGTATTATTCCAAGAATAATAAACCAAAAGTGGCCTACAGCAACATTGGAGGTACTATAATATAATTGTATATTAAACATATTATACAACCAGTGGCGTGTTCGTTTGTATTGGAGCATTCGGCTCAAATGTTTGTAAGGGACGACACCGAGTTGCATAATTCCCTGAATAATATCAACGACGTTTCACAGCTATGTATTCAATTTTGGCCAACTAAGCATTATTTCCCTACCCCGGGCGGTATCTTGTCACGGAAAATTATGCGTTTAAGCTTAGCTTGCCGTTAATAAGGGCAGGCAAAGCTACACATTTCTCTGCTAAAATGTACTCAGGGTAAAATATCAACAGGTCATTACCCTCGCGCAGCGTCCTATTGGAGGTCAGGGGAATCCAACCCATTAGTTTCATCTTTGTAGCAATAAATTCTCCAAGTTGCCACATAGTTGTGGATGTAGCTAGTAATTAGCCAGCTCTCATTCCACGGTGAAATTATTTCAACTTCCAGTACAAATATGATATTCGATAATACTTAAATATGGGAGGAGAAGTATCGATATTTATGAGTACTCACACAAAATAGACGAAAAAATAGAGAAAATAGTGAACACTAAAAAATACCCAAAAACAAAATCTTTATCAAACCACTCTGTTATATAAAAAAAAAGCAAAGAAAATAAATCGTGATTATTTAAAAGAAAAAGCAGGAGGAGGCTCACATTGCAGTCCCCAAACTGCTTGCTCCATTTTCCATTTTTCAAGAGGTTGGAAGTTTTTCCAATGCATTTCAATATGTTCCCACACACTACACATAGCGAGATTCGCGTCCTTCTTCAAAAAAACCTCCAGATCCGAGGAAGAAGTCTGCAGCCCAACCCCTCGTCTTTTCCAATGATCGCCTGCTTTGACAAGGGAAAACTGACTTCTGTAAATCCCAGGAGGTCATATATTTTTCAAGTAAAAAAAAAATCCAAAAAAATGTGTTTTTTTTTAAATATAAAAATCTTTAAAAAAAAATTTCTTTTTAAATATTTTTCATTGACAGAATTAAATTTCTGCACAAGTAACCTACATCGAAGAATAATAATTATTGGAATACGTCATCATCTCTGGCAAAAAATGAACACAGTACCGGGCATACTCAAAATAATATTCCATTAAAAAAGGGACTCACCAAAGTAAACAAGTTTCAAGGATAGGGCTCTCGGTTGATTACTTGCCCAACGTACGATAAAGGATGGGGGGTGAGGTACTTCTTTGGTTACTGTACTCCACCGAGAAACTGTCCTTCCTAAAAGACGTTCCCAACGTCACCACTTCCACTTTGAAGAGGTCAAAGGACGCCCTGGTAATCGACTCCGAGCCCTTGAAGTGGCGGAGGCTCGTGAAGGAAGAGAGAAAAAATATGATATCGTCTCTCTCTCCTACTTCTCCCATTCCAAGAAAAATATTGCTTCTCCTCTGCCTTCAATCATTTTAACCCTTTTATGTGAGCTTTGGGGTATCCGACCCAACCAAGTGGGAAAGGGCGCTACAGATGATAAGCACTATTATGGCTTTTTTTTCCTTTTTTCCATCGTCTTCTTCCTCTTTTTGATTGAGTTTCTTTCACGCGATGAAAAAAGCTATGGAGGAGCATTTCGTCATGATAGAGCTGCGCTTTCTCAAAGCAGGATTTTAAGGAAAGCAAACGAAACTCTATTTCGAGCTTAAAATAAATTCAACCTGCGCGGGGTCAATAGTAAACGGAAACCACAATTCATTGCAAAAGGGCATCAACTCGAAGTGACTGCCCGTAAAATTGGACTGGAAAAGTTTAGTGAAACTATATCAGCCAAGCCGCCAGTCTGCGATCAGAACGAAAAGGTCGAGATCCATAAAGTCTTAATGCTTGCTAGATGCAATACTAGATGAACGAATAATTATATATACCTAATATATAATTATAATGACATCGTTGATGTTAAAACCTCACCCTGAGGAGTTACGACCGTTTCGGTCCACCGACGAAAAATACTCAGTAGGAAGGTACAGTTGTCTGGAAACGAGGACAATGTAATTGCCGAAGAAGAGATCCATTCAATCACAACAATGAATCCAAGCGAAAAGTGTGCCGTAGGAAAGGTATCTGACTAGGATTGACCAGTTCACAGCTTTCTTTTACAGTCCCACGTAGCAAAAATAGAGCGTGTTTTCAAGTAGAACAGCCCAATTGAATACAAACAGCGTACAGCACGACAAATAAAAGTTCAAGATTTCTGCAACACTCATCCACAACCAATTTTTCACATCCTAAAGAAAACTCTGTTCGCCGCTGGTTCAATTACCTAATACAGCTATAACTAATTTCCCGAGGGAAATTCTTCGCATACGACGCAACATGAAGGTTCTCTTCTTCCTGACAAGGGTAAAGTCTGTCGGCTTTTTTTGGGCGAATTCTCTCATACATTCGGGAAGGGCAATGTTTATGTTTTCATCATGACACTTACGTTATTTCGAGCGCAAATATATATATATATATATATATATATATTCGCTTAAAGCTAAAAATTTAAGGAAGTGATTGATTTTATTCGGATTCTCTTGAAAGATTTGGTGGATTCCCTTAAAAGGGAAAGGTAAAATTACCGTAAAAAACAAAAACAATCCGGTTCCGCCAAGCTGTACCATTTTGAGCGAAATAGTTCAATTTCATTTCCAACGAGTCGTTACGAGCTGCGATTAAGTTTAAACGTTTCGACGAATTTTCACCGACAAGTCTCGCATTTCTCGGTGCCGTGTAATTTAAAACCTTCCCAGGGCCCTTCAAAAAGCAAATTACGGGGATCGTATCTTGTAACCGATTTTTTCTTGTATCATAACTAAGGCTGAAATTAACTCCTTTATTGCACTTTCGCACGCGACCAGATTGAGCGCTTAATTCGCTGCGTCGGTCAATAACTGGATGAGGAATATTAACGACGTTGCGTAGATGTGAAGTTTGCGGCATAATTGGACGGCCGTACAGGCCCAGGTATTTAGACATAAAGTTTGCATTAAATCCTATATTAGGTCGGTACCCTTACTCAATTTCGCAACTTCGTAATCTGAAAGCTAACCCCGGGGTATCCTAAAACCGCGATATTTTCGTTCTTCTTTCAGCATTAAAATTTAATTTAATTTAAAATTAGTATTTAATACTGAAGCAAATTTTGCTCCGTAGCTTCTCAAGTATGCGACCAAGAGTAAAGGCATTCAGACGCTTCATTAATCTAGATAAAATTTGCTACAATTTGACATCAATCGTAGGTCCATTATGGACCTATGATAGGTCCAACAGTTTACGAGATAGGTACAGCTGTCCAAAGTTGTTTTTTTTTTTACTTGTCGAACATATTCCGAACCGGAAAACCCCATGACACGTTTCGAACCCTTGTGGGGGTAAAGTTAATAGGATATTTCAAAAGCTTTCTTGTGAGCCCTACGTTAGTCCAGGCGGAATAGTTTTCAATGATACAGCCAACATCTGAAAACAGTGGAATTTCTGTTTTTCAGCAAAAATTGGGTGTATACTGGGGCCGACCCTAACAACGAAAAGGATAATATCATAATATGATATTATGTCAGGTTTTATTAAATAAACAATATATTATCTAGAAAAAACCGAAGTTTACATTGCACTAGCTTTGGATGGCATGGGCTCATAAATGTGGTCGTAGTCACGACTCAAAACGCTGCAAATTTTACACAAGGGTTAATTATTCTTTGATACCTTGTGCAAAAATTATTTTCGTGTCAATGGAAAACATTTTGGGAAAAACAATTTTTTCTTCAAAAATTCACTTTTTACTCGAAAAATATTTAACATCCTGGAATCCTTCAATAAATCCCATTTGTAGCCCCCGTGAAAGCCCTATAGATCCCCACAGTGAAATCGGATCGTTCCGGGACCCCCGAAAATGGATTCTCCGTCCAAAAATACTTCGAAAACGACACCTAACTCGATTCCATAGCTAAAATCCTTCAAAAAAACCTCCCATTACCCCACGGGTTTGGGCGATCAGACTGAAAACCTTGCGGGCACAACTAGATGGTAAACCAAATATTTTGGCAAAATTTCCGATTTAAAAAAAATTCCTACTGCCCACAACGGTTGTTAATAGGCCTTCAGGTCTCTAAAGCAGTTTCCTACGTACACAACTGCCCACAACGGCCCGGACGGCGGACGGACATTTCGGATTTAGAATGTAGATCTCTTGAAACGGATGTCAAATTTTGAGGCCGATCGGAGGAGTCGAACCCCGTCGCGAAAACATAGACACCTGTGTATCATTCCAAGAATAATAAACCAAAATTAGTAAGAAAATACGAAACTAGAGTTCACACTGAGCCAGAAGGGAAATTATTTGCGAGCCAATTATTGTAGGTAGTATTCTCACACCACAATTAAACATCTCCGAGTGAAAGCGATTTTGTTGTGAAGTTTCAATGTTATTTTTGAAACCTCCCAACACAATTCTGTCGAAAGGGCGATCATTTCACAACTTCGCGCCGGAATTCCGGGGAGTCGAAATCGGAAATAAGGCAGGCGATAATGTGCTCTTTGGCTTTGTCGGCCGTAGTGACAAAGCTCCACTGCGATGTTGAAATTTCTGGGAAACGTTCGGCCTTCTCTTTTTGAAATTATTTTGAATCGTATCACCTCACAATGGATGCCACCGTTGTTTGTTCATCTGGTTTATTTGCATCTTTCTGAAACCCATTTTCAAACTCGAGCGGCATTCGGTAACTGCACTTCGTTTGATTGAAGTTTCCCAATCAGTTCCTGGGGGTTGGTGGGACGACAATTTATGGAAAAGTTATTTTTTGGTTGAGTTCAACAATGAAACAAATTTGACACCATTCTAGAAGATCAATTTGGGTAGGGCAATTGTAGAGCAACAATAATTACGAGGGTGGGAAGTTTTTGAAGTTCGTTCCAACTCATTTGAACGAACCTCAACTACTTTCCACCCACATTCAAACGATCAACATCATCATCAACAAATGAAAGTTATATTGAAATTGAAGTGATAGATAGTGAAAGTTAAAATTATTTCGCGTCTAAAACTGAGTTTTTGAGGAAATATTGGAAATACTAAACGTTAATTTTAAATTTTTTGGTGAATTATTCATATAGTCTTGCTCAGCTCCGAGCTTTTTCGAAGTATTTTTAGACGTAAAATCCATTTAGCCGACCGGCTATGGGGCAGAAAAAGTTGGTTTTGATGAACGCAGGAGGTCGAATGGAATGACGTTTCTGACAGTTTAAACGTGAAATCCATTTTGGGGGTTCCCTCATCAGTCCAAACACTGTACAGATATAAAATTTTTGTTACCATTTGACCCTTTCAGTAAGAGAAAAAAATTAATGACTAAGAATTAATTTTTGCAAATTTCTTACAAAATTTGTAAGAAATTTGCAAAAATTAATTCTTAGTCATTATATAATAATGAACCATAATGTAAAATTTGCAGCTTTTAAAAAATATTCCCGGCACTGAAAGCCCTTGAGTGGCTCGATTAGTCAGCGACCTGGGCTAACCAAAGCAAAAGCTAAGCATCTCTGATACGGTAGTTAAACATAATAACCGACTACGGCTATTATAGCCGGTCATCCTGCGGGGTTCTGTGGAGGATTGAGGAGGGTCTGGCGGATGCCGTGCGGGGGACGCGGTTAGGTGGATGCGGTGGGGACTCCCGTGAAAAATAAAAAAACGATCAAGTCCGTCCTTGAAAGCAACTGACTCCACAAGCCCTCCCGTCTACAATCCACAAACCCACCATCCCACATCCAGGCTGGCCGAACCGTTTCCCGCCACACTCGTCTGCATCACACGGAATCAAAGCTGGGGATAACCCGTCAATTTTTTATTGGAATTCGAAATGATGCAGGCGAATAATTTACCGTTAAAAGTAAATAAAAATATGGGTGAGAAGTAGTAGGATTTCAGGGTGTATGCGACTACTGTATGTAGTAAAATGATAAATTTAATTTTGTATACTACCTGAATTTAGATAGGATAATAATTAGGTATTGTCCTCGCCGAGGACAATTATTGTCCTACCTGGGTGCTCGCAGTATGATGAAAGCAGTAGCAAGAGCAAACAGCAACAATATTTTCAGGATACGGACTCAGAAAAGAAGGCCCTTAGGGAGGTGCATGTAGGTGACTCACAGACGTTCGTGCAGTTGAATTTTTTAAGCCCTTTCGAGGAAAATGTCAGAACAATTTGTGGCGTCCAACTGTTCGTCGTGTAGAGGCAAACAAAGGCTGTCCCGGTTATCTGACTCACCTGATAATAATGCGGTGTAGACGAGCAGGAGTGTGGCCTTCATCCTGACAGGTGCCATTCCGGCGGATGCAGTCAACGTAGAGAGAAACTTCCCGAAGTAAAAAAAAAAAAAACTCCCGCGGAATCGAACACAAAATAGAAAAAATCGTATTGACAAAAAACTTCGAAGGGACACCGAAATTCAAGCTGTCATCGCGCTCGGGCGAAGTCGGTCGGACTGGAGAGATCGCGTGTTGGCGGGGCCGAACTGTGTCGAGAGGAGTGGGAGGCGTTCGGACTGGGCGCCACAGGCGGTTTGAGAAGCCGCTCCGTCAAAGTCGAGGACGGCCTGGAAGGGGACTCGAGTGCGCAGGCGCGGACACTAAAGCTGTCTTCGCGAGGCGTCAAGTAGAAGATCCACTGACCAGTGCCTGGTGTAAATACGCCGGAAAGATAGAAGAGAATAAGTAGGGAAAGAGATGCAGCGACTTGGAAAAAAAAAAAAACCTTCAGACCCAATAGCAAAATTTTGTTGCCAGAATAAAACAGCATGCAGAAGGAGGGGAAGAACAAAAATTTCCTTCGGATTACATCATCATTTTGAAAATGATCGTAATATCGGGTGAGCCCTTTTCAATGAAAATAAACAATATAATTGTACGTTATCTACACATAGCCAAATACAAAAGCGAAGAGACTCCGGTGAAGCAACGCAGAAGATTCTTCAGCTCAAGATTTGTGGGAAAACCTGAAGAATTGATGGGATGACCTCTCAAGGCCGACCCCCCAATGACAAAAGTGCCATCTACTGGTCAATCCAGAAGATCAATTAGAAGCAACAAGGGTGATTGAAGGGCATCAAGATGTTTGCGGAACCGCGGAATATGCACAAATGGGTGTACAGTTGAGCTGCAAGACTTAAGGCCTGATCACCAGACAACATAATGAAATGAGGGACGACATTAGGGAGATGATGGTGGCAAAGAATGGCTCCCAAGAACCCCTAATTACTCATCAGGCGAATAAGCCAAAAATAGGTATTTTTTCATCAATGAACCGAAGGTATGTATAGATCGGTTTATCTATAGATACCACTGATACCGAAACAAGCGTTTACGCTGTTTTAACGTTTTTACGTGTTTTAACACAAGGAGTATATTTTCATCCAGTCCTCTGGTTCTTCTACGAACCCACAAATAACATTGACTCCTGTCGGCTTTTCCAAGACAGTAGTATTTTACTTAGATACAAACACAACAACAGAAATAGAACGAGGACTGCGCGAATTATGTAAGTCAACACGAAAGTTACTATAATGTGGATATCGGTTTTTATATTTTTACCGATACAGGTGGCGAAAATGGGGAACCTCTCTCTCAGGTAAAGAATCGATTTTTCGGCATTGAAATATCAAAGAACTGTTTGTAAAAAGCATGATTTTGAACTTGTATTTAAACTTCAAAGCGCTAGAATTAATTTTAAAAAAAACTGAAATTTGATTTCTCACAAATGATGATTTTGGAGAGAACAAAGAATAATAAACCCTTGTGTAAAATTTGCAGCGTTTTTTTTTTTCCTTTCCGTATCACTTATACCTGCGACGAGATATCTCGCGAGAAGAAGTGCCCTGGCCGGGCCAGAGACGAGATATTAAGCAAAAAGAAGAGGCCTGGCTGGGCCAGAGACAAGATATTTAGCAAAAAGAAGTGCCCTAGATGGGCCAGAGAGCGAGATATCAAGCATAAAGAAGTGGCCTGCCTGGGCCAGAGACGAGATTGATTGATTGATCCAGAAGATACGACATTTTCTCAGCGTTCGCAACTGACCGATCATTTTTCAAGGAAAGACAGACTCTGTCTAAAACATCAGATTATGTAGGCGTTTCCGAGGAAAGGGCAGGTGACGAGGCGAGAAGAGTAGTAAAACACAACTGTCCACAAGTGAAAAGACACAATGACACCTGGTCATGAAATGGTAACTGTCAGGAGGAGCGTGAGAAGGACAAGCAGGTAAACAAGAATTTACTTCAAAGAGGACGTGCGAAGATGCTCATGTTTTCAAACTCGGTGAAACGGCTACCTGCCAGTCACTGTAGGGCACCCGGATCTTGGGCTGAATTTGCCACGAGTCTTTCGTACTTTTCGGAGCTCTACATTTCATACTTAAGCGCAGAAAAAACGACCATTCAGAGTAAATATTATCATTCCGGTTCATAAAATTTATAAGCCCGGTTTATACCATTTAATGTAAACCCCGAGCAGCAATCACTCACAGTTGGCTCAAGGGTTAAGGTCAATGGGATGAGGGGAACCTTCACGAAATTTATTGCTTGAAGTTATTCGGCCAAATCCGTCTGGGGAATTCGTGCTCTTAAATAATGATTTATCTCGTTGAAAACCCGTCCCGGAAGGACGGGTGATGACTTTGCGAAAAGTGTTTAATGGAAGGAGTTTCCGGGGTTGACATAAGCTCACCAACGGCTCTGATTAAAATCACCCTTAAATCACCGACTTTTCCTCATCGTGCGGAACCTAATGGTCAGACTTTGCCCATAACATAAATCAGCGGATTCTCCAAGGAGTTGCCCACAACGCCGTAAGGTTGACTATTTTGACGGAAACGTGAAAAAAAAGAGTCTCCTTTTAGTTTAGTCACCTGTGAATGAACGGGGCTGTTTTTCGGATACTGTTTACAGTATTTCTACTCATCAGAGGCCCCTCAAGCACCTTCGGGAAAACAATCTCTTTAGGGACAAGGAAAAAGTAGACTGCAGAGGCAAAACATCACGGAATAGTAACAATCTTGCTCCTTTAAGATCTCAATTGGCATTTAAAACTCCGAGAGCGCTCAAATATTTATGAAAGTACGCGCCAAATTGGCAATGGTGTGGCATCTTCAGGAGCCTTCTTGGGTCGGCATACTTTCGCCTTCCATTAATACCAGGATGTTGTACAGAGATGGGTTTCTCTACACCCTACCGCCGTCGAGATTTTAAGGGCCTCCTAACCGTCCTGTCCCAATTTTCATAAGATTGAACGTTCTGACTTTGGTTTATTATTTTTGGAATAATAGATACACCTATGTAAACGCGAAGGAGGTAAAAAAGTTTTTGGGCAGTAGTATTTTTTTTTTTTTTTGAAATTTTGACAAAATACTCGGTTTACCATCTAGTTGTACCGGCAAGGTTTTCAGCACGATCGTTCTCTCTGTGAGGCTTTAAAGGGACTACGGGAGGGGTTTTTGAAAGGGTTTCGGCTATGGGTTCGAGTTAGGTGTTGTTTTCGAAATACCTATTTTTGGACGTAGAATCCATTTTATGGGGTCCCAGAACGATCCGATTTCAACGTTAACATTGGTTCAAAATGGAATAAAGCCGGTTCATATACTGATAAAGCCGGTTCATATACTATACATGCGGTTCATATACTGATACTGTGAAGAATAAGACTCATTGAGGAGGTACAGAACCGGTCTGAAGAGCTTTAAAACTAATTTGCTTCAATTTGAAGTCCTAGAGAACTGGTTGCAGAGCTACAAAGCTGGTTTGAAAAGCTTTAAATCAGTTAGAAGTGTGGTAGAACTGGTTGCGGGGCCTTAAAACCAGGTTGAAGTGCTCCTCGGCGGTATATTTGATTTTACCGCCACACTACCTATAAAACTCGCTGAAGAGGTACTGATTCGGTATGAAGGGCTGACCTATAGAAGCAGTAACTGTTGCAGAGCTAAAGAGTCGGTTCTAGCGGTATAGACACAAAATCATTAGGAGTTGAAAAGCTACATCCAGTTTCCACACGTTTTGAGCATAAATTTTTATAAAAAGATGCAGGTATGAGGAGAAATTGTGCGTAGTCCCGATTTCAGGGTGATGCTTTTGTCACAATAATTAATCTGGCAACTCTGCCCACAAATCCCGTCTGAAGTTCCGACTCTGAACATACCAAGAACCGCAATACGTACCAGTTGCTCGGGCTTAGTATAAATTCTGATGTAGATTTCCTGGAGGTTCGGCGAATCGTCACCCTTATCATTCGTGAGTTTTGAGGCACTCTGAAATTAAAATGAAAAATAAAATTACTTATTATTTCTAGAAGGAAATTCCCGCTTAGAGGACGCTTTTTGTAAAATCGAAATCAATATCACAACTAATCAAACCCAAATAAATATCTCAAAATATTTCGTTCAATGTAATTTTTGCCAGGATTTTTCAGTGATTTGATACAATGTAGTATCGCCTCGTCCCCAAGTTCCTTCGATTCGTTCCTAAGTACCATGGAGACAACCGCAGTTCTAGAGCATATTATTTATTATAACCTCCCAATTTCCAACGGCCAACAAGGAAACTTTTCTCATAGGACCATCTAATGTTTGTAGCTACCTTCGATTAAGCTAATATCCTGTAATGCGAGACGATGCGGTCCTTTTAATTGTGCACAAATTGCAAACTTTCCCAACAACTAGGTTTTCATTTCCAGGAATACGATCTTCATTGAGACTCGAGATGAGATTTACCGGGAAGAATTCGACTCCTTTTACGGGTTAGTATCCTTGAACTTGTTCTACTCTAATGATGTTCTCGCCATTTCATGTCCTACTCGAGAAAACAAGGGTGCGCAAAGGGGGTCGGGCTGTCAGTGAGAGAAAATTTCATTGTGGGAAAGCACTTGCACAAGGTCAGCGGATCCGTTCAGATCGTAACTTAGGATCCATATCACCCCCGCCACCAGAGAACGGGGTGGTGTGTTTCCTGTTCTGTTTCTATACATTCCCTTGTAAGAGGAAACCAATCCACTTTGCAGGTCTCATTTATCGAGAGTAATTTAGGCTACGACGGGAGAGAGAAAGCAAACAGGGATGTTATCCAATATGTGTTTAGATTGGGGAGGGCCTGAAAGATCTCCATTTCAACTGGCAGGGCACGTAGGGCGAAGAAGGGCAGAGGGGCCCCATTATCACTTGGCAACTTCGGTCTGACCAAAGCATAGGGCCCTATTTCCACATTACCAACTTGGCTCACGCGGGCTCTTCGGCAATGGATTCCACGATTTACTTAGGGCCAACCAAGTTTACTTTTCCAGTATCGTTGATAAGCCGGATTCCAATTGGTTGATACGTCAAGAAGAAATCACTAGGAAATGGAAAATTTATGTTGGCAACATCTGCAGCAAACCTACTAAACATGTTGGGTAGGAAATGGTCAGAATAATATTATACAGCATTCATTATACAACACCTAACCCAAACCCTCGCACCCCTCGCCCGGCCACAACAAACCACCTATCAACCCTCCAATTAGTCGAAATATATTGCTCGGATAATATTTTTCAACAGAAGAATTATCAACAGCAATAAATAATACTTTTGTTGGTGCGCGTGCCCTGCAGTTCAATGTGGAAGAAAATTTTCGCCCCTGATAAGGTGTCTTTTGTTGGCGTCGGATCCCCCAACAGGAACAATATAGGGGAGGGCGTAGGGTGAAGAATCGCGATACTGATCTGTATGTAGGGTCCAGAACAACTGCTCCCCTCGGCCGAGTCGGCTTGGAAATGCTCTTCAATTTCTGTGTTATTATGGAAAACTCCGACTAAAAAAAGAAGTGTCGAATGGAGATGAGTCACCGGCGGGGGAAAAATCATGGATTTAGAAGGTATTGACAACAGGGACAGGAGCAAATAAAGCAATGCAATCTAGACGTAGTCAAGAGAAACCAGGATGGTGATGGAGAACATAAAATTTATGATTTAATTGATATTTAATATCAAAAGACGCTTCAATTTTTTTTTTTTTTTTTTACATTGTAAAGATTGTCGACAGATGTGGGAACCCAAAAACGTAAACCGAGTATTTTGCCAAAAGTTCAGATTTAAAATTTTCTACTGCCTAAAACAGATGGTGTACCTACGGCGAAAGGACATTTGATTTTTGAAATCTACTTGTCATGAAACGGATAATGTCAAATTTAGAGGCCAATCTAAATTTTTCCAAAATGTACTCGTTGGTTTTGAACGTTGTTTTTTTCTGTAAAATTTCTCCTAATATGATCTGTATGGAGATTGCTACTAGAACTCTTCATTAATGCCAACAATTTGGATGCACCAGGGGCTAATGTAATGATACGTAACAAGGAGGGAGAAAATTATAAAAGAAAATAGTTATATTAGAAAGGTAGGTATGAAAAATACAAGCCCCGTCAAAAACGTTTCAACTACTTCAGATCGAGTCAATCGTGCAGAGAGCGGACAAAGCCCGGAAAAGGACAAAATCGTGAGCTCGGACATGACGAAGGAGTGTGAAATCAAGGATAAATGATTTTTATGTACGTCATGTACAAGGAATTTAGCACCGTGAAATGAACAAAATCATTAGGATCAATGAGGTGAACAGCAAAGAATTTAAGCAAAAATTGAAAAAGCTAGAAAATCCAAAATAAACCCGTCGGGGTGGGGGGTACCCGAATACTGGTTAAACAACGACACAATCTGCAGTTAAGAAAATCAAATGAGTTGCTTCGCAAATAGACCAACAGATAGATTCACCTCGGATTTCAGTTATTCAGCATTGAAAACGTAAGCATCATCATTTCCATCCACCCTTTCCAGGTTTATGAGGAAAAACTCGGGTCCTTGAGGAGATATCGATCTGACAAGCTCTCCCTTCGACGATTCGCAACGGGTTTACAGCTTATGACATCTTGCTCAGAATGCAATATATTCTACAGCCCTGCCCCAAGGCTGTTTATTGAGACGATATCCATCAAAGGGGCTCCTCCCGGAAAGACGTGAGAACAATAATTTTCTTAGGGCCCTCTCATGAAATCACAAGGAGCCGCCATGTCCGAAGGAAAAATCGGTCAATTTGGAGATAAGAGCCGTTTATGGCGGGGGGAGGGAGCGACCATCATGATAGAATCGAAACTGGTCATACCCTACAATTGCATATCTCCAATAAATGGAGTACTGCTTGATAGGCTTAGTATACTCCTGCAAGAATGGTAATGGATTTCAACCCGTTTCGGGTGTACTATAATATAATACATATTATGTACCCCCACAGATACCCCCGGTGAAATCGAAAGGTTCTGGGACCCTCCTCAAATGGATTCTACGAACGAAAATACTTCGATAACGACACCTAACTCGACCATCAAAGCCGAAAACCTTTTTAAAAAACCCCAGACCCGTTGACAACACTGAACAGGTGGCGCCTATGAGCTCGCATGCTCCCATGCTGACAACACAGTTTGGCACCTAGTGGCGCATAGCTGAAGCGCAACATGGGTACGTATAGGGTATATCTCTACTACCACCTACAAGAGATGAGAATTCCGAAGTTTTTATCCCAGTCATTCCCTCACGTAACAATATCCCCCTGATACTTACCTGACGGCAGTAGTAAAATTCGGATTGAGGGAAACCAACATTCTCATGTCTCTCGAGTAACGCTACACGGCTCAGACTCAATTTATACTTATCCCAAAGTCTGATGCGTGGGATTCAAGTTACGATGTAAATCTATCGAAACAGGGCCATGATTTGACTCAATCACTTTAATGTTGTGTTCACTACAAAAATAGAAACCCAACCTCCGCCGTGTTCACAATGGATCGTTCAATTTTATGTGTTTTTTTTCTTTTTTTCCTTCATATTTTAATATCATTGCTGATTATCGGTGGAAAATTCGGGTCTCAGAGAGGGCAAAAACCCACTTTACTTTGCTCGGTAAAAAAATAATAATAATTAAAATTTACTCCGGGGCTATCCATTCCCGTTTCGAAATACAATAACATTTGTTGTCCATTAATTATGACTATTTAACTAAACTCATTAACTGTAATTTTCACACGAAAGAAGATGAAAAGCTGCAAAAAGACCAGAGGCGCCAAGCGGGAGCGGTTTGTCGGTAAGTATTCTTCAAACGAGATGAAGCCCAATCAAAAAGAGAACTACTTAGCATAAAATTATTCCAACTGATTTTTACCCATTGATTAAAGTGAACCTTGTCAGTTAATTTATTGGCCGTATCAAGTGACCTGATAATTCACGAAATAAGCCTGAAAAAAAAGAGAGCGTTTGCTTTCATCTCTCCGTTTTATGACAGGACCCGGAAATTGGTTTTACATCGACAAAATTTAATGACGAGATTTTTTGTGATTATTTTTTACGCCTTTCAACTCTAACACAATACGACTTATCGATGTATTTCAAACCCCCTATTGAAAAGCGTCGACAGAAGCAAGCATGTTATGGATGTTATGCGGGACGAAGCCAAAACGCTCCGAGCATCCAGGGACGCTCTCTATTCCTTCAAACATTTTCATAATGAAGGTCCTCCCAATGGGATTTTGACTATGGGGCACTATGGGGCTAAAATGGGGCTACGGGAGGTTTTTTTTAAAAAGGTTTTTGGCTATGGGCTCGAGTTAGGTGTCGTTTTCGAAGTATTTTTGGAAGTAGAATCCATTTTTTGGGTCCCGGAACGACCCGATTTCATCATGGGGCTACAAATGGGATTCTTGAAGGACCCCAGGAGGTCAAATATTTTGCAAGTAAAAAACGACAAAATTTTGAAAAAAATTCAAAACAATTTTTTCAAAGATTTTTCATTGACAAATTTCTGCATAAGTAACCTATATCAAAGAATAATAAACCCTAGTGTAAAGTTTGCAGCGTTTTTTTAGTGAAATTCATACGTATCAAACCTTAGAAGAGCGTAAGCCTAAATCTAAACCAGAAAGCAGAAATCTATGCCTGGGCCTTCTCTTTCTTCAGCAACCTGTCTTGACTTTAAAAACCTAGGCCTCTTGATGTCAAGGCGTGATTGCTAACCTAGTGCTTAAACATCATAATAAAATAATACCTCATTACCAAATACCTCGAATTCAAGTGCCAGGAGGAAGGCCGGGTAGTGACCACCAAACCTTTTTGTCAATGAAAATCCGTCCAAGGATTTAAAAGGATTCTTATTTAGATGTTGTTAAAGCTCAAACTTGAAAGACGACGGAGTCTTTCCATGTCGATGTAAAACCTGGTAGGGATTTTGTCGATCCATCCATCCTCTGGCCATCTGGCGCCTCCGTCATTGATCTTTCCTTTTCATCACTTCCAACCCTTCACCCCAGAAGAAAACCAACGCGTGGCAAAAAAATTATGCCTAAAATATCGCAAATATCTTCACTTCCTCCATCCTAAATTATTCTTTCATTTACTTAATTGAATTGAAATTCATGCAATTTGAATCATTATTTTTAGTGAGCAAGAAGAAAAATTACATCAGTCGCATAGGTCTTAAATAATGGGCAGAAGTTTATAACATCTCGACAAGCAATAAACTATAAATTCGAATTACCTGTTAGCATGTGATGTACGATGAAACACGATACTTCATCTCCGAATCATAACTACATAAAGAATTCGTAAGAACTGCATTGTCGAGGTCTCCATAATTCATATAAGTATAAATACTACTGACGGATACCGACAGATAACAGAATGATGTCCCCGCTATTATATATCATAGCTGTGGTGGTGTTCGCCTCCCATGCAACCGCGCAATCGGTAAGTGATGCGACAGCGCGTTTCTGACCCCGTTTTATTATCGTGTCATAAATTGTCAATTATATGTACATTGCAATCACAAATACATTTCGAGTTTATTAATTTCAACGGGGTTGTTGGTTTTACGTTAAGGCAAAGTGGGCCAGAGTACCTAAGGACGATCCGGAGTTCACGCGAGTTGAGAAAATACTCGTGAAAATAATAGCGGAGGACAGCCCGAAACGGATTATCCCTAAGATAATATCTGTTCGAGAGGTAAGAATTCACACAAAATAGAACTAAAATCCAATTTATCTTCTTTAATTAAGATTTCTTTAACATAATATGTAACCATACTATGGTTACAAACCCTTTAAAAAAATCAAATGTATAGGTACCCTCCAAACCATGGAATAGGTTGAGTGTTAATAAAAGCTAATAATATTTCAATCGACACCTGCAGGTCGTTTTCATGAAAACGAGGAGTTTAGTGACAAAACCAGCTCGTTCCATTTTTGAAACTTTCACAGAAGAGACGAAAAACCTGACTGAGAATAGATTTGGAATTTTATTAAAATGACTTGTTGTGAAGAAGCATTCCCATTCAAATTTCCAATGTAATATAATATAGGTATTATTATTTAATTAAAATTGAATCTTGGAACAAGCTAGTTTTGAGCGATCCGGGTTTTTAATTTGTTTTTGTTTTTACAAATTTCGGCGTACAACTCTGGTGTCAGCTGAATAATTTCTACATTACTACAGTAAAAGGAATTGCAAGCAAGAAGTAGAAAAACAACATAATATGTTTATTGTATGAAAATCTCATTCAAAATGAATACTTTTTTCTTGAAGGGGCGGGAAGGACAATCTTTTATTAATCAATGATTTATTGTAATAAATCATAATGTTGAGTCTGATAAGTAAATTTAGTACATAAATGAGAACTCAGAAGGAGATCAAGGTACTTTTCCGTTATACCCCCCCCCCCCCCCCCACGACTTTCGCGACTGTTTCAGGCCCGCCCGATGTTTCTAGGCATTCCCTCTTACTTAGATTTTATATTTACGTACAATTCGTAACAATTTCAAACTGTGAGAAGAAATTTTTTTTTTTTTAAGAAGGGGAAAAAACAATTACCGTTTCAGAAGTTGCCGATGTCGGTGAGAATTTGTTGAAACAAATTGTAATTATTATTTCCGTTCCTTATCTCCTGACCTTTGTGAAGAGATTAGTAAACCAACCTGTTCATCGGGAAGACATTCGACCCAAGCAAGCGCGCAGCCCCACGGTCAATGGAGTTACCCTCTTGTTTTTCCAAGAATTCACCGATGCCTCTTCACTCTTTCTATCTGTACGTACATTAATGAAAATGTGAAAAGGGATCATTACCGGTTTCTAGAAACATCGGGCGGGCGTGAAACAGTCGTGGGGGGGGATAACGGAAAAGTACCGAGATCAAATATTTTCCGAGTAAAAAAAAAGATAAGTAATACAAAATTTTTGAAAAAATTTCATTATTTATTTTTCCTTTCCAAAAATTTTTTTTTATCGACAATTAGTTTTTGCCATAAAGGCTGTATGACGTACCACTCAACTTTGTAATAATCGTGTAGACGTGAAATAAGCGTTTTAGTAATAAGCTGAGTTGGACGCGAACTGGGGTTTGAGGCCATTTTTCTATGGGAAGGAGGTGTATTCGGTGGAAACCGTGTAGGTCCTTTGTAAAAAATAAAAAAAAATAAAATAAAAATCGGAACGTGGAACGAGCTGGTTTTGCAACTAACCGCTTCAAATGCGGACCTTGGTAAAAAATGTTGTCCAGCGTATCTTTGACAAGCCGTTATGTGGCTGTCGTAATATGTCGACGGAATCATTCTACAATTAAAATTTCAAGAGGTCATTGTTTTTATTTCAGTCGAAGAGAAATTGTACAATTCTGAAAAACTGTTTCCATGTATCTAATCGAGGGACAAACTGTAATTTTAGTTGCGAGGCCCAAAGCAGAATAGATATGCAGCGGTTTTTAATGTGAAAGGAAAAAAAGCGGCGTGCGTCATTCAAGTCGTCGTTACTGGGGAAGAAGGAAAAGAAGAAAACCTGCGTAAAGATCAAGTCAAGATTCAGAAACATATATGTACACCTAATCTCAACGATGATTCCAAAGCAACTTCCACTGCGTCAAACCCAGACAAGTTAAACTTTTTTTCTTCAAAAACAGGCCAAACAGATTCTTATGCAACTAAACCATATAAGTTAAATTTGTTTTCTCCTAAATCAGTCCAGTCAGATTCTTCTGCTACTAAACCAGGCCAGTCAAATTCATATGCAACTAAACCAGACAAGTTGAACTTTTTTTCTTCTAAATCAGGCCAATCAAATTCTTATGCTACTAAACCAGACAAGTTAAATTTTATTTCATCTAAATCAGGCCAATCAGATTCTTCTGCTACTACACCAGGCCGGTCAAATTCTTATCCTACAAAACCAAAACAGCTAAATTTCTTTTTTCCTACATCAGATTCTCATGCTACAAAACCAGACCAGTTAAATTTTTTTTCTTCTAAATTAGGCCAATCAGATTCTTCTGCTACTACACCAGACCTGTCAAATTCTCATGCTAAAAAACCAGACCAGTTAAATTTTTTTTCTTCTAAACCAGGCCAATCAGATTCTTCTGCTACTAAACCAGGCCTGTTAAACTCTTATGCTAAAAACCCAAAACAGCTCAATTTTTTTTCTTCTAAATCGGGCCAATCAGATTCTCCTGCTACTACACAAGGTCAGTTAAATTCTTATACTAAAAAACCAGCCCAGTTACATTTTTCTCCTACATCAAGCCAAACAGATTCTTCTGCTACTAAACCAGACCTGTTAAATTCTTACCCTAAAAAACCAGTCCAGTTAAATTTTTTTTCTTCTAAATCAGGCCATTTAGATTCTTCTGCTACTACACCAGGCCTATTAAATTCTTATGCTAAAAAACTAAAACAGCCCAATTTTTCTTCTCCTACCACAGATTCTTATGCTAAAAAACCAGACCAGTTAAATTTTTTTTCTTCTAAATCAGGCCAATCTGATTCTTCTGCTACTACACCAGACCTGTTAAAGTCTTATGCTAAAAAACCAGACCAGTTGATTTTTTTCCCTTCTATATCAGGCCAATCAGATTCTTCTGCTACTACAACAGGCCTGTTAAATTCTTATGATAAAAAACTAGACCAGTTGAATTTTATTTCATCTAAATCAGGCCAATCAGATTCTTCTGCTACTACACCAGGCCTGTTGAATTCTTATGCTAAAAAACTAAAACAGCCCAATTTTGTTTTTCCTACATCAGATTCTTATGCTAAAAAACCAAACCAGTTGAATTTTTTGTCTTCTAAATCAGGCCACTCAGATTCTACTGCTACTACACCAGACCTGTTAAATTCTTATGCTAAAAAACCAGACCAGTTGAATTTGTTTTCTTCTAAATCAGGCCACTCAGATTCTACTGCTACTACACCAGGCCTGTTGAATTATTATACTAAAAAACCAGACCAGTTAAATTTTTTTTCGTCTAAATCAGGCCACTCTGATTCTACTGCTACTACACCAGGCCTGTTAAATTCTTATGCTAAAAATCCAGACCAGTTGAATTTTATTTCATCTAAATCAGGCCAATCAGATTCTTCTGCTACTACACCAGGTCTGTTGAATTCTTATGCTAAAAAACTAAAACAGCCCAATTTTGTTTCTCGTACATCAGATTCTTATGCTAAAAAACCAGACCAGTTAAATTTTTTTTCTTCTAAATCTGGCCAATCAGATTCTTCTGCTATTACACCAGACCTGTTAAATTCGTATGCTAAAAAACCAGACCAGTTGAATTTTTTTTCGTCTAAATCAGGCCACTCTGATTCTACTGCTACTACACCAGGCCTGTTGAATTATTATACTAAAAAACCAGACCAGTTGAATTTTATTTCATCTAAATCAGGCCAATCAGATTCTTCTGCTACTACACCAGGCCTATTAAATTCTTATGCTAAAAAACTAAAACAGCCAATTTTTTTTTCTCCTACATCAGATTCTTCTGCTACTACACCAGGCCTATTAAATTCTTATGCTGAAAAACCAGACCAGCCAAATTCTGTCGCTACTAAACCACGCCACTCACATTCATACGCAACAAAACCAGAACCGTTCGATGCTTATTCTGCTAAACCACTACAGTCACACCAATTTTCTTATAAGCCAGTCCAGACAGATATGTTTGGTGCAACATCTAAGCGATATCGCGCTACAACAGCCCTGCCCCACCCATTTCCTCTTGAACCAGTCCAGCAAAACCGCCGAGTATAATATTATGGTGTAACACCAGTCCAGTCAAACCCGTACGCGAAAGGAAAATTTAATTTTCTCGTTCCTCACTCTCCATGATACCACACGGTCGTTCATAATTGTATGCACATTAAAATGCTTTATTTTCGGCATGCTTATTTTCCAATTTGCTACATAATCCTAACCAGGTATTGTACCTTTTTTTGGCATGAATACTGGATTAGGTATGTATATTAAGCGAGTACCTATTAGCAATGAAAAATGCTGCTGTGGCTGGTACTTCGGCTGCAGGGCTAGACCGATAACCGAAATAGGTCTAACAAGGATCAAAGAACTACTGACAAGAACAGACTCATGGAGCTTGCCATATAAGTCCAAACGCTCACGACGCGAAGGATGGAGTGGATTACGAGGTAGGTGCTTGTAAAAGAATCACAGATAGTTCATGACAAGGTAATTTGGCATAATGGTGTCTAGGGTCCAGATCAATCATGGCCATAATTTTCAGGTGGTACTCGCCCTCTAGAAGATGCCGATGCAAATGATTTAGTATGTCATTTCCTTTGGTACACCAGCACCGTTCACCAAGACGGCGGGGGTGTACATATGGTCATGCCGCAAATGTCAGCAAATGGGATCAACGATCATAGTGCATCTTGGGCACTGAAAGGGCTTGATTACGTCAGCAAATTCAATTATACATTAAATCGCTCCCCGATAGGTGATATTAATGTTATACCTACCTACAATAAAATAAATCGCTCACTCATAAAAATAAATTTTAAAGTGATTCAAGCTGAACAACAGTCTTTTGTGGTTCAATCTATTGAGACGCAGCATCGGAAAAGAGAGGAAGGATGATTGAACAAAATTTGTTATTATAGCATTTAAATCACTACGTACCAACCAATAATACTGGTCAACATTAAATTTTTCAAGAAAGAGCAAATTACATTGATTTTGTTTTCACCTCTCCACTGCTGTTAGGAAAAGGGGGTTTCAGGATTGCTGAAGGTCGAAACCTCACCGTCACGATCAATTGATCACCAAGGTTAAAACAAAATGAATTCACAATAAGAGTAAAAAGCCAGAGATGATTTACGGACGTTTGAAATAGAATACCCCCATTAAAACCTGGCATAATGTAAAAACTAAATTTTTGCCGGCTTTTTTAACTTCCTAATAATTGGAAGCACAATGAGTCCGTAAGTACATTACCCAGTTCCCACCATATCTTAAGTACTGACATAAATCTTGAGCAGTTTTAGGAAGGCATTGTTTTAGAACAACAAGATCCCATGGAGGTACATTGATACCTACCAGTACGATGTCTACAATTGTATTCATGTGGATAGCTGTGGCAGCTTTCACCGCCCATGGTACCAATGCAGAAAAGGTATGTGAGCACAGAGAATTATATTTACAGTGCATTTAAAACCCTTTTTGATTAAGCCTTTTAAAATCAATTTTAAGTAATTAAAAGACGTTTTATTGCATTAAACAAAACATGATTCATTTATATTTACGATCCGCTGAAAATTGGGTTAAAATTGAGTTTAATTTCTTGATGACTTCTAATTATTCTTGATGACTGAACTTCGGTCGGTCAGGTTCGAGACATCTAGAAATTGATTCTTTATCCAAATTTACCGCCACATGTCAACGGAGTCCGAACCCCTTGCCAAAATCCTTCAAAATCCCCCAGTACCCTCAATCAGCTCCTCCAAGGTACACTCGTAGAAGAGGTTGTTTTTATTAAAGTATTTTACCAAAATTGTCAATTGAAAAATTAATTCTTATAGCCAAAAACGGTGTGACGTAAGGCAGATTCACGCCAGTTTTCGAATCTACCTCCCCGATGGGGAGCCAAAATGAAAAATTTCGAGGATGATCTAAACATACGACTCTTATCGCAAACAGATTAATTGCAAGGATAAGTTTATGGACCCTAATATAACAAGATTATTGGTTCAACTAGTTGGAATGGTGGAACTTACTGAAGAAGGGTAGTGCGGACTACAATCGTGCACACAAAATAGTGGTGGAAGCAATCTCAAGAAACTCCACGAAACCTATAATCCCAGAGGTAACAACTATCCGTCAGGTAAGAATATAATACAATATATTATCTTATTATAATATAATATTATTATACCTAATTCAAGAAGAACGGATTTTAAAGTCATGCTATCCAAAATACACTCTAATGGAAATTTCTAATTGCCTTCCTAACTGGTTCGAATGAATGACAAGAAACTTTCAACTACTTTAATTTGGATGAACATAATTTGGCCAGAATTTATGTAATAGCCGTAATTTGGTTGTCGTACCTTTACATTATTACAATGAGGGATCAGACAATAGCCAAATTGCAACTTTCCCCGTCTTACAAGTTATCGTCATAGTAGAAAGATAATGTTTTACAATATTTAATTTCCCTTTGGTGTTCAATATTCCTTTTGAAACGAATGAACCCATGTTTCGTCGTTAAAACGATCAAAACATCCCATCATATTATGGGATAGGAGGTTGTAAAAGATACAAGACCGATAGAGGTGATAAATTGCTACAATCGATTTTTTATGTAACGAGAGGGACAACCAAATTCAAATGAGTTCGGTACCGATAAAGAGGAAGATATTGATACTCCCGATATTATCGGAGAAAAGTATTGATACCAATATATCGCTCGGCAGTATCGCTTGTTACTAGTACAGTAGGTACTAGTATCAGTACTGATAGAAAAAAAAAGTATCTAGACTTCCGTAATATGGAATGAGCTATATAGGCATTTTTTCTGTTTATTGTAATTGAAAACTAGTTCCATGAAATGACTAACAACGCCCTGATACCGCAAAAAAGTCCCGATTTATCCTTCAGGACCTTAAAGAAGTTGGAAGGTTTGAAACTGAAAGGACGGTAAATTACGTCATTTAACGTCCCGAACCCGAAAGCAGACCTGACTACAGTTCTCCAAATATCCGTAGAAACCGACTGTATAGGAGAATCGGACATCCCTAACATAAACAATCAGCCATCTTGAAGGGAGGTTCAGATTAGCCAACCTTCGCAGACATGAAATCTGTAGGTACATTTGATGCCAGCGTCCATGGTGGCGTCGTGTTGTACTACTTTTGGAAGGTCAATCTTACCGCCAAAAGTTCAAACGCAGATTATTTTCATACTCCCTCCTGATTTCCGTAGAGGATTAAAAATTATGCAGATGGTATAAAAACAAGTATTTTACTCTACAGAATGGGATTCGACTGAAAAAACTCCTTATATAGCTCATTCTATAGTAACAACACGATACCACATAAAATGCAATATATCGTCACTTAAGAACCCACATGCACTATCTAACATTTTTAGCGAAAATGAGGTTTTGAGTGATTCTGAAGCGAAATCTTGCGCCCCGTCCGAAAAACAAGTTAGTTTGGCGATACGACCGCTAGAAATCGCTCAAAAGTGTTGAAACGTTCACATGTGCTATCTGAAATTGTTGACCACATGCGCATCTTACTTCTATAGCGTATGTGGTCAGTAAGATAGCGAATGTGGTCAGTAACTTACTGACAGTAAGATAGCGCAAGTGGTGCGCTCAAAATAATAATAATGGTCAACCACAAGTGCTATCTCAAACTTTTTTCCATACACTATCTACGCTATTTTCTAAATTATACATTTTATTTACAAATCAACGATTTAAATAGATGCGATGAGGCTAGACAAATGTTAAAAAGTCAAATTAATGAGGAAGAAGTAAATAGTAGATTAATTATTAAGTTTTTTGGCTCTCCTGTAAAGTTGCAAAATGTTAGATAGCGCATGTGGGTTCTTAAGCGACGATATATTATATAATACATATTATGTGGTATCGTGCCGTTCCTATTTGGCAGGCGTACAGTTCACCACCGGTAAAAAACCTGTATCATGCTAAAAAATCAAATCAAAAGCTTGCATAAAATTTTTGCATTTCAATTGAACTCATTTCTCAGGAGAGAGGTACCTACAGGAGTATTTTTTATTGTGCCTAAAATATATGCAAATTTGCCTAACAATGCCTAAAATATATGCAAATCATATTTATATAATTTTAGATGGTGATGGGAGACGGCAGCGTGCATTATGGAGTGTTTTATACTACGAAAGAGCAGCAGAATGAACTACTGTGTGGTATGCGATTAATCGTTCCACCGATGGCTCAAGTGGAACAGAAAATTGGGGAAAGGAGAGCGAGTGATGCCCGCATTGTTACGTCGAAATGCGCACCCTATCACAAATACGGTGATACTAGGTCATCTAGAGCAAGCCGAATGGTGAATAAATCACCATTTCCTTGCAAGTAGGCAGAATTTGCTGCCATGATCAGTCAAGTTGTGAGTGCAAATGCTATAAAGAAGTATATTGTTGACACCATAGTTGTTTATTTTGTTGTAAAATCCTAATTCAGGATTGTCCGGACCCACATTACGATCGTACGCTACACAGACAAATCACAACGGGATCAAGTAGGCCAAAAATATTTTAAATCCCTTTTGCAACCCCTGAAAGCCAAATAACCCGAGAAAAAAACTCACAAAAGAAAGTACGGGGACCAATCTATCCAGATATCCGAAATACTCCAATACTTGCTATCTTTGTCAAAGCCATAGTTTCAGTAGGAAATTGCTCCATTTTGTTCATAGTAGCGAAAGGAATATCCACATCTCAAGGGGACCCCATTTACTACCGCCCAACAATTATAGGTTTTATCATTTGATAAATGATAATGATTTTAATAATGATTAACAGAATGTTTCCTTTTTTCGGCCGCCACGTCACGGCGAAAATATCACACCTTCGAGGTAGGGAAACCAGGTGGTTGTGTTTGTTTGTATTTGATGTCAAGATGAAATGTTCGGTGTTACGCTTCGGAGTTGAATAAGTGTTTGGTGGAAAAAATGGCGTAAAATGAATCGTTATTAAACGATCTGACTGTAGGTCTACTTACCGTCCGTTTTTGAGATGAAAAAGCCATTAAAATCTTTTCAACAGCAGTGACAGTGGTTCATTGTTGTGATTTAGGTATGGCTTATTAAAAAATCGGATCGTTCTGGGACCCCAAAAAATTGATTCTACGTCCCCAAACGCTTCGAAAACGACACCTAACTCGACCCCATAGCCGAAACCCTCATGTATCCCCATTTTAGCCCCATAGCGCCCCACGGGTTTGGGCGTTCGGTCTGAAAACCTTGCGGGCACAACTAAGGATGGCAAACCAAGTATTTTTTCAAAATTTCAGTTTAAAAAAAAAATTCAACTGCCCGAAACAGCTCGGACGAAGTACGGCGGACGGACATTTCGTTTTTGGAATCTAGCCCTCTTGAAACGAATAATGTCAAATCTCGAGGCCAATCAGAACTTTCGACCCCTGTCGCGATTACGTAGGTTCCAACCAAAAAACGGACGGTCGACCTACGGTGGCTCTACATACAGTCAGATCATGTAATAACGATTAATCTTACGAAATTTTGTTTCATTATTCTTGGAATAATACACCTACGTAATCGCGACGGGGGTCGAAATTTGACATTTTTCGTTTCAAGAGGTCCAGATTCCAAAAACGAAATGTCCGTCCGGGCCGTTTTGGGCAGTAGGATTTTTTTTGGATCTGAAATTTTGCCAAATACTCAGTTTACCATCTAGTTGTGCCCACAAGGTTTTCAGCCCGATTTCCCAAACCAGTGGGGCGCTAAGGGGCTACGGGAGGTGTGTTTTAAAGGCTTTCGGCTATGGGATCGAGTTAGGTGTCGTTTTCGAAGTATTTTTAGACGTAGACTCCATTTATGGGGGTCCCGGAACGATCCGATTTCACTGTGGGGCTTTTATGAGGCTACCAATGGATTTTTGAAGGATCCTAGAAGGTCAAGTATTTTCCGAGTAAAAAAAAAAATTCAAAAAAATTGACAGCAATAATTTTTGCGCAAGTAGGTAACCTATATCAAAGCATAATAAACCCTTGTGTAAAATTTGCAGTTTTTTTTATTCCTCTATGTTAAAGAAGGACCCCCTCTGGGGTTCTTCTTCACTTTACAACAATTTTGTAATTAATATCAGAAAAAAAGGCCTCAGTGGCCTTTGTACGGAAGGACAAATTTTGAGGTGAATACATTTTTGACCCTCACCATAAAACTAAACTAACTTGTACAAACGAAAATACGATTGTATTTTCTGTATTAAGGGGACACGTAGGTCGGTTTTCGCAATAAAAATCAATTTTTGGTTTTTAATTTTTAAAAAACTAGACATTCTGCTGAAAATTTTGATATATTATGATCATATATTCTGTTACTGCATTGGTTCAAAAAATCAATAGTTAGTGAGCGCCGGGCGCGTAAGACTCGTTTTACGCCTCTGCCAGCTGCTCTTCTAGTTTCTTCCTCGCGCTGCTCTTATTCTAACTTGCCTCTCTCGTCATCTCATTAGCTTCGATAGATTTCAAACCTCTCAACACGATTCAGGTAAAATTCGGGGTCAAAATAATAACGATATACGGGAACAATAAAACTGCATACCTCCTTCCTCTCTAGACAGCTGATTGGATTGGTGTAGCCATGTTGGATTCACGTTGGATTTGCTTTTCTTGAATATTCTCCTTGAGCGAGGTATTGTAAAATTCACCAACAAATTCGAAACGAAAGGACTAGACGATCAAAACAAATAATTTGGAACGATCTGGCAACTTCAAACGCATAGATAACAAACTGTATTCAAACTTATATCAAACCGATAATTTTATCTAAGATTCCTAAAGTAGAAAAAAATTATGTCGGACACATTCTTACTCTTTTTCTTTGATGAATATTCACAAGCAACTTTGGGATTACAGAGTTTTTTGGTGTGACGCGTATGAGCGAGCGAGCGCAGGAAGGCCGGGCTCCTTCTTGGAGAAGGGTTTACAAAAACGCCGTTTCCCGCAAACCACATTTTTTGAGCTTCATGTTCCCTTTTCTCAGCTTTGGAACGAAGTAGCTTCATGATTTTTTTTTTTTATTTTGTTGGTAACGAATAGGGGAATAATTTGACACCTGAGGGATTTTCGGCCGAACCTTAGTTTGGCACCTCTGGCTTCTTATCGACATGATAGTAACGGGTCGCGGTTCTAAAATTCGTTTCATCGCAACTAGGCGGAATTTCGAGATTCCTACATCTCATAATCATTGTCAATATGTATGAAACAACGTGTAATCATCGGAATGCGATTGGTTGAAGGGTAAGCCCAGCAACGGAACAAAAGTACGAAAATAGAGTGTAACTTTGTGCAGGTGTAGTGCCGCTTGAGGTCAACTTTTCGAAAATCTGACAACGCAGGTATGTGATGATGTATGTTGATAACGTTATGTAAAAGTTTGAATAATTTACGATAGAAAAGTAGGCCTGTACGAAAGAATATGTGCAAAGCGGGCGTGCGCGTCGGCGCGACCTACGTGTCCCCTTAAATATAGAACTACAGCTAAGCCAGACATTGTATCGCTTGACGCCTGGCACGTCACTTTCCTTTCACAATTGACGTTTCCATTCCTCAGGTATGACTAATCCCCCAACCATATGGACTTCCACGTAAAGTATTTCCCCCTAAGCAATTACATCAATAAATCGAAAATGTTATCTGATCCAATGGCAAAAGAAAATAATTGGACGTAACCCCACAACAGTCGTTTCACCTCTCAAAAGCCACTGCGGCTGCACTACAATTTGAGTACCTATGTATTGATTTCATCCCATCTAGTCAAGGAAGGATAAACAGGAAACATTTTACTTCATGGTTATTGTTTTGTTGAGTCTTCCATAGCAAAATAGTTAGGCCACATTCTCAACGAAGAACTGTAACTTCGGCCGATACGAGGCTAATCACGATAATGTTGGGCCACAGAAGGGGGGCACCTGGGTCAACGCGTGAATAGTTGAAGGAGCCAACTAGTTTGCCAACAATCCTCGAGTTCCTCAAAGTGTTGCCGGCTTAGTACTATTAATTATTAGTTGGCTGGTGGATTATGGATTAAACTGCCGTAGAGGGTCAAACTTGTAAACTGTCGTCGGCTATCAACATACCATGTCACGTAAGAGAAATGAATAAAGAAGATTAAATTATGATTTAATCAGAGGCCAAATTATTTTTCTGGGGTGAAAGTTTGGTAGTCATTATTTTCTTTTCCTAAATTGTTTTTTAGTGTTGATTGCCGTTATTGCAGCTTTGCGTTTTTTCAGTGGAAGTGCATTTCTTCTGGCTTTCTTTATCGCCTGAGACATTTTTTCTTCAAGCTGCATTTTCTTTTCAACGTCCACGATTTGCGAGTACATGTCGCTCCAGTACGCCAGCCTGTTGACCACTTTGGGACTTGTGGTTGTCTCGGTGCTCGGAGCAAGCGAAGGGTCGCTCAATTTGAAGGGTTTGACGGTGTTTTTCCAATTGGTGGTGAGGACGTCGAAGGTGGAAACGGATCGAAGCTCATCCGGCAGCCTGGCGTTTCCCTGAATGTTTTTCCTATAGTTGGACAATGAGATCCTCGAGAGTCTGTTGAGCGTGTGGTCCATACTTGGTGATAGAGCTGTTGGTATTTGACTGTGGTTTATAGAAGATTCTGCTGTTGAGCTGTTGATCCGCGACGAAGAGCTTCAACGAGGAATCATCGATTGCTATACCTAAGGTAAGTACGAGTACTTCGAGAACTTACTCCAATGCTTCGAAATGTGGCAGTGTCTTCAAACGAACAAGAAAAATACCCGAATCGAAGCCAGAAAATCTCTGTTCTCCAGCAATACCTTAAAGGGCTAATATTTATCTTGAATATTCAGTGACTTACTGGTAAGGTTAAAGTTTGGCCTTGCTGTCGTACTTGAAATCGCACTCATCCAAAGCACTGAACTTCTTAGCTTGCACTTTCATGACTGCTGCGTTGAATTCTGCTCGGAGCATCAGCTTCTGCACAGTGGTCATTCCTATTTGGGGCAGAAACACATAAAATAGACTAATTCGGGGGGAAAAAAGTTGCTGCTTACAAATTCGGAGGGATCATACCTTTGACGTAAGGCATCAGGCTTTTAAAGTAGAGCATCGTCTCGTCGTTTTCATCGTCGTCCGGCTTTTTCGGTGTTTTCTTCAGTCTAAACGGCGACAATTCGTCAGCTCCAGTCGAGTCGGAGTCGATCGTGCAAGAACTCCTGTCGGCGTCGCAGGCGGAATCCCCCGCTTCGTCGGTTCCGACGGCGTCAACCACGATCAAACTTGACGAAGACGATTCTGACTTCTTCTTCGAGTCGACGTCACAATACTCCTCGGAACAGTCCATAATCTAAGCAGAGAAATTGAAAAAGATTAGTGGTGAGACAAAAAGGGTAGATAAATTTACTTGAGAGCAAAACGGACTGAATTAGTTTCAGACAAAAAGTCAATCAAGACATCTTGGACAGCAACTGCTATTCAATTCATTTCCACGCACTCGACAAGCTACAAATTTTAAGAGTACACAATCACACAATTATAATGAATTCGATTGTCGACAACAGAATAGTTACTATTCTTGCATGAGCAGAGCTGCAACTATAATTCTGGACCTAATCAGCATTGTTACAACCAGGCGCCATTACAATATTATAGTGTTTAGTATGCCCAAGGCAATCTGTGTAAGAAGGATTAATTGCTTTGGTACATTAGCCATACTGTACAGCTTATTCAGGTACTAACTTGCCTCATGTGGAACAGATATGTGTCAATAAAACCCCATTAGGTCCATGTTGTAAATGTTCATTGTTGAATCTCTATGCTATCAATTTTTTAGAGGGTTTGTATGTTTATCTCATGTGAATAATATTATGTTACTAAGCACTATGACGTTCACCAGATAACGAGTGGCTATATAAAAAAAAGCATTTTAGGAATAATTTCGAATATAATAATAATAAATTAATATTATTTAACAAAACTCGGACCCTTTCTGATAAACTTGGAGGCACGTGGAACACGCTTTCCCCTCTGGAGTCTGCTTGATTCCCTGGATGTGGCTTTTTTATCAGCATGTGAAATAAACGCATTCCATTCAGTTTCGTCTTCGGTTCAAGTTTACGTTTTTCTTTACATTTTTCAACAATGATTTTAGGTTCAGCTTCTTCCTCTCACAATATCTCTCCCATTTATTGTCAGGAATCAATGTGGCAGAAATATTATAATATTTCTGGTAATTGTAAAATTTACATTGAATGTAGGTAAATGGCTGGTTTATGTTTTAGTATCAACCATACAATTAAGGTGACAGCTGGAGGTTTCTTATGGAGTTTCGATTCATGCTCGAAAGTTAATGACAAATGAGAGCTAACCATTTCAACTACTTAAAAGGTGATTTGTTTCACATCCTAACATGAAAAGATCGTCAAGGGAAGAAGAGAATAAAAGTTGAACATCCACCAGGGACAAGGGCTTGGTACGTGATCTCCTCACTCCCTTTTCCGACGGCGATACTTTTTGAAGGGGTCGAGTCGAAGGCGCAATTTGTGAAAAGTGGACGTGGGTCATTACTTAGCAGGGCGAGCAGGTGGCTTGGATGACCTCTAAATAACCCTACTAGCTGAGGGGTCGTAGGTGGTGGAGCCCAATTAGTGGACCATCACCCCTTGTTGTGATCCCCCTTCAAGCAAGAATCAAGCTCTCTCGGTCGCTACTAAGTTGAAGGACACAATCCCATAATGGTTGTTAACGCATAATCAGTGCAGAGGGGCCTGTTGTCATTCATGGAAAAACGCCAGTTTTCATGAAATATTTTTAGTGTTTGCGACAACAAATTTTGTTGTCGCAAACACTAAAAATAGTATCAAATCGAAAATCACAAGACAAGTCAATGTGTGTTGACCATTGGAGAGGAAAAAATACAGCAAATTTTACACAAGGAAATCAAATTTTACTCTTTGATACAAAAAAAGAGTGCATAAATTAATTCTGCGGCATTTGGGAAAAACTTCATTTTAACATTACCTATTTTAATTATAATTTAATTTCAATTTTAATTGTTAAATATTTTAATCTAATTAATTAATTAATATACCTACCAATTTTGGTAGGTGCCTGTAGGTATTAAAATTTAAAAATAAAAATTCTGTTTGGACAGTATGGGACCTCAAAAAAATGAATTATGCGTCCAAAACACTCGGAAAACGACACCTTATTCGACTTTCTGTGTCCTTCAAAAATCTCATTGGTAGCCCCATGAAAGCTTCATAGATCCCCACAGTGAAATCTGATCGTCCTGGGAGCCCCCAAAAATGAATTCTACGACCAAAAATACTTCTGGCGATCACTACCTTGCGAGCCATGGAGGAATAGAGAGGAGAGTTCACTGAATAGGACTTCATGTGCCATAGTCGACGGTGGCGCTATCCCTACGGAACGTAGTGAACTACTCATAGTACCTTCAAACCCGACTAGAGTGAGCCACTAGCCCTTCTTACAAAGGAAAGCCCCAAATACCTCACTAAACGGATTTATCTTCCACTGTTGTGCTACCTACTACAATTAAAGGAAAAATTGAAGGAACCATCTCTGAATAACGAATTTCGTTAAACGAAATTGATTGTGTAGTTGTGTACACTGTGAATGCAAACGACACGTCGGAATTCGCAGGGCGCCATCTTCTGGTTCAGTTTTGGTAACTTACCACCTTCAAAGTTCACTACGTCTCGTAGGGGTCGCGCTGCAGTCGCAATCCCCCCCGCCGTTCCATCACTGGGTTGGCGTTTTGGGAATGCGGTTTAACACAGAGTGAGCTCTCCTCTCTATTCGCGATTTACATTAACACTGGAGCGCTGAAGTCGTTTCCAAAATGGCCGTTCACTGTCGTCAAGCTGCCTCAATCTCAAGAGGCGATATGGAGGATTTCTTCACAAAATCGCTCATAATTATTTTTTGGTACACCTAAACTCGACGTTGGCATGAAAAATCGATTACTAGATAATCGGACCAGTAGAAGAATAATAAGGAATCTCTTATCACTCTTATCTCAGCTCTGACAAAATTATAATAATCCATCCTTTCTGTTCCCTGAATCCATCCTTTCTGTTCCCTGATTCCCGTCCTATTCACCGATCTATTACTCTGTTACTCTCTGTTACTCTGTGTCACCGATCTATTCGATGCTTAGGCTTAGTTGCATATTAAAATATGCCCATTGTACTGTCGAGTCACGGAATTTTTGCGAGGGGGAGGCGGTGATAAATGCTGGCCACATAATTGTGTGTGGTGTCCGCCCGCCAGATGACGACTGCTACAACATCTATGCATTGGTTCTGCAGTCGACAAAATTGAATGATCGACCGCACGTTGTGGAAGGAAAAATAACAAAAGAAGGAGAGGAGATAGTGTCATTCCATTGCACATGTAAGGCCGGAGCGTCAGCGGAATGTAAGCACGTCGTCGCCGTCTTACTTTATTGCAACAGGTAAGGTCCTACCAGCGTAATAATCAATTCCAATTTTAATCGCTTTCCCCCAAAATCCAATGTTGTTCTTATTTTCCAATCCAAGAGCTTGTTTGGTTTATAGTTATGTTAAAAAGAGGCTTCCCTGTCCAGCGTTTCGGCTGCTAAAGGTTTTTAATTATCACGAAACTATTCTCAACTCTCGGATAACAGGTTTATATGGCAATTACGAAAAACAAATACTTGGTAGTATTTAATACTGCACACCCAGTGATCCTTAAAAAATCCCATTAGCCCCATAGATTCCCCAGTGATCCTTAAAAAATCCCAGTAGCCCCATAGATTCCCACGGAAAAATCAGATCGTTCCGGGAACCCCAAAAATGGATTTTACGTCCAAAAATACTTCGAAAACGACACCTAAATCGATCCCGTAGCGAAAACCCTTTAAAAACCCCTCCCGTAGCCCCATTTTAGCCCCATAACGCCCCACGGGTTTGGGCGATCGGGCTGAAATTCGCGGGCACAATTAGATAGTTAACCAAGTATTTTGTCAAAATTTGAGATTAAAAAAAAAAAAACCCTGCTGCCAAAAACGGCGTACGGTAGAAGCACATTTCGATTTTGGAATCTAGACCTCTTGTTAAACGGATCGGCTTGCCAGGGCAAAATTACCATCCAGCCAGGTAGAATGACCAACCGGCCACCCAGGCTAAAATTTCTAGCCAGCGAGGGCTTTTCAAGAAAAATTCGCTGAACCGTTTATGCGTTGCTTGACTAGGTGTATTTTTAAACTAGAATTCATAACCAGATTCCAAGAGAAACGTCCGTCCGCCGTTGGACGTTTACACCGTGTATGTAGGCCTCCCGATACAAAAGATAACTTACCAGGTAAGATGAAACAATTCTTGGAGAAGTGCCGGCTGCAGACTACCATTCGGTCAGACGGCTTCTTCGACATCTTCAGCCGAAGTTCCCAGGCTTTCCGACGACTGACGACTTCTTTCAATCCTGACTTTCCCTCGATCTCCACCTTCCCGTCATCCTTGGGGAACCGGTGGAAAGAAAATCCTTGTTTTTCCCGGGAATTGCACCCGTAAACACAGCAAAACGACCCCGGCATATTCGTCGTCGAGGTCCACACAAACGATTATTTTTGTTTTAGCGAAACTGCGAAAACAACCTCAAACTGCGTCTTTATCTCTTATCAAACTAATCTTCTTCAATTTCCAATTTTTGTACCCCGACATGGCTATAATTGGAAGAAAACTGAATAATCAGGTGCCTGGCGCTTCAAATTACATAGGGCGGGCGGGTGACTTGACGACGTTGAGTGAGTCTTCCGAGCGCCACCAGAGTTCGCATGCTTAATGTAAATCGCGAATTCCTCCATGCTTGCGAGCACTACCACTAGCCCAGAAAGTTAGTGCTAGAAAGGGGCAAAGGTGAGCTAAAATAGTACACAGCTGGAAATCGTTAGAACCCCTTTTGGGGGTCCCAAATAATACCCATCAGATGGGGATTCTGAGTTTGCAACGGTTTCTACGCTGTGCTTCAAATGTGGGAGCCTAAAAACCTCGTAATGTTCGCTATTTTTTTCAGAATTTCGCTTTTAACGCCAGAAGTACGCATCCTACAGACATTTTTACGTCCTCCTAATTTAAAGAGGATTAAATTAAGCGTCGAATGGCGTTTGTTGCATCGAAATCGGTCCTGCCGTTCAGCCGTAATCGCTTGTCAAAGATTGATGATTTTTGAAAACTTAGCAGAAAAGTTAACTATGTACCCTCAAGTTCTAACGCCTGTAGGTCCCACTATGGGACACCCCCCCCATCGCTGCACCGACCGAAAACTGTCAAAGGACCAAAATCGTAGGATATTTCATAATTAAATCATTGTGAATTTATAATTAATTATTGCAGAGTGACTAGCACTCTGACAGGGAGGCCATTTTCGGGGACTGTAGAAATTCCCTTAGGTAAGTAGGTTTTTCGTTGCTATGACGCCATGAGTATACTACTTACACATCCCATGGCAACTCGAAATGACCGGCCCAGAAAAAATCATAATAATATGATCATATTATTATGATTTTTTGAAGCAATAAACATCGGCAATTTAGCAGTTTTTTACACATCCAGAAAAGAAACATTATGGTGAGATGACGAACGAATCGAAAACAATTAGTGCTGGGTTACCAAAATTTGGTAAGCCAAGGTTACCAAGAATTTAATTCTTCTCCAGGGCGACCTCCGCGAATAAAGGGGGATCGAAGGGCGGTTCTAAGGTAGCTTAAGTCCGTCCCCGGAACACGCGAAACCCGCCAGAAAAACGCCCTATTTTTTCGAGCTACCGTTTAGGAGTGAATCGGACACAGACAGACAATCGGCATTTCCTTGTAGGACCCCTGTAGGAAGGGGCTACCCCAGTCTGGAGAGGGGGCAGCGGTTTGGATAATGCACAGAAGTACAACGCAAAATTTTAGAGGACAACTTTTTTTCACTCCGAAAGTGAAGACTATTCAAACTTTTTTTTTACATTTTGTTAAAAAAAATATGTTACAACCAATTTTAATAAAAAATGTAAGGGGAGATCTTTTAATTTTAGAGAAGTTACGTTGAAAGCAGGGTAGCACAAGAAGAAGTAGAATGTAGGCACCCTAATCCAAAATGTTGACACTCGGTAGGCACCCATGACCCATGCGGAATACACATCAAAATTTAATGATTAGGGAAACTGGTAATAATTTAGGTTCAAACAGAGAAACTCATAATTTAGGTTCATACAAAGAAACTCGTAATAATTTAGGTTCAAACAAAGAGCACATCCATGACGCCCACTGTTACTCGGTAGGAAACCATGACGGATGCGTGAATACACATCAAAATTTAATGATTAGGGAAATTCGTAATAATTTAGGTTCAAACAAAGAACTTACTAACATCGATGTAGCCCACTGTTGAGGGGCTGACCCGCAAAACGAGCCTTTCTACCGCCGAATACTAAAAGCCCGTAACTTTTAAATCACCCATGGATTACAAACACCATCGACTAGCTACAGTGAAAGTTAAAAACAGAAAAACAAGGCAGTAATTATTTATTACTTTAAAATGCAAAATTCCAACACAACGCACTTAATTTCAGCACTTACAGACGCAACTTGGAATCCATGACCAGTGATGCCAGAAAACTTGCCTCGGAATTCCCTACCGACTGTTTCAAAAAACCCTATTTTCCCTACAAAATTCCTACCATGTTCGAAATTTCCCTACGCTTTAATTTCTAATATAATTACTGCCGTTTTTTAGACGTTGAATACAGCAAAAACTATCACTTCGATTTCAAAAGTAAAAACAATGCTTCAGCTAGTTTCGGTAGTCTCGGAAGCAAAATTACCCATAATATCATGGGCGGTCATGTTGTACCGCCATCAAACTAAGGATTGGACATCGATGTCCGAAGTTTCCGAAACATCGATGTTTTTAAAGTCCGACGTTCGATATTCACATCGATGATGTTTCCGCCAGGCAACACCGATGTTAATTTGCCGGAAAAAATATTTATTAAAATCTTTTTTTTAAATAAATTTGCAAAAGATTATTTTCCCCGGCAAGTCAATCGTCTGTATCTAATTGATGCCTACTTAGTTGTTGTGATGATAATTTTGACGGAATGAAAGAAAAGAGAGAGAAGAGTACCTACTTCGACCGATTTTCGATGTTTAGCAATCGATTAATAGTTACTATCAATCCTACTGTAGGTCCTACTGATTTTCATCCTACATTCGGTTGACTTAACTTCTTATCAATTTTCGATAACTGACGTCTCGTTTCTTTACAATGCAAAGAAATGATAACGATGTCATTATGGATTGACGAAAAGATGGCTTGAAAAATAAATAACTGTATCATTTAAGACCGTTAAAACGAACATGTTGTTTTTTTGTTTATGGTTTTTTGTATTTAATACAAATTCAAATTTTGTGCACGTACAGTTAGATTTGTCGTCGAAGACAACTCCCAAGTGCCGCACTTGAAGTACGAGTGGTGGGCTTTTTTTTTCTTTGTTTTTGTGAGGGAGTCCGTGGCATGGCAAAATGCAGGACTTGCGGGAAGGAGCAAGCGTGGACTTGGACCAACAAAACTGTAGCTAGGTACCTAGGTAAAGATCAAAGCTCAGTTGAGTTGCGAATAGAATCAACATGGTGATGGTATGTAAATACAATTATAATAATTGAAATTGAAATTCTAATAATTAGAATTATGCGTGTTTACCTCCTTGTCTATAAATCCCTACGTTTTGCGTAGGGATTCCCTCCGCTTCAACCACTCCCGAAATTCCCTACGCGTAGGGAGAAATCCCTACATCTGGCATCACTGTCCATGACTAGACGTTACTCGTACACCGCTCCACCCACTTTTCCACCGTCCGCGCATGCGCAATCACACTCCGCAATCACACGTTATCGTTTCGATGTTCCATCACCTTCGATTATCTTCACGACCATGTTATGCCAGACAGTGAAGCGGTTTCCTATTTTGAACTACTCCCATTTGGCTACACTGTGAATCACATCTAGCCTCTCTGATGTGTAATTCCTCGAGGCCCTTCTTCACGTTCATGAAAGGTTTTTCAATGCAACGGAATAACCCCAGGAGGGGGATATTCCGATGGCCTCTCCTCCAGATTTCCCTTGACTTAGATCGATACGATTTCACTGTGGCGATCTAAAGGGCGTTCATGGGGTAAAAGTGGGATTTTTGAAGGATACCAGGGGGTTAAATGTTTTTCGAGTAAAAAACAAAGAATTTGAAAGAAAAAAATGTTTGAATAAAAAATCAAAAAAAAAAAATTTTTTCCAAACTTTTTAGCGCAACCTTTTTCCAAAAAATGGAAAGGTGCGCTCACCTCCTCGACATGTATGTTTTTAGCGCAACCTTTTTCCAAAAAATGGAAAGGTGCGCTCACCTCTTCGACATGTGTTTTTTTTTTTTTTTTTTTTTGTTTGTTTGTTTGTGTACAGAGCATCACGCCCGAGCGGCTCAACAGATTTTCATGAGGGTGGTCTCATTGTCATCAGCGAGTTCCGGGGGTGGTTATAGGCTACCTTGATTTTCCCTCCCTCATCCCCTTCATCGGTTTTCGGAAGGTCCTTCACGACGAAAGTTGTTTATCTCTGATGTGTAACTAAGAAGGCCTCAAAAGGGGGACGGAAGTTTTTGTCCGATTTCGTTGGTACAAGGGTCTATGGAATGAGCTTTTCAGGCTGATTCCAACGACTCCAAAACGATTTTTGCAGCCTGAGCCGTTCGTTACCTCTGATCGGCATAAGGTTTTATTACGCATCGGTCGTTAGGGTGCAGTTGTTGACGTAATGAGCATCACGTGGATATTTTTGATGTGTTGTGTGGCATAGTTTGGTCGCTAGATACCTACTGTTTCTTAGTTTCTCTCGCTCATTAAATATATCGTAATAACAAAAAGGTTGCGCTCATCTATTCAATTCAATTGATGGCTTGTTTTTTGTTTTTTTTGTTTGTGTACAGAGCATCACGCCCGAGCGGCTCAACAGATTTTCATGAGGGTGGTCTCATTGTCATCAGCGAGTTCGGGGGGTGGTTATAGGCTACCTTGATTTTTCCTCCCTCATCCCCTTCATCGGTTTTCGGGAGGTCCTTCACGACGAAAGTTGTTTATCTCTGATGTGTAACTAAGGAGGCCTCAAAAGGGGGACGAAAGTTTTTGTCCGATTTCGTTGGTACAAGGGTCTATGGAATGAGCTTTTCAGGCTGATTCCAACGACTCCAAAACGATTTTTGCAGCCTGAGCCGTTCGTTACCTCTGATCGGCATAAGGTTTTCTTACGCATCGGTCGTTAGGGTGCAGTTGTTTACGTAATGAGCATCACGTGGATGATGTGTTGTGTGGCATAGTTTGGTCGCTAGATACCAACTGTTTCTTAGTTTCTCTTGCTCATTAACAAATGTAAAGGTAATAACAAAAAGGTTGTGCTCATCTATTCAATTCAATTGATGGCTTGTTATCATTGACACAGAATTAAATTTTGCACGAGTAACCTATACCTATCAAAGAATAATAAACCCTTGTGTAAAATTTGCAGCGTTTTATTTAAGATTGGTTGGTTTTTGAATGGTGACCATTTTCTTTCTTCTCTGAGGCTCTAATTAGTCGTATTAAAGTGAGTTTATTTAGGAAAATGTAAGCTAGATACATACCAAAGTACCCTAAACCCATACTTATAGTTACCCTGCACAATTCGATAGGTTAACATGAATAAATTGTCCTGAAATTAATATACCTATGTGCGTGATCTATGTCTCAATAAAGATGTTTTTAGAATGTGAAGTGGTTTTCAAATTATCCCTCTACCGCCCTCCATTGTTTCAAGAGCAAAAGGAGGGTTTTGGAAGTTAAGGCAACATCGATTGAAACGCGTAGCGAACAATCGATCTTTCTCATAAAGCATCGATTACCGATAACGGAGTGAGATTGCGCATGCGCGGTGGGTGGAAAAGTGGGTGGAGCGGTGTACGAGTAACGTCTAGTGCTAGCATGTGGGAACGGGACAGTGTTGCCAACTAGTCTGGATCAGAAAGCGGGAGAAAAGTTACAGAAAAGATATAGGTATACAAATTCTGTCCAAACAATGTACCTACCTACAGATTTTTTTATTGTCACAGAATTTTATTAATTTTCGCGCAAGTAACCCTTATGTAAAATTGGCAGCGTTTTTAAGTTAACATATTATGTTAACTTTCAGAATTATTTAGGGGTTTATCAAAATGAAATTGGATTTTTGAATAGGGCGACCATGCGAAACCACAGACGGGAAAGGTTCCCTTTTTTTTCCAAGATGTACCTATCTACATCTATGGCCTGACTTGTAAAAAAAAAAAAAAACCCTCGGTTAGCATTCCCCTTCTACGGTTCTGAATCGCCCTTTCGAGTTGTTTAAGGGTATTGCAGTAAGCGTCGGCATTAATAGTCGTCTCTTTCGGCCTAAATTCGACCAAAAGGACACCCTTCCGATCCCAAAACATGGATGACCGCTCTGGTCTCACACTGGCGTCGACCTCTCCATTTAAAAAACTCACTGTCACTTAACAAAACGGTCTACAGAAATCCGCTACAAAGCAAGCTGGCCGTCCTGACCCCGCCTTCAAGCCAGGTGCACAAACTTAAAAAAAATACTGGTTCGGGCCAGACGTTTTCCCATCAACACTTGAGAACAAAATTTGTTCTCAAGTGTTGATGGGTTGACATTTAATGTCGTAGTGGTAGCTCATTGGCGTGAAGGAGGCACACAAACCATTATAACATGTGGCCTCCCTAAACTCAATTTTTGCTAGGTACTGGTATTCGTTCGAGTACCATCGCATCCAGCAGCGATCAAGCTAGAGAGTTCAAAGGCCTTCGAATAAAAAATCATATCAAAATTAAACACAGACAAAAATATTTTCATTCCTTGGGAGAATGAAAAAGGAAGCGAAGCTTTATATCATTTTGAAAAAATCAGCTGCCAGTATAGTGTCCTACTAAATGCTCCGGCTCGCAAAAAAATTTCCCCGCCTCCTCCACCGTTGTAAGGTCCCTAAAGCCCCACACCGGATTCCACCCGTTCTGAGTACGTCTTTCCGACTTCCTTGACAGCGGCCGGGTTGGAAGAGCCGTGATCAATCTGACTCACTCACGACTTTCACCGGGAGACTCCCCGATCGGCGAGGGGGGGGGGGGGTGTCCGTATAAAAGCTTCGCTTCAGAAAGTTCCCGTCTGTGGGTGTAGTGCTGCCTGGGATCAAATTTTGTTTCATCTTGGTACTTAAAATTTAAGGTAATACATTTAATGTATTACCTAAATTATGACTTCTTCTGGGGAACACCACCAAACCCCCGAATTATTTCAGTTTAGATCAAGGATTAAAAGTATTTAATACAGGTTACTTAGTATTTTCTTGACGATGAATCAATGAAAAGGGGCACGAGACCTGTTACAGTAACATCTCTACTGTTTTTGCATGGATCATAGCAATTGTGGGGATTTGGCATTTAAGCCCCAAGTTAACATGGTACATGTTAATTTTTACGGGCGTTCTCTAGATTGGAATGTGAGTACACCGCCCGTAAACCGTCGTGCCTTATAGACGCCTAAACGGCTGAACGGATTTGAATGGGGTTTTTTTCTAACGATCTCGGGTGAGATTGCCCACAACATAGGCTATATTAAAACCCAGCCCGACGCGCGCAACCCTGCGAAATTTCGAAATTTCGAAATTTTGTACTTGCGGTACATGGTTTTTCCTCTCCTCCTCCTAAACGGTAAGCGATAAAAATACGGCGATTTTTTCTATTGGTTTGGTGGACCGTTTAAGTATGCTTAGGGGGGTCGAGCCCCCCTTGAGATGTTGAGCTTTCTGTCTGTGTGTCTGTTTGTCTGTGTGTCGGTCGTGCCTTATAGGCGCCTAAACGGCTGAACGGATTTGAATGGGGTTTTTTTCTAACGGTCTCGGGTGAGATTGCCCCCAGCATAGGCCATATTAAAATCCCGCGCGACGCGCGCAACCCCGCGAATTTGCGCGAAACGTGTTGGACTGCGGATTGGAATGGGAGTCAAGTCCCCCCCCCCCCCCCGTAAACCCTTCGCCGATCTACCCCCTTACCACCCGATAACCTTCTATATATATCAATATAATATATATTATATTTATATAATATATAATATATAGGTATATTATATATATTGTATATATGTTCTTGAAAATCTCGAGAAATTCAAAAATGATGTACGTTCTGAGATAGGTTGAGCGCCCTCAAGGATTTTTTCCGTTTTCCCCTCCTTCAAGCCCCTCTCCTTCCCTAAAGAAGGGAAGGAGTGGGGATTTCAGCCAATATTGATCCGATTTTGATGAAATTTTTTTCTATTGGTTTGGTAGACCGTTTATGTCTGCTTAGGGGGGGACGAGCCCCCCTTGAGATGTTGAGCTTTCTGTCTGTGTGTCTGTCGTGACTTATAGGCGCCTTATCGCGAATTTAAATATACCAATCCGAAAGGGCGATATACATTCGGGTCCCGTGTGTGAAAGTTGTTATCGGCTCCGTTGCGTTTGGGTCCCGTAGAAACAAACCGCTGGGAAGAGCCTTACCAAACGGGTCCGGCACAAACATGCCGCCTATAGCCCACCTATAGCCCACCTATAGCCCACCTATAGCCCAAGCAAATAGTACTTTCCCCTATAGCCCACCTATAGCCCAAGCAAATAGTCCGTTGCGTTTGGGTCCCGTAGAAACAAACCGCTGGGAAGAGCCTTACCAAACGGGTCCGGCACAAACATGCCGCCTATAGCCCACCTATAGCCCACCTATAGCCCACCTATAGCCCAAGCAAATAGTACTTTGGTCCAAACATCAAATATGCTAATTGATTTTATTGTCTTAAATGGTCCATTGGGGTCCTAATAAGAGTAATCTGTGGTTTCCCACGAAAATATTTGATGGGAGAACTGTGGGCAGCCCAAAAACCACGAAATTTTCGGACTTTTTTCGGTTTTTGCTATATCTCAGAAACGAATAATCCTATCGATGTTTTTACCGTATACTGTTTTAAAGAGCATTAAATTCTCTACAGTTTTCACTACCTAGAGTCTTTTCTAACTCTGATAGCAAACGAGCTAGAGCTCATCAAAAATTGACAATTTTCTCCAACTTCTGGAAAAATCACAAAATCTAGCTATTATCTCCTTTTTGCTTCTTTCTAACTCGTCCAAAGTGTTATTAGAACGTAGTAGACGTGCTTGTATGATGCTCAGAGTCAATAACGATCAATAATTAGGAGAAAAATTCTGTTAATTTGTAATTTGTGAGCTATTTTCGTAATATTAATAATATAATATTTCTTTTCCCCTTCGTTCGGGTCGTTGATAATTTTTTCGTTCACCGTTTAATATTGTTAAACAAGTAGCTTTCAGTGAAATTTCGAGACGAATGAATAACTTATATTTTTAGACTGCAACCATGAACACCACTAGCAACCTAACACTATTCCCCTCCTTTAAAGAGTCGAAAACGGTCTGCATGGACGACTCTATACCTTCCATTCGTCATCTTAACCCGGAAAACGACGTCGGAGATCGCTTTTACCACTTCGCATGGGCCATTCCATGGGGACTCCAGCTTCGGGCACCGCCCTACTGCCCTTCGTGGGTTGAAGCACCATACCTTGTCTCCAGCAGCGAACTGAGGATCCCTGCATTTGACATCGTATCTCTTCTTCGTTTTTTCGGCTGCATTCAGTAGTCTTTGTCGGGCTAGGTCATGGACTGTCATCATGTTATCCTCCAACACACTTGCGAATTGTGTTCTGCTCTCCGTGTGGGGTGGCTTACCATAGAGTAAGTGAACGGGAAGATTGAGCTCTCTACCGAACAACAGGCGTGCGGGGGAAAAGCCTATCGTTGCCTGTTCCGTCCCCCGATAGGCCAGCAGCGCTAGCGGTAGCTTCTGGTCCCATTCCCTTTGTCGGCCCTCAGTGAGCTTCGATAACAGGTCCCAGAGCGTTCGGTTGAACCTCTCGACCTGACCATCGCTCTGGGGCCGCATGGGAGTGGTTCGAGTTTTCCAGATGTTTAGCAGGCTGACCACCTCACGGAAAATCGTGGACTCGAACGACCTCCCTTGGTCAGTGTGCAGCTCTCGGGGTACTCCGAACCTCGCTATCACATTATCCACCATTATCCACCAGACAGCGAGCCACAGTTTCCGCCCTGATGTCAGGCACCGCAAAGGCCTCTGGCCACTTTGTAAAATAATCCACCATTACAACAATGTACTTGTTTCCCCAATGGCTCATTGGCAAAGGTCCCATGAAGTCCAGGCCCACTCTCTCGAAAGGGACACCAACCGTATAAGTTTTCATTGGTGCCCTTGGTGGTTTCGTCTTCCCGCGTTGGCTGCAGACTGTGCAGCGCTCACAATATTGCCGAACATCCTTGTGCATTCCTAGCCAGTAGAAAGCGGTACGCAGGGTGTTGATCGTGCGCCTATGTCCAAAGTGTCCTAGCCCGTGCCCTTGCTCAAGGATCAATGCTCCATAGCGTGGCTCAGTAGTATTGTGGTTGGGAATACGAAAATACTCACAAACAACCCAGTTGTGGAGCTAACGTCATGTGAGCAGCCAGGCACTGTGGATACATTGAGCACTCAAGGGTTTCAGGAATTAGAAGCGTCTGTACTGCCTTTAGTTCCAGTTGTGGAGGTCATGGCGGTTGACACAGGTGGTATTCCTCCCCATTTGCAAGATCTCGCGAGGCGGTCTGGAGAATGCTTAAAGCCAGGGGATACTAAATTACTTCAAGCCCTTTTGATAGACTGCGCAGCGCTCACAATATTGCCGAACATCCTTGTGCATTCCTAGCCAGTAGAAAGCGGTATGCAGGGTGTTGATCGTGCGCCTATGTCCAAAGTGTCCTAGCCCGTGCCCTTGCTCAAGGATCAATGCTCTCTGTGCACGTGGCACCAGAATCTGAAGAACGACTGATTTCTGGTCGTCCGATTCCCATTTCCTCTTCAGAACACCTTTTTCCAAAACTATACAGCTGAACATTGCCCAATAAGCTTTGATTCCCTGTCCAAGGTGAGCAATATCCTCCCACAATGGGCGCTGCCGCCGTTCTACCCATGAGTACAGTTGGCCCAAATCAGGATCTTCCAGTTGCTTAGCCTGCCAGTCTACGTCAGGTTCCAGCTTCATCCCGCGCAAGTCATTTGACAGGGCATCTCTTTTTGCTTCAGCACGGATGCAGTACCGACAATTACTATCGTAGCAGGGCCGCCTGGACATTCCGTCTGCATTCAAGTGCTTTGAACCAGGCCTGTGTTCAACTTTCATGTTGTACACCTGCAGCTGTTCCAACCACCTTGCCATTTGACCGTCAGGCTCTCTGAATGTTTGAAGCCACTGCAAGGCGGCATGATCAGTGCGAACAGTGAATTCTTCCCCTGAATCCAGGCCAAAAGAGCGGTAGTGTCGAAGAGCATCCACCAACCCCAATAACTCTTTACGCGTCACGCAGTAGTTCCGTTCGGGTTTGTGCAAACACCTACTATAATAGGCCAGAACTCTCTCTTTCCCACTTTGGACTTGGGAAAGTACTGCACCAATGGTCTTTTCACTGGCATCTGTGTCTAAGATGTAACGTGCATTTGGTTCAACGTGTGCCAGCAGTGGGGCTCCCGTCAATGCTTTCTTGAGAGTTTCAAAGGCGTTTTGACATGCTGGGGTCCACTCGAAGGGGTGTCCTTTCTCCTGTAGTGGATACAGTGTAGCTGCTGTCTCTCTGAAGTGAGGAACAAACTGACGGTAGTAAGAGCAAAATCCTAGGAATGTCCGGAGTTCCTTGACATTACTTGGTACTGGCCACGACTCGACTTTTTCCACCTTGTCAGGGTCAGTTGCTACCCCGTCTTGCGAAACCTTGTAGCCCAGGTATGTAACGCTCTGCCGGAACAGCTCACACTTTTTGGGATTGAGCTTAACCTTCTGCTCCCGAAATCTCTGAAATACCCGGCCAAGCCATGTGACTTGCTCAGCTACTGAAGGAGTATGGACCAGCACATCATCGAGGTAAACCTTTAGATGCTCGCCCTCCAGCTCTGACCGCAACATCCTATTCATTGCCCGCTGAAATGTGGCTGGCGCATTCGTGAGGCCGAACGGCATTACACGGAACTGCCAAAGCCCTTGGGGAGTGCAAAATGCGGTTTTTTCCTTGTCGCAGTCTTCCATCGCAATTTGCCAATAACCACTTTGTAGATCCAGGGTTGAAAACCAGGCACTACCAGCCAACACACCCAACAGTTCGTCGACCTTCGGCAGTGGAAATGCATCTCTCTTTGTGATTCCGTTCAGCTGCCTGTAATCTTTACAAAACCTAGTTGAACCATCCTTTTTCTTGACTAGGACAATAGGACTAGCCCATGGGCTTCTAGCAGGCTCAATAATTCCATTCCGTTCCATTTTCCTAATCAGATCTTGAACTTCGGGCAGTTTGTGTAGAGGCAAGCGTCTGGGGGACTGATAAATTGGCTTGTGTGATCCAACGTCAATTGCATGCTTCACTCCTTTGATGCAGCCCAAATCCCCGTCGTTTCGAGCAAAAACATCTGCGAAGTCTATCAAAAGGGCTTGAAGTAATTTAAGTATCCCCTGGCTTTAAGCATTCTCCAGACCGCCTCGCGAGATCTTGCAAATGGGGAGGAATACCGCCTGTGTCAACCGCCATGACCTCCACAACTGGAACTAAAGGCAGTACAGACGCTTCTAATTCCTGAAACCCTTGAGTGCTCAATGTATCCACAGTGCCTGGCTGCTCACATGACGTTAGCTCCACAACTGGGTTGTTTGTGAGTATTTTCGTATTCCCAACCACAATACTACTGTCTGCCGCGTGAATTTGCACCTCGTTCGCTTTCAAAAAATCCATTCCTATCACACATTCTTCTCGAATGTCAGCAACTAGAACTTCGTGTATTCTTGGAAGACCATCTCCAAAATCAATCTCAACTTCCGCTGTTCCCAGCACAGGGACTGCGTCCCCTGTGATTGCCCTTAACCACCCATAACCCTGCACTTCGCGGGCAAGTGCCCTTGCTGGTATTACGTCCTTGCCAACTACCGTACTGGTGGCCCCACTGTCTACTATCATGATACAGGGAACCCCGTTCAGCTTACCCGCCAGCGTTATAGAAGAGCAACTCCTAAAGTGATAGGCAACAGGTGCTGCCTGTTTACTGCCTATTGTCTGTGTGGCCTTTGTGCAATGGGTGGTCAGACTTCGGCCATTCAATCTGACCTTTCCCCGTTTCCCTGCCGATCTGCAGGTGGATGAGGGAGACGAGTCGGGCAAGAGAACCACGTGTGGCCAGGTTCATCACATCGCCAACATAAGAATGGGCGCTTACGAGGTGGCAGATTGGCTTTCAGTTCCCCAGGAAGGGGTCGTTTCATGGTAGCCCAAGTAGTAGCCGTGTTAGCAGACTCTGGTACCAGGGTGGCCTGCCTGACCACTGCACTTCCCCTGCTTGGCGCGCTCTCAGCCTTCAAGGCAAGTTCAAGCGTGGCCATAGTCGTGGGACCGACGATATGCACATGACGGGCAACGTCTGGATCCCGAAGCCCCTTAACGAACAGTAAAATCAGTTGGCCTTCCATATGTCGGCTGTCCCCGGTCCACGCCTTGCCAGCCAACTCCTTTAAGGCGTAGTGGTATTCTCGGATGCCTTCCTTCAACCGCTGTGTACGCGAGTTCAGCTCTGCAACATAAGACTGGGCGGAACAAACATCGCCAAATTTGTCAGTCAGGGCTGCAACTAACTGGCCGTAGTCATTTGGGTCGCTAACCAGATTGAGTACTTTGACCGCTTCGCCGGTCAGTGAGGCAAGCAGCTTGTCAGCCTTTACGGCGTCCGACCAATTGTGCTTTCGCGCTAGGCCTTCAAACTGCTTGTGGAATGCTGGCCAATCAATCGCTCCATTGAACTTCGGCACCTTCGTTTGTTCATGACTCTGCCGCAACGTAGCTAGTTCTTGCTGCAGTGACAGTAACTCACTCTCAAACGCACTCCTGGCAGTGTTGAGCTCAGTACGTAAACCGTCTATCTCAGCATGCGCTATAGCCAAACGCTGCTCGAGGTGGACCTCCATGTTTTCGCATAATCGTTCCACCTCGGCACGAGAATAAGACTCACCTCGCTCCGGAGGACCCTGTGCCCCGTCGGCCTCCCGTGAAGGACCCGCAGACGGAGGCTCCGGACGTTCGGAGGGAGCAGTAGAAGCCTCCACAACAGCTCCTTCAGCAGCAGGAGCTCGCGTACGAGATCGCGTCAACATGAGTGGGCTCAAAATCAACAACTTCTGACACCAATGTTAAACAAGTAGCTTTCAGTGAAATTTCGAGACGAATGAATAACTTATATTTTTAGACTGCAACCATAAACACCACTAGCAACCTAACACTATGGATCTTATTACCTGCCCCACTTGCAATTATGCGTTGGGATCAGAAGAGTCCGCGAATCCCGTCACATGTTCCAAAATTTGACATTTAATGTCATCTTTGTTACATACCATGCAGCATGTGCCAATATGACATAATATGTATAATATTTAACATTATGAAAACTGGAAAAAGCGTTACAGTGACAGTAAAGCATCGTGGAAATGCGGGTCTTGCAAAGGCTAAAGTGAGTTCCTAGCCATACCTATAGGTTGGTATGGGTCGTTACATTGCCGTAAGGGAGTACCCTACCAATCACATCAACAACCGGCAGGACGCGGAGAACAACACTGAATGAGTGCCTTTATAATAATTATAATAGGTAATTATAATAATAATAATTATTATTATTATTGGTAATTATTACCTACATATATTTTGATACCAAGGTTGGGGGAACCTTGCTGTACGTGGTCAAGAAAACCCACCTCCCTGCTATAGGTATATTTTGACGCATGCACACATAGACGATCTCACGATGAGAAAGGTACCTATTAGGTATACCTCAGTAATAAGTAACAAGGTGACTTCGTTTTTAATTGGGGGACCCGTTTGACGTCGCGGACCCCTTCGCGATTTTCCTAGGGGACCCGTTTGGTATTAGGGACCCGTTCGCGAATTTTCTACGGGAGCCGATTGTACTTTTTTCGTCACCTCGGGACCCGTTTGGAGGTTGCCCATCCGAAAAACATGTACCATGTTTCTTTGCTATGATCCTTGATCAAAACTTAGATAATCCGGGGGTCTGGGGGTGTCCCACAGGTACCTACCTAAGTCATAAGACAATCATGTACCATGATCTACACAAATCACAAGCGGCAATATTTTAACTTCAGGTGCTCCCTGAACTCGTAATTTGATGCTCTTTTTTCCTTAAGACCGGTCGGCAACGCCGCATTCATTCGCTTCAAGCTCACGGGGGGGGGGGGGGGGGGGGGGGCTGCTCCAAGCCGACGCCGGGCGCACACGTGTGTGTTTTGTGACCACCATCCTACTCATCGTATTATGGATAGAATGCACACTTTTATGAACGGGACCGCTAGCCTGGACTCTCCTGCCGACAGTCATTCGGACGGATTGGCCGGCGCAGCAGACCCAACTATTGTTTCGCGCAGGGAACTAGCCCAGGTGGATATTGACGACAATTCGTTCATATCAGCTGGGAGTGGTTCCCTCCGTAAGGACCTCGGGTTCGAATCTGATGTCATAGTTGCTGACAATTCAGTCGCTATAGCTCAAAATCCCCGAGTATCAAGTGTGGATCTGGGACGCTCTTCTCTTGAAGCCGACAATTCGGTGTCTTTAGAAGAAGCGACCAGACTCCCATCCGAAATTCTACGCATCCCAGCAGGCCCACACCATTGTGGTACTGTTGGGAAAAGCGGAATTTCCAATCTTGCTCCGACATCATTTACTGGGTCAGCAGACCACAACAAATTGTGCAATGTTTGTGCACTCCCTTCATCTTCCTCCAAAACAAACGGGAGCGAAATCCTGGTTACGCCTGAGGCTTTCTCCCAAACACACAACACTATCGTTAGGGACAATTTAATAAATGTAGGAACACTTGCTGAACACGTAGGTACACAAATTACACCCGGTAAAGCGGTGATCACTAAAGCAATCATTCTTCAAAACCATGATCTTTCAAAAGTATGATTCAGCAGGACATCTTATCAGTGAAAAAGAAAAGATGAGGGCTCAAAACCAGCCAGAAATGAGTAGGAAAATAGAGATGATATGACGCAATCCACACCTAAGGATCTACTGTAAACACAGGTCCTGTTCTCTGTGATTAGTACAGTGAGTGGCCGCATCGCAGCGCCACTCCTGGAGGTTGTATCAGCCTCTGTCGTGAGCAAATTATTGCCGATTTTGCGGCGATGCTGAAACCACCTCCAATATCACGCTGCAACACCTGACACTTTCCCACAAACTATTTAATATACTACCGGGAAACTGACGCCACTATCAACTAGAATCTCCCCATCGAAATTAGTTTATTACCCTGAAAGGTATCTTTGAATGCAAATTACCCTCTGAAGGGTGAGTCTCCGGCTCCCTTCAAGTCTTGAGATTCCCTCAATCTTCTCTCCCTCTTTGTCCCTTCATCTCAAACAGTAATCAAGAGTCGGGTTCTGTTTGTTGTGTACGAACCTAATTTCGTATTCTTCATTCGGGGATTTCTTTGTATCGAAACGAATCTCATCCACAGAGCTTTTTTTCATCTTGTCTGCATCATAATCTGACTTTAGACGAAGGAGTTGGGCAACAGTAGAAGTAGGTACTACTGCTCCAAAATGCATGGAAAAAATGATAAATCTGAGAGGACTTCCAACAGCAACAAAAGACCATGTGGGATGCCTCTTTGCAGGCCAACCGCTTTCAGTGCTCGCTCCGAGGCGATTTTGACGGCGAAAAGTGGCAGTTTTTCGTTTTCTTCGGGTGACAACGTGAGCCAGACAGGCAAGCAGTAAAGCATTTCAAGCAATAAACGGGATGTGCGGGTCATCTCCACCGTCGGGGAGGTTTCCGTCTTTTTTCAGCTGTCACATGAATGCAGTAAAGGATTCATGACCCCATTTCACTGTTGACTGCACATACACATTAGGGGAAAAGCCTCCTATTCCCTACAGTAAGGTGACGCTAACACCTTCGACTTGCCGTATAGTCGGAAAATGTTGGAGGGAGGTGAGAGGCCCATTTCTCTAGCGGGGATGCCCCTTGTTAAAATTCTACTGATCAATCTTGGTGGGTAACACTGCATTTTTTTTTAGGAAATTTGTTGTAAGAAACACAAAAGCAAAAAATACACTGCCAAGGAGATGGCACAGCAGCTTCCTCGTTACAATCAAAGTGACACCATTATAAAATGCGCTGAGCGTACCCCTGATTCAATCTTAATGAAACTGATAGGGTACCATCTAGAGCTATACGCACACAATTCCTGAAAATTTGATTGAAATACGATCAAAATTGTGAAAGTTATGCCTGTTTCAAGAATTTCACGTTAGCGCATGCGCAGAGCGTAGGTAAGCAGCCCTACCGCTGATGAGTAGGGCTGCTTTTGTAGTAGAATAAATTCAGAGGCAGAGCCTTAATTTCGCCAAGATAAGTTTTTGTAACCAGAGAAGGATGGTCAATACCTTCATTATTGACTAGTGAAGAGTAATAACAAAATTTTTGTTATTATTGATACGCGCAAGGGATGATGACGAAAGACACTAGATAGCGCTAGGAGGGGGGCTTATCCGAGTCGGTCTCCGGACTCTCCTAGTAAAATTTGCTGAACAACAGACTATTCTTGTTTACTAGTTTCATCTTGAGCCATGGAGGAATAGAGAGGAGAGCTCACTAAATAGGACTTCATGTGCCATAGTCGACGGTGGCGCTATCCCTACGGATTGTAGTGAACTACACATAGTACCTTCAAATCCAACTAGAGTCTTACGAAGGAAAGCCCCAAATTCGTCACGAAACGGATTTATTTTCCAGTGTTGTGCTACTACAAATAAATTAAAGGAAAAATTGAAGGAACCATCTCTGAATAACGAAATTAGGGGTCCCGCTGCAGTCGCAATCCCCCCCCCCCCCCATTCCACCACTGGGTTGGCGTTTGGGGAACGGCGTTTAACACAGAGTGAGCTCTCCTCTCTATTCCTCCATGATCTTGAGCCTGAAATTTTCCTGTTCAAAGCAGATAATTAAAACGCCGTTCAAGGTCCGGTTCGCAGCTTCAAAACGAAGTTAACCTCACTCGTTGTTGTTCAGCAATTCTAATTAATTACTGACAAAACAAACGTGTTCGACGTGTTGTAAAACGCTTTCAGACGACGGGGACGGAATATTCTGGGATTGAGGTGCCCCTGGTTAAGGGGGGGATATTAACGGAAAAGCCCTCAGGCAGTTTGGCTCAAACGCGTACAAAGAGGAGGAGGGCTCCCGTCAAAGGGCCCCCCACCAAATATAGTAGAGCTGGTAGGTAGTTTAGTAATGAATTGCTTAAACCTCGCTACAATTCCGGGTATGAAGTTAGGGTGAGCAACCCCCCCTCTCACCCACGTCTATCCCTCTTTCACGTGTATTATGAATGCATTTATTCAGAGTTGGAAGTTGAATAGAAGTCCCAGGGGTTTCCGTTAACTAAATAATGAGCCGCGACTGGTCAGACCTTTCCCCGATAGCCCTTCACCCCACTAAGCTTGTAACTTAGTATACCTCACAACCCGCAATCTCACCCATCGAATATTGAAGACTATCGAGACAATTGGAGAGTTTGATTCCAAAAGGTACTAGGGAGACTGGTCCTGTAAAGGAACACTACCCAGTGAATGAAGAGTTAGGTACTAGTTTTTTCGCGAATCCAAAGCCTCTGGCTGCTCGTTATGATCCTACTTTGTGCTCATTAGTTCGTAAGGCATCTCATAGAGGTCGGGTAAAAATTTAATCACGCTAACAGAACCCTAACGAAACTGGCAATCACAAAAAGTTTGCAAGACGAGCAGTCAGCTAAAATCAACCTCACAGCAATTTGTACGAAAGTTGGAAGTTGAGTTTTATTTGGTAGGTTTCGTGAATGTTATCTCAGCTTTTACCTTTTCATTATCTAATGTACTTTTACTGAGTAGTAGGTAAGAGAAAAACATGACGAAACATGGGAATTTAACTTTTATTTTCACGTGTTCATTCACTGAGTTCGAGGGTTTGTGTTCCAAATCCAATGAATGAACAAACTTCTTATTTAGAGAAATTCGACAATCAATGATGGAAATATGTTGGTTTTGGTTACTTATTTACGTATTACCCAGATGGGTACCCGGGAGATGGATACCCCCCCACTACTCAATTTTTCCAAAGAAAATTTGAGTTTCAACAACCTTCCCCCCCTGCTCTGTCTCCCTCAAGTGAACAGCAAAAACCCATTTCGAAATTAAAATAGACAAGTTGCAAGACAAATAGAAAGTTGCATCCCAACTCAAGAATGTGAGCCAAAGAAGAAAAACGCTGCAAATTTTACACAAGGGTTTATTATTCTTTTATATACGTTACTTGTGCAGAAATTTAATTCTGTCAATGAAAAAATAAAAAATAAAAATTTTTTTTGGATTTTTTGTTCAAAAATGTGTCTTTTTCAAAAATGCTGTATTTTTTACTCGTAAAATATTTAACATCCTGGGATCCTTCAAAAATCCCATTTTTAGCCCCACGAATGCCCTAAAGATCGCCCCAGTGAAATCGGATCGTTCCGGGACTCCAAAAAATGGATTCTACGTCCAAAAATACTTCGAAAACGACACCTAACTCGATCCAATAGCTAAAAGCCTTCAAAAAACCCCTCCCGTAGCCCCATTATAGCCCCATAGCGCCCCACGGGTTTGGACGATCGGACTGAAAACCTTGCGGGCACAACTAGATAATAAACCAAGTATTTTGCCGAAATTTCAGATTTTTAAAAAAATTCCTACTGCCCAAAACGGCCTGGACGGCGGACGGACATTTCGGATTTAGAATGTAGACCTCTTGAAACGGATAATGTCAAATTTTGAGCCCGATCGGAGTCGTCGACCCCCGCCGCGAAAACATAGGTGTATTATTCCAAGAATAATAAACCAAAAACGCTGCAAATTTTACACAAGGGTTTATTATTCTTTGATATACATTACTTGTGCAGAAATTGAATTCTGTCAATGAAAAAATTTAAAAAAAAATTATTTTTTTTTGGATTTTTATCTCAAAAAATTTTTTTGGATTTTTTTGTTCAAAAATGTGTTTTTTTTCAAAAATTCCGTATTTTTTACTCGAAAAATATTTAACATCCTGGGATCCTTCAAAAATCCCATTTTTAGCCCCATGAGAGCCCTATAGATCGGCACAGTGAAATCGGATCGTTCCGGGACCCCCAAAAATGGATTCTACGTCCAAAAATACTTCGAAAACGACACCTAACTCGATCCCATAGCTAAAAGCCTTCAAAAAACCCCTCCCGTAGCCCCATTTTAGCCCCAGAGCGCCCCACTGGTTTGGGCGATCGGACTGAAAACCTGGCGGGCACAACTAGATGGTAACCAAGTATTTTGTCGAAATTTCAGATTTTTAAAAAAATTCCTACTGCCCAAAACGGCCTGGACGGCGGACGGCGTACGGCGGACGGACATTTCGGATTTAGAATGTAGACCACTTGAAACGGATAATGTCAAATTTTGAGCCCGATCGGAGTCGTCGACCCCCGTCGCGAAAACATAGGTGTATTATTCCAAGAATAATAAACCAAAAGGCAAAAAAAAAAAAAAAAAAAAAACGAAAGTAGGCGAGAGAAAAAAGCGGCAAATTTCACACAAGGTGGGGCTAAAAAAAGGGCTACGGGAGGGGTTTTTGCAGGTTTTGTGTATGATCATGTGGGGTGTCGTTTTGGAATAATTTTTGGACGCAGAATCATTTTTTCGGGATCCCAGAACCATCCAATTTCACCGTGGTGATATATGGGGCTTTCATGGGGCCACAAATGTATGGGGCTTTTCTTTTTTTTCTTCGCCAATCAGCGCGATCCTCCATGTCATCCAGCCACCTTTTCCTTGGTCTTCCTTTCAATCGGCGGCCTCCCGGCTTCTTCTTTACGGCTCGGACATTACTCATCCTTTCAACGTGGCCAATCCACATTATACGATTCGCTTTTATTTCGGCGAGGATGTCTGGTTTCCCATATAAAACACTTAACTCGTGATTTGTGCGGATTCTCCAGCGACCGTTGACACACTTTGCACCAAATATTTTACGAACAATTTTTCTTTCGAATCTCCTTGAGAATTCTTCGTCAGAACTGGTCATGGTCCATGTTTCCGAGCCATAAAGAACAACAGGCCACACCATAGTCCGGTATACAGTACGCTTCAGATTTCTGCTGAGTGCTTGGGCTCGAAGCACTCTGCCACGAGCAAAATAGCATCGGTTGCCAGCTGCAACACGTCCAGGTGGAGAAGGGAGGATTTTGTCTCAAAATTTGAGGCTTTCCCTGAATTTAAGACACCTCAACAATGGACCCATGCTTACCATGTATCAACTAGCTCTCAGATTTAAATCCAACATTCAGATAATATCAGAGATATCATCAGAGATACATCGTTTCTTTTGTTGTTCCTGTAAGCTTCATTGTGTCTCACAGCGTTCAGTTTCCGATTTGGGGGCGACAGAATTGCCCTTCCTGTACAATATTTTTCAAGAGTAGTGGGAGGATGGAGGGGGAGGAGGTTTGCAAACAGTCAAAAACCTCCGATGTCCTCTCCGGCTGCCCCTTCCCAAAAAGGTTCCAGTTACTATTGTGTGTCGCCCATTGTCTCAGGACACAATAACAAGAGGTGAAGACCCAGTCTGGGGAAAGGCTGCCCCCTCGAAAACATTCAACCCTAATACGCCCACATCCCCCGCAACGGGGAGGGCGGAAAAGCTCCTAATTCATCAAACTGGAAACCCGATACGCCGTCATTTTCATTATCTGTCGCCACATCGATACGCCAACGTGTGACTCTTTTGTGGCGAGATAATAGTGTCAACACTTCCCTGATGCGACTGTCACCCTCGTTCAACCTTTTAAGGGCCACAATACACTTATGGGCATTGAACCATTCGTACGATTCTAAAATTCGAAGTTTCCCATTTTTTCCATTTTGATGTATTACCCCCATGGTAATTGTGCACTATTTGGTGAACAACTCCGATTTTCTTAAAAATCGGATATGTTGCTCTCCTAGCTGTCGGATAAACACATCTAAAAGAAAAAGGTGTCGCATTTACTTTGGAGAGGAGATAGAGCACATTAAAAGGGTAAAATAGTGGGTACTTAGAAAAGAGGCCACTTCACAGGTTTCACTATCGAACACACCCCGCCCGATAGCTTTAAGGCACCAAAACTCATACCCATTTGCGTGACGCCCTTCTGACTAGAAATTTGGGGTGCCTTAAAGCCATCGGGCGGGGTATGTATGACCATTCTTATAATTTCGTCCACCCCGACACGGGTGCTCACACCCAAAATATAGAACGATTGTGGAGAGAAGTCAGATCTCATGTCCCGCGATATGGTAATCGCAAACACCATCTGTCTGGTTACTTGGCCGAGTGCATTTTTAAACGGCAATACCCTGTTTATAAAGAAAGACTGCACGCCATTTTCAAAGCAATCGGCCAGGTTTTTGATGGACTCAATGCTCCAAACTTCACAAAAAATCAGGAAAATGAGGACACCGATAACAGCGATCCAGGCGATTACTAATGTGAGTAATTAAATTTCTATTGATTTGCGACACTTTTAGATATGTTTATCGGACCGCTAGGAGAGCAACATATCCGAGTTTTAAGAAAATTACCTAATAGTGCACAATCACCTTTAAAACCATTTTTTATTGACATAGTCAATTTTTCCACAATCCCACAAGTAATACAAAAGAAGACACTTCTTAAGGCCATATTCTTGAGTAGTTGAAACTGACACCAATGAAATTTGATTTGTAAGTCAGCCACGTCACTCGCATCTTACAATATAGGGAATTTCCTCACTTCTTCTATTAATAATTATTTTCCTCCTTCATGTTTCCCGAGCCCACATCGCCACACAATACTTGGACAATGGACAAAAAACGAAAAATCGATATCTAATTTTGTTTTCAAGTCCAGTAAGATCCTAATATATAATTCAATTTCAAAAGAGAATTTCTCAAAAAGACCAAAAAAGAACCCTTGTTGTTACCTATGTATCATTGAATAAAAAAAAAATCACTGGCTCAAACGTTTTCGAGCTTTGTAGATAGTAATCTACCTGTCATGTTACTTCTTTCACCCAGTTGCCAATAAAAACTGATTCGACCCGAGTCGACCCCGATCCATCCCCGTCTTCAACAAAATAACCAATTACTCAAATGGTTACTTAAGGTCCTTTCGCTTTTATTCAGAAACCAACCAAAATTCACGTTTTTGTCGAAAACTCAGTAAAACTTAAAATAAAATCCATATTATGGGGGGGGGGGGGGGGTATATTCGTAATCAGCGTCAAATTTCCTATAAGAATCGGTTCTCACGGAGTTTTTATCAAACATTTCCATAATATTATTATGCTGCTTATGTAGGTGCTTATGTTCTCTGCGCCTCGGTCAAAAAGTAAACAAAACTAGACGGTGACGGTGCGGGCTCGGCTTGGTCTCCGTGCTCCTGGCACGTGGGCTCCGTGATGGTGCTGGCACGGTGCGGTGAGCCCTGTTCAAATGCTTTGTTTATCGGGCTCGGTGCAGACATAATATGTCTGCCACCATATTATGTGGCAGGTCGAGGTGGCATGGTTGATTGCATTCGCCTGTTACTCTACCGAGTCACTCCCACTGTGTGAACCGCGACTAGGATTCAATTCAATCGCCCGTTACTCATTCGAGCTTCACGCACTGTATCCCTATAGCCACCATCCGTGATCCAATGTAACGGCACAGCGATACCAACCCTGCAGCACGCCATGAGACGTTCTTGGATGAGAGCCGGACCGTTAAATTTGTCAATGTTACATCACGATCAAAACAGGATTAAATCTTGATCAAATTACTAACTTGTGAACTGTGAATGATGGCAATCTTGGGCGGACCAAACGACGGATTCCATTTCATCACGTTCCAACTCTTTAAAAAAAGCAATAACTCTACTAAAGTGGAAATCTACGAAAATTGCCCGAATAACTCGGAATATGATGTCGATGTGGCCCTGGGAAGCCCGGGGGCAATGCACCCTCAAAACGTGACGTCACCCCCTGGGCCTACCTCAAGGAACCGCCCGGGCGACGCCAAGCTCCTCCGACGCCACCAAGTTCGATCTGAGTTGTAGACAAGTCAACATTCAATAAGCAGCCGAGTCGACCCCGATCCATCCCCATCTTCAATCCCAAAGACAAAAGACAAGCCCCCTAATTGAATAAATCCTATCCGTCCGGAACAACTGTTGTGAAGATGATTCAGCATCTAAACGAATTATTCGGCCGAGAAAGGGTTGATGTTAGTAAGATAGTTCCGTAGATCTAATGAGAGGGCACACCAGGGTTGGGGCAGCTGCTCCCCAAAGTGGACACCACGGTAAATCCCAAGCTGCAATTGCTTATTTCTTGAGTGGATCATTCTGATTATGAGTCACTGGAGGATAAAAGCACCACCCATTTTTATAAACACTCATCACCCTACAGTAGAATTTACCAACCTTGCAGTAAGGCGCAATTTAAATAGTGCGAGCATCAATCAAAGCCACAGGATTTTTTAGTAATAAAGCAAGGGATCGCTGTCACTTATAGTATCACAGGTATATCACGCATTTCAACTGTCCCCAACTCACTCATGATAACCTCATAACAACTGTATCAAACCCAACCACCTTCCTCGGACTGCCCATAACGAACAGCCTTCCATTGGCTTCGCACACGCTTGAAGCATCAGAGTTTCCTGATCGGGTTGGTAAATGAGTACTGAATTCCTCGTTTTCATTCAGCACTCGACTGCTGTTAATGCTTGTCATGATTGTCCATTCCAACCTTAATATTTTAAAATAGGCCTACTCAATCAATCGTGGTAGTCTTAATTTCGTTCCTACCCAAATCTTCAGGGCTGAGCACAACTGGAGCTTCATCTGCATTACTATCTATTGTTGCTGTCTCATCTCGGTCAACTCGCACTATAGTTGTAATGACAAATAACATGAGTCCCCTGCTCAAATTCCATTCCCTTATCGCACTTCGGATACCAATTTTAGTTGAAACAAGCAATGGGTCACTTTTAGAATAATGCTAACGCATTTCAACCCCCTAGCAATACCATCCATTTACACGATGATAGACTTGAGGATAGATTAGAATGTTTAATACTTGGGAAAGTCGTAGAACATGCAAAAAATCTTATTTCCGTCGAAAGCGAGCCTCAGCATAGTCTCACCAACTCAAGCGGCCTTTACTCCCACAAACAACATTAGCTGATGAAGTTTTCACTTGGAAGTTTGTTTCGAAGCTTCCGTTGTTGTGTGAAATAAAATAAATTGAATCATGAAGGGAAAATTAGCCAGTTCGTACGGGGAGGCGAGCGATTACTTGGAAAGTTAGGCCGTTTTATGGCTCTTCCTCTCTTCCTCAACCCCCTCGGTTCGGTCTGTCAAGCTAATTGAGAACAACGCTCATTCACTACCGGAGTTTCCTCTTGGTGTGTTCACTTTATGAAATTGTTCCCGACAAGGGCGGAGGGTTTTTCGGGGGTTGTCACTCCGAGGCGGATGATTTTCAAAGTTGTAGCGAAACCCTTTCAAACAAAACGCCGGGTTTCCCTCATTGTCTTGTTGGCAGGATGGAAATTTCCAAAAAGCCGCCCCTTCAAAGAGGTTTTCCAGGAATTACGTTCAATGGGAGTTGACGTAAAACAAATCCTCTTCCTGGACAAGCGAGTTTCTCGACAGTAGGAAAAATACTCCGCTCCACGGCGTGCAATATTAAACAATGATCAAACCCACGTATTTTTGAATTGGGAAGAACTCAAAACATCGGTAGGTACCACATTCCCTCAACATTTCCATATGGCTGAAGCAACTGGTGAAATTCTATTCAGGGGAAATATACATTTGTCTCCACTCACCATTACATTCTGTGCAAAACAGTACGAATAACGGTAGATGGGTTATCAATAACCAAATAGTCGCTATTATTAACTTCATACCCGTGGAAAAGTTTATGTATCGTAACATTTGGACGAACTCCACAAGTTCCATCAGCTCCGATTTGAGTACATACAAGATTTGACTCTCGTCATTCAGTTTGTTGATATGGGAAAAGGAGTCTACGTTTCTGTGAGGTTGTTGATGAGCTAGGGGCGGGTCCCGGGTCCATCATTTCCAACAAACCATCTGCACGCGGCCTTCACCTGTGAACGTCGAGGGGAGAAGGTCACGTGCACACGAGAAATGGAAAATGACTCATCTAACCACTGAACCATATAGGAGGACCTTACGTTATATAGGAGGACCTTAATTCGGCTTCCGGAAAAGAGAAACAAAGCATACAGGGATCAACTTTTCAAACATCATGTTGACAAGATACGGCAAATGTATCAGAAAACAGTATCAGATACTGTTGGTAGATTCTACCAACAGTTGGCCAACTTCGCGACTACTTAGCAACTGGTCTTGAAGACGACTGAATCCTGGTAGTTTGTCTAGGAGAAGATAGAAATCAGCGCAAGGTTGCCAAACCTCCTGATTTTGGTAGAAAAGTCCTGGATCCTCCCAAAGAGTTACCAGGACCAGGAACTGGAACGGCAAGAGCTATGCAGACATCTGACCACTAGATGGCTCACTCTTAGGCCAGCGATACAAATAATAATGAAGGGCTACCCCGCATTGATTTCGTACTTTATTTCATTGGGAAACGACTGCTCCAAAGCATTGAAAAGCCTACTGTGCACCGTCGATGAAGACAGTGAAGGTGATCTCGAGAGCCACACGTACAGTAAAACCGTACTGTACCTACATTTCTGCTCAAATATTTGCGAAGCTCTAGCATCACCTCAACAGAGCTCTTTGAGATAATGGAATCAATCTCGTCTAGTCTCAATTCGAGGATTGAAGAACAGTTTTTCCGTGCTAACTTGCAACAGGCGAAGCGCAGCCCCGTAGAGAGGGGGGGGGGGGGGGGGGCACTGGACCCGTTGCCCTCGGGCCCGGCCTTCGTAGGAGGGCCCGGATTTTCTTGAGAATTTTTTTTTTTAAATGGGGGAGGAGAGGCAAAATGGGAAAGGGACAGATCAATATAGGAAAAATTTTCATACTTTTTTAAAATTATATATATTTATTTTAGGGGGCCCGATGAATTTTGCCCCCGGGCCCGGATTTTCTCTCCACGGCCCTGGCGAAGCGGCATATAAGTGACAAAAATTGTCACTGGCATATTAGTGACAATAATTGTCACTGTGTTGTACGAGGAAATCCTTAGTGATGCCTTTGAATAATTTAAATACACAACACAGCTCTTTCTAATCTGAAAAATAAATTCGATTTCAGAGACGAAAACCCTCTCAAGCCATTGAGCCCTTTGCGCTTACCTATACAGAGACAGTAATTATACAGATAATATGGATACATTACGTTGGCGTAAGCATGCTCTGCGTAATCACTCAGTGACGCAATTAACATGGACAACCTTTTCGAGAATTTTGTAAAAATTTCAGATTAAAAAAAAAAAAAAAATCCTACTGTCCAAAACGGCTTGGACGGCGAACGGCGGACATTCTGTTTTTGGAATCAAGACGTTCTGAAACGAAGGTATAATGTCAAATTTTGAGGCCAATCAGAAATGTCGACTTTGTAGCGATTACATAGTGTGTATTATTCCATATTATGACTCCACACTCGTGGGTGGAATCGTCAAACAAAATGTATACCTAATATACTCCACTGCATATTATGCAAACTGGAGATAGCGCCCCCTCTTTCCCCTCAGATAGTTAGATAGTATCTGGATCTTAGATACCCCAAGAATAGCACAAATATTGTGAACTACAGCACAACAGGCATGTGGAGGACTTATATGAATCACAGGCAATGAGAATGTGATTTACAGAGCGCAGGCTGTAATTCACACAACAGAAAACAAGAGGAATCCCGCAGAATCCCACGGGATCCCACATTGCGAGATTGGGAAAACACCGCGAGATCCCGCATCGCGGGATTGCGGCCCCTAGTCGCCCGTGTTTACCATCAGGCGAGATTTGACCAATCAGAAACGCGCCATCTGTAGTGAAATCTCAAAAGTTTTCAGTTCACTGAACGCACGAAAGGTGAGTAGGTACCCACGTTCGCTTGATATCGATAAGGCGCAAATCACAACCCTTTGTGCCTGCTGGAATTAGCCACGTGGCTTAACAACACCTGAATCCCTAAGGGAGATTAATTTCAACAATAAATAATAAACGTTTGTCCCCTTGCGGTATATATCTTCTGACAATCGGATAATTGGTTATGATAACGAAGAGGGGTGCAACCAAAGGTTGTAAGCTTATAACTGATTAATTGTATTTAAAGCAAGGGTTGCAAGGTCGGTTTCGTGTCTTTGATAATTACGGGTGCAAAGAGAAGCCTATTGGGTTTGAAAGGGGGTCGTCGAGGACGGTGCGACAAGGTTGGGCCCTTTGCTAAGGGGTTAACCCCGTGAATAAGGCCCAAATGACGCCATATATCTTTCCACGTGGGTAAATTAGCGCTTGTTCTATTTGTGACCTCCAGTGATAAGTACCGCCTTTGGTCGGCCTACGACCCATTTCGAGCCCCACCGAGGTAGGTCACCTGGTGAATAATGAGCCTGAATTGTCCCAAAGGGGTCAGCCAGTCTTCAACTCCTGGACAGTACGAGATGGATTAGAAATGAGCCAGAATCTTTTCCAGAAAGGTTTTTAGAAAGAGCGCAAACCCAGGGGAGTGTTTCTGTTCTCCATAGCGTAAATTGGATTTCACATGAGTACGTTACTTTTTAAGAGTTGAGCACAATAATTATTTCAGGTTAGACAAGTTTAGGACCCCTAAATCAACCCCTCGTCCATATCTACATGTATTTTGAGTTAATAAAAACCTCCTTCGGAAAGTTGTAGTAAACATTACTCAGATCATCAATGCTGCCATTAAGAACATGATTCTAAACGCTGTAAAGCCAGCTGAAGAACTGACTTATTATAGACCAATTTTGCGCTTACCGGACCTGTCCAGGCTCTATGAAAAAACCATCTACATTAGAGTGATAAAAATTTTAGAGGGACGGAACCTCATAACATCTCATCAATTTTAATTTCGTCGGCAACACTCAACCATTTAACAGGTGCATTGAGCACAGAAGAGTCTGTTCCGCCGAAGAAGTCTGGCATTACGACTAAATCTCAAGCGTCGCAAGCTCATTCCAGCCTCATTCGCCAAGCTGTAACAATCTCAAATCGCTATTTCCGGGCTGAGCAAGAAAATGTATTTCCAGAAGTTAAAAACATCGGAAAAAAGTCCAAAATCAGAAAATAATCCAGCAACTGTCACGGCAAGTCTTTGCTGTTGGTGAACACACTAGAGACTCCATCTCATAACTACGCAGATCGACAATCAACCGAGTTCACGATGAACTGAAGGATCTGAATGAATGAGGCGTGTAGTCAATGCTTGTCAACCAATCGATGTGAATAGGTACATTCCATTGGACCTGAATGAGAAAGCCACATGCCATCAAAGCCGAGTATGACCCTTGAAGCAAAACTTCGTTAAAAAGCGCATTTAAAATTACGCTGACCTAACAATGAAATTTGCAAAGATGTACTGACTAAAGGGACTAAGGTCAGCCTGGTCAATCCCCAACAAGCTAACGCTGTACAATCAGGTCCTAAAGCCAGCTTGCACCTATGGTGCTCAATAATGGGGGAACACCGCTCTCAGCAATCGCCTGAGCTTCCAGCGATTACAAAACAACATGCTACGAGCATCAACAGAGGCTCCGCAGTCACATCAATGACGAAGTCGTCCAGCTCCTTGATGTTGAGGACCTACTCAGAAGACTCAATCGTATAAAACCTGACCTGTGGGAGTTGCCTCCAGCAGAGAAGCTCCAATGGACACCCCTGACTTTTTGGGCGTGATCCCAGTCATTTCCACCAGCACAAACGGCAGTGAAAACGTGTCTGTTGTTCACATCACAATAATTGTGTAAAATTATTTAAAATGTAATTAAAACCCTAGCAAACACCAAGGCTCAGCACAACTTGGGTTCAGTCCTCATACCCAACATTTCCAGCGATTCATTTTCAAGCATGCCAGTCCAAACTGCTTCATATAGTGTTTGTCAATTTCGACACGCAATTCAGGAATCCCCACAATTCACTTGAAAAGGGGGAACGCGAAACGTGTGTTTTGCTGGGCTTTTAAAGCTTTGAGATGAGAAATCGCTGCCGCATGTGTGCAAGAATAATTGCCACGAAAAAAATCTCGAAAAAAAAGGAAAAAAACCAGCCGGTGCAAATATTGCTTGTTTACCCGACTAGGGCGCGCAGCGGGGCCGACGAAGCCCATTTTCCTTGTCAATCCTCCCCCATCTGTCATGCCGTTCCCGTTTGGCTGGCTCCCCAAGTTAGTGAGATTGGTCATCCCGTCGGCCAACAATTCCTGGGATTTCGATTGGCCCCATTCAGCGAAGCCAATAAACAAGTTTCGACTCGTCTGTCTTTCCCCCCTTTTTTTAATGGAACGACAGGAGCGATATTCAGCTCTACAAGAACGACGCAAGCAATAATGACCGATCTTGATTCCGTCTACCAGTCCAGAATCCCGCTCAGCGGGCCCTCAACCTCTCGACTCTGTGGTAAATCGATCGCCCTCTATAAGCCAACAAAGCCTTGGGCCAACACAAAGATAGGAACAAAACGGTCAACTCGGGAATTGGAACTCCGAGGCAGACCAAAGCGAGTTGGGCCAACTCCTAAACCCAAACTGTCAATTCAATATAGTTCCAACGCTTAAATGCTTGGCTTCGATTAAATTACGGAATGGGAGATACGAATTTTACAAACTGAAAGGCAACAAGCCCAGTTTATGGGAGTAGTTAGGGAGGCCCATTCACAAAGTTACAACGGCTCACAATGGCCGAGTTTACTCTCTTTAATTAAGAGTACAAAGCTACAAAAGTACTTGGCCACTTCTCTCGTTTAAAAGGCACAACTAGTTTGTTCTAGGTCACTTTTTATTCCCGCCACTCCACATGACGTTAGTGAGCATTTCAAACACTCTACATTGCCCCAAGTACCCGCTTGGTGATCGTTGATTCCAAGTTATGTACATAATTAAGACCTTTCAATTATTAAAGGTTAAAATTAAATCAATTAACCCTTCATCAATAACAAATTTGATCAATACACAGTGTAGCGGTCAGTACTGTAAACCGGTTTGACGCCAATAGGCCTTGTCTGATCGAATCTCACAATTTGAATGACGACCCCTTGCCTTTTCCAAGATTTTCTGGCTTTGGCCTGGGGGAAACTGACTCCTGTCCTGTATTTACAAGGCAACCCTCGGTGTTAGTTTGACGCTTCAAACGTATATCCCGAAGGTATTGATAAAATATCTGTAGGCAAATATCAATTATTTTAATATTGACTGATTCGATAATCAGTCAATATTAAAATAATTTTAATAATGACCTTAATGACTGACATTAATTATTCATTAAAGAAAAAAAAAATACTGGAATCAGAAGAAAAGTTGTTTGAATTTAGGAATAAACTAAACTAAATACCTACCACGTTAAAAACCTGCAAGTGTACTTTTTGCCGAAGTAAAGGTTTGAGCTTTTGTGGTAAAGTTTAGGCTTGCGCACATTCTGAGACCGAGAAAAGTGGCCTGCAGCCCTTCATTACTTCTCCAAGGCCACTTCTGAACACCTGTAAGTAAGTAACAGATTAGTAACAAACACTCATAGGTACAGTAACAGGATAGTAGCATAATCTATAATAAATATAGAAAATTTCATAAATTTTATAAAATCCAATGTTTGTGGCGGGCGGACTCGATATCGTAGCCGATACCAAGCAAAGCCCCCTTTTTAGCCCCACGGGCAACCGGGCTGAAAACCTTGCGGGCACAACTACTAGTAGTAGTAAACCTACGTAGTAAACCGAGTATTTGATCAAAATTACAGATTAAAAAAAACTCCGACTAGGTAACCAAAACGGATTGGGCGGCGGACATTTCGTTTTTGGAATCTACACAATGCGTGCTTGTCATTTTGGAACGTATAATGACAAATTTTAAGGCCGATCAAAATAGAAACGGTTCGTGAAGAAGGTCATCAGTCACATTTTTGGCGAAAATAATTTTATTTCTGAATCTGGGTTTTGGAGGTCGGTTTCATCGTTTCGCAATGAAAGGGCGTCAGTCCGATGCATCCAAGAGTAAGAAATCGAGTTGTTCTCCCATTACATGGAGTTCGGATAAGAACGTCTTCAGTCCACGGACATGCCCTCGGAAATTTAAGCTGATGTACCTATACGTTTTGAGAATTTTCAACTGAAATATACAATATTGGAAATCAGTTATCACTCCATTCATTATTTTTTACTCCTGAGCTTTGAAACGAATTCCTAAATGATGGATCATGTAAAAAGTCATTAGTCCAAAATTTTTCAAAATTTCCCCCACTCCGTCTAGTAGCGGAAACTTCGTGAAACTTTGTCTTTTAGTATCATAACAACGTGATGGTTTTTGCATCTCCATTATTTCTCGGCGCAGTTTTTTTTTTTTTCAATTTTTTCAAAATAACTCATGGTGGAAAGATGCCCTTCTTTCACGAACCTCTTCTTCTTCGAAATTATTTTCGACCTCCGACACGAATACATAGGTAGGTGTATCATTCCAAGAATAATAAACCAAAATTGTTTGAATAATTTTTTGTTGTTTTTTCTATAAATACCTATCGAAGGTACCCGAATCGTCACAAGGGTTTTCCACTAGGTACTCCTTTTTTCGGGTGGGCTCAGATCTTAAAGATAAGCCAAGAAGCTGTACAATGTTCGTTCACGCTAACGGCTTTGTAGACTTTTGTGAACAATCTCAAGTTTGTAAAAATTTTCTTGTACTAAGTACGAAACAGCGGTTTGTACGTTCAGCAGATTGTACAAAAATGGTTGTACAATCTTAGGATTGAACAATTTCGGACTTTGCACGTAACATATACAACAGAATTTGAATGTGCGTTGTTAAAAGGAGTTTAGCAATGTATTTACGAGCTATCCTGAAGGGCCTGAACTTGAAAGTAATCAAATATTTTCTCTATTCATGACAGTGTGTGCTCCTGGCAGGATTGAGATACGCATCATTTCATTTTTCAATAATTTTTTTGCGCGTAGCCGGCTGAGTGCAGTCGCCTGTTTTGATGGGTTTATCTTTTGGGGTCGAAATGCAATTTTTCCACCCTCTTTGTGGAGGACCAGGGATGGAGTTGATCGCGGGAGCTCTCAATTAATTGGGGGAGAGTGGGAGAAGAGAGGATGTTGAGTTACTATGGCGACCAAGGGCCTACGAAGTCGCCCGCCTGGCCGGCGCCCTCGTTCTGCAATAAACGGCCTCTCTCCTGTAGTGTTGGTGTGTTGTCGAATGTAGTGGTGGAACTGGTGTCTGGGCCTTTTTCTTACCCCTTTCCCACCCTCCCGAAAAGTCGAGGAAAAGGGAGTATAATTTGTTTTTACTTAAGGAAAATCCGCCTCTCCCCGTCCACCGAAACCGTCGGGGGGTTCCCTGTTTTTCGAGGAAGTGGAACCGTGATGAGAGGCTAAAGTACCATCTGGGGCGGCATTATTCCCCACTTCCTGCAGCATCTCTCATTTCCCCTTCTCTCCTTCCCGGGTGAATCAAAGGGAAATCCTTCTGCGCTTAGTGGGGCCGTCAGGGTTGGGTCGACTCATAAATGAGCCCCATTGATCACTGTGCAAGCTGACTAACCCTAGTTCTCAGCACGATCTCTCTATACGAACATGATTTCTATCATAAATCTACCCTAGAAACAACAGCAGTAATGGAGGATGATCTCCAGTGTGCTACATAACAAGTGGGTGAGCAGAGAAAACATTACAACATCTACACAAGGATTAATGATTCTTTATTGATTCAATCAATAGGTTTGTTCATGGAGCGTGAGTGTGAGGGTGTGGCGATGTGAGTGTGGGCGTGACGATGCTTACGCTGCTGGAATGGATTTTTCAACGATGTAGGCATACTTAAGCGTTAACGAGTGAGGTTTCCTTGAAGTGACGCCAAACTCTATAGGCCATAGCACCAAGGTAGACAAAATAATCAAGTCTATTAAGTCTTACAGTTGGGAAAGATCCATTTCCATCACTCACGTACCAAGAACAAACCTAAAAAAACTTTCGGCACTTCAATTAAACCTATCGGCAAATCAAGTAAACAAACAACAGAAGTCAGGTTATAAGAGATCTGGCGAGGTTACACAAGGTTATCATGCACGTGTGAGCACCTTAATCGCCTCACAATCACACTCCTGGATCAGCAAATTCGATCCTCACACTATAGTCGGCGTGTTGTAACTTAGGTGTTGGTATAAAAAATTGGCCCCGCCCACTGGACGCCTGCGGTTCTACCCTTTCCACTTTACGTGGCCCACTGCTGCCCAGGGGAAAATTCCCTCACTCTCGTGGGAATTCGACAAGAAACGGCCGGTTAACCAACCCAATGTAATAATAATTATTGGTCTCTAATTATTAGAAACGAGATCGATATAGCATATATGCTAAAATTCGAGCCCGTTTATGCATTCATTTATTCGTTTATTAAGGTCAATATATTTTCTGTAATTTTCATTTTGACAAAAAATATAGCTCACATGTCACTCCTGGAACTGTGAGTTGGGGGGAATACCTAACCAACGAAATGTAGCACAGCGCATGCGTGAGCTACTCACATCGCCTCATACTCACGCACCAGGAACAAACCTAATAATAAATCCTTTTCATGTGTGCGAAACTGCATGGACAATTGTCGAGAAGGAAAGTAAAATTGGCGCCAAACAATTAAACATGGCACTATACTCTATCTTGTCAATATTTAAAGACCACGGTTCCCCGGGGCACAGCCTGTCTCTTCCTCGTTAATCACCCTCCGCCGAGTCTTCCATTAGTCCTACGGCCTAATGGAGTAGGTCAGTCGGGGAACTCGTCCCCGACTGTCCGAAGGGCGTCCAACCCGAGGGTACGACACGTCCCCGTGCTGAAATATCAACGAGCTACCTACTCCAAGAACTGGGAACTATCCTTCTACTCATTTGAATCCTTCAGGTTTGACCCAGAGAGCATCCACTCTCCTCTGTTACATCACTCTTTCACAGGTTGCGACACAGCTTGTTCTATATTTGGCCAGGGCAAAATGAAGCTTGGCAGCATCATTGATGCTTCACGAGACAAGAAAGAGGTGTCTCGCGAATTTTACAATAATTGTAAAATACAATACAATAATTGTACTGGAATTATTCCAGGAGGCGCTCTGGATCAGCTACGCTACTCCTTATTTCAGCGAGCAGCAAGGAGAAGGTTAACCAATTTGGGACCATGGTTTTTGACAATACCACTTGACCGATGGTGCTCATTCGATGAAGATTTCAGAGCTCTTCAAGTTTGTAAAGTGACTTTTTCGCTGGGAAGCACTGTATTGATATAACCTAAGAAAAACTAAACACGTCCAAAATGTCGAGGTTTTTAGGCTGCCAAAAGTTGTTCCGAAATTTTTCCATTTATGATATTTACTTCCTACACATACCTACAAGTAAACGAACCCCTTTCCTGTCATTATAATAATATTATAATGACAGGAAATGGGTTCGTTTATAATACCATATTATGGTAACGTCGCACAGCACTCGCCTTCAGTTGTCGAGCCTGATACTAATTGAAGGATTATCCATTAGCCCCATTATCCATCTTCCTATTTAAGCCTATCAACATTTTTATTTAGGTAACAGTGAATTTTTTCAAAATTTAAATCTGTGCTATTGATTATTTTGATTAAAATGAGTCTAAATGTTGCGTAAATCAGTGCAGGAACGCCTAGGGTGCGTTCCCAACGGGTATCGACTGAATTTTAAGGAGATAGAGCCAGGAGGTATGATAAACCACAATAATAGTTTATCATGCTGGGGGTTCTAAAGGCTGGGGCAAAGCCCCGCTGATGATTTTGGAGTCCAAATCCACCAAAGATGATTAAGCGGAGGTGGACTTATGCGGAGATGGACTTCAATGGGATCCAGTGACATGGAGGAACACCACGAGGACTTTTATGCACCGAATGGAGATTTTTCAGGTATAGATGCAGTGCCACTGTGGCTGGAATCATGAATGCTTTAATTTCTTCTTCAAACTGGATATTTTTCAAAGAATTATTATTGTTGAGCCCCCACAAATTTGTACTTAATAACCAAAGTATTAATAATAAAGAGAATGAGGAAGTAGAGAGGACTTGATATAGGTAGGTAACGGTACGATGCTCGGCCTCTTAGAAGAGGAAACAGCTGTAAGGAGCCCCCCCGTCACGACTCAACCCTCTCTATGAGGGTAAATGTTGGGTAAAGTGACTATATCAAGGCGGGATCCAGGCCAACTCGACCAGTACGTTTTCCACTCTTGAATTATCCAGAACTCTCATCTCTACTCACTTACGTTATTCCTAATCCAGTGCCTTGTCATTTCTCCTATTCCCCTCGCAGGACTTAGCCATTCTGTTCATTACAACACGTAAGGATCCCCAAACTTGGGTTCACACGTCCTACCAACTTGTACCTTCAGCTTCCTTCAGAATTCACACATAAGGATCCCCAGTCTAGGGTTCACGCACCCGTATCAATTCCTAATTCTTAAATTCAGCTTCAGTCCAACACATAAGGTTCTCTCTTTGGGTTTACGCATCCTTATAAAAAGTCAATCACTAAAATTTTTACTCCAATATTATTGCATCCGTACCAAATACTTCAACAGTCACTGTACACGGAGAAAAAAAATGGCGGTATTTTAGACGAAAATGTTCGGTAATCGGTGGTCAACCGAACAATTTTTCGAAAAATGGAGAGGTAAAAACGCAAAAAATGTAAGGTAAAGTGTTGAATTTGCGCGGTTGACCACCGATTACCGAACATTTTCATTCATCTTTCTACCGAACACCAAAACTGTTTTACCGCTCACAAATCGGAGATGTTACCGAACATTTTTACTTAAATTGTTCGGTAATCCCTGTGTCCCGCAATGTTTACCGCTCATTTCGTCCCGCCAACTTACCGAACATACCAAAATGTAAGGTGAATTTTAACCTTCCAACCTCAAACCTTTTCGATTATGAGCGGTAAATTATAACCTCTCAAAGTGCGCGGTGAATTTTCACCTTCCATAATTAATGTGAGGTTGTAAAATTACCTCCCCTACTTCAAATGTGCAGTAAGAATCACCTCCCACAACTCGGATGTGCGGTGAATATTCACCTCTCATTTTAAATTTCGAGAAACATTGTGCGGTAAAAAATTACCTCCCACACGCAATTGTGCGGCCAGTATTCACCTCCCTTATTTCAAATATCGTTCGGTAAACGTTACCTTCCACACCTAAAATGCGCGGTAACTAATCACCGAACAAATGGCAAGAAGTACCTCTCAACGTAGTTTGAGAGGTAATCGTACCCAAAAAGTGAGGTAATCCCTTGTTGGTTTGGGCGGTAAATGAACATCAATGAGTTACCTTTCATTGATGTACACTTACCGCCCACACCAACAAGGGATTACCTCACTTTTTGGGTACGATTACCTCTCAAATTACGTTGAGAGGCACCTCTTCCCATTTGTGAAGTAATCAAACCACGAGTCGAACGGATAGGATACCTAAGGAAGAAAAATAATTCGGTTATGAATACAAACCATGTTTATTACAACGCAGAACGATACACAACATAATATAACGTATAAAATTATAATTAACTGTAAATTAAAGGATAAAGGATACAGTAAATTAAAACTTAGGCATGATCCAACATTATTAAATCATTTAAAGTACAAATAATTTAAATTTTAAGTAGGTGCACGACACCCCACTAGATTTGTCAAGAACTAAAATTATTTATCAAGTACCTATCATTATTTTATCAAGTAGGTACAATGCTATTAACCATGGGTTCGATTTTACATTAAAAAATGGGGAAAGTCGATAAGTTATCAATGATATGATGAATATGATAATTTATCATATTCAATGCCGAACCGGGGACATTCTATTTCTCAACTGTTAAGGATATAATATAATATATTATTATCAAATCATTGATATTATCAAATAAACACGTGTACGTCTATTGACATGATCCAACGTATTCGTACACGCCTACCAACTAGATTAAACCAGAGCAGAATCTGTTCTTGTTCAATCTAGTAGGGAGATATAAATATATCTGATATAAATACAATTATTTTATGAAGTAGGTAGGTACAATGCCCTAGCCATGGGGTCGATTTTACTTTCTCAAGTAACGTTCTTAAGTCAGAAAGTAAATTGCTAGGGTTTTGTGGGACCCCAAAAAGAGGATTGTACGTACAATAAGACTTAGAAAACGACACCCCACTCGACATCATACCCAAAAACATGAACCCCCCGTAGCCCTTTTTTAGCCCAATAGAGCTCCACAGGTTTGGGCAATCGACCTCTTGCGAGCACAACTAGATAGTAAATTTAATAAGTAAAATATATTTTTTCAATATTTCAGATTTAAAAAAAAAAAAAAAAATCATCCAACTGCCCAAAACGGCCCCGACGGCGTACGGCGGACGGACATTTCGGTTTTTGAATCTAGACCTCTTGAAACGGATAGGTAATGTCAAATTTTGAGGCCGATCGGAGTCGTCGACCTCCGTCGCTTAAACATAGGTGTATTCTTCCAAGAATCATAAACCGAAACTGACTAGAGATTGCCAAATTCGTTTTGGAAAAAACGCTGCAAATTGTCCACAAGGGTTTATTAAATAAACTAAATAAACGTTATACTAAAAAAATACTACCAAAACGACACAATAGCCGAAAGTCTTCAAGAACCCTCCCGTAGCCCTTTATAAGCCCCACGAGATAATATAATAAACCATCCCGGGAATAATATACCCCTATGGAATCGCGACGGGGGTCGACGACTCCGATCGGCCACAAAATTTGACATTATCCGTTTCAAGAGGTCTACATTCTGAATCCGATATGTCCGTCCGCCGCCCGAGCCGTTTTGGGCAGTAGGAATTTTTTTTAATCTGAAATTTTGACAAACAACTTGACTTACCATCTAGTTGTGCCCGCAAGGTTTTCAGTCCAATCGCCCAAACCCGTGGGGCGCTAAGCGGCTAAAATGGGGCTACGGGAGGTTTTTTCTTTTTTTAAGGCTCTTGGCTATGGGGTCGAGTCCAGGTGTCGTTTTCGAAATATTTTTAGACGTAGAATCTATTTTTGGGGGTCCCGGAACGATCCCATTTTAATTTTAATTATTTTCTCATTGATAATATCAATGAGAAAAAAATTAAAATTAAAAAAATGAGAAAAAAAATTCTATATTATAGAATTAAATTTTACCTAACCTAGATAAATCAAAGAACATTGAACATTTGTGTAAAATTTGCAGTGTTTTTAGACATTTCCACTGCACAAAACGGCCAAGATTAAAAAACCAAAAATTTTGGTTTAATGTCGTAGGTACATGCTACAAAAACAGGGAGAAGCCATTAAATTGGGGGAGGACATAAAGTACTTGTACTTATGTTCATAATGAGAGAACAGTAAACCGATTGAAAATGATGGCTCATGACCGTTATTTGGATACATAGGACTTCACGAAAAGATAAATGAATTTCGTAAACTTCTTTTGGTTCTGCTGAACAGTTGATATAATATTATTTTGCATATTATGATGGTTTACCTTTGAGGTACAGATACGCGGTGCAAAGGTATAGGCACGTGCGACGGTTTTCTTCGATACAGCCCGGCCAACTTGGCGGTCCTGGACGGTGGCTTTTTTGCATATCAGGCCGAAGACGTAAGGCAGCAAACATAAGAGAGCTCTTCGTTTCAGATGAACATCTGCAAGTGGAAATGGAATGCTGTTAATAATTGCCGACAATTCTGTTTTGTGATTTCTGGACTTGACACACTACCAATTAAAAAACACTTTTTGAGGGACTATACCTAACTGAAGTGTGCTCTGAAGCTTACCCGATGTAGCGGTTCTTCTGATAGAAGGGTATTCCACCTCGATGATCAGACGAATTCCACAATTCTGGGACCTTATTCGTCGAGCTTGGAACTCAGGAGAGGCTCCTCCACCCCAAACCATCCGAAAAGGGTCTGCGTGAATCTGATTTAAGAAGGCATAAAAACATGAGATCAGCTTAGGGGAAAACATCAAAAATTTCATGCAATACACCAATGACGCATGGAATAATGCTTACACGTAGGTAGGTACTTTAGATGGGAACGATATAGGGACGACACTGCAGCGACATTTTGTCAACACCCACCGATGAAATGAGTCGATCGACGCGTAGTCCGAGGCATTTTCCCAATTTTGAAAATGTATCGAGTAACTGTAATCACAATTGATTTGCATTGATGTTAGGTATCGACGAATAAGCATGCAAAATGTTCATACATGTACCTTTTCAGTAGTGTCCAGTAACTGAATTTTCTTGAATGCTTTAAACTGCTTTCAGTCTTTTACGAGAGAAACAGGAATTCCATTGTCTACGATCGAATTGGGCCTTGGGTCGAACATGCGAGAACACGAAAAAACAAAATTACAAGCACTCCATTATGTTATCATCATACATACCTCACAAGCTGAAAATCTACGAAACTGACAAAAGATAATTACCTTTTTCGGATGCTCCAAACAGTAAATTCACTAGACCGATTTATAACCGTCACCAACGACAAACACATCAATACTAATGGCCGCCACTCGGCCGAAAACCCCAGCAAAGCCCCAACGCAAGCGCTTCCAAGCGCCTATCTCAGGTACTACTGTACGGTAGACATTTACCGCACTTACTTTTGTGTACGGTGGAAATTTACTGCCCACGTCTTATGTTCGGTAATTATAAACCTTTCTGTGAAGGGGGTAAAGTTGGGCGGGAAAACGTTGGTGATGTGAGGTAGAAATTAACCATACGGCCTTTGGTAGGCAGTAGACATTAAATGTAAATTTTACTGCCCACGTGTTATGTTCGGTAATTATCAACGTTTCTATTAAGAAGGTAAAGTTGGGCGGTAAAACGTTGGTGATGTGCGGTAGAAATTAACCTTACCGCCTTTGGTAGGCGGTAGAAAGTTACCGACAAGGTGTTATGTTAGGTGAAAATCTGACCCAACATATTCGATAGCTTCATAGACCGGTAAAGTATCACCTCTCCTCAAAGGAAGGGAGCTTGGGCGGTAAACTGTTGACGATGTGAGGTTGAAATCTACCTTACAGCCTTTGGCAGGCGGTAGACATTTAATGTAAATTTGACTGCCCACGTGTTATGTTCGGTAATTATTAACCTCTCTATGTAGATGGAGAAGTTGGGCGGTACACGTTTACTTCACTTTTTCGCATGTGAGGTATGTTTGTACCGAACTGGCTTCCTTGTGCGGTTGATAATCGAGTTGTTCGGTGAATGTAGCTCTCCGTTTGTTCGGTTAGTTCTGGCAAGGTAAGATTTCTTGAATTGTTCGGTAGCAGAGAAGAAATGTTCGGTAAGATCATCGAGTTGTAAGGTAACCAAGGGTAATTGGGCGGTAAAAATGAAATTGTTCGGTAGATTTTCACCGCTCACGCGGTTTTTTATACTATAAAATGGCCGCCAAAGCGGTTTACCGAACAAAAACCGCACTTTTTTTTCTCCGTGTAGTAATTTGCTATTCTTGCGCCTAACAATTGTATTGCTTTGTTTATTTGTACAGGGAACATTTAAAATCATTAGCATACAACAACACTGAAAAAAACAAACAATTTTCCCCTCCAGGAAATATCTGGAATTATAATTTATCAAGACAAGGGTTAAAAGTCTCAGCTCAATCAATTTAGTTTACGGTACGGTATACTATAGTGTGTTGGTTGGCCTGGGCGATATGGCTTGGGGTGGGGCGACCATTGAACCAGTCATGATAGAAAGTACCGACGGTCATAGTACTCTAGTGGGCGACATACATATAAACGGTGTCTGGGAAGGTGGGAGGCCAGCGTTTTTTGATAATCGCACTGTAAATGCTGAGGCTGTCTCTCATCTTTCCCGGGAGTGGCCGCAAGTCGCCCGGAGTGCTGCCAATGAAAAGCGTAGAAAGTATGACCGAGCGGCGGAAGATCTCAGAGGGTCATTCACACCTCTGGTTTGTTCATGCAATGGTGCCTTCCACTGCGAATTCGACGCCTTCCTCAGGAGAGCAGCCTACAAACTGGCGGAGAAGTGGGAAAGACCGTACTCCCAAGTGGTTGGGTGGGCTCGAGTTCGAGTCCAGTTTGCCATCATAAGGGCGGTTTCCCTTCGGCTGAGAGGAGCTCGGCGGAAGTTGAGAAGCTTGGGACTGGAGGATGGGGCTGGACTTCCTGATGTCCCGGGCTGAAGCATATTGGCAAGAGAATAGAATCATTTCCCACTTATCCTTTAGAAGTGGCTGGATTGTTAATTGCAGGATACAAATTGCTTTCAAACAACGAAGAAAAGCTGAAATGCAAAGGAAAAGGATGTTTATTCAACAAAGAGATACCGATCTATAACAGTGAACTTAGCCATAAACAATTTCAAGAGCGTTGTTCTGTATCACAAACGAAGAACGCCCCTTGCCGAGTCCTTTTGTTAGTGGAAAACTCCTATTGTGAGGCACCTTTTATCACTTCGGTGGCAACACTGTTCCTTGTGACTCCCTAGGCCAGTGCTACAGCACAGGCCCAACAACCGTAAACAATGGCGGAAAAGGTTGACAGGAATCATCTCCCTCAAAGTAACCAATTCCCTCCACCACCTACCTCATCCAATTCCACGGCTTTCCAGCCACTTTGTTGTTTCTGCCTTTCCGATCCCTAATGTAATTTGTCTCATCCCTTTCTTCAAAAAGAAGGGATGGAACTTCCTAAAAAAGAAAAAAAGAAAAAGAAACTCCAACTTGGGTTCCCTTCTTCAAGTCACACCCCGAATTGCATCCCATCTCAGGGAATATACCTTCAACAGCTAAACAGAAATAATAAGAAGTTACGAAAACTGCATTCAGTCATAGATATTCGACTAATGGATCCATCGATCGGGTTCCGAGTACGGTACGCACTCGTGCCCCTCAGATCAGTGAAAAAAGCACATAATGCACCTACCGAGCACCCTGAAGATGATATAGAGATGTCGGATCCAAAATTGCTTTCATTCGATCCGGAGGGGAAATATGTTTCCAGCCCAAGATGAGACAAATGGCTGGCCATCGAGAGGCTACCGGTTCCATTATTGGCTCAAAGAGGGTGAGTTGTCAAGGCTCTAAGATTAATCGAATTTTTCATAGAGGAAGAAAGAACGGAAAAGAACACCCTACTGCGAAGAAATTAATTTACTCCATCATAAGACCCCATATCGGTTAAAGGGTCAAGCTTGACTGGCTTTTGACAGTAACGTTGAGTGGGTTCAAGACTTTTATGACTTTGAATGAGAGATCGATGATTTGGTCAGCCGGTACAGTTTGTGGCCCAGGAAAATACAGAGCAAATCAAGTCAGTATACGGGGTTGAAGGGAGTTCGAGGGGCTCACACTCTGTGCGCTGCAGCGCACAAGTGGGGCTCGGCCCCCAATCACCCGGCCGACGCGTAAATCTCCATGATTATTTTCCACGACGCCCATTAATATTTCCACGATTATTCTCCGTCACATGTTCGACCAAGGAATCAGAGTAGGGGATATAACAAACGCAGGGGTCCATTGCCCAGGAGTCCATCCTCGACATTAAGTTTGGAAGTTGGGAAAGTGTGCTTCTGTAAGATCACGAGTCTTTAGGCGACTCTTCGCCCAAGGAAGCCAGAAAACCACTCCTTTGTACAACTGCGGCATTAAATGGAAACTTCACCCAACACGACACTTCATGCCAGGTGAGGAAGTACTTTACGACCCTTCCAAGGACCTGCCATAGTCTTAACACCTCAACCATTAGAGTAAACCTGACAACCCCACGTCCTCCACTTCTGTAGCTGGAGAACGTCCAGGGTCTGCAGATCACGTACCATCGTGTTATGCTCCTTGCAAGTATCTACCTACACTCCCTCCTCTATCATCCACAACATCTGGCGGCGTAAACACAGACGACGTGCTGAATGCATTCCGCCAAACACACCAGAAAACTAATAAATTATTAGTAGAACACGCCCAACACATGTTTCGCTTATAACTCCGGAACTATGCGTCCTACGGCAAAAGTCACGATGTATTATGAAAGTGAATGGGCATTACACCTAATACGGTTAAGCCGTATCATGACCTATCAAACGAGATTTTCACGTTGATTGCAACAAGTACAAAACGATTTCTGTGCGACAACCGGTTCGGAAGTTATTCGAAGACCTTCGGTAGGTGGGTATCCGTTTCTTTTACGATCCTTCGATTAGTCTGATAGGTAGGTACGAGAGAAGTAAAATTACGGGAATTCTCCTGATCAGCTGAGTGAGCTAAAATCTCTCCAGTTACCCTTTGACGTTGAAATTTGAAAGGGAGCCCTTCTGAAAGACGATTCAAATGACGGGACATGTTAAAAATCCGTACACTGCTAAAATCTGTCTTGTTGAAAATTTAAATATTTAATATTCAGTTTTGTTTCGTGTTCACAATAGACCGGGCGTCCCAGCTAGTTTCCTATAAAATTCACCGATCAAAGTTTATTTTAGACCCAATAGTTCAGGAGCTAGAGCGATTTGAAAAAGGGAAAGTACGTATTTCGAAAAATACCTTTTTTGCACTTCCGGTCCTATCGAAAAATGTTACATAATGAAAGTTGTACAGTGTTACATTTCCTATAGGATAGGGACCCAAAGTTTGTCGAAAAGTGCCTACCGTACGAATGGTGGGCAGAGCTGTAAAAACATATGATACGAAAGAGCACAAAAACGTCCGAAAAATCATGTTTTTCGGTACACTTTTGGCTGTAGCCCGGGAACTGTTGGTCCGAATCAAATTTTGGATGAAGGTTTCTATCACGTAGCGACCTGCAGGACAAGAAAATGTACGTTTGTGCTAACCTTTCCACACTTTTTTCAGTTTTTTTTTTTTTTTTTTTTTTGCGTAAAACTCCAAAACTATGTGTTCTGCGGCATAAGCCATTATGAAAGTGCAAGAGCATTAAATATCCTACAAAATTCATTAGTCAACTTTGATTATAAACCCAATAAAACAGGAGCTACAGCGCGTTGATCGGGTGATCACAGTTTTCCACAAGTGTATGCATTCTGGCCGACTATTTTTCGCGCTTCTGGAATTACTACTAATATAAGTAGCAACAAGTCTTGTTATTGTAGATGATAGGGATACCTTCAAAAAGTGTGGATTTGCATAATAATATTATGGTATCAAAAATGAAAAGCAGAGGAAAATAGTCGGCTAGAATGCGAGTGAGTGAATCTGTTCAGATATCTAAAAACATGAGGTTACTGAACAGCGGGCACCTGCCGAGAAGAAAATACCACAGAGACGCCAACAAGAGAGAGAAACGAAGGTAGTGTGCACACTAACACTAAGCGTGCGTTCAGAATTCGCCTTAGAGTTGACTACATTTTACATCCCACGCGAGCATTTTCCTCTGTCGTTCACAGGTCTAAACTAGCTGCTTTGATTTATGTTAGGGACCCGGGCATTCGTCCTAAGGCTGTTGATGGGCACTAAAGCAACATTCATGGGCCGAGCTGAGTTTGTTCAAGGCTACGTGTACATTGTCAGAGTGTATGGGGGAGCACAACACTTGCAATACCTCCACCTAGTATTCTGAGGGTTAGTACGGTACAATGAAACGGTTTGTACGGAGGAAGGGTGCAGGAGGGAAGGAAACTGCCCTTAATTTGTGTTGTCCCGGACTAACGACTGGGTTGGTAGGGAGTTCCGAAATTACCCGACAGATAAAACCTCCGAGAAAAATATAATCCCAGGGAATTGGTATAAGGGTGGTTGCCCACCCCTGGTGCATCTGATCCCGCGGGGGGTGGAGGTGAGTCTCACCCCTAACCAGTCGCAAAAAGGGAAAACGAAGAAGGGAATATTGCTTGGGCAATAAACCCACGGGCAATGAGCCGAAATGAAAAGGCGAAGGGGAAGGTCCCTGACGTCTCAGATTTCAGTTGTAAGGGATACCCATGGATCTTGTATAATGATGGATTTGGCGAATAATTTAAATCATCCATATCTTTCGGAAGTATAGTACACTACAGGTATACTTAATACTTGTAGTGTACTATTATTATAGTAATAATACTTCCATATACATATGGCTGGGGATATTCTAAAAAATTGCCGATCGAAAAGCCAAAACATCTTCCTGTACCATCTGGCGTCGTGTCCATCGTCCCAACATTCTTGGGTACACCCCACACCAAACGGAAGACCGATATGAAAACCTATCCCCCATTCAAGCCCTAGTTTTATTTCATTTCTCAAACTAAATCTTGCGCCGTTTTCAAAAAGGGGGACAAATTGCCGAGCCGTGGTTAACTGCTCGTGAACGAGTGTTCCTTTTGACACTGAATTAGTGAAAGCAGTCCCCCTTCTCCACCTCAGTTCCATTGGTACATCTATGAATAAGAGTTAGGGAACCAGAATAAATTGCTCACGACCGACTCTAATGAAAAACAACCAATTTCATTATCGTTTGCTCCTCCCCTACACTTAGGGAAACGAGATTTTTGAGACTCACATAAGGGGGTTGAGCAAGAGAAATATTCGATAATAGAGAATATGAAATGAAATATGAAAAAAAAAAAAAAAATCTTTCATTTTATTTGAAATCTTCGATAGGTAATTGTTTCACGTTGTTGGGCCATTCCAATTATTTGAAAATGCTCTCATCCTACAACAAAGCTAGCATTGTACACGAGTGGTAGCTAGCATTGTGAAAACAAACAACACCACGGCTTATCCCAATCCCTAAACAGAGGTAGTATCGGTAGTATATAGGGGTCATTCCCTCTCCCGATATCACTGATCCTCCACCCATATATACCCCTTCCCTTAGACGTGACCAAACCCTTTAACCACCCTCGTCCACCACGATTGTCTTATCTGTGCCTTCAAAACCGCACAACCTGATCAGAAGGGCGACCTCTCGGACTAAAACAGCATCTAAAGTTTTCGTATGAATCAGAATCATTAAATTGGGAAAATTAGTGTGATGCACCTGGTCGGCAAACCGATCAGCACTTTAAAACGCAGCCAATTTTGCACCAGGATTTGAGGGGTCTGCAGTACTGGTAATGAGTAGAAACTAGTAACGGGAGTAGGTAACTAACTCCTTTTATCTCAAATCAAATCAAATCAAATCAAATCTTGAAGTGGTGGGAAATTAAAAAAAAAAAAAAGTTTTAAAAATCCAATATTCTTGGAATAATACCCTATGTAATCGCGATGGAGTTAGACGACTCCGATCGGCCTCAAAATTTGACATTATCCGTTTCAAGAGGTGTAGATTCCAAAACCAAAATGTCCGTCCGCCGTCTGGGTCGTTTTCGGCAGTAGGATTTTTTTTTTAATCTGAAATTTTGACAAAATACTTGGTTCACCATCTAGTTGTGCCCGCAAGGTTTTCAGCCCGACCGCCCAATCCCGTGGGGCGCTAAGGGGCTAAAATGGGGTCACGGGAGGGTTTTTTAAGGCTTTCGGTTACAGGATCGTTTTTGAAGTATTTTTGAACGTAGAATTCATTATTGAGGGTCCCGGAACGATCCCATTTCACTGTGGGGATCTATAGGGCTTTCATGGGGCTACAAATGGGATTTTTGAAGTATCCCAAGAGGTCAAATATTATCCGAGTACAAAAAAATGTTTAAAAAAAGTTTTCCCAACTTTTTTTAATGACACAGAATTAATTTTCGGACAAGTAACCTCAAAGAATAATAAACCCTTCAATTTATCAAAGAATAATAAACCCTTGGTGTGCAGCGTTTTGAGATAATTTTTTGTTCTCCTCCCATATCGTGGTACAGGAGCTTACTTTTCGTACTTACTTATCTCGAACCCTTTTTGTTGTTTTGAGAGGGGTGGGGGGCGTTTAATGTTTGGAGCAACGTCCTTATTGCGCCCCATTGACAAACAAAAATAAAAAAATACACTGCCAAGGCAATGGCACATGAGCTTCCTCGTGCCAAGTTCAAAATGAATGTAGTTATCACTGTAACAAGAAAATTACGTTCACGCATGCGCAGGGAGTACCACTGATGCAATCGCGATGCAACTGATAGGGGGCCATCTAGGGCTATACCAACACAATTCCTGAAAATTTGATTGAAACCCGATCAAAATTGTAGGAGTTATGGATGTGGCAAGGTAATTACGTTCGCGCATGCGCTGAGCGTACCGCTGATTCAATCTTAATGAAACTGATAGGGGACCATCTAAAGCTATACCCACACAATTCCTGAAAATTTGATTGAAATCCGATCAAAATTGTGAAAGTTATGCCTGTTTCAAGAATTTCACGTTAGCGCATGCGTAGAGCGTACCGCAGATTCTATTTTGATGAAATTCGTATGGGACCTCAAGGAGCCTTATTCGCATAATCCCTCAAAATCTGAGCTAAATTAATTCGAAATTGTGGAAATTATGGCTGTAACAAGGAAATGCGGACAGACCGACAGACCCACAGACACGGAACCATTTGTGTCGCAAAATGCGAGTGGAAATTTTGAATTCGGACAACAAAAATATTTTGGCTCCCGAAAGTGAACACAAGGCTTCCGCTGCTTCGCAGACTCGGAAGCAATATAGGGTTTTTAGAACAAAAGTGTACGTAATTTGCTTGAACATCAAATCAACACTTTCACTGTCACTGCTCATTATCGAGAATACCTACGAAAAATCTATAGGTGAGTGCTGCAAATAGGAGTTAACTCACAGATTAACTACTGAGTTAACTCCAGGAGTGGTTCCACTCTTGCAACACTGTGTATGGTGGAGCTGTCCCCATCTAGCGATAAACCTCGTTACTAATGACTGGAGCTGCTCCCTTCTTGCACCACTTGTAAGAGGGATTTTTAGCGCAACCTTTCCCTCAAAAAATGGAAAGGTGCGCTCATCTCTTCGACTTTTTTTTTACCGAGCAACATGATGCTCAGTTGCAAGTCAAAAACGACCAAATGGAGTTACCCCCTTTTTGCTGCAGATCATTCTTTGGTAAACAGCCAGCAGCTTTGGTAAAACATAAAATTATTCTTTTGTCAATAATATGATTATTTATGAAAAATTGAAAATTAACAACAAATTATTCAACGTGCAGTGTTGGACAGATGAGGGGCCTCGAAAAACTGATTGATGAATTGCCGTTCAAAAACCCCGTTTTGGCCACACAGAGCCCTCAGATCTGAGCCATATGGCTGAAAACCTTACGAGCACAACAGTTGTGACCGTTGCATCCAGTTACTAGATGAAGAACCGAGTATTTTGTCAAAATTTGAGGTTAAAAAATCCTATTGGTCACAAGGCATCTACACATCTTGAAACCCGCGAAAACAAAATTTGAAGCCGCTGAGTATTTTTGATCCCCGTCGCGAAAGCATACAAGTTCATTATTAGGTTAATTATTCTGAGAATAATAAAACAAAATATAGAAAACAATTCCATAATATGGATATATCTACATAGATAAGATTTCATTGAGCTCAATAACCCAATAGAAATTGTTGCCAAGTCACATAGCTCAGATTCCCCCGTCTCATCCTTTTAATATGCTTTTGAAGCAGCAAAGCGTATGAAAGACCGTTTGAACAAGCATGAATTAATGTTGATTAGCTGGTGTCCACCCCTTAGTGTTTGTCCCTGGTAATAACAATGTTAATTTCATTTCTAAGGGGGAAGGCTCCAGATTTCGTTTGGCAAAGAGAACACAAAGGTGCGAGGGGCGGACCAAAGAGCAAACTGTTGACGTGGAAAAGGGTGATGAGGGAAGTTAATAAGGAGAATGAGGGTCTTTATGGGAAACCCGTAGTCCAATACCACAAACGGAAATTTTGAAGCAGGGTGAACTTATATTCATGGAGCCTAAGCCATCTACGTGTACCAACCAATGGGATGTTGACTAATAATCCTCAAAAAAGTAATATTAAATATAAATAATGTTACTAAATTTTAGTAACACCCCGCAAAGGTCTCCCAATTTGGGAGATGGCTAATCCAAGATGTGAAATCGATTGCATAAAAAATCGGAATTAATTCGAACCTGAAATTTTCGAAGCACATAGAATCTTCAAATTAAGATTTCTAATTCCAGACACTAGTCGAACCAGGCGACAGCAAGCCCCATCCATAGGTGGTGTAAGGGTCCCATCTCTGTACGATAGATATCAGTGCTTTCAACCGTTTTCACACATATTCCCTACCTACCCACCTATTCACGTTCTATTGATTCGACTTCATCAATGAATTGATTTTTCTCCTATCGGGAAACTTGACATCTGAGGCAGGAGTATGCAGGGCCCTTGTCTTTTACAGCAATTGCTGGCATTGTCCTAGTGATGCACAGCAGACATCATACTTACAAGCCAAGGGAGAACAACGACTTCCTCACTGAAGGTTCAGAAGGCGTGATGTAACAGGGCGAATCCAGTGAGAACACTCTGGTCACACCGTCCATCTCCAACCATCTCCAGAGAGGGAAATCCAGGATGTCACTATGATGAATCGAACATACATCCCGGAGGAATCTTGGAACTCCCCATCACGACCTCCAACAAGGAACGAGGACAGCGGCAAGGACGAGTTCAGCGACTTTCTGCGAACCACAAAACACTAATATTAATTCAAATTTAAATCTAGGAATACAAAATTTGTATGCATTTAATGCATAGGTACATGTCGGTACTGAGGCTGGGTATCGATACCTGATTTTTTACTCAGAAAATGTTTTGAATCGATGTTTCCCTCACTCGATATACCAATAGAGATTTTAATTTGCCTTTCATTTTAATTGGGCGATTTTTTTTTTTTTTTTGTCTCAAGATAGAATTCTGGATCAGTAGGTATACCTAGTTCTTCCACAAAACTGATGAAGTAAAATAGAAGGAACCACCTAGTTGCCCAGTCAAACCCAACGTTGGGAACAGGAAGGATAGGTGGTTTTGTCCGGCCTGGGCGATTCGATTTGTTGAGCTGAATTCTAGGCTCAACCTCAGGCCCATGGTAAACTGATATCTGTTCAAAACCTTTTAAAACTGTTTAAATTTAATTATTAGAAATCGGTTGCCCGATCGCCCAGCCTGCGTCTCCGCCCCTGATTGGGGAAACTCCGCCAATCTGAAGCACACAAGAAGCGGAAGCGTTCATAAAATGTATTGCATTTAATACACGGAACAGGATGGTCAATTTACATATTTAGGGCTGGTTTCACCAAGGAGTAAAACTGATATTAACATTAAATGGAAATGGAGAGGGGTGATTGACCAAACCAGTCGTGTACGTCTCTACTTCTCTTTACTTTCCGCAAGCTTTCGGTGCCATGATGGCCACCCTCATTAGGCGTATACACTGTATACTATACAGTCACCTACACGTAGACATCACATTGTTAATACTCTAATGTGGAAGTAAACTTCCTCTTTGTACTTATTGTATATGTTACAGGCCAAACCCGATTTTAGGCCACACTAGTTTGTCCTAGGCCAAAGTGGTTCTTCCTAAAAATACCAGGCCAATGTAGTTTGAACTAGGACAAATTAGTGTGGCCCGTCAGTGCTAGGATATTCTGGTTTGGACTAGGCCGAACTAGTTTGGCCCGACCCCTTTTAGGCCAAACTGTTATTCATCTAGGTATATTGGGAAGGAGAAAGAATTCAATTTAGGGTTCATAATAAATGACAAATTAAGTTACTAAATGAGCTGTATTTACTTCTGCAAATGATACGGAGATAGAAAATTCAAATACAATCAAGGTAGAGTCGTTAATTTTCATTAACTCTTGGTTCGATCCTAAACATTGCTTTGGTGACTGCTTAATCCCTGAATGATACAAACGGCTTTTCATAAACTGGACATAATATGTCGTGTTCAAAATGGGCTGAAGGTCTCAGATATTATCTGAGACCTTCAGCCCATTTTGAACACGAGTTAAGGTCGATCCACACATTTCAGTGATGTCAGTGAATCCGTGGCCACCCGTGCTCCGTGCCCTTCAATGGTGTCAATTGAAGGGCATTGATGATAAATTGTCCACACACCAACGCGTTACATGCCGAACGGAGCACGGATGGCCACGGATTCACTGAAACGCTGAAATGCGTGGATCGACCTTAACGATAAATTTATCGTTCATCCACACAGCCAGCATGTTTTCTATGTCTTGATTTGCTCGTTCAACAGAGCCTTGACTCCGACTGTGCCTTGGCTTTCCATGAACTATCTCTGACACTTAAAACTCAATCGTTCGCATCTCCTTACGTGATAACGTGAACTTACACTTTAATAACAGTTCGTCCTAAAACGCAATCGGCCACACTAGTTTGTCCTAGGCCAAACTAGTTTTCCCTAAAAACGTCAGGCCAAACTAGTTTGGACGAGGCCAAACTAGTACAATAAGTACAAAGAGGAAGTTTACTTCCACATTAGAGTATTAACAATGTGATGTCTACGTGTAGGTGACTGTATACGCCTGATGAGGGTGGCCATCATGGCACCGAAAGCTTGCGGAAAGTAAAGAGAAGTAGAGACGTACACGACTGGTTTGGTCAATCACCCCTCTCCATTTCACACCGACCGAGTCTCAGCACTACAAAGTATTAAATGGAAAATTTAGTTGTTTCCGCCTTCACTTAAATAAATCGCCATCCTTGCGTTAAATCTCCGTTTTAAATTACTTAAATGAAATCGAGGTTCACACGTAATAATTATTATAGTAAGTAATCAACTTGCACGGAACGAAAACGAACTGTGCATCCTTAAAATAATAATAATTATTGGTACTAGTTATTGGCATCTATACTATTATTGAGAGTGTTTGATGCTGAAGGCAGCTTACTCATATCCTCATCTTCATCCTTAAAAAAAAATTCAAACGCGATTTTTTTTTATGAATCAACTTTTTACGTCCGATATAAAATCAACTTTTATTAACGATACCCATCCCTAGAAGGTGCACAATACACACCCGAGTCCGGAACAGTTTCCATAGCTGGTCTTTGGTATGAAATGGATGGTATGGGTATGGGGCAAATGCACTTAAAACGTGGCAAGGAGCCAATCTACACTCCCACGAACTTTATCAGAGTTCAATATCGATTGGTAGGGATTAAACCCAATTGCCGAATACGAGGGTGGGTGAGAGTGGATTGCAAAATAAGGTTGGACGAGGCCAAATTAGTTTGGCCCAAAAGTGTATGGACGTTCTAGTTTGGCCTAGGCCAAACCAGTTTGACCTGAAAATCGGGTTTGGCCTGTAACATATAGACTAAATTGCTAGGGTCTTAGGCTGTGACCAACTTATACACAAATTATGTTCAAAAAATATTTACAAAATGTACATGCTGACTTACAGAGTAGTGACTTGAGAGGGGTATGGGATGAAATATCATCATCCAGGGCTATCTTGGTTACCACCATGGCTACCACCAAGATAGCCCTGGACGATGATATTTCATCCCATACCCCTCTCAAGTCACTACTCTGTAAGTCAGCATGTACATTTTGTAAATATTTTTTGAACATAATTTGTGTATAAGTTGGTCACAGCCTAAGACCCTAGCAATTTAGTCTATACAATAAGTACAAAGAGGAAGTTTACTTCCACATTAGAGTATTAACAATGTGATGTCTACGTGTAGGTGACTGTATACGCCTGATGAGGGTGGCCATCATGGCACCGAAAGCTTGCGGAAAGTAAAGAGAAGTAGAGACGTACACGACTGGTTTGGTCAATCACCCCTCTCCATTTCACACCGACCGAGTCTCAGCACTACAAAGTATTAAATGGAAAATTTAGTTGTTTCCGCCTTCACTTAAATAAATCGCCATCCTTGCGTTAAATCTCCGTTTTAAATTACTTAAATGAAATCGAGGTTCACACGTAATAATTATTATAGTAAGTAATCAACTTGCACGGAACGAAAACGAACTGTGCATCCTTAAAATAATAATAATTATTGGTACTAGTTATTGGCATCTATACTATTATTGAGAGTGTTTGATGCTGAAGGCAGCTTACTCATATCCTCATCTTCATCCTTAAAAAAAAATTCAAACGCGATTTTTTTTTATGAATCAACTTTTTACGTCCGATATAAAATCAACTTTTATTAACGATACCCATCCCTAGAAGGTGCACAATACACACCCGAGTCCGGAACAGTTTCCATAGCTGGTCTTTGGTATGAAATGGATGGTATGGGTATGGGGCAAATGCACTTAAAACGTGGCAAGGAGCCAATCTACACTCCCACGAACTTTATCAGAGTTCAATATCGATTGGTAGGGATTAAACCCAATTGCCGAATACGAGGGTGGGTGAGAGTGGATTGCAAAATGAGGGGAATTGCAGGAATGTGGTTCAGGTTTGATGGCGAATGAGAAATATGTTCATGGCTGAGGTGAGGATGAGAACCAATGTGGTGTTGGCTGAGTGTCTGGATGGTGGTATAATGATGGTGAGGATGAGGGTGGGCTACGTGTAATTAGAGGCCGTTTCATGGGATTATGTGGAACATTGGTCGTGAATGAGGGATACATGTAGTGAGGGTGGGGTACTAACAGGAAACACGCAGATAAAGGATGAGCTCAAAGCTGGTGGGACAGAGGCCTTTTGATGTTAGGAGTGACGACTGCATTTGAAGCCACCGCCTCTGGGGCCACTCCAAACATTCCTGTTTCCCGCCCCCAGATGTCCATGTCCCCTTTGGACGTTTCCCCTGAGGGTTCAGATTGGGTTGTGAAGGTGACGAGGTGGAGAGGCGGGAAATCCGTTTCTGAGTTGAAGGAACGCGCCATTCCCCATAACATCCCCATTCTCTCACAAACATTTCCTCTCCCCTCTCCCAACGTCATTCCCATCCGTTTCCTTCTACGTCACTGGATTTCCCTGGGAGTCCTCTTTCAAGGAGCATCACTGTCTCCCACTTCAAATTCCCCTTGATATCTTGCATACTCACGTCGAAAGGCTTTTGAAGAATGCCATTGAAAAAGGAGAGTAGGCGCATATAATTAGAAGTTGTAATAAGCATGTCAAAGACCTGTTGAAGATCAATGCCAACATTTCAGTATGCAGGACCGTTTTAACATAAATAAGACCTGAAACAAGCAACAGGGTGCTTGATTTGCATAGGCTATTGTCCAAGATATTCCGATTGATGTGGACGAAGCACACCAAATGGTACCTACTCCAATGTGGGTGAGATTCGAAGTTACTGTTGCTGCTATCAGAGTTCAGATATGTTCTGGATGCAAGGCATGAGTTAGATGGGTGGGAGGGGGCGGGGGCTAGCAGTATTTAGAGGGGTAGTTCTAATCATTGACCACATCTCGAAAGCCTTCAGGGAATTGCTAAGGACGGCATTGACATCTCTATCTCGCCCTCGTGCCCCCATCCTCCTTGATTCACTATTTCCCTCATCATCAGGGACGATGGAGAGAATGGTCGTACTGGTGCTTAATCGACTCACCAAGATCTCACTCAGGCGCGCCCTGTGGTAAAGACTTCATCAAAAATTGGCGTGATGTAATTAAACGGTCAACTATTGATCGAAAGATAAAATCATTTAAAAATAATGATTGCCTTAAATTTCACATACGTTTCCTTGCTGACCGTCCATTCTCTCGATCGTCCACTGGCCATCACCTCCACCCTTCATCTTCATCTCACCATCTCCAAGCAAACCCTCCTTCACGGGTCGGCTGGCAAGCGAGATTATAACTGTCTCGTTATCAGTTTGCTTAGAGGACCCACCCTTACCTCCTTCCCCTGTTCCCAGGAGGTTACTTCTGGGGATATTAGGAAATACGATCACCACCGTTTCGGCCACACTAATGATCTTCCCCCATTTCCCGCAAATTACAAGTATCCCACCGATCAGAAGAGTAATGAAACTTTTCTCGTTTCTTCCGACTGTTAGAAGGGATCCCACGAAAAACATCATCTTCACATTCCACAATAAACCCGGCAGACGCTGATTCAGCAGCAAGAAATAAGGCTGGAGGGAGACAAAGAAAGAAGAATCCTGGTCAGTCGCCGGTGGTTCGCGAATGAAGGAGGTCGCATCCACGACCCCGATAGTCCCATAGCCAGGGACCTTCGGAGACCACCCACGTCATACTCACTCAGGTAAGATCCAACAAAAAAAAAAAAAAAAAACTTTTTGGAAAAACCCGAATTTGCCTCCGGAGGCTTCGCGCGTTCGCGTGCGGGCATCGGCCAGGGTAAATTCGTAATTTGGTGGAGAGGTTAGACTACAGATCTCGATCAAGTTCAATAAAGTCTTTGTGCGGTTCAAACTTATTGTCTTTCTCATTAGCCTGATTCCATGAAGGGATTTGAAGGAAGGACCAGCCCCCAGGGTTATACGCAGTTTATATACCTCCTTTTATAAAAAGAGGATCGACAGCACGTAAGACAGATCCTCCCGCTCGCAACTTGATACAATTTAGCTGCGGATGCCGGGTTGACTAAATCAAATCTTGACGAAACAAGACAGTCAATCCCGGCACCTCACACGACCTAATGTTCATCTTTCGAAAACAATAAGACTCAGGGAGATTTCAAAATGTATAGAAGATCTTTTGAAACATGGACATGGTTGGATTGTATGGAACATGCTTTAGCCGTGACCTAACTGCACAAAAACGTTACAGTGGTGGTATGTATATACGGCCATCCTATATAATATATATAGGTATATTATACTGTGCTATCCTAAATTACTATTAGGCTACTAGTTTGGCGTCCTCACTTCCCTTACCGTTAGGCCACTAGAGCAGCGTCCTCACCTGTCGAACGTTAGGCCACTAGTTCGGCATCCTCACTTGTCTTATCGTTAGGTCACTAGTTCGGCGTCCTCCCCTGTCTCAAGTTAGGCCACTAGTGCAGCGTCCTCACCTTTCTTACGGTTAGACCACTAGTTCGGTATCCTCACTTGTCTTACCACCAGGCCACTAGTTCGGCGTCCTCACCTGTCGTACGTTACGCCACTAGTTCGGCATCCTCACCTGTCGTACACGTTAGGCCACTACTTCGGCATCCTCACCTGCCTCACGTTAGGCCACTAGTTTGGCGTCCTCACTTGTCTTACCACCAGGCCACTAGTTCGGCGTCCTCATTTGTCTTATCGTTAGGCCACTAGTTCGGCGTCCTCACTTGCCTTACCAACAGGCCACTAGTTTGGCATCGTCACATGTCTCACCGTTAGGCAACTAGTTCGGCGTCGGACAATTACTTTTCCAACACGCAAGATGGGTTTCAATCCCACACGCCGAAACACACACATTCTTGCATTTTAACCGTAGGCTCCAAACGACAAGCATCTGGGGGTCCAGGGGGCTTGCCCCTGGCAAGGCCGGAGCGCCGAGTTTTTATATCGTAAGAGTTTGATTAATAAAGGTAGCATGAATGTTGAGAAAACTCCACCACAAAGGGATTCGCGTCCCGGGAGCTCTTACATGACATTGTGAGGCATGCAGCTATGAAATCTTGGCTGAGATAAATCGGTATAATACCGACGTCAATGGAGGAAAATCATGACGTACATCACATATGACTTTTACCTCACATGTCAGCGTCAAGACCAGGCACACAATATTCTCATTAGCGATAGACGTTCAAGACCCACCACCGCCTAGCCACTGAGTTCTTCAAGAAAATACGTGGTATTTACTCGATCAGCTCTGATCTTTTGCTTATCATCAAGCCATTAAATCGAACAGATGCATCTGGTCGTTATTAGTAGCCTTAACTAGCAACCAAAGGGAGGGTGAACTACCCCTTCTCCCAAGATTGAAGTAACTACCCAGTAATTGGATAGCAGAATCCATTCACACTAATTATTGGTTTTCTCAGAGAATCCCAACAAGGAAGCCCCGCCTCTCAGAGAGCTCGTGTTGCTCATAAACTGAGTGATTAAGGCCTATAATGAGAGTGACGACCGTTTTAGGGCTCCTATGTCTGGCGGTTTCGGGGAACCCGAGTCCTCTGAAACACAGTAATTCCCACGTTCGGGTATGATTCATGCAAAACTCGGGTAACTCAACGCCCACGAAAACGTCCTTCCCCTTCTTGGATTTTCTCAGGTTGGCATATAATGGTGGCTTGTGAAATTTAACGTCCTCGGAGATCATTTTCGGGTTTAGACCCTCATTAAGAGCTCATACGAAGTTCTTTAATTTCTTTGGAGCCTCCTTCATTAAAAAAAAGTGATAATGAGGCTCAACGCCGAAAATTACCAGCTTTTGGACGCTCGCCAGATAAAACCACCTTCAAAATTTTTTTTTTTATTAAATAATATTTAATAAAATATTATGAAGGTATACAGAAAAAATTGCCCCATACTTCATGAAGTAAGAAATGCAAAAACTTATATGAAGAACATTTCACCCTCGTTCGTCGCATGAGGTATTCCGAGTGGGTGCAGCCTTTCCGCGATTTATTGATATTGCACGACTACATACGAAATTTATGAGTTGGGGAGGATGCAACTCAAGAGGGGAAACTGCTTCATCTCTGGAAAATTCGAGCGTAACTCAGCCGGGCGAGTGAGGTGTCTCGCAGAATGTTACGAATAGTTGAGGAATTTTGCGGTTTCAAAGTACTGCAGGGTTGTTCATAACTGAGCGAGTTCATTACCCCGCTCTGAATAAACAAAATGAATTAGGCGAAACCGGAGAGGTTGACTTTTCGACAAAAACAGACTCCGATAGAAAGAAAAAAAGGCCCCCTAGGATTTTTCCTTTTGCGTCGGCCGGAGGTAGCAAATTTTCAAGACGTTTTTAGACTGAAAAAAGGGGAATTTTTACGCGGCACGGAGCTTCAACAGTATGAAATGTGAAAGAGCCTCTGAGGAATACAAATTCGTTAGATGAACGCGGGTAATACCGGTATTCCGAGGGACCTCCTCATACCGCAGGGACACCCTACATGAATATTCTTGTTTCCTCGCATGCCTCTCTTTATTTCTCACCTCATGGACCAGCTAAGCCAACCGCGTTCCTTATGCATGGAGTGCCAGTACGTGGATTCAATTGTTCGTACCAAGTGACGGATACGGATCTATTCTACTATCTGAAATGCTCACTCTAGTCAAATTTATTATGATCAGTAAAACAACTATTCACAAAATTCCCTACAGTATCAACCCAAATAAATGAATCCACCTCCTCCACCTTCATGCTCTTAAAGGCAAGGTATCCATAAATCGTAGGCGTTGGGGACGGAAAATCCTCATCCCGCGGACCTGATGATGACGGCGTCCTCTTTTTTCTCTCTTTCTTCCCACTTACCGCCTCTAATAGGATCCCCGCACCTCCAACTCCACGGCAATTTCCACGAGAGTCTCACGAAGAATCCAGATTAGGGCGAATAAATTCTACGCTCGTCTAAACCATTTATAACTGAAGAGGTAAGAATGTGATGGACTACTTTCAAGCAGAGAAGCAATCATTTTGACAGGTCAAATCGTTCACCAAAATTTATCGATGCAAAAACAAAATTTATACTTGGTGTGGGCTGAAATTTCTCACATTCATCGTTAATGATTTTTGGGCTTATCAAAAATCATTTACTTCCTGACTTCAAGTATGTACTCAAAGGTTTGTTCGCCAAATCGTATTAGTGGCATGGCCCCTAGAATCCCCAACATAATGCTGAAACGACTTAGATGAAAGAACGAGATGTCGAAACGTAATAACCTTCGTGAGCAAATCGTAAAATACCCTAACTTTACTGTAGCGAGGAAATTATGGGACGTTAGTATGTTGCGTGTCCGGTCGGCCTGAATTTCACTTTGCCGCGGCGGCATATGATTACTTGTGAAGAGGGCGATCATTCAGTTATTGCAATATTCACACTGCTATAACATACGGGGCGATTTGATTGGTATCGATCGAAATCCCGGTAAACTCGAGGCTTTGATGCACTCGGACAAAGAAAACCAATCGGTTGGAAGTGAAATGGCTGACAGAAAATAAGAATGGTTTAGTTGGCAGTAGTGCTCAAACTCAACAATATTTTCGTTATGGGCGAAACGGGAGACACCCCGCACTCCAACAGATACTATTAGGTGAATCTAGAACTGAAGCTTATGATTGCTCTCTCTTGTTGGGCGTGACAGACCAAACCTACAGGAACATCGCGCCATCACGTCAAATGCGGCAGAAAGTGGATACTCTACGCTTGGATGGTCGCTGTGAATGGCACAGAACGCCTTTTTGGAAGGAAACTACCATATAATATGTGATTCCCACTAAGAAGAAGAAGGAATAGTGATGTTTTTTTTTTTTTTTTCAATAATAATTACCTACTGAAAAAAGAAGTAAAAACGTCTTATTATTGTTGTGAAGGGGCAATACGAAGATGGTGGATCGAATCGGAACTTTGACGCTGTCAACCCAACATGCATCTTCCTCGGGATGAAATTTACTCTACCGCACCTACCCACAATTAACGGTTCTCATTAAGGAAACAGTCATTCCAACTCGCACGAGAATATGCCCACATGGAGGTGAGAACAAGAGATTCCTAATTTGACCCATCGTCTCCACCTAGTCCAACACTCAAACATAGCATTCGAAAATCTGATTTCTTTTAAAACCACTGGATTTCTGCCGTGGCAGAGGGCCGCTGTTATTGTGGCCTCTCCTTCCACTTAAGTAAGCTCGCCCCATGATGTATCTGTTCCAAATCTCCAAAGCATATTATGCTTCACCAAGCACATTTTGTCTAAATACAAAAGCAGTCAGAGGAGGAGGCGGCATATTTAGGCTCATTAGGCTCAACATTTTGCTCCAAATAACACCACTTTTCCATATTGGGTGAAGTTGTTCATTTTTCGAGTCCCATTTCATAATGAAATGAGCAGCTTTTAATGCGCGAGGCCCCCCGGACTTTTTGGTTGGCACTTTATTGCGACCCCAGCAACCTTTGGAGCCCCTACCACCACAGCGCTCTGAAACTTGTCCAAGAACGGTCACTATAATAAACTACACACCTCTTGGAGGAGTCCTCCGCTCAAAGGTGGAGCACAACATAATGAAAAGGTTCATTCTTTGAAGCGCCCTCTCCACCTAATTAATTTGCCACTTTGCGACAGTCCTTTTACTTGGCCACCTTTTCCCGCCTACGTTAACTCGAAAAGATTAAAATGTGCCTTGAGAAGAAAGAATCAAGAAACACTGAATTCGAGTACGTTAGGGCCACTTTACAATGATTTCCAACAAACAGCTCACTTCATGAACTTACCACACCATGAAGAATAATCGTTGGTGACCATGGATGAATCCCCAAGGGTTGTTACGAGATCACCGAGGGCATGACACTATTCATTCATCTTCTACTTGCTGACCCTATAAATCAAGATATACGTCACTACGTTTCAAAGAACAAAAATTAGTAAACAACAAACCAACCCAATTTCTCTGAACTGCCCTCCTCCCCTCCACGTTTGTACCAAAAACATTTCAAATTCTTCCTAACCCACCCCGAGGCATTCTGAATCCTGCAAGCAGCAACCCTTTTTAAATCAAATTATTAATTAAACAAGGGCGACCTGAAAAAAATGGTATAGTAGCCGAGTGCAGGGGTCTTTTGAGGGATCCGTCACGGATCAACCGCACCTGAGTAGCGTCAAAGGACATTTAATTAGGTTTTTCACTCTGGTTTTAATTAGGAAACATTCCCCAGCCCATATTAGCTAATCTCCTTTTCTAAAAATTAACATCGGAGCGGGAGAAGTAAAGCTTGAACAAAGGAGGGTTGTTATTAGATTATTGGATTAGTCACTCGGCTCTTCTACCTGTATTAGGATCTTAAGCCTTTTCTTTCCACCCCTCTTTACAACAAGATTTTCTGTTGCTGGACGGTTATCGAATTTTGAAAACGTTCTTTTGGACATCAAATTCCGATTTACAACAAGATGGCATGCGATGTGCTCAGTCAATTTTTTGCACTATGTTCCTGACAAGTGGTTGTTGCTCTCATGAACCAGGCAATTTTCACACCAATTCAAATACGTTGGCCGCTGTGAAAGGTCTCATTTTTTCCCAACAACCAAGAAATTGCAGTTTTAATGGTCCAAAAACTTTGATTATGCGCCATTGTGCTTTTGAATTATACTGTCTCATTACGTACCTACTAACCGAGGCATTGCATCGTCCATTCTCATTCATTTTCTCCAAAAAATCTTATTTTAATCCCCTTAAGAGGGAATTCCGCAATAATGGCCAAGAAACTGCTTTTCCACCGCTTTTCTCCCCCTACTGAAAATAACGCTCAGTCTGATGATTCTGGGAATGAAGTACCTACATTATTAATAAACGTACTGCAACCCGGTTTCATTACAATGTCCCCTCCACTCCCTTCCATCCCAGCAAAGTCCTTTCCCCTCAGACTTTTGTCTGCCCGCAAATTAAATTGCGAAACGCATTCTCCCTCGTTTTCTACTTTAACCCTCCTTTTGGTTGCATCCCAACCAATAAGCATTCTGGCGTCCCCCGAGGGGATTTCACCCCGCTGGTCTAGGCGTGTCTGAGGAGGGGAACCTGTGATGAACAGGGTTTCCGTGGAATAAGGCATGTTTGAACTCGTATTGTTGACGGGATAAAGCCACCGTTCTTTAGTCAATAAGATCCTAGAATCAATTTTGCATACAAGTCACGCACGACTTTGGGGGTAGTTCTTATTTAAGCTCCAAACCCCTATGAGAGAAGGTGGATTAGCTTTCTGTGGAAACTCCCCCTGAACTCGTTTTAAAGGGAATATTTCGAACAAAAAATGGCTCTAAGGTAAGGGGCAGAAAAAAGGTGCACCTAGTTTCAGAAGTAATATGAAAACCAAGAGCATTACAGCGCCCATATTAGAGACGATGTTTCTTTAACAGCGGATTACCATAAATTTCCCACCTTAGGAGCTTATGAAGGAACAAAAAACAAGTAATGATTCAGGTATTATACCCCGTACATATCTCAGTTTTCCAACTAAAAGGGTTCGTAAATATTTCATCATTTCACCTTAAACCGATTTCGGTTTATTATTCTTGGAATAATACACCTATGTAATCGCGACGGAGGTCGAAAATTCTGTTTGGTCCCAAAGTTTGACATCATCAGTTTCAAGACGTGTAGCTTCCAAAAACAAAACGTCAACCCGCCGAACGGAGCAGGGGGGCGGAACGGCCATATTTTGGAAAAAACTCCGAAAACCTCCATACTTATAGGAAAATTGACGCTGATCACGAATATGCAATTTACGTCATACCCCATGTTCCTACATATAAAATTGCTCCTTACCCTCATTTTTCAGAAAAAAAAGAAGAAAAAAAAAAACACGTCTATCAATCAGTATATCTTTCAGCGTGGAAGCGAAACAAGCATAAATTTTGAGTCGATTGAACTCAAATTTGATATCGCTGCAAAAATAAGAGCATAGCTGATGATTTCGATCGAACACCTCAATGATATATGATTGAACCCCGTAACATCGATGAATTCGATTGAACACCCATAAATTGAAAATTTCTACAAAAATAATAGAGCCCCCCCTAATAGTTTTCCCCCTCTTTTCCCGGTACCTAGATAACCCTCATCGACACTCAAGTTAAATTCTTACAAAATATCCATTATTTTGACTTTGAACCACAATTTACGTTCTAAAACTTGATTTTCCGTGCTGAATCAGGATTCTGTGGCTAACATGCTGAAAGAATTATGATCCAGATAATCGAAATCAGCGTGTTCGGAAAAGGGGGTTTTGCCGCTCTTGCTCCACTGGGCGGCGTCCGAGCAGTAAGATTTTTTTTAAATCGCAAATTTTGACAAAATACTCGATTTACCATCTAGTTGTACCCGCAAGGTTTTCAGTCCAATCGCCTCAACGTGGGGCGCTATGGGGCTGCAGGAGGGGGTATTAAAAGGTTTTCGACCATGGGGTCGAGTTAGGTGTCGTTTTCGAAGTATTTTTGGACGTCGAATCCATTTTTGTGGGTCCCAGAACGATCCGATTTCTCCGTGGGGATCTATAGGGCTTTAACGAGGCTACGAATGGGATTTTTGATGCATTCATGTTGGTCAAATAAGATGTCGTTTTCCGAGTAATTTTGGACGCAAAATCCGTTTTTTCGAGGTCTCACATCTGTCCAAACACTGTATGTACAGAGAAAAAAAATTTTTTTAGAAATATTTTTTCAATAACAAAATTAATTTTTGCTCAATTTTCCTACTTATATCAAATATCAAAGAATAATAAAACCTTGTCTAAAATTTGCAGCGTTTTTGTTCCAACTGCGGACACACGACCTGAACCCTATCTTACGTGGGGTAGATGTTTAGCTAGAAACAAATGCAAGCGAAGGTTTTAATTAATGAATCGTGATTTCCCAAGAAAATGGTTGCTTCCACATAACTACATTCTCCAATCTGACGCCGCCTTCTCCCCACCAATTGGACGCCTACGTGAAGCGAATTGTTCCGCTTCTATTGACTTCGAAGACAAGCCATAAATAATCTGGCTTCCCCCCTGAGCTGTGCCAGGTTCGGGGGAGGTCTGGAGGAGTTCTGGGATGGTCACTTCCGACAGGAGGAAATGCCACCTCGGCCCTGAGGGATCTGCTTGATATCTTCACTTCACCCCGGCACAATGATTGACTGCAGAAACTTCCCCGTTATTGGGCTTCGACGTCTCACACAATCGATGGCGGTTTCTTCGGTGGGACCTTTTTTATGGCTTTGGGAAAACTTCACAATTGGAGCAGTTTCCGAAAATAATTCAATTTTACTTGGTTCGAGAGGGAAGCGAAACTACATTTTCTATCGGTAGAATCGCGTTACGTTTCATCTACCAACTCCACTGCCTTTCAACCCGAGCCCACATCATACAGTGCAGACTGTAAACCCGCCGTCACGGGGCGGGATACACCACCTGCAGGACCTCACCTGCCAACCCAACAAAACTTTCGTGAGAGAAAAAGGACGCCAATATAACCCAATTTTAGTTAAGTTGGTGGCAGGCGAATTCCACTTGGCCATAAGAAGCAGTTCTTATACAATCTCAGTAGTTTAATAAAAAATTTAAAAAAATAAATAATACAAAAAAATAAAAAAAAATAATAAGCGCTCCAAAATTTACACAAGGTTTGAATATTCTTTGATATAGGTTAAGTGTGCAAAAATTAATTTTGTGTCATTAAAATTGTTTTCTGGACAATGTTGGGACAGATGTGGGACCTCAAAAAATGGATTATGCGTCCAAAATTAATCGGAAAATATTTGACCGCCTGGGATCCTTAAAAAATCCGGTTTGCAGCCATTTTTTAGCCCCACGGGTTCGGGCGATCGGGGTGAAAACCTTGCGGGCACAACTAGAAGGTAATCTAGACGTTAAAAAAAACTTCTACTGCCCAAAACGTCTCCGACGGTCTTGAAACGGATAATGTCAAATTTTGAGGTCAATCAGGATTGTCGACCTCCGATTACAAAGTTGTATCATTCCATGAACAGCAAACCAAAAATAAAATGATTAAAAAAAAAAACTGGGGTGTGGTTTTATGAAACCACGGTAAAAGTGAAACTTTTTTCCCACTAGTCTCTCCGGCTCGCTTCGCTCGCTCCCCTAGTGGGGTACGTAGCATCGATGGACACGTTTTTTATGTCTAGTCCCCCCCCCCCCCCCCCCATTTCCTACTCATTCACCTACCCACGGCTTCATTTTGGCGTTTTCTCAAATTGATTTCTAACGTGACAGCTGATAACAACAAAACAAGAGGCATTGTTTACTGCATCCATTAATAACATCAATAAATATAAAATGGGGACATAATGACAAAGAACAAGTACGAAAGAAATGTGTGATAAATCGAGAGCTTTCCAACGAATGGTGAACGATTTTTGTACGATGATAACTGGCGAAGATGAAGTTCCGTAGCAACGAATCGGTTGTAAGCGAAAATCAACGGTAGCGTGACGGGACAAGAAATGACACACAGACCAAAAAATTTGGGACGATGTAATAAAAGTTTCACTTAAAAAAAAAAACGGACGGTAGACCCATGGTTCTACAGTCATATCATTTAATAATGATTAATTTTACGCCTCATTCTAAACTCTTGGAATTTCGACCCTCTACCGCCAAACTTCCTTACAGACCAATCATGTGATTATAGTTTTCGCGATTATGTTGCGTAACGCTTATTTGTGTCGTGACGGGAAAAAAATGAAAACGTCCTGTTAATCATTATTAAATGATAATAAAATATTAATAAAAAGTCTCTCACTGACCTTTGCCATTTTGAAATATACTTTTTATCACAAAGCCTCGCAATAACTTGACGGGTAGGGAGTAGAGATACTTACTTAGAAGATGGGGAACTCGGAAGCTTCTTAGACCATAAATTTTTCTAGTTAGAGCCCTCAAGTTGCCTCTGAGCAGCTAACTGTGAAGAAACTCATCCGGGCAAAAATGACGGAATCGCTGGCACCTAAAAATAAGGAGGAAAGTATATAAGTTGGAGACACCTGCGACTTCTCTAACAAGGCAAAGTTTGAAGGACGGCGTAAGCGAAGCGAAATAAGTGGCCAATTCCCAGGGGTGGGCGGGTAATTCTCAAACTGGGTCGTAATCGAGGATCCCTGAAGGTAAGGGTTGGTCGAACGAGACCAGAAGCGGGGAAGGTCGAACTAGACTACCATCCAACTTGTGGTCATTAAGAAGCCTCAGGGACTTGGGAGGCCACTTGGTCAACAACTTGCATTAATGACGATGTTCCCGGCGATGGCACGCCGACCCATATAATCGTCTCCCTGTCGAATTCTCCCCAACACGGTGTTTTGAGGTCGCCCAGAGACATACCGATGAGGTCGAGGGGAAATACCGGGAAATTTCTTAATATCCGGCACCCTCGCCTTTTGAAGACGCGATTGACCCAATTTTTCCTCGAAGGGCGGTTTATTCGTTGATTTTACGATCTTCTTCTGAGATGGGATTTTCTCATTAGAACTCTAAGCTCCTCGGTTCCGCTCCAACAAACTTATAACCAAGAGCGAAACCTCGTTTAGCCCGGTAACAACTACCACACACCCCTTAGGCAAACAAGTTGGCACTCGCAAACGCCCTGAGCAACAGCGTAATGTGTTTGGTTGTTTTATTGGTTTTGAAAAGAAGTTTGATAAAGTGAAGCACTTTTCACAACTCATACCACGGCTCAAAATATCGTTCCGACCCCGAAAAGAGCGAAAAAAAATACAATTTTCATGATAAAGTTCCGGATGAGAACGAAATTATAAAGTTCTGAAAAATACTGTTCCCAGTGGGAACGACATTCGAAGGAGCAATATTTCATAATTTGGGTGATGAACGTTCTTCTCTTTTCGTCTGAAAAGAAACGTTCTTGACCCGAACGATAAAATATTGATCCTTCAGATTTCGTTCCACTTGTTTTCAAGTCATTCTATGTTCAAATTGTTTTCAAGTCATTCTATGTTCAAATTGTTTTCAAGTCATTCTATGTTCAAATTGCCTATACCATACATTCACGGTATTTCAGGCCCAAAACGAGATGGGAAAGAAAAAACTAATAACCGAAAAATTTCGTTCCCAGCAGTAACAGATCAGATGGAAAATTTTGTTCTCAGCTAGAACGGTTTCCCCCAAGCACGAAAACATAAATTTTGGCCTAAGCCTTACTTTTTGGAAGCAGAATTCACTTGGAGTTGATGAATAAAGTTCCCATCTTGAACGTTCATTTAGGGAGCTTTAATTTTTTTCAGGAACTTTATTTCGTGCGCTGATTCATGCTAAGTCAATATTCAGCAAGTGGGAGGTTCTGGGGTCTATTTGTAACAGACTCCAGGAATGTGAAATCCGCATCTCAAACTTACAGTAAAAGACACAACTTACTGGCTAAAATTATTCAGTAGTTCGGGCTGAAGCCTGAAGGTCTGGTTTGTGTCACACAAATTGTGGCTCAATGTAGCTACCGCATCACAAGCAAAACCGAAGTGTGACCAATAACGGACCATCATCGGGAAGACCCTACACAACTCCTTAATTAAATGTTTCAAGATGTAGGTATGGCCAACAGCAGAACATCAGCATTTCCAGCTGTTACGAATTTCGAACTTTCCCAGCCTGCGGCTCCCTCGGACCTAAGAAAACATCCTTCTCATCTCATCTCCTCCATTACTCCTCCCCACTCCGCTCATCCGTATGGAGCACCAGAAACTGCATTGTGAGTTCGGTGTACCAGAAAAGGATTGATGACATCAAAATGAAGGCGCCGCCTCTTCTTTGGAAGAGAGAAATCCCTCTTTTCACAGGACCTGCAGGCATATTCATAAGTTATCTTTCTCGTTATGCAAACTTCACCCGGAGAAAACGAACCCCTTTTTTCCCTTACACTTCACGGTTGACTTGGTTTCCCAGTCATTTATTATTTATTCCATCTAAGTGTCAAGAGTGCATTTTCCTTCTTTTTTCCCGGTTGACAAATGATGTCCCCGAGATTAAAAGTGGTACCTTTGGCAACATTTCTCAAATAAAGAGTGCCCACTTTTTCGTTGACGGGTGAAAAGGACAATGCAGTCATTATTTACACACTAGTTTTCAGAGGGTCTTAGTCAAGCTCAATAACATACGTTTAGTAGGGCCAGTCTCAGCTAGCAGACTAGATAAGTAGCTACCTCAGTTCACGTCACTAAATCAGCCTAGAGGACATTACAAGCCAAATGGGGTGTGGTGATAGTGAAAATGCGATTGCGTCCAGCCCCAACCCTTATCGCTGGCGAATTAAATGAAACACTTCACGCTCGCAGGACGTACTTCCATTACGCAGATTGGTCCTGATTTCCCGAAACTCCACAACGTCCAAATAGCACTAGTAACTTTTATTGAATTACCCGTTAACAATGTCGGGTTGTCCGGTGGGTTTAATCACAAAATTTACAGCTTTCGAGAGGGTACAAAACGGCGAGTCGAGAGGGTGTTAATTGAACTGTGAAGCTTTTGTTTTCCCCAAGTGATGAGTAGCGAGGGAGGCTCCGGATAACAGCCCATGGCGGGGAACCTCCCCAGCGGAGGATTCCCTGTAATTGGATTAGAAATGCATTTCCGTTCGACTCCTAAACGCCACGAAGGAATTATTGCCTCTCCCTCAATTAGCCTGATGAATCTTCGCGCTTTTATTTATCTGGTATGTTCATCGAAGGAGGTGGCTTAATTGTTGAGATCCCCTCCGCGTAACTAAAATACGACGCTGACGTTACCCCCAAGATTCCCCTTCCTCGGAGGGAAATCGGTTGCGGCATAAGTCTCTTGTTGAGATACGGACACGCCATCAATCAGCAGGGGGACTGATAATCTCCCTCTTGTTTATCAGGGAGAGACTCTTTATTGGCTTCTCCCTTCTAAATAGCATCCCCCTCCCCGCAGTTCAACGTCTTCAGCTTCATCGAAACTATTCTCCTGTCTATCCAGTTGGAAAACCTTACACAACTTTGGTGACTTTTCAACTTTCTAACTTACGCTTCAAACATTAAATTCTGACATCGGGGAGAAGGATAGATCGTTAGATGGAGTGGAGCGAGCTGCGAGAGCATTGTGAAGAAATGCCATCTTGTAATTCAACAACTTTTAAAATGCCACAAAGTTGTTCAATTTTGACGATGCTTCGAGTGAGCAGATTGCTAGTATGAGCACCACTCTAATATTAAATATTTTATTGGTACTAACACTATTCAGGGCATAAATTCGAAGATCTCGTCCCAAACTACCTTTCACAATAATTCATGAGTCTGGAAAAGCAGACAAGAGTGTAATGAAGTGTACTCAGGCACTGAAGACGGTCCGGGCCAGAGGGAAAGACTAATTTAATTCGGATTGTTTCAAGACTTGCTCTCATTAAGGGGTAGTTGGAGGGGGAGAAGAAGCAAAAGTAGCAAAGAGTAGGGAGAGGGGTGTTGGAGGGACACACGTAGCACTTGGCAACGGCACTCACGTACTCTGCCATTTCCTGATTCTCACGAATTACCCCGCCTTTTCCATCTCCTGCCACTGCAAAAGGTTTCTTTTTTTCTTTCTACCCGTCTTGGTGGCTAATTACGAGTAGAAACTTAGTTTGCTTGGAGGGTAACGGCTAGGCCTGACATGCGTTTTTCACTGAGGTTTTTCAATGGTGGTAAGTAGCTAACACAATGACAGAGCTGGTGAAGTCGATTTTATCGGCGAGAAAAACAACTGCTGCCAACTCAAAATGCGAGAATAACGACTCCTCTGCTGCTTGTCCAAACTCATTTATTTTGCAATAAACAGATATAGCGTGAGGTACTGGTTTTGAACGGTGAAGACCATCTATAGAGAGGTTTGAAGGGAGAAATGAACAGTAAACTAAGGTTTTCCACTCCTCCCTGGACTGTCAATGGGCTAAAAAGCTGGAAACTAGTATCCGATGCTAAACTATTTTGTACAACCAGCAGAGTGGTCATTCTCCCTAGTCTCCATCCTTGGATTGGGCCACTCCTCTACCTTCATCAAACACCTACTATATGAAAAGGATCCACAAACCAAATGGGTACTCACAAAAATCACCATCAGTGCCATCAGCAGAAATCTGGAAAATATGCTCCTTGTCACTCATTCGAAACACATATCCTCTGCACCACCCATCCATCATCAGGTGAAGTTTCTGTCACGCTGAAATATGAAACCCACTTTAAAAGAAAAGTACAAGGAATTATTCCATATGTAATCTCCTCACACAACACACACTTACCAACTTCAGTTGACAGAAAACAATTACCAATTGAGACCATAAGTAAGCCTCCTGGCGACACTTGGGAAAATAAGAAATATTAATAAAACGTGTCATAGCGTCATGTTGTAGAGGGACATGCCCACTCCACCAATCTGCAAACCAAGGACAACACATCAACATTAGGTACGCCAACAACAACAAAATTTGAACGAGAGGCTCGCGACCACACCCGGACCACTGGTGCTGACGCCTAGTGGCCAGCCAGGACACCACTTTTGACAGCCGAAAGGCGATCTGCGAAGTTTTCTCCTTCTTTTCTGTAGGTACCGCCGCGACATTTTCGTTATTCATTTCATTATTATGGGCTCTGTCCGATGACGATAAAGCTTTTAAAATCCATAGGTATTAATTTAGTTTTATATTGTGTAGAATAGGTAAAAACCTGCAATGTCCATCAGCCGTCCGGTATTTTTCTCACCTATTTTGAAGCGTAGAGCCCATTCTTTCACAGAAAGACTCCGTTTAGGATCCATAAATTTTATTATTCATAAATAATTATTATTCATTGACTATTATTGACTAGCATTGACTATTATAGTCAGTAGAACATAACAGTAGGTACTTAGGTATTTTATTTATAATCTTTCCTTCAGGAGGTATTTACAAAAATCGTACACATTAATTCCATTGCACAAGGACACTAAAAGCAAAAAATAATATTTTAAGATGGTTACATAACCGTTGGAATACTACCATTCATCACTAGAGGAGTAACTCAGACAGGGAGGTACATAATTTATTACTTGCTCACGAACACTAGAAAAGGTACCTATTAAATCATAATTCAGTTTCAGGCAACTGACTCTTTGCACGTGTCTTTACAAGTGGCTAGCAGCAGGAAAAGTCAAATTTATTTAGGTACGACGCTTCACGAAAGAACAAATTCACCGTTTCGATACCAACTACAAATTTATGCCAACCATAAATATGTCTCCCGACTATATAAGTTGGTACCATACATCGGAACAGAAAAAAGACGCACACAATTTTCAGAAATGACAAAGATTATAGTAGAGTGAAAAGAGCAACATGAAAATAAAACGTTGAAAATAATATAAGAGCGAGAAAACAGCAATATTTTAATGAAATAGAATGATATCTACGTCGTTGAAATGACTAGACATTCAAGTTAGTCTTCAGTCTTTTGGTTACCTGCCTAATCGCATTAGCGATGAAAGAAAATTCAATAACCATACAGTACTTTTTTTCTTCCACTTGGTAAAAAGGCAACCCCGATTAAAAAGTCAAGCACACGCCGGAGCCGGTGCAAGGCAGACCGTTTGTGGAGCTAACGTAGTGTCTCGGCGGGCCACTAGACGTCAGCACCAGTGGTCCGGGTGTGGTCGCGAGCCTCTCGTCAAAATTTGATGATGATATTTAATATCATGTCCACGGGAGTAACACACACTTGGTTCCAGACAACTCACGGTGAAACATTAGTTTATATAATAAAAAAAAGTCCATGCATTAGTTGAGCTTCTAGTTCATCGTAATCGTAATCGCAAAAATTAGCGGAAGTGAATCTTGCTCTTGAATGGCACACACATGAAGCTTGCTTCGAGATCACAATTTCTCATTGTGGATAACGAAGTAAGTACTTGGCCTGCAAAGTTCAATGAATAATAATGGCAATTGTGATTTCACAATGAGTACCGACATCTTAAAAGTACAAAACTGAGTGGAATCAAGATGTTAAGCCCCTTCACAAACAAAACAACTCAAAGATACCCTAGAATTTCGTGAATAATTGTTTTAAAAATCAAAATCAAAATGTAAATGAAAACTGCTAATTTTACGGATTCTATATCAAAAATTACCTACATGAGAAACGACACCCCATTCAGCTCCCTGGCTGAAAATCTGCACACAAAAAAACTCCATCTACAGCCCAACCGTGTCATCCAACGGGTCTGGGAATCCCACAAACCACAAATCATTAAATGATGTCAAATGTGAAATTAGATGGTGTCAAATTTTGACAGCTGAAGTTAGTTTTACTCAACCTCTTGTCCAAAACCTTTAAAACCAACCCCTCCAAGTACGTCTGTAGCCCCACACCATGGTTTAACTGATCTGGGACCCCCATACATCGATTCCTCGTGCAAGACTACTTCGAAAACGACACCCCAGAAAGCCCCTAGAAATAAGGCGAATGATCGCACATTGTGGTCCCTTTGTAGCCGCAAATAACCTCACAATGTGATAATATGTGTGTTGTTAGAGGGAAAACCTTGCGAGCTCAACTAGATGGAGACCCAGGTCTTTTGTCAGCATTTCAGAAAGTTGAAAGAATCCCTAAAGGACGATAGTTCCAATTCTAGTGGAGCTCTCGAATTTTCTCTCACACTCAACCGCAACACTAACACCCTTGGAGCATACTACATTTACTTAAATCTGATAAAAAAGTGAGGACGTTGTGGCTGTGGCAAGAAATGTGGACAGGCAGACACGAAATCAAATTGCTCGGGACTCCTGAATCAGGAGGCTTTGAAACGCAAAATACGAGTGGAAATGATGACATAAAATCACAAAAAATATTTTCATTTCGAAAGTGAAAACAAAGCTTCCCCTGCTTTGCAGAGACGGAAGCAAAAGATGAAATTTTCAAGTAACATAACAATCAACAAGTGCACTGGCCTGGCGGCACTCGCGCGATTCGGGTTTTACATTTAAGAGCAAAGTGTAACCTTGTAAAAGTTTGTGAGCAAAGTGTAACCTACCTGTCATTTCCGAGTTCTCTGCACGTACGAATAACTATAGAAATAGTTATTAAAATAGTTGAAGAAAACCAAGCTAAATTTGAGTAAAAAAGAAATACCTTCAGACAACTGTCGTCCCCACACAGAGTAACAGAGAACAACTGGGCGTCCCCGTCACCACCAACAGTGATGCCAGCACAGATTAGACCCACTGTTGCGGCAACAGTGGGGCTAACAGTGTTGCCAGAAGTTCGAGGACTCAACCCGCCACTTGAGGGCGCCGAAATTGCCCAAAATCCGCGCAGTTTTAAATCGCACGAATGGCAAGGGATGGTGGGAGGGTGTTCAGGGAGAGGGAAAATGGAGGTAGGTAGGTTTCCACGAGAAAATTATTATTAAATTTTGATAAATGTTTCCTAAATTTTAAAAAAAGCAGCAAATTTTTTCACAAGGGCTCAAGTATTAGGTGTCAAACAAAAAATTTGCATTTTTTTTTGCTTTTCTTGAAAAAATATTTTTTTTTAAATTTTTTTTGAGGCAATTTTTGTTGGAAAACCGTTTTGAGAAAAAAAAATTTGTAGAAAGGAAAAAGCCACTCCAATTGTCTATGTTAACAAAGACCAAGGAAAACCCCTGTATTTGGCCCAGTTTCTGCCCAATAGCATCTATGCGTGTGGACCAATGAGGTTTTATGCAAATCTTTTCATGCAAAAAGGGCCCTTACGCATTTTTTCCGTTTCGAGATAATCGATAAAAACTATTATTCTCTTGAAATAATATTTTATGTGGGTTATTTCAATGACATTTTTACTACGCGTTCCTCAAGGTAACCAACCATTGTTGGAAACCAAATTGCTTTTGTTTATTTATTGTATAGTTTTTAAGGGGGTTAGGAGCATACAGAGAGTTACTAACAAACTTATTTACCTTTTTCTCAGCTTTGGTTACCATTAGAGAGATGCGGTTTTTTTCATCTTGTTTGGCAAGGTCTTGGGCACACTTTAACGAGGGGGTTTGTCAAAATTTGGTCTAAAAGTATTTTAAACAACACTACTATTAAAGAGCCTTGAAAATTTCTGTTTACACCCCCACCCTGAAGCACCCAAACAAAATAACGAAAAACGCCCCCGTTAAAGTATTCCCTCACAATCGATGTATCGATTAAAAAAAAAAAAACAAATCGATCGATTAGGTCTGGAGAAAAAGAAAAATGAATGAGCGAAAACGTGATTTTACAGGAGGGCGGTTTTACTGAAGGGGAAAAATGTTTCGGGCGTTCGCGACCTTGCTGCGCTTGAGCGAGCGCTCGGCTTCTCATTTCTTTCTTTTTTTTACAGAATAATAATAATTTCATATTTTCAGAGTTGATAAACATTTATCGATTTCGAACTATACTATCGATACTATCGAGAATGTTTGTTGTTGTTGTATTTTTTATGGATCGGTTACGAAAGGGTTTCTTCGTGTTATCGATGTGAACTCACTTTCCAGGTATTTTTCACGCCAAGTTTGTTTATTCTTTATGTCGGCTTTTGGTTCTACCAGAGTGTTGCTTCTTTCTGTTTATTTTTTTGGAAAAATATGATTAGAAGTCAATTGAAAGTGTTCTAAAAGCGAAAAAGTGACGGTTTTGCACGTGTGGATGACAGGATTTGCATGTAAGTGTTGCTGGAATGAATATTTAGTTGTTATTTGAAGGGATGATAGCGGTACTGTATTTAGGTATTATTACAATATAGGTATGTGATCGTGGGATGTAGATTTTACTCTATTATAGGTTCTATAATAGAACCTACATAATTTAGAAAAGTCTTTACTGGAGCAGTAGGGGGACCGGCGATGACGGAGCGCACTGCCCTCACTCTACTAGCGCGTCGCGGTTCGGTTTATAGGCCTGAAAAAATACTTTTGTTAATCAGAACCCTCAACTATATGGTATCAATCGACTCAGGAGGACCTCAGCTACAGGAAAACAAAATTAAAAAAATTTGGCCAAAAAATTTTCTTGGCCTCTCCTAACCCCCTAGTAAAAGATACTAACAGCTGTCGGAATAAGGTCCCTTTCTGCACGTACCAGCTGTGTTCGTGAAGTGTGTTGATGGGGTGTTCGATTTGGTGCTAGAATAAGGTCCCTTACTGCATAAACCATGCACAGTGTCTCCCACAATGAGGTGTTCGATTTCGTGCAAGAAGGGTCCTTAATCCTGGAATAGGGCCCCTTCTCGCATGAAATGAAAAACACGCCCGCCATTTCCTAGATGAATTAGATCGGGGAGAAGGTCTCGGTGGAACCGAGGGTAAAGACGAAAAACAACGATAATCGCGATTCGGCCAAATGTGGCGCTAAGGACCCTTTTTGGAAAAAGCGATTCATCTATGTAAGCGAAGACCTAGAAAAACCCCTGTTTTTGGCCCATTTTGTGCCCATAGCATCTATGCGTGTGCGTGCAGAGGGTAGTAGCTAGAAGTCTTTGATGATTAAGGTATTTTTACTTTTTTAAATTGGAAAAATTTTTTCATCATCAAATAGCGACTTCTGATAGCCCAAATTGCTATAAGTAGCAACCCGACACTTTTTCCCGCGAACAGAACAAAAAAAAAAAAAAAAACCCCAATTTGCTATTTATAGCCCAATCCGGGAACACTGATTAGCTGTTGACTCTGTGGATTAGCCGCAAAAGGCTCGAAACTCCCAACGCTTCCCCACGAAATCCCTACCACATCTCAAACATCCCTACATACAAAATTTGTTCGTGTAGTACTATTAAATACCAGTACTATTAAGTACCTAGCTGCTGCTAGCATCTGCTTTTGATGTGAGGATGGGGTATTCTGACCGACAAGAGGGGGATTAGAGCATTCGACCTAACAGATCTGTCCAATCGATACCCCTTCGAGCTTCATCAGCTGTAAAACGGGATATGACAGTCCACATTGGAAAAGTTGGCGTAATTGGACCATGTTGGGTATTGTTAGGGGTGTTGGGGGCTATAATAATTGCTCTCAAAGTTACGCTATCGCACGCTGGGGGTCTCTTGGCAACCGGCATTTCTCTCAGTCCCCCCCTCTCATCATCAACAACTTAAAGTTTATTCACTTCGGCAAAAATTCTCGGTCTCAACGTTGGCAATTTCCTTTGGTGTGAGCAGAAAACACGCTGTCCAAAAAGGTAGGCAAGCGGATCTCGTGTAGGACCTACCTCTACGTACTAGGAGCGCCCTCCACAGACCCTGATCATTTTGCACTAGATATTATTACGTTTAAATCTCGCTATGCTGAGCATAATGTAGTGTTGGGTGTCCTCTCCCCAAACCCTTGATCCGCCTCTGCTCTCGTCCACTTTGCATTGTATCCCCTTACTACCAGTGTCACTATAATATAGTGACATATTAGGGCAAAAACAATGAAATGTCACAGTTTTGATGATAATATTATTTACCTATATCATTTACGGAAACAGTCACAAATTGTAGACTACAATAATTGCTATTAATTTTAAAAATCTTTTATTTGTTGTTTACTGATCAAGACTCGAAAGTTCGAGTCTAGTTCTAACTTATTGATCAGTAAGCGTTTGTTCTCGCACCTACCTACTAACCAACTTGAAAACAACTATAATACAATATGAATAATAACTATTATGAATAACTGAGGTCTGTTAAATTTATAGTAAATGTTCAACAGACCTCGATTATTTTCATTTTATTATTACAATTTTAATTGTATTATTTTAACTCTAAGTCAATGATTACATTTGAATGAAACATTTTTATGCAAAATGAACGAATACATTGGTGTTTTTCAGCTTTATCGTTGAAACTTGAGTCGTCAGCGTGCACTGGGGTGGATTCTTTTGATGAGTGGCTTCAACTCACCGGGTGGCGTTCAGTTGATGTGGTTGCCGCTAGATGTCAGGAGGTGGTGTATCCGGAGACCCTTCGGGTGGCAAGAGATCGGCATAGTATCATAAATTATGAATCATAATAATGTTCGGACAGATCTGGGTAGATCATTTAGAAAAATCGTTTAGGTTTCATTCTTCATTTAATTTGGGCGGATCCAAGACCCCCCTCACACCGTGACTAGTTCGCGCAAGATATCCATCATAGGTTTTAAATCTCACTGGCTATATAATATTAAATATTATTTGTATATAATTTTAATATTATTGGATTTTATAATGTTTTGGGGTAATGTACCTAATGGTTTTTTTTTTCTAGTAATCTTGGACTTAGAATCGATTTATAGGGGCCCAAGATCTGTCCGAACATGATTATGAACAATGGCGAGCTCTACAAGAATAATAAGTAAACCTTTTTAAAAAAAATTCAATCAGAGCGTCTTCCTTTGAGTGGGTGCAGATGAATTGAAGTACTATTATTAAATAAATTATAAATTTTATAATAGTCAACACCCATCTGCTTATAAGGCACTTATAAATAAGAAGTTGTATGTCCGTCTACAAGCTGTAAAATCAGTATACTTCCCCAATGAAACTACGATTTCCGTTCTTCGAACGTGTTCAGCTAAGTTCCGACTGATCGACGGGGTAAGCTTAGATTGCAATGAATCCGTTTCCCGGAGGTATCCAACTACTCGCAATCTTCCGAAAGTATAAAACAGAAATGTGATCTTGTGTCTGTGATACGCCCATGTAGGTACCGCTGACTTTGATACTCAGACTGGATAAAATAAATGTTGTATCAAAGCTGGTCTGTAGTAAAATTTACCTTTCAAAGAAAATGTCAGTTAATTTTATTTTTTAATGTTTTATTTAAATTAATTTATAAATTTTATTAATTTAATTTTCAAAGGAAATTTCAGTTCTTCGCCGCACAGTGGGGTCGATGATAATAAAAGGTGGCGGAAATGATTCAAGGTGACAGACCGATTGGTAGAGATGGGTTTAGCATAAAAAATGACAAATGTAAATGTTTATTTTCATTTTTTTAACAAAAAAATTTAAAATAATTTGATTAAAAATTTAAAAATAATTTTCCTAAATTAAAATAACAATAATTGTTATTATTAATATAATAATAATAATTATTATTATTGTTACCTCTTTTCGTTTGTTATTATTGGAATACGTACTACACCTATGTAATCGCGACGGGGGTCAAAAATTCTGATCGACCTCAAAATTTGACATTATTCGTTTCAAGAGGTAGACTCTAGATTCCGAAACGCTGCAAATTTTACACAAGGGTTTATTATTCTTTGATATACAGAGAGCTCGAAGCGACAAAACCAGTGTGGTTCATTGTTTGTAATATTATAATATAATGTGTTATGTATCACCTAAAGAATCAAAATTATTAGGTATCTGCGAAAGAAACAACATTAGATGGGCCAGATGCGTGTTTAATTTTTCAAATTTCTGCCACCTTTTAGCGTCATCGTCCCTCTGGGCGCAGTTAGAGGGTTTATAAATACGATTATCTTTTTATTTTCGTTTCACGCGCTCAAAACGATTAATGGGATTCGAATTGATTTTTTCGATTTTCAAATTCAAGACCGGGCGTCTTTACAAGTTGCTTATGACGATTGTCATTCGCATGAATGTGCTTCATAATATCTCAAGGGCATCTGCGAGGGTGCGGCAGTACCAACCGAAGGGGCTATCAAGCCAGAGACATTTTCAAAAAATAAAACCCGTTCGACGAACGCCGTGCGCCCCTGATGATAAATATTATCCCGGTGACTTTGGGGTCGGCAAGTCTCATTGTTATGCAGACACCTCGATGGGAGGACACCAGACGACTTGCTCTCGGACGTGTTAGGATCTAGTAAAGTGCTCGTGTAAAACGAGCAAAAATGCGTATAAATAATATTTGACGTCAACATAACAGTTTCCTGTTTCGCTAGTTCACTGTAACAACAGTTGTACTCGTATTTTGCTCGTTGGTAGCCCCAAACCCCCGTCGTTCGGCCGTGGCAGAATGGGATTGTAACTAGGGATCGCAATCACGCGGTGTTTTTCCATCTTGCAAATGCGGGATTCTCAACGCGGGATCCCGCAGGGTTCATTTTGTTTAAAAAAACCGCTTTTTCTGTCTTGTGAATCACAGCCTGCACACTGTGAATCACATTCTCATTGCCTGTGATTCATATGTCCTCCTCATTTTTATTAGATTTATAAATCTAAAAAATCTATAGATTTTGGGGCTACGGGAGTTTTTTTTTTTAAGGCTTTTGGCTATGGGATCGAGTTAGATGTCGTTTACGAAGAATTTTTGGACGTGGAATCCATTTGTAGGGGTCCCGGAACGATTCGATTTCACTGGGGGGATCTATAGGGCTTTCATGGGGCTACAAATGGGATTTTTGAAAAATCCCAGGAGGTCAAATATTTTCCTAGTTAAAAAAAAAATTTTTTTTTAAATATTTTGGAAAAACTTTTTGAGAAAAAATTCTGTTTTATGCCAAGTTTACCAAATATGGAGTTAATTGTACAATTGCTGAGTTAGGGCCACTTTAACCTACTGAGTTACTGCTGAGTTCAGCTTTAATTCAGCCCTAATTTTAATTAATGTGGTATTATGTTCAGCTTTGGTTGAGCACCCTTTAACGTGGGGAAGTGGCCAGAGATCGGTACAATTTGCCTTCAAGCCGCCAGCTGCAGATTTTCAGTCACTTTAAATTGAGCGTTTCTTTCTTCCTTTTGACGAATTCATGCAAGCAACCATACAAAGTAAGTAAATTTTAGGTACGAAGAGCTTCCACCTTCTAGATAACACGTTTTAATACCTCTACAGACGCTCACAAATTGTATTTATGAAAACCCGGAGTTGACTCTTCACTTCTGAATGGAATCAATTTAGAAAATGATAGCGTCGCTTGATTTGATTGGCTATTTGCATTCATGACTGACGAATCAATTAAGGCCACTTCTGTTTGAAAACCGGTCATTTTTATTGACGCTGGAAGGAATCGGAAGTGTTGGTTTTCTGAAGATGCAGATTTTGGTTGTTTATGCGGCTGGATTTCGTAATATGGAGATTACAGGTAATCTCAGGTAGGTAACCCTAGAGTTCTCAAGGGTGTTTGACCTCGAATGCGTTTAGATGAGATTGTTTTTAGAATTAACGAAGGACTCAGTTAATGTTAAAAATTTGAACCACTGCCTGTATAATATACATACAATAATATAGTACCTTATTATGGTGTGGTGTTATTTTGCAGTCTTACCTGCTCCTGCAAACCCAATCACAACAAACACAACATTCATAATATGAATTTTATGGGTTCTTGCTTGGTTGCTAAAGTAAAATTACGTCGCTTCGAAGTAAGGTAGCCACAAGAGGCGACGAGGCGTTCACCTGTGGCAAAGGGGAGACTTGCCTAGTTGGTACGGGAATACCTTCTCATTGCACCTTCGCGGTGGGTTTTTTCCCTACTTTTTGCCCCCTCCTCACCCTCCTGGCGATTTATTCTCCCTTTTCCAGACGATGGTCCTGTAATTGTTTTGTACTCGAGGGCGTGGTCGGGGTCTTGTCCTTCCAGTCGGCTCAGGTGACTGCCCTGTCCACAGGGGCAACTAGGAGTATACCGAGTTTTTTTTTTTTGCCTTTTTGCTGAATCCTTATGTTCAACCGTGCCTACCTATATAAGCGACGGACGGCTGGGAAACGCCACAGTACTGCGGATTGTTCAGTATGCTTCTCCTGGTAAGTAAAAATGATGTGGAACTGTTAAATTAAACAAGTGCAGAGCAATGCAGTTATAGAAACTTGATTTTGACTGCAGCATGAAACGCTTTTCGTTTGGCTCTTTCGTTATTTTCTACATGCCTAGGATTACACTGTTTAGGTCATTGTTGGATTGATTGGTGCCGTGGCTTCAGAGCCTCAAGCCCCAGTGTTGCCAATGGGCTACAACATCATGTCCCTCCACAACGGGCAGTCCATCATGCCTTATTCTTACTCGCCCATCCCCGGCTCTTATATGGCACCGTCGAGCATTATCCCGTCGTCCGGCATCATCCCAACATCGGCTGGCGTCATCCCAATGGGACACAACGTCATCTACCCGTCCTTGGACATCAGTATGGCCAGGTCTTCGTCGATGGTTCCCAAACCCGTTGAAGACACCCCCGAAGTGAGTTTCGGTTATTAGCGTCACGTTAGTCTTGCCATAAGTGGGCCTGCTGAGTTTATCAAAATTTGAGCTTTTTTAAAGCTAAGTATTCTAAACTTTTGGCTTTTTCTCGATAATTTCTAGGTGAAAAAGGCCAAAATGGACTTCGAAGTGGCTTACAACAAAGCGCTTATGGGCACTCCTGCCGAGGCGACTCAAGTTTTTCGGGCCAGAAGGGACGTCAACCGCGTTCTGCCGTACGGCTACACCCTACCATACAGCGGCTACATGACTCCGTACGGCCAGCTGACTCATCCCATCCCATCGTCGTCCGTCGTTCCATCCAACGTCTACCAATCCCCGTACGTCTCCCACTACTAATTCATCGTGCATCCGTTCATCATCACCCGAAAACCCACATTTTACATTTTTGGCGCAATCAGGCAATAAACATCATCTTCAATTTTGACTCATTGCTTCTCCTGGAAAACTTATCATTGGCGAATGTCTCCAGAAACCCTTTATAGGGAAGGAGCACCAGTTATTGGCCACCCATTTTGGTTTATTATTTTAAACTTAGTTTTCTAACATCTAAATGCCTCTGAGATCGTATGAATACTTTCCCCGCGTATCGTACCTAACTAATCCAGATGGCTGTGGTGTGGAAAAACCAAATTTATAACCACTTTCAGCCTCCTGAGGCGGTAAAATACCACATCTTATGCAAACGGTAAGTTAACACCACTTCATTCGTAATGTTTTTCGAAGGGTTCAATCCAGTTCAATATACCTTCTTTTTTTTTATATGAGAGCAATCTGCAGTTATTTCTTTATCGATTCATGTAGATTTTTTTGGTTTTGGATGAACTATAACAGTAATATTGTTAGGTAGGTAATCTATAATATTATTATAGACATGGCCAATAACTGGCTCGAAAAAAATTAGTTGAATCCAGTTATTGGCCAGTGGCCAATGGCCAACCCGGCCAATAACTGGATCATGCGTCTCTTCCAGTTGGCGATTTATCGGCCATGTCTATAATATTGACAAAAAAACAAAAAAAAAAAAACAAAAAAAAAAAAAAAAAACAACTACATTAGGTAATCCTAATCAATAAAGAAATATCTGCTGATTGCTCTAAAATTACGACACTTCATTCGACTTCCTGGCATCCTTCAAACGGCTAAACGGCTCGGACGGTGGACGGCGGACGGACATTTAGTTTTTGAAATCTACGTATCATGATACATTTTGAGGCCGATCAAAATTCTCGACCTCCGTCGCGATTACAAAGGGGTATTTTTCCAAGAATAATAAATCAAAAGGGTTTTATTTTCTGACTGAATGATCCCTCTCCCCAAACACTGAACAAACCCAATAGTGTCATGTAGGTGGCAAACCAAAGCGGATGGGTCTGAAATTTTTCGCATGGGGGAAGGAATCTGTGCATCCTGGGGATCATGATTAGTGCTCCACAGTTTAAAAAAACTACTCATAAGAAGGCAGGTTTGAATGGACGGACGGAAAATGCTAGGTAGCCAATATGATAACTAATGCACGAGTGGCAAATATTAGAAACAAGAGGCCAATAAGTAGTGCAACTGACTTTTCGCTATGAACGTTAAAAAACAGGCATTTTCACACAAAAATCTGCCAAAATTGACATCGGATCGCATTTTTTAGATGTTTTCCTTTTGAAAAACTAGGGAAAGGAGGTAATAAAACTTTTAATCGGTTCGGCACGATAGAGAACTCTCCGTATGGCTCTTATAACTGGTCCTCTCTTATAACACGTGCCTAAAATACCCTTGGGTATTATTATGTGTTCCTATGTATAAAACGGGAGTTAAGTTTTGAGAAGAGGTGATCCAATGCAGGGGGAAATCGAAGAGGCGTTTTGGTTAGGTGACGACCTTAGTGCCGTTGAACCGTGAATGCTGCGGACGTTGGGACATTTGCTGCGGTTCAGTGTGGTAATCAAGTTTTAACTCTTCCTAGCATATGTTGCTTGATACAATTTACGAAAAATCCATTAGCATTGCAAATATGCTGCGTTTAGAATTGAATTGCAGCCCAAAACGAACGACTTCTGCTTGTTCGGCGCCTCGAGTTAGATGACGTGTTCAACACACCGAGTGGGTCGTTCTTGAGGCCCCAATGGGCATAAGTTAAAACGTCTACAAGAAAGGTAAGGAAGGTACATAAATCGCCAGTTGTTTAACGTTTAACACTTGTGGTTCGAATGAAAGAGCAATCGACGCCTCACAAGGAAGGTAAAGCTCCTTCGCGCCATCAACCCCGCCCTCAGGTATTACAAATACTACCGAATTCGTTACCAGGTGACACTTCAAATTGCCACAATTTTATACATTTTCAACCATTTTAAACTTTCGGTAGTTGCCGAGACGTGTAGCTTTTGTAGCAGCCGCCCACCGATGCTAATGAATGACCACGTTTAGTCCTGAGACACGGGAGGTCTTTTTCGGACTGATCTACGCTCATCCCGGAGTTGCTCAACAACCACAACAAAGCTTTGGGATCTTTTTTCAGGCTCATAAATAAACCATCATAAAGATGAGAAGGCCAATCCTTTATGAGGAAAGGCCGAGCCAGTCATCCTCGTAATGTTCTCATCGATTTGTCTGTAAGGTTCCAATTATTGACAACAAAAGATGACGTTCGGATTCCCATCTGTGTCGAATTAGATTCGGATTGATCGGAAAAGGTACCTAATATGAGGGGATACAATCAGGCGATGATAAGTAAGTCATAACTTGGCTAGGACATTGTATCGCCCATGTCTTTTTACGATAACAAATATCGTATTCACAAGAACCAAAAAGGTGATACAAGTAACCTCCAAGCTGCTTCAGTTCATTTGAAGGGCACCGGTTTGTTTCGTGTGCCTGATACCCAGAATTCCCCCTATTGGTATGCAAATCATTGCAACGCCCATTAACACGATTGTGACTGCCGGGCGTCAAACTCTTGACTCTGATTGGTAGACAATGGTCACAAGGAGAACTGAGGGTTTCCAGAAGACGGCTGAGTGATCTGGTCCGACACGTGCTGGTCGTCGTGAGAAACATTTTGAATAGACACCAAATTTGAACCTTCAAGTTGAATCCGCCAGTTGGAACGTGTTAAAGTACAAACCGAATTTCGAACTTGAGGTTTTTGTAAATTATAGAAATCTTTCCGAAAGAGCTGAAATTTGGTCTTCTGACAAAGCCGGATCGGGAAGTCCAGCTTCTTTCGCTAACGAGAGAGCTACTAATAACTAGGACTCCCCAATCGCGCCGCGATCATTTTAACTGGCAGACTATTCTTATTGTTTTCCTTAAGAATGTCAATGCGCAATGCATTTTTGATTGGGACCGGGCCTCCCCTGGCGACCCTTCATCTGGGGAAGCCAGGTCAGCGGACCCAATTAATAAGAAAGAGACCTTTATTGGTAAAAATTTACATAGGCCTCAGGGGCCCTAGTGTTGTAAAATTAATATAATCACGTAATTAATTTGACTAGACTTACGGCCTAGTTTAATTACTTTAATTTAACAACTAATTAAGTACCCGCGTATCCGTTGCCCAGGCAACCATCGGGGACGCCACTGTGGTCGCCGGGAGATCGGATTTTCGTAAGACGGTGTCAGCGGGCCCGGCCGCCCTTGGCGACAATTAACTCGTTTAGGTGATCCAGGGCGTACTAATGTTGAAGCTGACACTTCAGCTTCAATATAGGATTCCCCTGGACTCTCTTCCAGGAACCAACGCATTCCAGACTAGGTACCACAAGACTTCCTGTCAGTCTGGAGATCGCGGATCTCCCATTACTGCCTCGATACCTCCTCCTAGGTCAGCAGATCGCGACATATCGCGTTATGCCCTAGGCAGGGATATTCAGGTTCTCCCTACACCTTCCTCCAAATACGCCGGGGGCGAAATCCCAGTTACGGTGGAGGCCTTCCCCCAAACACACAACACAAATAATGATAGACTAATTAAAGAATTAGGAACTCATTTTGAGCATGAAGGATCACCTTTAACATCCGTTAACCAGGGTACGCTACAAGGCCTATGGCTATTCCATGATCACTAGATGCTCCGGCTCGCTTTGCTCGCCTACGCACCCAGCTGGGGGGCTCCGCCCCCCAGACCCCCCGCTAGTGGAGTGCGTAGCATCGATGGACACGTTCAAACCCCTACTCAGACATAAGGCCTCGCTTCGCTCGGCCGGGGGGGTGGGTTCAAACCCCTACTCAGTCATAAGGCCTCGCTTCGCTCGGCCGACCGCTTACTCAGACATAAGGCCTCGCTCCGCTTGGCCAACCGCTTATTCGGACAGTTGTGTACATTGGAAACTGCTTACTCAGTTGTGTACATCGGAAACCGCTTACTCAGACATAAGGCCTCGCTCCGCTCGGCCAACCGCTTATTCGGACAGTTGTGTACATCGGAAACCGCTTATTCGGACAGGGGGGTCCGCGACCCCCCCTAGAGACACTTAAACGGTCGGCAGAGACGATTAGGCCAGTCACCGAAGACATAAAAAACGGCTTAGGTGGAAAAAAATCGACACGTTCTGCTTTTTTGGTATGTTGTTAGGGATGGTACCAGTAGTGTAGGACCAAGTTTGCAGCTTCGAAAGACTTGTGCAAAATGCGTGGTGCTCGATTAATCGCGAAATTTTCGGACTTTTTTCGGATTTTGGCTTATAACTCAAAAAATGTGCGACCAATCGAAAAAGTCACTATATACTTAATTAAAGTAGACAAGATTTGCTACAATTTGAGCGCAACAGCAACTTCGTAGGTCCAATAGGTCCCGAGATACAGCTCCTCAAACATAGGCCATTTTTCCCAAAAAGTTAGAAATCGTGGTTTTAGCCGTCTTCCGTACGAAATACCGGCTAAAATATCCATCCCACGAGGAAAGTCATGAGGAATGAAGTTGTAGAGCAATTATTCAGCTTTTATTTAAGCACAACCGGAATCATGCAGGACCAATAGTTCTCGTGTTATCAGGAAAAATCGAAATATCAAGAAAATCGGATTTCTCAAGAAATTTAGCTCCCAATGTTAAATGTAATTAAAAATGGTCATGTCGATTTTCCCTATTCTGTGAAGAAGGAATGAGAAAAGGGACAAAGTCATCTTTGTACTCCGCTTTCACACCCCTCCCAGAAAATGTCGCTGTTGGTGAACGTATACCTTTATTGTCGTTGATGGAGGGTATTTACTCCACAAGGTGATATGGCGACGCAACGTCTCAGTGACGGAAATCGAAGCTGCTTACATCACGTACACGATCAACCACTTTAAAACAAACGTCTCAGTCGTGTTCGATGGCTACCCAGAAGAGGGGGCTGGTCGGAGCACAAAAACAGCAGAGAGGCAACGTCGTTATGCAGCTTCAGCGAGTAGCGACATACTTTTTGACGAATCGACGCTGATCAAAGTGCCCCAAGACAAGTTCTTGTCCAACCCAAGAAACAAACAGCGTTTGATCATTTTCATCTGCAACGGACTGGAGAGCCAGGGGATAGAAAGCAAGCAAGCCCCAGAGGACGCCGACTGCCTCATTGTGAATTCGGCTTTAGAGAAGAGTGATATGTACGAGCACGCCATAATTGTTGGAGAAGACGTCGACCTATTGGCGCTCCACCAGGCAAAATGTTTTCTTTGAGAAGAGTGTCAGGGGTGGATCAGAGTGCAAGCAGTTTTTCCTCAACTTCATTCATTCGAGGAAACCTCTCATTCCCCTGTGGAATGGAGTTGTTCCTTCACACCTTCACGGGTTGTGATACCACCTCTTCACTCTTCTGGCAAGGGAAAATGAAGATGGTGGTAATACTAACGAAACGTCCGGACTTCCTTAGTGCTGCTGCAACCTTCCTCAAGCACGACGTTACTCATGAGGAGGTAGCCTCTGCTGGCAACAAATGTCTCGTGGCGCTGTATGGTGGGGGAGAAGACGACTCCCTCCACACCCTGCGCTACGGCATGTTTGTGAGTTCGGCTGCCACTGCCAAGGTTCAGCTCGCTCGTCTGCCCCCAACCGAAGAGGCTGCATGCAGCCCAACACGCGTACCGCACCTACCACCAAGTGCAGAAATGGTTGGGGTTGGAGAAAGAGCCCACCAACTGGGGGTGGACCAGGAACCACATGGGGCTCACACCACTTACATCCACAAAAGAAGCAGCTCCGATGACCTTGCTGAAGATTTTATCGTGCAGGTGTCAGAAAGGATGCGGTGGAGGGGGCTGCTCTTGCCAGAAAGCAGGGCTGAAATACTCGGCTATGTGCAAGCTCTGCCTGGGGAAGACCTGCCTGAATAGCCCGATTTCGGCCGGAGCCTATACGAGTCGGAAGATGAGGATGACGAGTACGACCCTGTGCCTCTATCGTCTACACTAGTGGAGTCTCCAGATCCTGAAGAACAACGAGAGGACGAACCTGGGCCTTCCAAAAAACCCCGTCAGTCCAGCAGTACGTAAAGGTAGGCACCTACCTATAGGCTTATAAGCCAGATGATACGTAACTACCCCATATAGTAAATTGTTATACTACTAATTTACATGAATTTCTGTTGCAGGAGTCAGATGACGTCCACCCGCCGGTTGGGCCGAGTGAGGTGCACCTCACTCGGCCCAACCGGCGGACGATACCCAGTTAGAATAGAAAAACTCGCCGTATTTTTACGACTTACCGTTTAGTCAGAGTAGGCGATTGACATACAGTCACACAGACCCACAGACAGACACGATGAGGATAGCTGTTCGGAAGAACGTGAGTTTGAGCCAAGATTGAGGTCCCTGGGAAGGGTATCTGTACGCCTACAAGGCCACTTTGTGAAGCGCATAGCTGCCCAACCTGTCCGGATACCATCCAGTTGAGGTTTCTGCTAAGACAGAAAGGCAGTGGGACCTTTGAAACTATAGTATACTTACCATCATTATCACACCTTAAAGGACTGAAGTAGCGCCCTCAACATATTTTCAAGCCTTTGGGAGCTTATAGAGACTAGGGTAAAACCTCCATGCGTTGAAAATTAAATGTAAACATTTTTTAGAGTCCATCTTCTACAATATTGTATTTACCGTGCAAATCTTGACAAACGGTGATGTGTTGATTCAAAGTAATTTTTAACGTCGAATTGCAGTTGTCCTGAATTGTGAGGAAAGAACAACAAACCCTTACAAAATCCAATTTGGAGCGGTACCTAGTTTTTTTTAACTTAAAATATTTGAATTCACTCTGCTTCACAAAAGAAATTCACGCTCGTCAAAAATTCATACTTCAATAATATCGACATGACTGCTTTGCCATGACACGTAATGAAGCACCTTTTCATCTCAACTGAAAAGATTTAGTCCCACCATTTTACGAATCCCATTATCAAAATTTTTTGTTGATATCTTCAAATAACAGTGCACTCACATCCTTGGAGAAATTCCGATTTTTGGTAAGTGTATTAAATGAAGATTTTATTCGCTCGGGCTATCAAAAAATAAAGAATCAACTTGGCGGCGGCAAAAGAATCCATCCAGTCGGTCTTGATTCAAGTAGTCAGTTTATAAAGCGGCTCATCAAAATCTGGCACTCACAAACTTGACATTGATATGATGTTAATTGGTTCGCAAGCTCCATTAGAGTTACAAGCCCTTCAAAAGGCGGGATAAATTTCGACGTGACTTGAAGGCAATGATGAGGCAAAAGTAGTTTCCTGGTAGACCAAAAATGTTTTGAATATTGATGTTGGAATTTTCAGGTTGAAGCGTTTGAAATGAAAAACTGCAAACAGTTCTTATCAATAAATTGCAGCTCTCAAGGGGCATTTGAACCTAGCAATTTAATATTGCGGTGTATGTTAGTGGCCTGTTTTAGCTGACATGAAGCAACTGTTGGGAAGCAATCAACAAACCCATCAGGGATGAAATAGGGCGGTCAATATTTTTACCAAGTTCGTTGACTTCTCTAGTCGCATGGAAATAACCCATTTGTTATCTGCTTCTTATGAAAAAGATTGAATTCCTAAAAAAAAAAAAAAAAAAAAAAAAAAAAATACGGGAGAAAGAGGCTGGCCGGTACTTCCGAAAGAGGAATGCCAAATCGGTTATGGGTTCAGTCCCCCCGAGGCAACTGGACCTTCGCGAAGGACCTGTTCAACCCCATAAATCTTTCTCGAAAGATATCGAGAGCTGATGTTGAGGTGGCCCAAAACAAGGAGCATCTTCGCTGGGAACAAAACGGCAGATAAGACACTGATTGTGTGAAATTAATAGCGGCTGGCCTTGCGGTTCCGACTTCATGGAAGTTAATTTTGGCGAACAGGTTTTCAGGCGGGTTCATGCAGCGAAGGAGACTCAATCAGTGCAGGGATTTACTGGAAACATTTTCTTTTTCTATAATGTAACCTTGATTTTTTCCCCCTTAGAAAGCATGGGAACTGCTAGTTCAGTCTCCTCAAAGATCAGCGAAAGCGCCCAGAACGATTCTGACAAATTCGTTCGCAGCATTCGGCTCATCAGCACGACAAATCAGCACAAACCTCACCCGCACACTCCGACATTCGCCGCCAAAAAGTCGATTTACGACAAATGCCGGGAATCCGAGTTGGACAGGCAAGTGGGCGTTTCAAGTTCAACTCCGTCGATGGGATCGGAACCGCTTACGAAACCTTTGAGATCCTCAGCTAGCAGGTAAGGTGGTAAAACGGATTTAATGGCGGCTAATATTTTGGCATTGTAATACCATGTGCGGGGAACAACTTGAAACGAGACGGAAGTTTGTAAGGCTCCCAATATATTCCCAACTCCATTTCAACTCCCGGAGGCGTCCTAACAAATTCCTGGTTATTGCCCGACAAATTTACTTATGGGAGCGTGCCGAAGGCGATTCTCTCGAATCCGCTACGGCCACTACAGGGAGGTAGATTTGACCGTAAAGGGCAACTTTTATTCTATTTGTCGGTCTATTCGTAAGCCGCGAAATCTTGCCGGAGGGTTCCTTTATTTGCATTTTACTTTTGCCCTCCCACTAAGATTCGATCATCTACCGCCGTCACGATTCAAAATAATCATGCTGCAAGTGCTTCAAATTCGTTCTGAAGTTTCCCTGAAGTGGTACTAAGAGTAATTTCGGGTTCCTAATTGTAACTTTTCCTTTTACAGCTCGCCCAGGCTCAGGATGTACCAAGGGATCGGGAGTCGTGACATTCAAAACCACTGGGACGCCATGGCCAACGAATCAAGAGTCAGACTGCCTGTACACAAGAAATGGCGAAGATACCACTGACCCCAAGACCAATAAATCGTGAAAAGAAAACGTCAAGGACGCTTCATTGAATTTTTTGTTTATTCCGTATGGAAGAAGCCTGTTATACAGTTTTTTGTTGTTGTTTTTTTTTTGGCGTTGATGACAACTACAGCGCTAATCTAAAATCTGCCCTTGCAGAAGTCAGTTAAGTCAAAAATCACCCAAAAACAGGTATTTTCAGATACTAATGTACTAGATTTTTAATATACATTTGTGAATAGACGGTTATGTTCCCAAAGTCAGCCATGCTTTAGTGCTTTTTCAGACAAGTCACCAAACATGCTGCCCATCGAAGGGTAACATCAGTTATTTAATATGAACGTCTTTTACAACTTTACTCGCATTCTCAAACAGCCACTCTCCCTTTCTAACCTCTGAGCGGATCTGTGAAAGTTGTTAGCAGTGTTATAATGAAGGTAACCAGCTATTAGTTCGAATTAATTAGCGCGATCCTCTGCATGCTCATTCTCGACGAGAGCTTTTAGAAAAGGAACTTCGTCTTTGTGAGGACGTGGATGTTGACAACTAGCAGTTCAAAGGCCTCCGTTAATATTGTCTCTGGCTCCCTAAGTGCATGAATATCAATCATCATAACGTAGTAGTATTGATCGTTTTAGTTGAATCGCCAATTCGTCGCCTGCGGCAGAGAGTTGAGTTTCTCAGTTCGTGAGTGGTAGCAGAAACAATTTATCTCATGAGAGGAACCGAAAACATCACAAACTGGTTTTTTATTTGTTTTAGCACTGGCGAGGAGTGCTCGATTCGTTACTCAGTTGATGGGAGTGCCTGTTAACCTTAGAAGGCTACCTGGATGTCATGAGCTCAGCTTCACTTCCCCAATGCACTTTAAATTTTGTTTTATAAAGAAGTAGGCTCTGCTGATGATGTTTCCAAGAACAAACGAGATTTCCTCTTACCCGGAAAAATCCTCTGTTATCCCGTTTTCGGACATAACTGACGGATTGCGCCAAACGTAACTGATTTCAGCCCTGCTCGTGGCCACCTTGCACGATTCCTGGTCATCTCAAAAAAACAAACAATGGCCGATTCAAGAGGCCGTAAAAATACTTCCACCTCGCCGGATTATCACCCTCGTCCAGCCGCTGCCCGTGAAATCGCCGGACGCGCACCTGACCAGTTAGCGAGTTCGGGGGCCCCAATCGTAGAATTATTTCCCTTGTTTCTGATGCCGTAGAGGCGTTTTGCGGTTCTCAATTCTCGGCTCATTTGTTAGGACTCACAGTAGTTTCGCACGAACGGACGAGCTCGGGATAAGGGCGCTCCCATTGGGATACTGGTCAGGTCCCGAAGTAAAAACGAACAAAAATCCCCTCTTTGGGTTGGTGGGGGAGAGCCTTTGCAACCGGTGGAAGTTTCCACGGACGGAGAAAAATAAGAGTATAGAACCGTCGATTACAACTGAAATTCATGGGCAAGATCGTCGAGGAGGGAGGCCTGAACATTGAATGACTCTGGTCTTCATTCGACAGGAGACCACAAAATTCCTCAGAGGTTTTTAAACGGATTGCTATGAGCGAGATTACTCCGTTGGCAAATCAATACCGAATTCTGGGACATTTCGAATGCAGAGGAAGAACGATGGGTTGACGGTCTTCTGTGATCCGAAATATCCTGATAATGAGTGAGTTCGTCTGAGTAGGCCCTTATCTGCGTTGCGAACATTTACCGACATTGGTACGGTGAAGAATGGACGAACAAGGTAGCCCTGCTATTAAGTTAGCTCTTCCATCAGTGTACAGTCGTACAAATCGCGAAACCCAGAACAATTTTTTTTCCAAATATTAAGCCTGCACATTGCCAATCACTTAAGTAGGTATGCCTGTTGTGCTGTAGTTCACAATAATATCACAAGAATAGCAAACATATTATGTTTGCTATTCTTGTGATAATATCTAACCTATCTGTGGGGAAAGAGGGGGCGCTATATCGAATTTGAATAATATGCAGTGTAGTAGGTATATATTATTATATACTACATACATCTAGTTTGACGATTCCACCCACGAGTGTGGAGTCCGAGAGCATTCTCTACAGCTGGGTATTTCTGCAATCGGCTCCGATCAAATTTGGGTGATGAAACTATTAACTCACTGACCTTCATGAGGTCTTTCTTTCAGCAAGTGCCCCCTTCTGATGGCACCAGCTGTAGAGAATGGCTCCCTCTCACTCCCTTCGATGCATTCATATGTTAATATTTGTTCAGATATTTTTAAGTACATTTTTGTAAATAAATTAAGCAAAATTATTTCATTATTTACGAAATTCCGCGACCCCTGGTTTCGACCTCAATATATTGAGGTCGTATAGGGCTACAATTACAATAAATATATTAGTGCTATAGGACTAAATAACAACAAAACATTAAATGTTGACATACAAATTTTGTATGTCAATTTGACGAAACCCCCGGTTCAGCCCGATTACCCTACTAGGTGTGTGGGACTTAATAAGTGTTAAGATAATATCTTTTTTACTGCTATGGGGGGGGGGATTGTGAAGAATCGAGTGAGGAGTCCTCCTGAGTCGTCTTCGAAGTCCTCTGAACATGGTATTGATTAATTTTAGGAACAATGCTGTGCGTGGGGCCCCATATATAAACCACACACCTAGCGATTTTTGGTCTTTAAACTTATAGTAGGTTGACGTGGTTGTAAACAGGAAGTTTATTAATTTTTGAGGGGTGAAAAAGTAAATAATGAGGTTCACTGTTCAGCATTGCCAAAAACCGTCAATCATAAATCGAGATCCGGCTACTCCTATGCGTCAATTTAAATAAGTATTGCCCCGAATTGATTTAAGTGGTTGGCTTGACCTTTCGTTACACCCTTTTTTTCTCTCGGGCAGTTTTGATTTTTTGACCGAAAATCGAAGAGTAGTTCGGAAAAAAACGAATTGCGTAGCTTCGGAGGGATAAAGCCCATAGTTTGGTTTTTTGGAGCCCCTCCCATCAGTGGCGTATTCTTTTGGGGGGAGGTGTTGGGAGAGGGCTTGATGGGAGGGGGGTGGGGGAGGAGGACGCACAGTGGGACCACCGGCTTGCTGAGTAACTCATTGCCCGGCGTCCTCACCAACTAGGCGCTATGTCTCTTCTTACGACGCTTATTGTGAGTAAATTATTATTTTTTTAAGGCACTATCCCCGGCTAACTTTTGCACAATTGTAGCCTTAGGAAGGCGGCAGGGTGAGCAGGTCTGAAAAAGAGGAAGAAGTGGAGAAATTCATTGGATTGGTTCTCTGAACAGAACTTGGCCATTTCACGTAAATATTAATTAGAAATTATTTTTAACGGTATCCCAACGTCGAATTATTCTATTATAGTTGATGGATGTTGAACGGAATACTTTAATTCTAAAATTGTACTTCGTCAACCATGGCGTCGTCGGAGGTGGCGCCTGCGTGATGCGACGCTGAACTCGTGAAATGAGCGTTTGACGTCGTCATATTCACGTTAAAAAAAAAAAGCTACCTTAAAAGCCCCTGGTCATAGTTGTTTGGATCTCCCATAAATCGATTCTGCTTCAAAAATTTGTTCGTTAACGACTCCTCAAACGAATCCCTGTACAAAATCCCCCCAAAACCCCACAGACACCAGTTAACCAGCCATGGTCTGGCTGAGAACCTTGCAGAATCAACTAGGATGCAAAACGATTATTTTGTGTTAATTAAGGATCGCAAAAAACATTTCATTTTGAAATACACCAAACCGTCTCATCACATTTTAGCCAGATTTGGTCACAAATTCGTTCTGGCTGACACCTGCTCGGCACACGTTATGCCACAAGCCGCGATAATCCAATCAATCGGAAAACCTTCATGTGCACGCCGGTAACGGCACTCCCGTGAGCCTTAAAAGTGCTGCCCTACTTTTCAGGTTGTCGAGGAACTATCCAAATTTAATAATGATGTGTAATTTTGGAGGTCCGATGTCCGTCTGGCAGAGTTGGGCGTAGTTCAACTAAAATTTAGTTCAACTAAATTTTCAACTAACAACTAATAGTTGTTAGTTGAGTTTCAACTAACAACTAAAAGTTTAGTTGTCTAGTTGAAAGGCTCAACTAAATTTTTCAACTAAATTAGTTGTAGTTGTGAGTGCAACTACAACTAAACTAGTTGTAGTTACTTAGTTGCACTAACTACAACTAATTTAGTTGAAAAAGTTAGTTGAGACCTTCAACTAAAACTTTAGTTGTTAACTGTAGTTGTACGTATAACAACTAACAACTAAAAAAAAGTAAACAAAATTTTGAAAAAAACACATTTTTTTCCAATTTTTTTTTCAAAATTTTTTTTGGAAATTTTTTTTTTCGTTTTCAAAAAAAATGTTTACGTAAAAAATTTTTTCAAACAATTTTTTTTCGAAAAAAAACATTTTTTGAAAAAAAAAAATTCGAAAAAAAAATTTTCAAAATTTTTTTTCACTCTTTTTTTAGTTGTTAGTTGTTATACGTACAACTACAGTTAACAACTAAAGTTTTAGTTGAAGGTCTCAACTAACTTTCTCAACTAAATTAGTTGTAGTTGCACTCACAACTACAACTAACTTAGTTGAAAATTTTAGTTGAGCCTTTCAACTAACAACTAAACTTTTAGTTGAAGTTGAGGTTTAGTTCGAATAATTTAGTTGTAGTTGTTAGTTGTTAGTTGCAGTTGGTTTTTGCCCAACTCTGCCGTCTGGAGCTCCTCGAGGATGAACATAGTGGAATTGAAATTTGCTATACGAGAACGTCATTAAAACCAAGGCTTTTTCCGGAAAATACCCCAATGTCACTCCGTTGCATAATGAGGTTTCATAAGTGCGTTCAACCATGAGAGATCGATCTTGAGTGGAACTCAATAAAAATACTGCTTCGGTAGGCATGCAGGAGGTTATAGGCGAGGAAATTGAATTTACCCTTCCGAGTGATTCACGTCGAAATATTAATGATATATTCGGAGAATTTGTAATGTTGGATTTGGATATCATTACGTTATACTGGGACGACCTCCTTGCTTTTCAATGTCAAAAACTTCCGGAGATCTATCTGAGGGATTAGCGTGCACTCTATACTTACCAGTTGCACAACCCAACAATAACCGATCATTGGTAGGCACGGAGGTGACCAAAAGCCCATTCCAGGTACCTCCACGTGTTTGTTCGACCCATGCAGGCCCTCGCTTTACGATAAGTTTGATCGCAGGGCTCAGATCGTAGGGCTCATCGTGAGGCCACTTTCTATCGTAATTGCGATGATGAGCCTCCTTATCCATCTTGTCGAATTTTGATAATTGAAGGGTTAAGCCCTTTGTGCCTGAGGCGAACACCATTGAGTCACCTCCAAGGAGCAGTTTTCATAAAACAATGAAATTTGTTATTACCGATGAATGTGATTCTCACAGAAAACGTCAGTTCCGAATTTGACTTGTGAAACAAAACACTGTGAAACAAAAAATCACAGACGCCTTTATAAAGTTTGCACCGAAATTCATTGCCAATCCAAACAGCTGCGCCTTTATTAATCAACAAATTAAATAGCCTAAAAAATTTAGGCGGACAGGTCACTAATACCAGGACCCGGGGATGCTGGGGCCAATTGATTCTCACCTCTGCATCGTTGCCCTGACTGGTATTTCCTACATCTTGAAGTTGGTTTGCTAAAAAATTCAACTGAATTTTTAAAAAACCATAAGTATCGTATGCTTTATTTGTCATCGTCCTCCCTCTTCATCCTTTGTTCTCTTCGTCGTAATCATAATTCGTCATAATCCTGTCCTCTTCATCATTATTCTGTCCTCCTAGTCATCGTCCTGTCCTCATTGTTGAGGCGTAGACAGGTTGATGACGGAAGTCGAAGATGATTCGTAAGGTTTCTTCAAATATTTTACCTTGCTTTTGCCAAAAATATAAAATTTTCGGGGCGCGATTGAAATGCCACGAAGAAAAAAAAAATCAGATCAATAATTCCACTTTTTCCAAGTTTTCAATTGAAACAATAATAATAATTATTATTGTTTCAATTGAACACTTGGAAAATGTGGACAGCTTGTGGGCCACACTGTACAATTAAATTCGTCCCCCCCCCCCACTTAATTCAATCACGGGCCACGGGAAGCGCCACTGTCGGCGGCGTGATCGGGAAGTCCAGCTTCTCCCGTGAACGGGGAGCTGCTAATTACTCGGACTCCTCGATCGCGCCGCTGACTTTATCCTTAAATTACCGTTTACTTTAATTTTTAATTAAAATAAGCTATCGCAGTGCATTTTTTATTGGACCCGAGGACCGGGCCCTGGCGACAATTCGTCTGGGAAAGCCAGGCCTCTGGCTTTTGTAAAACCTGAGAACCAATATGGATGTTGACTCATTATCTTCGTTATTGGATTCCCCAAGGACCTTGGGCCAAGGTTCCCGTCCAGGACTCCAACGCATTCCAGCCCAACATGACACTTCGTGTCAGTCTGGAGATAGCGGGACTCCCACTTCTGCCTCGATACTGCTTCCCAGGATAGCAGATCATGATAATTCATGTTATGCCTTGGGTAGGGATATTCAGGTACTCCCTTCCTCTTCCTCCAAAGACACCGGGGGTGAAATCCCAGTTACGCTGGAGGTTGATAGACCTATTAAAACATTTTGAACACAATATTTGCATGTAGGTACACCTTCAACGTCCGTTCATCAGGGTGCCCTACAGGAGCTATAATCATTCGTTGACTGAACTGACTATAATATAACCTATTTTGACCATCTTATGATCCAGCACACGTTTGCACCCGTTGACGTCGATGAGGGAACTGAATTAAAACGATTTCCGGTTTCTCTGTAAATATAGACAACTGATAGGTGCGTGCAAATAACACCCCCCCCCCCCCCCCCCCCACCTAACTGCCCAAATACATAGGTACACTTTTTACCGCGAAAATTTGAAAGTAAATATTGGGCAGGTCTATGACAGCGAAAGTTTGGATATTCACATTTCCCAAGATGTCGTCTTCAAACCGTTCTAAATTTATTTCAACGATCAGAAACGCGTTTCAGGAATCATGCTGATTTAGGATAGCTAGGAATGACGCCCTAATGCCTAAATAAAAATACTTGAAGTTGGGAAAGTTGATGGGAAATATTCAGTGAATTTTCTTGCTAAACGAATTGATTTGAAAAGGTAAACACTTTACTACTATTCAATAGGTACCTTCCGCAGCCCTTTGTGGTGCCACGACTGGTCTGGACATAAATTCTGCTCCTTTCTTTGAGAATCACCCTTACAAGCTCAAAACTCCGAGTGAGATAAATTGAAGTTGCTTTGCACCAAAAGAATAACATCGGGTGAGATCACTTTCAGGAAAATTTTCACTTTTTTCGCGTGGACGGCAGACGATATCTTGCTGCGGAGTCAGGTGTGGTGCAGCCCAGTTAACCAATTACCCAGTTGAAGGGAAGAATGCATGACTAAAAGGACGTCCTCAGAATAATCACTTTCTTCGCGTTTCCGTTCGTGTTGTTGTTCATATTATGCCTGAAAAAAAAAAAAAAAAAAAAAAAAACCGCTCTGACGCGAAGATTTTTCATCTTGACTGAATTCCACTTTGAATTCTCGTCACCTAACCTTTAAGTGACAAACTGGGAATTCTCTCGCGACATTCACTGCAGACAATAGCAGTCGCACTTAGCTGAAAGGTTCGATCATAAAAATGTCCCGAGAGGTTAAAAAATATCTTGGAGATTCCCACGTACCCTGCGGAGAGTAATACTGCAGTTACGGTGCTTAGGAGAATGTGTGACTTGCTGCAGACTCGGGTTGGTAACGTTTAAAACGGGCGTTTTGCTGAAGTTAATTGCGGAGCATCTCGAACTAATAACTTTTGCACAATCTGAATGTGCACCTGCTATGCGTTAAGTTTGAAAATTACTCTATTTAGAATAAGATTAGTTTGCTTAATCGATAGCTCTTATACAAGCGTCTGGCTATAAAGCGTAGGCAATCGCTTCATTAAAAACACCTCAATAACATCTCACTTGGTACATTGAAACCCTCTGCAAGTAGAGCAAGTTCAACCTCACCTGACGTTGTACAATTTAATTAGGTTCTTTGTTCTGCGCAGCCTCTGAGGTTGGCAGGTGGACGTGATTTGGCCTATTCATCGCCTCCAGCAACCTTCACAGTAGACGTCTTCTAAACAAATAAGGAGCTCCAGAAAAAAAAAAATGACCGCTGGTTCCACGAAGGGCTTTCAAATGAGTGCTTTCTTGTTTTGCTGATTAACTGACAACGTTTTGCAGCGAATTGAGTTGTGGATGAACTTCGGATGGCCAGATGAAAAACTGTTGGTTGTTAGACGTCTGAATGGAAAGTATGAACCAGAGTATACTGTCTTTGCTCACTGTAGAAATTTCATATTCTGCGCGAATTTTTTTTCCCCGTCTCAAATTTCATGGCTGGTCCTTATAGGACCACACGCCCTCAATTTGCATCGAAATGCCCCATCGAGAGAAGGCGCTCATTGATTCCAATTAGAACGACCATAGCAATTAGGCAACAGGACAAATTAGAACCACCCAGTTTTCGGCGTTTTTTTTAAACTTTTTAGGGTTTATTCAGGACATGGAGGATATTAGGTGCGTACGCGGGTCGTAAATTTTGTTCCGATCGAGGGAAGTAGTCTTTATTTTGTTTTATTTAATTAATTTATTTTTAAGAACCCCCAATCATCATGAATATTTCTCAATTAGTTACGCTGGGAGCAAGATAATCACTGCTGATGGAAATTCCAGGTTCACAGTACCGCCCATTTCAGGTGATGAGATACGAAATCGCCAACTACAAAATCCTTTCACCACTTACGGGAGAAGATCATTCGAGAATTATCGTCCTTCAAATCGCCAAAATTTCAAATTCACAGTTTGATAGTAGTCGTTCACTTGGTAATTTATTTGATTCTCTCAACCTCCCCTATTATCTACAAATTCCAAGCGATATCCAACTTTAGCGACTCAGCAATCTCAAGAGGTGAGAGCTGTTGTCGGGCAATTTACCAATCACTCTGCTCCCCACATAAAAGTTTATTCCTTGTCAAGGCTGATAGTTAGGATCCCCCATCAGCTGAACGTTACAAATCTACAGCACAATACAGTCTTTCTGTGACGTTTGGACGGATCCTAAAATGAGCTTCAATTTTCAAGTTCAAATTGCTGGTACCGCTCAAATAAAGCTTGACTGCGTCTAGGCACCTACCGAAACGTGTCAAATGAAAAGACGGATAAAGCAATGCCCACTTCGTCCCATCCAAAACCAAACCGTGAAACGGAGCCTGAACATTGACCGACTTCAGTTATCTAAGAAAGATGTTTTTTTTTTTACAGTTTTGCTGCTCCCAATTCGAGGCAGTCTATGTAACTCATTGAATCCAACAACTAGCTGACTTGGCCGATCAGCGAATTCTCTCTGTTTTAGGGAATGAACAATCGAAATGCAACCCTATGCAATCGTTTCATTTTCCAGAGTTCATTGCAAGAGACACAACCCCCCCCCCCCCCCCCCCCGAGGATATTTTTATTAGGTACCTACTCAAATTCCATCCAATTGCAGCGTTAAATTTAACATCCTACTAGATACTTGGGTATTTTATGACTTCAGCTTTTATGGGTCTGCAGCATCCCAATTTTATAGTTCTATTCAAGTGTTCTTCGAAAATAGAAGATCCGTCCGGACAATAGCCGATTGTTCCAATCCTGCGCTTATCTTGGAGCTGGATTTGCTTACAAGAGTGTACTCTCATGGGTAAGTGCTCATTAAAATGCACTCAGAAAGTACAAGCTGAAGTTCTCTTGCGGTGGTTTGATCACATGCCAAAAGATTGACCCTGAAGGTCGGTGCTCGTGGTTGTTATCATGCCCTATGCCTGTGGGACACCCCAGGATTAGCTCCTTCTCCTGACCCCTGGCAAATGCAAATTTAAGATAATATAATATAACCTTAGCTAAGATAATATAACCTTAGATAAATAACATAAGGTATCTACATTTTTTCCCATGCTAAAATTTTCATCTATTCATAGATTTAAAAAACCTTGAGATGTTTTAGCTGTTCTGACCCTTACGAATCAATCTAGGGCATTCGAAAAGATAGGATTAGGAGAATTACATCTTCCAGGAATCAAGCTCCGAAAAAATAAATATTTTAGCAGAATTTAATTTTGCTGTGCAGAACCTAGAACACATGCTAGTGGTGCTGTTGTTTTTTGTAGAACGGCTTGAAGATTTCCGTGATCTTTCTTGATTGCTGTGAAACTGGGGGGAGGTTGATAGGTGTTTCTACTTTTTATGGATAGGGTAACTCGTTAACTCGTTGGCTTGTTCTCTTTCCTCTTCTAGAAAGCCACAAATGCCCAGAAAATGCTTGCAAAAAGTTTCGATTGACAAAGCTGGTGGTCTCAAGCATTCGGTTTGAGCTGAATCAGTTCTACCGGGCGCCAGCGGTAGGGATGGGAAAGTCAACTCTTTTCGAGGAGTCGATTCTCGCGATTCAATTCGTTAAAAAGAGTCGACTTATGAGTCGACTCTTTGCGAGTCATTAACCCGCCATTTCCCGAAGAATCGTCGGTTCTTTTTTGAATCGCGATTCTTCCTGAGTCGTCGACTCTTGAGATTTTGATGCGTGAGACGGCTGACGAGACGACTCACGGTCAGAGGGCATGGAAGAAATAGCTGGAAGAAATTCTTCCTTATTCCATGGTCAGAGGGTTTATTATTATGTACCTACCCATTTAGATGAGCTTATAAATTTTATGAGAAAAACCAATAAATAACTGGGGTATTGAAAGCCAAATTACCTAGCAAAAAATGAACTTCTTTTTGCATTTTGGCTCTGGCATTAGATGCTAAGAAAAAACGCTGCACGCACATTATGTAAAATATTTTCACAAGGGTTTATTATTCTTTGATATGATATAGGTTGTGCGAAAATAAGTTCTGTCAATAAAAAAAATTGTTTTTTGAAAACTTTTTTTTTTTTTTCAAAATTGTGAAAGATGATCAGCACACCTAATCCCAAATAATGCTATTTTTTGTCTGCTCATGACAACAACAAACAGGGACTCCCCGTATTCTCTTTTACTCTGTCCTTTCGACTCCCGAAAGGACAGAGTAAAAGAGAATACCTAGAGAAATCAACAACGAAAACAAAAATACGCACGAGTTTGAACCTTGGTACCCTGTACAGAAACCACGGAACCAATCAGAATTGAGGATACCCGACTCTCTTCCACCCCTCCTTCACGATTCTCGATGAGTCGACTCGTATCTTACCAATCAGATTTGAGGATAGACGACTCTCTTCCCCCTCCTTTAAGACACTTCACGATTCGCAATGAGTCGACTCTTTGGAACGCCGCGAGTCGACTCACCCGGTTCATTTGAAAGAGTCGATTCATTGAGTCGACTCATTCAAAACTTACCCAACCCTAACCGCTGGGCTTCGCGTCCTTCACGCCGGCCAATACAAGTCAAGTTCAATGCCGATCTTTCGCTAACCTGCTCCCAACCCGGCTTTTATGTAATCCTACTTGAAATCTTCTCGATCCCTTTCCTGATGTTTTCGGGGCGATCTTCCTTTTTCGTGGCCTTTTGCCAACCGCCGCGCCCACTCTTTGGCGGGTGCTCTTCAATCCTCTTCACGGTGATATATTAGCTTTGAGGAAATGACGGATAAGCTCTCGCGGAAAGGTGATGGCTGTTTGATGTTTTACGGATTGGGTCGAAGAAATCTCAGCGTTAGCTTCCTCGAACATCATTATCCAGTCGTTACCACAGAAAATTACGTGTGTTTTGAGTGCAGTACAATATTGAGGTCGTCCTGTTGTTTCATACTGATACACTATCCCGCTTGTAACATCCTGCATTACATGAACTTCTCACCGGTATTTACAAAAGTGCGTGTGGTTCTGTGATGCCTCCTTTCAATTTGTCAGGTTTCGCAGGACCGCATAATCAATGGTAAGGAACACTATCTAGCTCAGTGAATGAGATAAATTATAGGGATTTTTTCGTCGTTTTTCCTATTGTTTGGCCGATCAAAGCTATTGAAACACAGCAACTACTCAGCCGTTAAGGGCGACCTTTAGTTAGGAACTAAAAGCCGTATCTCCTGTTCACATTCCAAATGCAGTTAAGTGCGAACGGCCAAGCGGATCTCCGAAAAAAAAGGCCGAATAACTCGGTGTCCTTTGCCGCGCCTTCTTTGTTTGTGGAATTATTTCCATTGGACGCATACCGAGAGCGCTGCCGGAACAAGTTGGAACTGATGGGCAGAAAACAAATAATGCGTGAAGGGCGAATTATGGAATTCCACAATGGACATACGGCGATTGGGTACTGCTGGGGAAACTCGACGAATGTCTATGATCGACACCTACTCGATTGCTTCTCAAACAGTTCTCTCATTCATGCGCCTCATCATCACGAGAGATGTAATCTAACCTGTCTGGAACTTGTCTACTATCACGCGACACCATCCAGACAGGATCACATAGGTGAGAAAGATGGATTACATTCAGGTTTGTTACCTCATGGTTCATATCATGGTCATTGTCCTTCCATTAATACTTCAGCAAGCCTTAACCGATTTCTGCTAATGAAATTATGTTGCTGTCCTGTACGTCCAGAATTAAATTTAAATGATAGTCCCTAGTTGGAAACACCTGTCAACTCCTCTACCTGCTCCTAAATAATCGATCCCTTCTAATGAAGAACTCATACGGTCACTGTACAGCCTTGACCTTTATAAGAGACGATATTTTTACAAGCCCTATAATTATTATCTGGCTCTTGATACGAGGAACATGCGAATTCCCTCTTCGACCTAACAGGGTTTCGTGATTGGGGAGATGTAATGGGGACAGGGAGCAATCAGACGTTCCAGGACATAAAATATACTGGGAGGTATAGTTTACTAGGGGTTTATCCCGAGCCGCAGGTGGGCTGATGAGGTATTTTTGGTTTCGGATTGATTGAAGTTGTTTTCTAGTAGAAATTTATCGGGATCGGCCTCTCGAGGGGGGAGAGGGTTTTCTGAAGAAGAATAAAACCATGCAAAAAACCAGTTTTCCCTTTTCGAGTCCCAATCCTTCCCCACCACAATAAGAAGTTTTGTCATCAAGAAACCAGCCCAGAGGTGGAGAAATTGGATCTTGTCCAAAGGACTGAACTCGAGTTTTTAAGACGGCAACAAGTTAGTATAAACACCAAGAAAGGCCCAGACTTTCAGGATAAGTCTACAGTTTCTACCAATCGCCGGTTCCCGATGAAAATGCAGCCTAAGGTTGAGCTCCGCCTGGAAATTCTGGAATTCTTACCTGATTACGATCATTCCGTTTGGAGGCTCTTGCTGCCTACCCACGCAAAAAGCCGCAATAAAATTTAGGTGGTCAGTCCGGTTATGAAAAAAATAGAAGAAAAAAAAGATGAAAATGAAATAGGTAATTTCGTTTTCATCTTTTTTTTTTATTCTTGAAAGAGTACATTCACTCTTACTAGATCTAGTTTGGACCTCCATCGACTCAACACCGAAACGCGTTCATCCCTTTGGCCGCGTAATTGGCGATAATCGCCATAACGTGACGCAGATGCTGCCATAACGTGACGCAGATGCTCTGAGCGTGAAAATACCGACTATGGGAATAGCTTTCGGCACTCTCGCTATCGAATCATGACAGAATATTCGTGAGAAAGGAATGAGGCTGTTATTAAACATGAAAAAAGTCAAGAATGCAGCACGAGAGAACAGGAAACCTAACAAGTGTCTGATACTCTTAACGCTTTGATTGGTGTCAGATCATTCCAGAGTCAATAAACTGCGTGTTTGGAGCATTGAACGTTTCAAACACGCAGTTTATTGCCTCTGGAATGACGATCAGAAGTTTTCTGAAGTAGCCAGTGGCGGGACTTCATCCGCAAGTTGTACAAAAAGGTTAAGTAACATAGGTAGGTACGAGGCAATTCTTTCGGCTCCTGCTAGGAATGTCAACGTGGGAAAATTCGAGAGAATGTGCAGACTGGCACAAAAAAAAAACCTTTCATCCTGCATGGCTTTTTTGCTGGTTTCTTCGGCGCTTTTCCATTCAGTTTTTCTATGAAAAGTTCATTGAATGGAGCGTCTCATTCTTTGCAGCGATGCGTCCCAAAAGTGGAAACAAGAAATATCCTGGTATGACTTAGCTTACCTGGTTGATTACATTGACATATTCCGGCCACGTTCGTATAACCCATTGTTTCTGACCGGCCTGCCGATTCGGTTTGAAATGTGTCACCGATCGATAGTGTTGATCTAGATTTTCACTTCGGCCTCAGGCACATAACGCTACACTTTGGGCGCCTGAATCAGACGACGAGTGCTAAAAAATGTTGGAACCATCACAATACCTAGCCATTTTTGTCACTAGGTTCTGTTTTTACTAGACCTAGTATACCTGTATCGTACGAGTTGATTTTTTTTTTTTTTTTTTTTTTTAGTCTAAGTCTTTTTTTACTCGGATCATGTAAATAGGTCTTTCTAAATCGACTTTGAGCTCTCCATTCCCGAGACGGACAGAAATTGCAGCTCTTCTCCACAAATCAATAGGCAACTAGGGGGTCTGTTGGGCCGTGTCGGATGACACAACTGTCAGATGGATGAATGTTTCGGAATAGATAAGAAGCGAAAAGCTGATGTTTCTACCCAAGGAGAAAATTAATTGAAAAGGAGATTTTAACTTGGTTCAACGTAATAGAACGGTTATTAAAACTGGATTTTATTACTAGGTAAGGCTAACCTTACCTACTAACTTAGGTAATAACTTACTTAGTAACAGCAGTGCTGTTACAGCACCATTAAATGTTACTTACTTAGTGTCGAGGCGGCGGGGAAATTAAACAATTCAGACAACGTCTTACCTTTTATCAAGTTGTAATCGAGAAGTATAATCGAGATAAATACACTGACTTGTCAATATCGTTATTAATTAAGGATTTTAGTAAAAAGCGCAAGAGCAGATAAGAACACGACGGGTGTCGGGAGCAGAAGGGGAACCTCGGTAGGTGTCGCCAGAGGTGACTCGGAGTAGCAGCGCAGTAGCTTCTGCGCAGGTCCTTCGTCTTCGACTTCGTGATCGATTATAGGATAACGATTTATTGATCAGAGAGGCAGCGACATCGATATTTAAATTACACTTATTTGAAGTATTCCAACACTCCCTCTCTTCACAATAAGTCCCCATCCTACTTTCGATGAGCTGTATCGGTCAAATGGAAATCGGCGGATGCGATCAGGAATTCGGCGCTGATCTTATCGGTCGGAGGTCGTCAGGTATTCGGCACTGACTATCGGCGGTATCGGTATGGTTTCAACACCATTTTCCTGAAACTGAGAAAGCAATGTCAATCGTTGTCATCTTCGACTGGTTTCCAAGTATTAACCGACTGCTCTCTCAAATGCAGGAATATTTTCGTGGGCAATGGTTTGGTGAAAATATCGGCAAGTTGTTCTTTAGTGCTTATCCAGTTAATTGAGACATTGTTTTCCCTAACTTGGGATCGAATAAAATGATAGCACAATTTAACTATGTGTTTTAATGTGGAGGATTCATCGGTTTTAGCTAACTCAATTGCAGCTTTATTGTCCTCCCATATAATCGGTAAAGTGTGCCATCCTATAATGGAAGAGCACATGTGTTTTACACAAATCAGCTCCTTACACGCCAAGCTTAGAGCCACGTATTCACTTTCGGCAGAAGAAAGAGCCACATGATTTTGCTTTTTTTTTTTTGGTGCGCCAAGCAATCGGATCACCAAACAGTCTAACTACGTACCCACTGGTTGAAAAACCTTGGGGGTCTTGGGAACCAAGGGATGCATTCACAAAGCATTCCAGCTCGTTTCCCTTACCTTCGTATCTCAATCCGAGGTGAGAAGTATTTTTGACGTAAGTCAAAATTCGATACACCTCCCTCCAATCCTCGAATGTAAAATCGGTTTGCTTACGACTTTTAACATTCACTGAGAAGGTTATGTCGGGTCGAGTACAATTTTGAAGGAAAAGTAAGGACCCTATGGCTTGTCGATATGGGATTAGATTTAGATCTAATTCCTGGGAGTCAGTGTCGAGTTCGTTCTCGTCATCTGTCGGAGGTTCAGAATTTCGGGATCTTTTCGGCAACATCGGATTTTGCGAGCTAAATTTCCCGGAAATATCGAATTTATTGACCAATGATTCTATGAATTGCCTTTGATGCAGAAATAGAGTTTGATTTTCGCGATCACGAACTATTTCTATTCCGAGAAATTTACAAGGTTCTCCCATATCAGTAACTTTGAATTCCTTGTGCAACGTATCCCGAATTTCAGATAATTTACTTTTCGAGTTTGACGTTATCAAAATATCGTCAACGTACAACAACATCAGTGCAAATTTATCATTTTGTTTCCAAACAAATAGACAGGGTTGAAATTCATAGTTTTGAAAATTCAATCGGACTGCCGTCTCGGAAAATCGAATAAACTATCTTCTCGGTGAGATTTTTAATCCGTATAAAGCTTTCCGGAGTTCGCACACGTTGTGCAATTTAAAGGATTCGTCGGTTTGTAAATATTCGGTTAATCCTTCGGGTATTTCCATATAAACTGTTTTTTTTCGATTTTTCCGTTTAGAAACGCCGTTCCAATATCGAATTGTTGGATATCAAGATTAAATTTATTCGCAACAATGAACAGAAATTTGACATCGACCAATCTTGCAACAGGTGAGTAAATTTCGGTTCTATCATATTGATTTTTATCAGCGTACCCTTTCGCGACAAGTCGACTCCTATATCGAATATCTCCGTTTGATTCAAGCTTTTTCTTGTGTACCCATCTAGCTTTAATAATTTTAGAATTGTTCGGAATTGAATTTTTGGGCACTATATTCCAGGTCTCGTTAGAGTACAAAGCATCGAATTCCTCATTTATCGCTTCTATCCATCTATCCTTATCGGAACTATTTATTGCTTCAGAAAAGGTTGCTGGATCCTGCTGTGATTTTTCGGTAGCTTGCAGACACATAAATGCTAACATGGCATCTTCATTTTTGTCTACATAAAATTCAGCATCCGCATTTTCTTCGATTAATTCTAGATTTTCCTCGGGATTATTAGAATCGGTTATTTGTTCAGAGTCACTACTTATTTGTGAAGTGGTCGGCTGATTTTTGTCGTTATCATTTGGCGACGGCAACGCTTCGGTTCGAGTTTCGAAACGATTCTCCCTCTGATCCGTAGACTGACCCACGCAAAATTCTTCGTGATCGGGTAGGTAAGTCTTCGGACCAAAAGAGTCACCATAGACTCGGGATTCGACAAATTCAACATTTTTCGAACGAACTATAAGTTTTTCTTCCGCAAGCAGCAGCGTATAGCCCATCTCATTGCATTCCAGCAGAAAAGCTTTCCGCGCCTTTTCAGAGAATTTCGATCTGGTTTTGGTATCGTTTATGAGTACATATGCTTCGGCTCCAAAACGTTTAACGTATTTCAATTCAGGAGCTTTACCATGTAGTACTTCATAGGGCGACAAAAATCTATTAGAAGCATTCGGAGTTAAATTATGTATATATACGGAGTGTCTCATGGCATGTTGCCAGTAATAGTTCGGCATTTTGGCTGACAATAAATTGACTCGAATTTTAGTTTGTAATTCTAAGTTTAAGCGTTTGGAACAACCGTTTAATTGAGGAGTGTACGGAGGGCAAGTTGTCAATACTATTTTCTCGGCAGATAAAAGTTCTTTCATCAATTTAGTTTGATATTCCGTACCTCCGTCAGTAAATAATTCAGCTATTTTGGTTTCCGGACCTGTAATACATCTTATGTGGGTTAGAAATTCAGAGAGTGCTGTGTGCACTATCGTTTTGTCCCTCAGACCATAAGCCATGGCATATCGGGAATAGTCACATGAAAAGGTAACAATATATTTTGCTTGCGTAGCTAGGGCAAGAGGTTTTATAGGTCCCAGCAAATCAGTATGAATTTTAGCAAAGGGAATCTTGACACGATCCCTTAAACCTTTGCACGGTTGTCTCCTTGCCTTGGCTAGCTTGCAATCGCCACAATCAAGTATTTCATCGGTGAATTTAATTTTTTTCAACATTGGAACCCTTTTAGCAAAGTGCTGTAAATATTTTAAAGACGAGTGATTAAGCCTGTAGTGCCAGATTAATCCTTCAGCTGTTCTAATGCTAGGTATGGTATTGTTTTCGATTTGTACAAGATCGGTGAAATTGATTGTGTTTTCATTGTCTGATGTATCGGATTCGGTGTTGTGATTTGTATCGGTTTTATCAGTTTTATCGGTATTATCGGCTTGTGTACTCAAAAATGTCTCGGTATTTTTGGATACACTATCGAATTGGTTATCGGCGACATAAGTATTAGGTTTGAAGAATTTTGGATTCACAGCCTCTAGAGTTTCACTCCCTCTCTTTCGATTGTTTGATAAATTTACTGAATCGGAGGTTCCTGTCCCCCTTAAATTTTGAGGACCATCGAACGACAGTAAGTCTAGAGTCTGTTCGCTCGATAAAGAAGGAAGCGAGAAGCTGAGTTTCCAAAATTTTCCATCAAAAATGCCTTGTGACATTACAACATCAGATTCTGAATCAACAATTTTAACTGCTTGATCTGTAAATAGAGCATAAACGCCATTTTTGATTAATTTTCGAAGAGAAAATAAATTATCAGACAATTTCGGAGCATATAGTACATTTTTCAAAATCCCAATCGGTCTACCTATTTTATCCCCAATGACTATATCTCCAGTAGCTTCAACTAATAAATCGGCATCGCTAGATCCATTGGCGCAAACTATTCTTTTAGGAACTGTAAATTTCCTAACATTAATTAATTTCTCAGAAAAATTACTAATGTGATCTGTAGCTCCTGTGTCAAGAATGAATGAAACTTTGTTCGTGTTAGGGTACTCACACTTGTAGGCTGTCGCCTCTCCATAGTTGGGTTCAATGTCCTTCAAGTCGGCGTAGAAGGCCTGTACCTCGCCTTCTTCCAGCTGATCGGCGGGAATGAGGATGATGTCCTCATCGTCGAATCTGTCCTCTTCGGAGATGCCTTCGAAGAACGCCAGGGCGGCTTTGCCCAGTCGTTTCCGTCGATTGTTCAGTTGTTTCGCCTTTTTGAACGACAATCGCTGAAATTTCTTCTTGTCATTTGCAGCTTTGGGTTTTACTTGTTTTTCATGTTCTCGTGGTTCTCGTGATTCTTGTTGTTCGCGTTGTTCTCGGGGTCGAAATTGTCCTTCTACTTCGGGACAATCTTTTCGTACGTGATCGGTGAGCTTTTTGCAACCATAACAATAGATATTCTTCGATTTGCACTCGAAGTGGTTGTGGGACTCGGATCCACACCTGTAGCATCTATTGTGTTTGAACACGAATTTCGAAGGGGTCCTTTGTGAACACGCCCCTTTCGTTTGACTTATGAGGGCTGTCTTCCTCTTGAAATCCGGGTTTCGGAGAAGGAAAGCAGATTCTTCTTTCAGAAGATAATTTTTCAAATCGGTGAGGTCCATGCTTTCGATTTCTTCGGAGCTCTTCAACTCTAAACTCTTGCAAAAGCTGGAGATGCCCATGATGAAGTAGAGCTTCTGTGTTATATCTCCTACTTCCGTTCCATGTCGCATAACTTCCGCCATACGATTGTTGAATTCGGAGATGAATTCTGTAGCTGAGCCTTGTTCCGGATCGAATCGGAGATATTTTGCTATATCGGCCAGTTTGTTGACTCCCACTGTCAACACTTTCGGCTCGCCTTGTCTATCGAGTTTATTCAATATTTCCATCGGCTCGGTATCTTGTCTAACAATACTGTGGTGTATTTCGTCGAGGTGCCTCAAGATGAAGTTTCGGACCTTCAGCTTGATCAGCTTCAACTCTTCATCGGTGACATCTATCGGAATTTGAGGTGGGTCCTGAATTACAAATTCACACCCCTGCGATTGTATTTCGGACACAATCTTATCTCTCCAGTTGACGTAGCTTTTCTCTTCAGTCAGCTGACAATCAATCGATTGGAACTGGACTCGGTTCCAGCGTGAGACGCTCGCCGGGTTTCTCTCGTATTTCCAAGATCGTCGAGTGGTGTCGTCATCGGTCACAATTCTTTCGGCAGCAAGAATTTGTGGTTCGGGATCGAGTTCGTTTGTTCCTCGCAGTCTCAAATTTTCGAGTAGTTTCACGATCTCTTCCTTAGGAATATTTTTCAGCAATTCCAATTTCTCTTCCTGTTCGGCCAGAGTCGAAAGGAATCCTTGCAATCGAGTGTCGAGTATGTCCTGGAATTCGGCCAGTTGTTCGGTCACGAGTCTCATTACTCTAGCTCGAATATCCCTTTCGGTTTCGATCAACAAATCCTCCAACAAAGACTTAAGCCACTGTCTTTGTTCTTCCTCGGTTCGGCCTTCTGGGGGATTTCCGAAGTCACACGGAGGAGAATTCCTCTGTCGTGTTCGGCGTCGAAGTTCGGACATCCTGTCGGAATCGAGGTATCGGTAGTAGATCGAGTTTTTTTTCCGGTATCGGAGTATCGGTAGTGGGTTGAATTTTCGGTATCGGAGTATCGGTAGTCAAGTATCAAATCGATTCTCAGTAACTGCAACATTCATAAATCAAATTGTCAAAACTCGGAAATCGGCGCATTCGGAAATCGACAATAAAAATCGAAAATCGGTATTCGGGAATTGGGATCGGAAATCGGGATCGGGAATCGGGAATATCGGCAGGAATATCGGCACTCGGAAATGTCGGTATCGGAATTTCGGAAATATCGGCGTTCGGAAATTTCGGTATCGGAAACATCGGGATCGAAAATATCGGTATCGGAAATATCGGTATCGAAAGTATCGGAATCGAAAATATCGATATCGAAAATATCTGAATCGAAAATATCGATATCGAAAATATCTGAATCGAAAATATCGGTATCGAAAGTATCGGAATCGAAAATATCGGAATCGAAAATAATCAAATAAATTTTCGGTAATTATCGGTCTAATCAGTGTGGGTTGGCTGGTCCCTCGTTACCTCCCTATGTCCACGATAGACTTCATGAAAGCCGGCCTGTGCCCACCAGACGGAGGCGCTCGGACCAGCCATTTATGACGCGACTAGCACGGTACCCGAGAAATTAAACGGATTAATTTCCAGGCAGCGGAACCAACCGGGCGTATGGGTGCCGTAGACAACAGTCGGCCTGGCGGCAGGAGCCAAAACTTCAATTCATCCGTGTAGACATATCGATTCGGTACTCGAAATTCGAAACTCAAAATTACAGCCGAGAAAATGCATCAAAAAGAACGGTTTCGGCTTTCATTCGGAATTAATCGGTATCAACCTGAAAATCGGCCTCGAAAGATATCATTAATCGAATTACCCTGAAAATCGGCTTCAAAAACGATCGATTAGTCAAATAAAGTCTCGAGACAATCGAACGATGTCCAAAAATCGATTATCGAACATCGAAGGATCATCAAGAAACAAAATTTGTTAATATCCCTTCTGCTCCAGAACTTCCCTACACCGTTATCAGTTTTATTATTCGAATATTCAAAACTCGAGAAATCCTAGGAGATCACTATGGGAACTAATCCAGATTAATTCGACATTTAATTTTATCAAGAGAAACATCAAATTCAGAGTCTAGAAGCCGTCAAAACGCTTTTACTGAAAATCAATATCCGGTCAATAAAAAGGTTTTCCTTAACGTCCGCCATGTTTGACAAAGAGCCCTTCGGTACTATGGCATCGGAGTCACTCAGCATTCCAAATCGAAATTTCCCACGACATAAACTAGCAACTATGTCATATTTGTGAAACACCATAGATCCTCCTCTCGTCAGCGGATGCATTTTCTTTCATAAATATCGGTATCGGGATGAACAACCATCGGATTGCCACGCCAACCCAATCGGCTTCATCTCAGATATGGACCATTTTAACAATATCGGCATCGGTAAATAGTTTTCCCAGGGGTTGGTTCGGCACTAGGAAATCTATTTCTTCGAATCATCGGAACCGGGGTGGAGCAATCCCCAAACACATCACATAGGCCTATGATTTACTCCCCACGCCGTGAAGTGGACTTGTTCACTCAGCGTGTTCGGTACTCGGATATCAAATATTCGGATATCGGAAGGTTGTTCATCAATCGGAATCAATTACACTAACGAGGATACTATGGTTTTCACGCCGACCTCGGGAATCTCAAATCCTAACGTTCAAGACCACCGCAAGTCGAACATACATGTATGTCGAGGCGGCGGGGAAATTAAACAATTCAGACAACGTCTTACCTTTTATCAAGTTGTAATCGAGAAGTATAATCGAGATAAATACACTGACTTGTCAATATCGTTATTAATTAAGGATTTTAGTAAAAAGCGCAAGAGCAGATAAGAACACGACGGGTGTCGGGAGCAGAAGGGGAACCTCGGTAGGTGTCGCCAGAGGTGACTCGGAGTAGCAGCGCAGTAGCTTCTGCGCAGGTCCTTCGTCTTCGACTTCGTGATCGATTATAGGATAACGATTTATTGATCAGAGAGGCAGCGACATCGATATTTAAATTACACTTATTTGAAGTATTCCAACACTTAGTAACAGCAGTGCTGTTACAGCACCATTAAATGTTGCTTAAATTTTGTCAAATGAACATTGTTGAAATTTTCAACAATGTTCATTTGACAAGATAAGTATTTGACAAGATGACCCTGGCACAAACAAAAGTTTCAATGGAGCTTCTTCAAATAGGTAACCATTCTTCGAAAAAAAAAACTAGTGGGCCCACTGACTGTGAATCTTCATTCCCTCGTCTATCATATCTACTGGGCCTAATTAAATAGTTTCCTAATTCTTATTTTACTGCTGGCCTTGGAAGAAGGAGCCAAATCTTGTTCTTCCATGACGGCTGGCCTTCTGGAAAAAAGTGGGCCATCTGTCCAGGAACCTTCGGGAAGTATTGATTACCTACCTATTTGTAAAAACAATATAATCGAATTAACAAACAAAATAATTTTAAGAATAATTCTTACAATTATTGTAAATTTCTTCAACTTATTCAACAATATTTTAATGAATTTGAATTTGGAATATTTTCCCCATTTTGTTTTAAATCTCTCTTCACATTACGACAGACAGCGGTAGACGTGATTTCATTCAGTATATCAGCAGAAACTAATCAGAATCTGATTGCTTTGTCTCTGAATTAGTAGGTATTCACATAAATATTCGTTGAGTTAGCCATGAAAATGTCATAATAATATTATGAAATTTTCATGGCTAACTCAACGAATATTTCATATTATGAAATTTTCATGGCTAACATGTTTTAATAGGTATTATTAAATATGACATTTTCATGGCTTTTGATATTACAAGGCAAACAATCGGGACGATCATCTGATTATATTTTTTCACGTCTACTTAACGCTCTTCATTCTTCGTTTACTCAATACCTATTGGAGACCAACTTGATCATTCGAATGAAGCCCGATTCTATTTTTTAACCAGGAAACAGGTTTTAAAAATGTCGCTAGCAGTTGTTGTGGGTCTTTGACTTTGTCCAGGATGGCTGAGGCTCCTGAGGGTCGATGTGGTGGGACATACCTACTCAGATTCTGATCTTATTTAAAATTCAAGTTTTAAGTACCTACCAACATAGAGATCTCTTCTAGGATAGGTCCTAGATAGTTTCTTGCTGTTGTTAATTTCTTTTGGGCTTTTACTGAGAAAATTGTCTCTTCCGCTATGCCATAACGGCTATGGTAATTTTACAGTAATACTTTACTAGGTACCTTACTCTGCGCAATAACATAATGATCAGACTTATCAATAAATTATATCGATTTTACGAGAAATGTTTATGTATAAACATATGTATACATATATTTCGATACATCGATATTCGCTGCAACCCTATTATATTTCACCAGTCCTAGTGATAGAACTATCACTGATAACTATATCTGATAACTTTATCAGATTCTTCAAAAGAGATCTTTTTGGAAAGAACCGAATTTTTAAATGAGTCATCATATTCGTAGAACTAGAAAATCGTATAGATTTTTCAAGAATACGAATTTATATAATATATATTATCGATTATTTCAAGAAAATCGTATCTTCGATTTTCGAAACGAGTCAGAGTGTAGGTACCTATTTACCAGAAGCTTCTAATGACAAAATTTGTCATTTAATGACTTTACAAAATTTTTATTTGTATATATATAATAATATTAAATATACAAATACAAATTTTGTAGTCATTTGTCATTAGAAGTTTCTACATAATAATATTATTATTATGTACTTTTCTAATTAAATCTCATAGATTCTTTCTAATAACTAAATAAGGTTATTGGTAGTCTTGAAAATTGTCCTTCAAATGAAAAATTCATTGAAATTTTGAATCGAATCTCCGATACATCGACAAAAAAAAAGAATCTTTTTAAAATAATTTTATCATCTAGGTAAGGTCTACCGTCCGTTATTTGAATATTTTTTAAATCGATTCTTTGAATAATCGATACTTTTTTGGCATCCATACCCACTCCACATTGTGGACACATTGTCAAATTGACAATGTCAATGTTTAGTAATAAGAAATTTCGTTCTTGAAAGTGTAGGTAGTGCAGTTCATGTTTTACTCGCGTGTTAAGTGAACTATTGTGCCTCATGACCTCAAACAGAGCAATCATTCGTCTAGGATTAGGTGACCCTTAGTCACTGACCCTACCTCCTAGGTATGTATACATACCGTATGTAGGTATACTAGACATAAACTGTATAGCCTTTCATGTTTAACCCATCTTGCCAATTTTGAAAGTCGGTAATGGTACATACCTACCCATGTTATTATGTGAAGCTGTAACGTTGGGATGGGGTTACCCGGGGTAACTTACCCCATTGGAGTACTGCCTGAACGTAATCTTATGTTGAAAAAATGTAGTGTATTATTCCCGGAATAATAAACTAAAAGATCAGTGATTGGTTTACACCCTCAATGTTGTGCTCTGTGGCTCTGCTGGGTTCATCTTGTCATGGAAAATCGCTCACGAGAAAGATCTGAAATATCAGGTGTTGTTTACAAACCACATCATTCGCTCAACGTCGCGAGGCGTAAAATCAGCGACAAGGTCAAATTTACGAGAAGTCGATGATCTGAGCGGAGGCCGGCTTTTCACACTTTCCTACCACAACGGCTCTCTTCAGGGTCAAAGCCCTCGCAACGATTCACAGTTGAATCAACAGAGATTCTCATTTGTGAATGGGCGATGGTGGTTTAGTTGAGGCGGTATACCGTCCTATAGGAGGCGGCAAATTTACAATGTGAGTGATGATAGCTTGCCCCATATAACTTCTTCTTCTTCTTTGGGTGCCATACCCGTAATCGGGCGTTGGCGACCTCTCGCTACTAACATCTGTTGAGCGTGTTGACCAGCTAATACAGAAGTAGTAGGGACCTACTGCTTAACGCCGGTTCCGAACGGCAAATTTGAGAGGCCCCATATAACTAAATAAGAGTAACTCCGGCGGTACTCTAAAACTGATCGGGATAGCACTCCTGCTGCAGTAGAGGATTGCGTAAGTGTCCGGATCTGTTTCATGCAGCTTCGTTTATCTGCTGGTGAGAAGGAAGAAGGAAGCGCACAAGATGGTCTACGGAATAGAAATTCAAGATCTGATGACATGGGAGCGGATGGAGTGTATTTATATATTTTTTTAAAAGTTGATACGTGTGAAGGAAGTGCGCACTCAGTTACATGCACTTAGTTAGATAATCGTGGCACTCTAGCAACATTGATAGTCACTATTATGTGAGAAAGTTATTTTCTTGGAGCTCGGAAGTGCCCTTCTGACCCAGATCTATTGGAAAGACGTAATTTATATATTTCGATCTGGAATGATAAGCTTCCGTTGACACTAACCTGACACGAATGATAGATTACCGAATGAAACTGCGCGAACTGCATTATTCCATCACACTTGTCGTACGAATTGTTGCAGGATATTATTGACTGTTTGAATTGGGAAATTCCCTTCGTGACATCTGAAAGATCTACTGCCCTCAACGCCATTTGACAAAAAGATCACAACTGATGTAACTTTCAGGAAGAAAAAAAGGCTCCTCTATGCCACTATGCTAATTTCGTCCTCCGCTGTGTCATTGTTGTCGTACCAGAGTCTGGCGGGTAATTGACCCGCCCAACAACGTACATCTGCTCGTTCTGTGACATTATAACTGTCAGTAAAATCATTGTCGACGCCTTTCACTGCTCGGGCGCCTACCAATAATATCGGCATTGATCCGGTGAACCCCGCTTCAATAGAATTACGTGTACCGGGTATTTTCTCATAGGTACATAACACTCTGGTCGTATTGGAATGTTCGCTCTGAACGGATCTTAGAATGAATTCTCTCTAAATCAAATCTGTAAACAAAGTATTGGAGAGTTCTGGTGAAATATTAGATCCGTCAACTCCGTTTGTATGGACTGTTTCATTATTAGAAATCGGTTCATGAATCTGTTAGGTATCACGAACCAGAATACCATCAGATGCAATTCCTCGAACGAGCCTCTAGATTGCTATCATAAGTCAGGGCTGGGCCTCAAACCCATCCTGCAAATCATCTCTCTTGGTGCGAAAAGATCATGTGGAGAGACGTTTAGAATTCTTTCTTGGGTTAGGTAATTAAAGATGGTTCGTGAATTGGCTCATCGGTAATAATTATTATTGGGTCTATCATCAGGAGTCAGTTTGCTAAGGAGAAGACCTCATAAACGTGACTGCCAAAATCTCATGCTTTCGTCCATATGTATCCATCTCATTAAGTAGGCTGATCAGTATCTCTGCGCTAAAATCCGTTCATACGTTCAAGAACCCCACCCTGGTGAATAGACGCGTCCTTGGCAATAACCTGAGATCGTTTGTTTGGACAAACGAAATCACCAGAGCGAAGTCTTTAATAAGACCCTCCCAGGCATTCCGGTCCTCATTGTATCCCCTTTCCATCTGTTGCTGTTCTATGATACCTTTTGTCGCGACGAACGAGATTGGATTATTTTTCGTCGACCTGAGGGGACCTGTCTTGTCAGCCGCCCACGCTTTAGTATCTTTCACCGTCCACTAACCACTTCCTTGTAAGCTTTTCAACGAGGGGGTCCTTCATTATTGATATGTCATTTTCCACGGTTATCAGACCCTGACGACAAAAATATAACTTGAGCAATATGATGCGTTTGACCGTGACCCACGTGCGTTGGAAATGGAATTCTCTTTCCGGGTCTAATGAAAAAAAGTACGTGACAAAAATAAACGGAATGTTGTGGCTCGGTACAGTTGTGGTTGTGGAGACTATAGTACTGTAGGATCGTGTCTCATTAGTTCCATTCCTCATCAAGATGAGCGACCCCACACAGCCCTTACATGCTCCTTCATGGAATTACCTACTCTGTTGAAATCCTTTTATAAGGCAATGTAATCTTACTAGTTATGTATGCTAAGGATCTTTCCACACATTGTAATGTTTCTTTTTGATTCCAGGTTTTTGGGTTGGCGGGTTGGGGTTGGACCAGGCCAATTCTTCCGTTGCCATACCAGCTGGTTTATTTAAGCCCAGACCCTTACGGCTACCATGTTGCTGCTCCCCCGCAGCCCATTCTGACCAACAGGTAGGTAACTTATCTTATATACTTTGCTTTGGGATGTACTGAACGGCTTCATATACTGAAAGGTTCTTGGAGTGTTTAGGGACACTTTGAGCTAGTGAACTTTTCCAAATCAATTTGTTCCAATGAAGAATTTTGACCTTCCTGACCCATCTAAATATAATAAATATATGTTGAGAGTCAGAATATGGAACAGCAGCGATAAGGCTTCAATTTTTACGGATTTATTGCTGAAACCCCTAATTTTGGGTCATTATGGTTACAGCATTTTAAACTTTTTCCGAAAATAAATTCTTCTTGAGTTGTACGGAAGGAAATGCTGTCCCGTGGATGATTGATGTGAATGTTGAATTATTGACTATATTTTTCAAAATGCACCACAAACTTGAGAGATGTCCCTCCAAACTGCCACAGGTTTTAAGGGACACAATTCGTTTCCATCCAAGTTCTCTCTGCGGGTGGGTGATAAGAGCCTTAGTTAGTGAATCATGTAGTCATATTCAATTTTTGTTTATGATGTGTAGGATTATTGAAATCTGAGCCGAATACTATGTGTGACAACCACCCAAAATGACTAAAACCCAGATTTCTGCTAGTTCCTGAAGCAATATGACGTTGGTACATTTGTACCAAATACATGGATAGTCGCCACGCTATCAGGAACATTTTCTGGGTTTTCATTTGTATTACAAAAATCACGCTAGACTCTTTGATATCCAAGCTCCAAAAATTGAGTACCCATCAAATCTTAATTCTCACAATCCTCATCTTGAAAGCGAGCTCACGACATGATATTACATTAGGTTGTAATTTTTAATCCACTAAAGAGCGTTAACGTGGTTCTACAGCTCAGTATTTGCAGTTTCCCTCATTTTGGTCACCGAAAAAATGTCCGTGGTGTGGCCAAAATGATTATTTTGTGTTTGTGACGCAATATTGGAAATGGGGAAGGGAAGACTGATTTATAAACCGAATTGGCCTCTCACCACTATGCGGCTTAATTCATTCACACTAATGATGAGAAGTGTGACTTGAATGATGTACAGAAAAAACACTCCTATTGTCCAAACAAACGAAGAAACACAATAATGAAATTTTACTTTCAACCCACCGTACGTACATGCCCATCGCCACGATGTAGCTGAAGATGAAGAAGGGCGAAGGCCCATCAGGTGGCTCGTTTTAAAAACTAGCGCGCTCAGCTCTTTTCGTCCCCAAACTAACGCTAGATTTGGGGACACACGTTTTTTCTTCACTTTCCCAAAATTCAACTATTCATCATTTATTTTTGCAATACGCTGTTATGATTACCATACGTATTTGAACTCCACGATTACTCATTGCATTAATTTTCAAAATTAAATATTAATGCAGTTGTGAAGTTTTAGGGTGTGACCAAGTGACTGTGACCAAAATGACGAATTTCAACTTCGGGGTTAAATTGCTTATAAGAATGGATATTATCCCCCCCACCCCACCCCAAAGCAATGGACAGTGTGGATAGCTTTGGAGACATCATTAAAAACAAATATTATGAGAAATTCTGATTAAAATCGATTGTTTTGTGGTCTGGGAACATCAAAGTGTCCCACTACCTATTTGAAACAGGGGATTGATAGATCTATCATATTTCTAGGGGATTTTGCTGAATTAAGGGGACAGAGGCGTGACACAATCTTGAGAAACGCCTGCCACGTCTTAACGTTACCTATTTAATAACAAAATTTGTATGCACAGGGTGTCTGAAGACCTCAGCTCGGGAAGTCCCCAAGATGTCGATGTTGACAAAAGCTACGAGGTGACTCAGTTCCACACTGAGGACGACGCTGGCAAAATCGTCTACGGGTTCCACAGTCCTGACCAGATCAGAATGGAAGAACGAGAGCCCGACGGCACGGTCAGAGGTTCCTACAGCTACGTCGATCCCTTTGGGAACATTGTCAAGGTACTTACCGCAAGTCCACACGATGGGCAGTTGAACGGTTAACAAGAGCCGAAGTGTGTTTTGAATTTAAATAGAAGGATGATTTGCCCAAAATAATCGAAAATGAAAAGAAGAAGTAGGTAAGGGAGAGTTGGGCACATTCAACTATTTTCGAATGCAAAGTCCACTCATGTACCTAGGTAAATCCTTCTACCACAGGTCAGTACTGCCCCACCTGCCATGGATGAATGAGTCCCACTTTGAGTAATTGCTCTGAAATTTCGCATCAGATAAAGGAGTATGGGAAATGAAATTAGGAAGTCATAAGTCATCTGAGATAAGTAGGTATTCAGAAGATTAATTATCATTTTGAAGCCTCACTTGTTACTAGGATTGCTTTCCATGAAGAAATGTGCATTCCGTAAATGATAAATGGCTAAAAAACTTAAAACACCAACTGAACAGCATGCAGCTAGAGCCTCCAAAACTCTTTATTTTCATGCTGCCTAAGCTCACTAGGCGCCTACATTCAAAATTCATTGAGAACTTGCTGTAGTTGAAAGTGCCCCTTTCTCCCCTTTCAACCCCAATTGATGTCACCAGAGTGCCATAGGTCACTTGATGTCTGATTGAGGATGGGAAGGCTCTGCATTTTGAATATGAAGGATCCTTTTTTTTTTAAATATTGGGCTACTTATTAATGATTTTTTTACAAGTAATTCAGTAAGTAGTTAGTAACTTTTCTTTATAACCTTACCACGTAATTGCAGCAATTAATTGTAGAATTCTACAACTCTAGGAAGAGGTCATATTATGACCTATGTTATTAATATGACCAGGTGTATCTTGGGGGCATCTTTCCAACCATTTTGGGCCCAATTTCATCAAAATCGTTTAAATATTCCAATCAATTATTCAAGACAACAAATATTCTGCCATTGCACTTGATATTCAATCTATTTTGACGAAATCGGGCCCAAAATGGTCGGCATGATGTCCCCAAGAAGCTGTACTAGCTTTGCCTTCCTCCAATATTGGTTCTTTTTGACGTATTATGTGCGTAGCCCTCTATCAAAAAGCGTCCGCCATATTCAAAATGTTTAGGTAGAATGTCAGCCTAGCTTGCGTGAAAGCAGGGGCTAATCATTGCTTACCACCATAATGAGACCTCTGGTGGGACTGGATAATATAAATTGTATGAAAAGAAAAGACTTATTTATAAAAGCCTTCCGGCGATATGAGGAAATCGCCACAAAATTAAAACAAAATCACAATACATTCTCTTAAGGGCAATGAGTACTGAAACCCTTCATTTGGTAAAACGCTTTAGTTCTGGTATAATTCACTAAGAAGCAGTACATTTTCTTACAGGCCAATAAATCACTGAACGAGATCAGGAAGGCCAAGTCACTGTAGGTCAATAATAATTATTGAATTATTAATTCATTTATTGAATTATTCACCGATGAGAAAAAAGAAAACCGTTCAACTCGAACCACAGCTGTGATCACTGAAAAAGGATAATATCCTTTTAATAATATTATCATTAACATCTAATATTATTAGATGAATTTCGGGCCTCCAATTTACCTTCACATCGGACCCCCTTGGTATTATTGAACTAACTCCCTAACCTAACCCTCCTAGTAGGAGGTAGGAGGCTCCTACCTAAAATAACTCCCTTATGATTAAATCATAAGGGAGTAAATTTTACTGTTGAATGAATTCAATAATGATTTTGGCGTTAATTTACGATACCATCCAACGTACGACCACACTCAGAATCTGATCCAAAACCTACATTCCAATCAATAATCCTTTTCCAGTATTAACCCTCTTATGGCTCCTGTGAGTGGAACTCCCTTGACAAGTGTGGGGGGATCTTGGGCGAGTTAGTTTCCGTCGACTGCCAACAGAAGGCGTTGAGAGGCTCATCCCCTCGTTGACTCCACGAACCCTTTTACTCTACAATCGGAGATAGACTTTTTCTGTTAAAAATCTCTTGATCTCGGTATTGTGTACAATACGTACAAAATGTACACATTTTTGGTGAAAATTCCACCAGGTTGGACTTAAACGGCCAGTATTTGGATTTATTGTTAGCTCTTTTAAGCAGGTAAACATAGAATATGGTGAGTTTTAAAACCTGTGCTGTCGCTCTCCGAAAATGATCGAAATAATCGTAATTTCCTTCAGTTGTTCATTGACCAGTCTGGAAAAATCCTGAAGGTAAGACGAACGAAAGAGATTCTTCTAATGCACCTGTACGTTAAGCCTGCTTTATTATGCTATTTTTCTCGTACTGATTTTGGTATATTTGAACAAACCCTCATGCTGCACCACCTAATTGATCGTTAGCGAAACTTTTTAAATTAATTTTGCCTTTAAAACTTCCCAATTCAACTCAAAGGGTCTAAATTTTCACCCTACGCGTTTCGCCGTTTCGGACAGTGAAATATTTTTATTAAATTTGAATTTTGACAAAAGCACTCGTTCCTCTTCTGAGGAGGTCCTGGAAGGGTTCTGCACATCACAGTGGGATTGTAAATAGGAACTTTGAAAGGCCAGTGGGTTGACTGAGACGTTTTTTTCAAAGTAGTTTTTGATAAGTAAAATTTGGGCCCCAAATACTCAGCTATAGCCTGTCTGCAACGACGTTGGGCTCCAAACCCGGACCTAGCGGCCAATGAGAGAACCAAAAATCGGGGAATATGACGCATTTTTCAGGTGATTTTACCCCTTTGAAGCGGCACACATGGGAGTAGTTTCTCCGCAATCCAAGCGCCTCTTCAGCTGGTTAACCTGTCAATTTCACTGATGTTTACTGTGTACTATAATATACCTATTTCGAAAATGAAATATTGTTTCAGCAATGAGGTCAGAAAAAAAGAATGAACGTAATTTTCTTACAACTACACCTTGATTTCAGATCATCATATTATGAGAGGATTACTAAGGAAACTAAATTGTGAAACAGGACGTTGACTTAAAATTGAAAAAATGTATAAAAATTGAAGGAGAAGAGTTAAAAATCGTGTTCGTTGCTGTCACATTCAACGAGCTGCCTTCTGAGCTCCCTGTGACAGTGTCGGCGATTATCAGTCAAATCGTGCACGGCTGTAAACAATTCCCGAATTCTGGTCGTAGTTCATGCATCAGCCGCTGGGGAGCGGGTCAGGAGCCCAACGTCATTGTAGACAGATTATAGACTACTCCAGAACTCTGCTGTGCTCTAAAGGAATAATAACTCGGTATTGTAAGTTGAGATTGGCCACGACATTGCTACCAACCTTATTGCATTCTTTCATTCCTCATTTTAGATGCAGTACTGGGATGAGGGTAATGGGATTCACATGGCCGGCAATAATCTGCCAATAGCGCTGCACTCGGAGCCGCAGTACACTCCTGAAGTGAGGGCCGCCAGGGAGGAGCATTTTAGGCTGTACGCAGCAGCACTCGCTACTTTGAAGGCCGCCGGTCTCGATGATTCGCCGTAAGGAAAAAATGATTTTAATTGAGAATAACCTGAATCTAGAACACTGTTCAGTGATATAAGTGAATCCTCGGCCTTCAGTGCTGCGTACCCTTCAATTGCATCAATGATTTATCATTTATAAATTGTTCGCTCACGTAACGCTGAAGATCATGGAGGAATATTCCTCCATGCAGCGTTACATGCCGCACGGAGCACTGATGCCGAGAATTCACTGAAACACTGAAATGTGTGGATCGACCTCTATCATGCCAAGGTCTTTGCCACTGACTAGTTTTTTGTTGCTCCGTTCCGCGGTGCAGTTAAATGGAAAACACGGTATTCCTGGCAAGGAACTAAATGTCAATCAGTTCAATGTCGTGTGATTTCTATCAGGGAAAATGAGCCAGAGAGGCATCCCAGCGGTGCTGGAATTGAATACGAAGAAGAACCAAGCTCTCAATCTTCGGAAGAAGTCACCGAAGAAGAGGAACCACCCAAGGATGATTCCGTCATTGTTGAAAACCCTTCGGCTGAACGCGAACCACCACAGCAGTCTTCTGCCGAATTTCAGGTTATTTATAATTGTACAGTTAACAGGAATGATCAAACTTAAACAAATACGGTGCTGTCTAATTATGGTATGTTATTTTTCAGACGAGGCCGTCACCTGTGTACAGCTACGATCGTCCGATGAACCTGCCCGAACCCGACAGCGATGACGAAGAATCCATCGCCATCGAAAACCCCGAACTCCTTCGATCCGACTGGGCCAGAAAAGTCAAAAGCGGCAGCCAGGAGTCTGACATGGTGCAGCAGGCGCGTCTCCTCGAAGGTTTGCGTGAACAGACGATGGACGCGGCGTCGACCCAGTTCGAGTCCCGTTCCGTCAAACTCGAAGAGCCTCAAGAAGACAAGACGTCTCAGAAGAAGACTGAAGCAAGTAAACCCACCGACAAGAAGGAACCTTTAAAGGAGTCTTCACCTAAAGAGAGCATGTCTGAAGCAGAAAGACGGAGCTTGACAGAAGAAAAAGTCGAAGACGTCCCTGCAAACAGGGTCTTTTACTACCAATTTGCGCATCGTGTGCCTCACCAGGTGAACAATCTCAAAATCACTCAACCGTACTCGTATTGTAGATGGTGTTCTCCTTCTGATGTAGAGGTGGTTCTCAGATAGCTGACCATTTTAGCGTCCAGTATGGATAATTCTCCCATTTGAAGGGCAAAGCTTAATTTTCGGTCATGGGTTGCAAGGTAGGATGTCGTTTTGTACTGAAACACAGGCCCAAACTGCCGGTCCTGACGACGCTGCTTGGAAAGTTGAGTTTCAGCTTCGAATTTTTCAACTCATCATTTCCATAATAGTTTACTATGATTTTTAAAGCATCTTCAAGATTTTTTTATTTATTTTGAATTCTGTTGTTAGGAGTAACAAAACGCCATACCGCTTTTCCTGCCCCTCTCAAGTCTAAAAACAAACTGAATACATGACGCCTCAAATGTCAACTCAGTAACGGAGCAATTTGTTTTTGTTACAGTTAATGACCTGAGTAATTCATCAAAAGCATTATTTGGAAGATTAATTTAATACAAATTGAAGGGCAGTGTTGAGATTGTAGGGTTTTTATGATCTGTTTTAACTTTGGTAGGAAACTGATTATTTAGAGCCACTGATTTTGAATCCGACCGTTAGTTGACCTATGAGTATTATTATCATTCACTAATGATTGACACGACGTTTCGCCAAATTTCCGAGCGACACGACATGCATTTAATTACGTCACTTTTAATTCAATGTAGCTTGGCGCAAACGGAAGAAGTTGGCTGTTAGGGTCGGTTTGTTTACGCAGCCATCGATTTCTAAAAAATCTCGATGCGAAATTCCAAGTGGTTAGATATCCAAAGAATGAGGTGCTCATTAGTGAATGCTCTGACTGCAAGCTTCTCGCTTTTTGACGGAGAAATTCAATTCCAATTCTTTCTAACCTTTGTATCCTCACCAGGGAAGGCCATAGACTAGGAAAACCCATGGTTTCACCTAATTGGTTCACTTTTTCTCTGAATTCGACAACCTCAAAATGGCCAGTTATCTGAGAAGTATGAATTGGGCGTGCTATTTCTGTTGAACCTGGTTTGGCAGACTTTATTCTTGTGATTAATATTTTCAGGTGCCACAGCCAGTGGAGAGGATAGATGAGGACATTACGAAAACTGAAGAAGTGGAATCTCCCCCTTCCCCAAGCGCTGCTGAACAGTCGTTTCCGCTGGAAGCCGCTCCACAAGAGACGATTTCCAAAATGGACGTGTCGAAAGACTCTTCGCCGTCCAAAAACTCCCCGGTCACATCACAAGAGCCTTCGTCCATCTCTAAGCTAACCCCTTATGAATCCATCTCCTCCAGAGCCTTCAATTTGGGCGCCATTCCCGTCTCGGCCGTCCACGACGCTCAAGTCTCACCACTGCAGAGGCCGTTCGTCCCCAACTACCACCTCCGACCCATTTACGTCCCTCCACTACTAAAATGAAGCTCCCAACTTCTTCTTCAACTCGGCTACCACCTGTGATTATATTACGATATTTTACGGTTACTCGACTCGAGAATTTTGTTGTTACAATCTCACACGCAGCGGAATCGGCGGGAGATTTCACTGCAAATTTCTGCTCGACTCGATGTAACCGAGTCGGACCGACCGTTTATGATTTTTCAAACGTACGTTAGTAAGTACATACCTGATTGCCATAATGATCTTCATAGTGTAAAATATACCGATTTCTCTTTAAACTGAACAGTGTTTTTCACAACCAGTATGGCATCTTAAAAATGTCATAGTAAGGTGTTTAAGCGTGCCAGAATTGGGGCAGGCACCAGTACACTTTCTTACCTACTTATTAACCTCCTTACTGGAGCTATGAAGCCTGTTGGTGTTTCACTTTTAAATTTACAAAAAAGCCGAAGTAAGGTAAACATTTTATTCTATCGGTTAGTTTCTTCATCAGTTGCGAGGAGCACCGCAGATAACCGGTTTAGTCCTTCGCCGATCATCTTCACCCCTTACCTACATCTGAGCGCATCAAATATCCTGATCTCCAGGTTAGTTGGCAAGCTGGTTCTCGAGGAGTACAACTGGGTTGAGCCATCAAAAAAAGATGATATTTCTGGACCTAAGAGAGCTATTCGTCTATTGAACACCTACGGCGGTTTAGATTTTGATCTGGATCGCCCTGTATAATAAAAGGAACAATTTTTCTCTGGAACGATCTTCATCTTCTGATTTGATAAAGCGCGGTGTAAAACGAGGAACTCAAACCCTCGAGCGTCGAGTTCCTGACATTTCCGGCAGTTCTGTCAAATTCCTTCACATTGCATGGGTCGAAGTTGTTTTTGCTCATGGACGGGGTCAACACCCTTCTGAATGTATTTAGAACCGGGTTCACTGCTAACCAGTTTGGCCCAATCTAAAAAAGAAAGATTCAATAACCTCTAGAGCGTGTTAGCAGACTTACTGTAATAGCCCTCCTGCATTAGGGCATGTATAAGAAAAATACCTTTCCGTTATAACCGTTGTATTGCATAAGAATTAAAAACCTAAGCTTTTCGACCAAGTTCTAGTCGTCTAGTCGAAAAGTATTCCGTGTATTTGCCATGCAATACAACGGTGATAATTTGACCGTCTTTTTCTTGAACGTACCCGAAGGAAAGGTACATTAAAGTTTCCTTGAAAAGAAATAAGATCAAAGAAGCTTATCGACGAAATATATTTATTATAATCTACCTCTACGATAACCTAGAACACTTCAGACCGGTTTCGGTTTGTTAAACCATCATCAGTTCGATGCAGAATCTTCCTTAAAATAAATCAACCCTTGAGTACACTCGCTGTAATAAGAGGAACTCAAGATCTGAAGGATATATAATCGCTGCAAATTGGATTACTGATTGATTAATTATCCTTGATAGGGGTGGGACTGTGGGACCTCCAAAAATACGTCTCGTAAATTCTAGACAAAGCCCTTCAAAACATCCTTTCGTAGCTCCTTAGAGCATTACGGCATGAACAGGGCCCCCATAAATTGATTCTACGCCTAAGAAAACTTGATTAAACGCTGGAAATTTTACACGAGGGCGTATTACCTACTCTTTGAAGACAAATTTGTGCAAAACCAATTCCATATGGAATGCCATATGGCATTAATGAGCTATTTTAAAAGATAGAAAATTAATTAAAAAACTACCCGCACAGATTGGGGAAGCCCGCAAAATATTTCAAAAATGTCATTCGACGATTTTAAAAACCTTCAATCCCCGTTCTACCCCATTTTTAGCGCTCCGGGTTTGAGCGATTGAGATGAAACCCTTGGGAACACAATTAGATGGAGAACTGAGAATTTCTTTAAAATTTCTGGGTTTTACCTTACCCCCCCCCCCCCCCCCCCCCTTTGGTTTATTTTTCTTTGTATAATACACCTATGTAATCGCGACGGAGGTCGACGACTACAAAATTTGACACTATCCGTTTCAAGAGGTGTAGATTCCAAAACCGAAATGTCCGTCCGCCGTTTTGGGCAGTAGGAATTTTTCAAAAAATCTGAAAATTTGACAAAATACTCGGTTACCATCTAGTTGCCGGAACGATCCGATTTCACTGTGGGGATCTGTAGGGCTTTCATGGGGCTACAAATGGGATTTGAAAAGGATCCCAAGTCAAATATTAAAAAAATAAAAACAAAACAAAAATTTTGACACGGAATTAAATTTTTGCACAAGTACCTAACCTATCTCAAAGAATAATAAACACCATTTTGCGAGTGTGTTGCGTGCGAGTGGGGCCCAAGGCAATGGGGATTCATTCCCATGTGAAAGAGATCTCTTTCACATTTGCATAATAATTATTTAAAACAGTCCGTGTATAATTCACAATTTAAATTGTTTATTATACATGCACAGTTTGGAACACCAACTACGCCAATTTTTTCCAACAAATCCTCGTCCAATTCCAATAGGTAGGTAAACACGGTATTTTTTTAAAATCTTTCCTTCCAAAAACAAATCTCCCCCCAATATGGTCCCATTGTCTAGAAACCTCATCGTGCGAAGCACAACCACAATCAAGTGGGAGGCTAAATAACGGAAAAGTACCAATTTTTGTTTTAAAACGCTGGAAAATACACTAGGTTTTATTGTTCTTTGTAAATCCTGCAATAATTTGAGCCGGTCAGTAATAAATCATTTTCAAAAAAATGAAATTGACAAATATAGGAGCACCCTGTAAACGGATGTGGAGGGTGTACCTTCATAAATTTGAGTTCCTAAATTTGAATTCAAAGCATGCCAGCGGAAATTATTTTTCAAATCTACTCATCATTAAACACGATTAATAAGGAAACTGATAAAATACAGGAAACAATAACTACTTCATGTTTCATATTCCTTCTTTATGGTTGACAGAGTGTCTGATAAAAAAAAAAGTCTATCAGGCCTTTATTTTCAGCCAATCAAAATATCTTCTTTGACCATAATAAATATCAGATATTATTATTATTAGTAGTACAAGTAATTTTACGCTTAACTACCGAACGTAAATTACTGACGCGGGGTCCATTTTTTGATACCTAGGTTCAATTTTTCCTACAAATGTGAGTCGCAAATTGATTGTAAAGAAAGAAACCCAGCGAAGAAAGAACTCGCATTGTGATTTATTTGACCACATTGCGGGCTCGTTTTCCTGTTTTTGGGTGCACTGAATGAAATGAGATACCTTTCAGGTGGTTAGTGATTTGTCCAAGTGTTTCATATTGTCAAACTTCAACGTTGCCGTCAGGGTGTAATGGACCTGGTCGGCGGACCCACTTGATTATGGCAGTCCACGCCAGTCTCCTCCCAGGCACTTCGGTTAGAATTATGTTGTCACGGAGCGATTTTTTTTATCTTAACGGTTATTTTTACGGCTACCATTTCCCTTAATGTTGAATTCGGTTGAACGGGCCCAAGTTGGGACTCCCAACCCGAATCTTTCACACCCCGCAGGTTGACCCGGTGCGACTGGGAAGCGACCTACTCGGAAGGCCTTCTCACAAATCTTCTGACTCCCCAAGTGAACGTCAACCCCCGAACGACATGTAACAATCTGGATCCCGAAAGGTCAAAACGGCTCAAGACTTGGCAACATCATCAGAAAAGGATTCCGAAAACAGTTCGAAGATGGTCAGAATTATGTAAGTTTTTTCGCCCCGCAGAGTGGACAAAATTTCTTGCGTTGGTGGGGTTTCGACGTAGGTAGGTACATGTGGAACCTCCCTTCCATCGTCTTGTCCTCAGACATTTAATTCGGTATAAAAGGTGGCAGCCCCCAAACGGCAGATGTCATTCCACTCGCTTCCATCCAACATGAATACGGTAAGGATCTACAAAAAATGAATTTCGCCCAAATTTAGCCCTTTTAGTAGGTACAAAACCAACCACCACCATATCAATAATTATTGTTTAGTTCAGTGCAGTTCAAGCCCCATGATTGTGTGTCAAGGAACATTGATCATTCAATTTCAACAGTAAAATTAACTTTGAATAATCAACATCCACCACCCTCCCCTAATGCTTCACATATTAAGTGAATGCATTGAACAAATTTCGTACCTCGATTAACGTACGAGTAACAAATGGATTTGATAAACCCTCCCTTATTTTAAATATAAACAGAAGTTTTCTGTTCATTTAAAGTTAATAATTTAAATCTATATTATGCTAGTATGTAGGTATAACTAGAATTCAAAGTTACCTGTTTTTTTACTGATAATTTTGACCTCCAACAAATCAAACGAAAAATTTAGTTTGTTATGCTTTACTTTTAAAATGTACTTATTTGAATGCTGTAGACCTACAGGCTAAACCAATCCGAGTATTCAGCTGTAAGCATCCATTATTTATATTTCGAGAACCTAAAGATTGAAGTTTGTCAATACTCATGCTAAATCGATGATATCCTTTAAGCTGTGACTTTCAACAAAGCTGTATTTTTCTAGGTTGCCATTTTCCTGGGGCTGATTGCCGTCGGCTTCGCCTCACAAGACAAAGTGGACACGAAAAAGGATAAAAGAGGACTATCGCACTTACATGGGGGATCTTTGAGCGGTATTGGATCACCAATCGGCATCAGCTCAGGGCCATCTCTGGATCTTGGCAGCCTGTCGTCGAGCAGCATCCCAATTGGAGGTTTGTCGTCCATCAACAGCATTCCTCTTAGCAGTGGACTGTCGTCCATCCACGGCATCCCTATTAGCAGTGGACTGTCATCCGTCCACGGCATCCCAATTGGAAGTGGACTGTCGTCCATCCACGGCATCCCTATTGGCAGTGGACTGTCATCCATCAACAGCATCCCAATTAGCAGTGGGCTGTCTTCCGGTGTGTCAGTCAGCAACGGAATACCTTTGACTCTTGGATCTGGGAGTTTGGGATTGGCCAACTTGGGATCGGCAGCTCTTCTGGGCGGCAGCTCCCTGGGTCTTGGATCTCTTGGTGTAGGATCCCTGAACTCAGGGATTTCCCACACACCCACAACCATCAGCCACAAGCAAGAAACAGTTCAAGTTCCCGTGCCTCAGCCCTACCCGGTCACAGTTAACAGGCCACAACCAGTGCCTGTTCCCCATCCAGTTCCTGTGGACGTTCCCAGGCCAGTGCCTGTCCCTGTAGAACAGCGTATCCCCGTTGACGTCCCAAGGCCTTACCCCGTCCCTGTAGCCCGCCCTTACCCTGTTTCTGTGCCTCATCAGGTCCCAGTAGCAGTTCCTCAACCCTACCCTGTACCAGTGAACCAACCCTACCCTGTCACCATCAACAGGCCTGTTCCCGTGTCTGTCCCTGTACCCCAAGTTGTCAATGTACCTCAAGTCGTTCACTCTTCTCCCTCCATCTTAACTTCTCCTTCAATCTCATCCATCAGCTCCGGCCCCATCCTGTCAGGATCATCTTTGTCTCCAGGTCTTATCGGCTCAGCCTCCCTGAGCTCATCTGCTCTCCTCAGTTCTCCATCTTTAGGTTCTGCTTCCCTCCTCGGCTACCCATCTTTGGGCTCTGCCTCCCTCCTCGGCTACCCATCTTTGGGCTCTGCCTCTCTCCTCAGCTCCCCATCCTTCAGCTCCGCCTCTCTCCTTGGTTCTCCTTCTTTGGGCTCTGCATCTCTCCTTAGCTCACATCCATCCCTGCTCAGCAGCTCATCCCTGGGAAGCCATTCTCTTGGTGGCTCCTCCATTGGAGTCCATCCTCTCAGCCATTCAGTCAGTGGCCTTGCGCTCTCCTCTTCATACGCCCCCAACCATGGGTGGTAATTAACATTCGCTGCCAGCTATCAGGCTTTAGATAGTTACCTTCGTCACATCACTCCAACTCATCATTCATTTGTAAATACTCATATTTTTTACCTGAGACTAAATACACTTTTTGTAATAAAATATTGTATTTATTCATGATCCCCAAATGATGCAAAACCCACCGCAAGACACAAACCTTCTCTCGGAACATTTGGTTGAGGGAAAGCAAAATATTGGTATATATTTTTACTGGTTTAATACTAGTACCTACCTAGTGGAGAAAAGGTCGATACTTCAAAAACCTTTTTTTGATGAATTCAAAGTTCGGCACGATCAACAATTATATTATTGTTATCGAGCCAATTATTTTGCTTCCATTCGGCACAGCCCGGGAGTATGGTACCCCGAGGTGGGAGATGCCCAACGGTAGAGAATTTGTTGCTGTGTAGGTACCTCAAGAAAACTAATAGATTTTTAGAGTTTATGTTAGGATCGCTTATCTCATTATTTTCCGGAGTTCAATAGCACGGTCCCTACGAGGATAATCCTGGCACCGATCACGAAAATTTTTATCAAGATAACTTGATTACGCTAATTTGATCAATTTGAAAGGGTAATCGAATTGGATTAGATGCATCTTTAAGTTGCACAAGGTGCTTTCATTCATTTAGCTGTAATCACCCAAGTAAAATTGCTTCATTTTTTTGGTCGCAAACTCTAGAACTATGAGGAGAACATTTAGCCTTAAGATGTTTGGTCTGTGGCTGATGTCCTCCATTGCTTTCCTTTTCTAAGCAGGAGTGCTTTAGACTGCTACGCGAGCAGTGTAGCCGCAGCGAAATTACCCTGACGAAGCTTGCAATGAAAATTGGGCAGTTAAGCTTCATTTGAAGTAAGGTAAGGTGGGGGAAGTGCAACGTATGGTTTGTAAAGTTCAACCAAACCTCAAAAATCCGATTTTTTTAAATCATTGCCCTGGATACCTCTGAATCGCTTGTTTTTCTATGTACCTACAAATGATTTATCGTAGCCTCGTCAATTGTGAGCGTTGTGAATAAAATAGCTGTCCAAGTCCGACTCACGCAGTTGCCCCATCGAATTGCATATCAAGGCAAGTGCAAAACAGGAAATCTCTCGATGAGCGAGTTGAAAATTTAAAATCGGACTCAGTTATACGATTTTAAAGATCATCAAGCCAGTACCAGGACTGCCGATATTTTGAAGACATACCGAAACAGCATGGTTTAAAGGGAAAATGTGTGTTTACTGACACAAGAAGGCAACCTGTTTAGCAGAAGGGGTAAGTACTTACTCCAGGGGGGAAGTGTATGGTAGCAGGCACTAACCCGAATTATCACCATGCACATGCCCCTTCTTGAAAATCCAATGGGGTAAGTGCACGGTTGAGCCCAACTCTCTGATATAAAAAGATAACACTGAATTTCAATTATAGGAGTGAATTGAAAAATGCATAGTTTTCTCACTCGCTTCGCTCGCTCGGGGTGGGATGTATACATAATCAGCTTGCAGACTCGTCTGCAACCACAGGAGAGCATTTTCATGTCTTCGTCTTCCATATTATTCACCTTATTCTGTTTGTTGTTGACCAGGAGACGCTACTTAGTTACAAATTTCGTGATGCGATTTCGGTACATAACGCTTTTTCATTACACTAAAAAGTAACGCTTTTTTCGGTTGTGTGCCAAAGTAAAGACATGAAAATGTCAAAAACAACTACTGAACTTATAAACTAACTTTATAACATCTGAAAATACTCATCGATTTGATTAATAGGTCCTCACTATAAAAATGGATCACTGAACTTGGCAATGAAATGGCACAATGTGACTTCGCAATGTACTAGTACATTGCGAAGTCACATTGTGCCATTTCATTGCCAAGTTCAGTGATCCATTTTTATAGTGAGGACCTGGCTAGTTAGCCAGGTTACCATTTGCATTGACATCATCTGGCGGATAAGCGATGTCAGGCAAATAATTTCAAACGTAGCCACTAGATGGCATCCAGAGGAAATGGTTTTGTAGCATTAAATGTAAAAAATTTTTACAATCCATCTTTTTTTTTAAGCTCTGAAATTCAAACTTGGGAATCACAATCCCAAAGCAGGGGGGGCAAGCCCAACGGCATAGCTAGACGATGTTGTCCCTTCATCCTGGCAGGATTTTGATCCCCAGCAGCACTGCGGTCCTCAAGTGGTCCGATTATACGCGATTGAACTTCAGATTCGACGCATCCATGTGTTGATGTCCTAAATCCCAAGGCAAGGTTTTATCTCGTACACATGGCAACATGAGATAGAGCCGCCGGAATTGCATGTTTTGCCACTTTTTATTAGGTATCGTAATTGTCTGGAAGTTCAACGAGAACTGTGGAAAGGAAAAAGAAAAAAAACCTTATTATATAGACAGTCTTGAACTCCAGACCTTTATGTGTGGACCCGGAATTAAAACCACTACACTATCGACGGCCCCTAACATCCCACTTACGCACTTTGGACCCTCACAGTATTTCTAATTTCTTCCCTGGGGGGCTGAGCAGAAGGTAGTCAGGTCTCACCGTTTTTGGGGTAGTTCCGAATCGTATCATAATTTTGTGGGGGCTGAGCTGTGCCATGCGTGACTGCGACGAAATGTAAATTGTGCCGAATCGAGGACCACCGGAAAGATCTACACTTTTTAATCTTTATAGATAACATTTCAGGAAACGTCTACACCATCGCTAATACTGGTACAAGATCAAGCGAACTGTGCTGGATAAACCCCACTTTTCGTCTGACCTCTTGTGGGGAAAAAAAAAAAAAGAAAAAAAGATTACAGGGGCTTCCAAAGAAATCAGGGAAATAAGCAAGCTAGCAAGCAAGTTGAAATTATTTACATTCATTTAGTATTTAATACATCAATAGGTAATACTGTAGCTCGTCATTTTCGGAATTTTCTATGTACTTATCTTTATTGATATTCACAGAGATGTAACAACTTTTGTACTCCTCACCTCAGCACAAGCATTTTAGAAGAGTATTTTTTGAACTGTCTTTTTTTTCAAATAAAATTCATTTGAAAAAAAAAAAAAAAAAAAAAAAAAAGCTTACCTATTTTAAAAAACCTACTTATTTGATGGGGAATGGCACCTATCAATGCCATATTGATTCGTTTAGAACCTAGCTTATTTATCCAGTCAATAGGGATCACTTGTAGATTGCATTTTATGATTTCGGTGGCTTGAATATTCTCGTTAAAAAAATGAAACAAGGTGTAAGAATAGGATCAAACGGCTTCTGATACAATTCTAGGGGAGCGTTCTATCGGTGCCATAATATGGCACCGACAGATATTATGTACAGTGATACACTGTACATATTATGTACAGTGAGTAGGAAACCTAATTCAAGCCTAAAACGTAATTCAAGTCTCAATTCAAAATTCCGGTAGCTCGTCGTCAATTTCCTTGATGATATCCCAAATCCTGGGCGTGGACTCGTCAGATTCAGAACCGTAGAAGTAGTCCATGACCCGGTGGAACATCTCGTACATGGCGTAGATCATATCAGGCACGTTGATTGTGATGGGGAGGAAGGGAGACGCCTCTATGACGTCACCAAGGGCCCCGAAGGCGAACCTTCCTTCTTCTTTAGGCCGACAACTGAAAAAAGAGGAGTTTGAATAAGAAATGTAAAGAAATCCAGGGAAAAATTACAGCTTTGAACATAAAGCCTCCGGCATTGCGTTTTATAGGAAGAGTTATTAATCGGTTTAGGATTCTTATCGGTAGAACGGGATATCCTAAGGAGGGGTAGGGTAAAGTGCCCTAATATGGCATAGTGCCTAATATGGCATAGTGAGGTTTTGGGGGCACTAGCACTCTGCACTCAACCGGGAAACCCATCAACGAGTAGAGTTTCACCTGGTAGCCGACAGGGGTGGGTCATTCAGCAGGTAGCAGGTTATGTGTAGTCTACAGAAAGAGAAACACGTGTTTGAGTGGTCGCGAAACATTTTGCTCCAGTATTGTGATTGATTTCCGAACCTCAAGGTAAGTGCAATCAAAACTTTTCAATATTCCATCAGATTCAGCAATTCGTAAGGAACAATTCCTGACCATCGATTTTTTCATGTCGCCCTTTTATCATTGTAAAGATTTCAAAGTGGTTGTTTGCCGATGGTGCAGAGGTCTAATCCAATGAGTTTGGTTAGGGAGAGAGAACGACTCCTCTGCTGAATACTAAATTGTTTATTCAGGTAAACAATTATAGCGTGGGGACCGGTTTCGAGCAACTAAGCTCATCTACAGCCCAGAGTGACTTGAGGTGGTTGAACGTACAATTAGTTCTGAACCACCAAGTCACTCTGGGCTGTAGATGAGCTTAGTTGCTCGAAACCGGTCCCCACGCTATAATTGTTTACCTGAATAAACAATTTAGTATTCAGCAGAGGAGTCGTTCTCTCTCCCTAACCAAACTCATTGTAAAGATTTCGTGTTGGTGGAAGTGAGTCGATTTCCCCAATATGGCATATGCCATATTGAGGTTATGTATTAGGTTTTCGTTGTTTATTCTTTCACCAACCAGGTCTAACGAATTTTCATCCATTTCTTTTGCAATAAACAGATGGAAAAAGAGCCAAAAACCATACCATATTAACAACCCCCTTGTATGCCATATTAGGCAACCTTTTTTTTTTCAGTGCTTAAAAACCATGCCATATTAAGAACCCCTTGTATGCCATATTAGGCAACCTTTTTTTCAGAGCATGAAAACGACTTTTTTTTTAAAATCGGTGTTCCGCCAGCGATTAGACACTTCCAAGGAAATTCAGCGATGGGAAGTGGTAGAGGGATAGTGTACCTAGCATTGTAAACATTTTTCAACAATACATCACGTTTTTTATAGGTTTTATGACGGAACATCTTTTTGTATGCCATATTAGGGCACTTTACCCTACTCTCTCTTTAGGTGCCTTGTCGATGTGTCCCCTCATTTTGGTTTGTAACCAGGGGCTTTTGCCACGGAGGTAACAAATTCTAAGTTTCATTAGGTAGGTCTGGATTCGGAAAATGCTCGAGGCACTTGGTGCAGCAATTAAAAGCCATCACACTAGGTAAACCATAGAGACCGTCAGGTCTCTATGGTGGTGCTACATGTACTTAGTTGAAAGATTTTGATCAGTAGGTAGAGTAAGGTGTCGTGCACAGGTCAAAGGTCGATTGCAATTTTAGGGTTATTGATTATACTTTAAAATTCTCACGTTTGTCCTCCTGCATAGGAACAGCTGACTACTGCTGAGATGAAACCTGCTACGTCTTCGATCTGCAATGTTTTCATAAGAAATTATTATTATTTCCAATTGTCAACATAATAAAATTGAGTCAACCATATAGATTTGTCAACCGAGAAATGCACGAGTCATTTCCTGGCCGGCGGATAGGTAGTCAACTTTCACTAGCGAGTAGATTGGGTATAAACTACTGGTAATAAAAAGAGGATCATTTGTATGTGCGTATTATCCTCTGCTATATTGGGCTTTCGAGGGATCACAAGAAAGTGCCCACATAAAGCGCATCCGGTTACCTCCTCATTCTCCACGAAGATGAAGGTAAGGATAATTATTTTTACGTTCATTTTGGATGGCATGAACAGTAAAAGACGCTGTAAAAAGTATGCGAAAACATGCTTGCTTTTGGTTTACCAATCTAGTACCTACCTAGTTGCGGTACCTGATCAGGTAGATAGGTACTTCGAATAGCAAGAGGGATGTAGTGAACTGACACTTCGAGACGTTAAAACTTAGTTCCGACTGACTCTTGTCGTACAACCGAGATGCATTGAACACAATAAATGAATGCAATACAATACAACCAATCCTTTGATTTATTGGGGAGCACCTTAGCCAGAAGCGAGAAGCAACCCAAAAAACTGCTACTGAGGACGCTGAGAAGGGTTAGATCAGTTCCTACATAATAATATGTAGGTACATAATATGTTAGTACCCCAAATGTCCGAAAATGAGTTTTTTCAGTACCTACCTAAACAGGATGCACTATTGAAACTTTCAGTAGGTCACTCACGCCTAAACGGGAAAACTCCCTCAAGATGAAATCAATTGAGTTATCCAACAAACGCTTTATGAAATGAACAATGAAACGATCGAATGAAACGAACGAATAAAAAACTTATAAATGAGACAAATGCAGATCACAGAGAACAGAAAACACTTCCCAGAAAACATGGAAGCAACCAAAACCCCTGATGCCATCCCCTCAACTGCTGTAGCATCTGGTAAAAAATACCTTTGTGGGAAAACTGAAAAAATCAGAAACCTTGGTCGATCGAAATTTTATGATTTCATACCGTACAAAGTAATATAGCAACACCAAAAAGTTTTCAAAATATTCCAAAAGTAAGCCCCTATTTTTTCCATGATTTGGGACAGATTAGATCCTGAATAAGTCCCTCATTACAAACGAAAATTCCCTGCCCATGAACGAAGACTGCCAACACTGATTGTGGAGGTGATTTAACATCTGGTGAATGGTGAGAAGGAAGGGTGGGCAGTGCCCAGAACTGCCCCACATTTCGACATTTCTGGCTTCACACTTAGTTCGTTGTTCCATAAGGTCCATGCAAAAAAATCGTCTCAAGAGGTACAGTGCTCCCGTTATCATTGCACTATCAACACAGGCTTTTCAGACGTTCCGCGAACTATGTAAGGTCTACAAGAACTTACGTAGATATTCGAGCCAATGAGTTTTGATTCATTTTTAGGTAGGTAATACGTAGCCCCCCCTCTCGCCCTTCTGCGTTGCGACGCTGCCTCCCTCCCTCACGACCCTCAGGGTACCTACATAATATGTAGCATATATTATATCGCTTGACGCTTCCTTGCTGCTGCTTGGCAGATAATGATTGGAGCCAATGACATTTCTGCTGAATACCTGCTAAGGTATGTTATGAGTTAAGGAAGTTGTCAAAAATGAATCCTATTGGCCCATAACGAGCGAAGGAGCGAGAAGAGGCGATTTTTAATAAAGAGGGGAGTGGGACTGGTATGTTGGGAAATAAGGGAGTTGTCAAAAGAAGTCGCCGTTTCTCGGGAGTGAGCGAATCCAGCCCCAGTCCCTTTAGGGAGCATCTTCTCCACAGAAAATAGAAAGAGCTCTTTCTATGTTCTGTGGTCTTCTCCCATCACTAAAGGTTTATCACTGATAATATCAGTCTGATACTGCATCAGATAGGGATGTCAGATTCTTCAAAATGAATCGATTCAAATTGTATCTATCTTTAAAAAAAAAACAATCTTAAAGCATCGATTCCTAAATTAAGTACTTCAGTAAAGTAAATCGATTATTAAATGTTTTAAATAATATTAAATCTGTATATTATATCTGTAAAGTGGTTGTTTGCCGATGGTGCAGAGGTCTAATCCAATGAGTTGCTTAGGGAGAGAGAACGACTCCTCTGCTGGTTTATTTAGGTAAACAATAATTACCTAATGCTCGAAACCGGTTTCGAGCAACTAAGCTCATCTACAGCCCTGACAAGAAAACCATTAAATTTTGTCATTAGCATCAGAGAAAACCATAACATTATATTATACTGAAGGTATATGAACAAGTACAAAATTTAATAGTGTATTTAATAGTGTAAAGTATAACTGATGAAATCGGTCCCCACGCTATAATTGTTTACCTAAATAAACAATTTTGTATTCAAACCAGCAGAGGAGTCGTTCTCTCTCCCTAAGCAACTCATTATTATATCTGTATTACCTACCTACCAAAAACTAAAGAAAAATTTACTTATATCGTATAACATTTCAAAAACTATCTACCTACGTGTATACTAAAATTTAATGTTCCGCAAGTTTCACCAACATTTAAAGCTGATCTCTAAAACAACGGCTTGACGATTTAAGCTGCCTGCTTCTATACTAGTATACAGCTGTAGATTCTTAAAATCAATCTAAGGTCGATCAGGTGCTTGTTAAAACGCAGTACGGAAGTAAATTGAGAATGAATGATAATTAAAAAATAAAAGCGTTGGTGTTAAAAAGTTTTCTAGATGCTCAACGGGAAACATGTTCTAAGAATGAATAAGTGCTGAGAATTTGAATTTGAATTCATATTATCCAAACCCTCCGCTACTCTCTTAAGCCACAATGCAGTTTCATAATATTTCATATTATGAAACATAAATATTTATGTCGTACCGGTTAGTTTACAAAGGACACCGATAATTAGGTATTAGATGCACAGCCCAACAAGAGCAGCGATGATGGATTCGATAAACTACTCAGTCGATTCACGCCCGTCTGTAAGCGGTAAGTAAGTCGCAGTTTTGAAGCGATGAATTTCAGATTGAATGAATCGACTCCTAGATTAACTAGCCAATTGGTTCTCGTAATTGCTGTCACCTCGCCCTCAACTGGTGGGTGGGAATTGGCCAATTATGATCCCTTGATTTTGGAATCTACAACTACTGGGGCAATCTATGGAGTGCTTTGAAATGAATAAGAACACTAATTTATCGTGCTTACCGTTTCAGATGACATGATTCCAGAGGAGGTCGGCCGGTGTGAGGCGCAGATCCTCACGTGTGCGTTGCGCCCCCTCAACTTCAAATGCCGGCGGGAGAAGAGATTACACTGAACGGGGAGGTGGACCTGACCCGATTACCCCAACTGGAGTTACCCATTTGGTACCAACTGAACGAGCAAGTCCTATCGGTGCGATCACTCCCTCCAATCGTCTCGAAGTGACGAGGATGAAAGCGAATAACTTTCTTGTCTCGTCAAAGTGCAAAGCACAACACTCTCTAACGAGCTGTCACCTTATGACATCGCGGCGTTTTGGCTCGGGTGTGTATCAAGTGGGTGTTGGTTTGATTACAGACTCGATCCCGAACCAAACAATTGCCTGCAGGGCACGATAAGTCAAGTATTCAAGAGCTTACAAAGGAAGGACGGGAAAGCTGAACCTATTTTTTTTTTTTTTTTTTTTTTTTCAATAAGTAGGTACGTTCAAAAATTAATATTTTAACGTCAACATTCACTTCCAGTCTATACAACCAAATAAATTGTGCCAAACTAGAGGAAAATCTTTGTTGGCAGAAATCAAACCAAAATTGAGGAGGTCCGTGCAAAAAGGGCGTACCTATTATAGGCTTATAAGCCTATAATAGGCCTATAAGCCGTTCTTGCGGGGAACGCAAAAATCGATCCGCCATGATGTTTTCTACACAGGTATCAAGTTTCAGGAAAAAAAATCCCTTTTTTTTTTGTACCCTTGTTTTTTGTGTTAGGTAGCTGTTATACGCCCTTCTTGTGGGGAACGTCTGTGAGCTGTCTTCTGATTCTGTAATCAATTTTTTTGTATTGGGTTTTTTTTAATTTTTTTTTTATATTTTATATTAAATATAAATTTTAATCATTCATTTTATATTAAATATAAATTTTAATCATTCATTTTATATTAAATATTAAATTTTAATCATTCTGAAAACTTCTGTTCATAAAAAGTATATTCTCCTTGTTTTTCCTTCAAAACCAATTTTTTCCAAGTTCATAAGCCCTTCTTGAGGGGAACTGGGGGTTATTCTTTCCCCACAATAAGGGCTTACAACCTTTTCGCAATAATAAAAAATATCTCCGATGCGGTTAATTTCATGGTAAATTAGCTGAGTGTTATTTTAAGTAGAAGAATAAGACCTTTGAGGGAAAACGATTTGGGCAGAGAATTCACATTACAGGGTGCATGTTGAAAAACGTCAATGCTGATTTTCTCAGAACGTCGTTTTTGACTAAGCCCTTATTGCTCGGACCTCCTCAATTTGTTTATACTTTATACATAAGACACAATTCTGCGAACCAAGAAAAAATTGGATATGCAAAATTTTCTCAAAATTTGAGAAATTCTTACATTTTTTTTTTTTTTTTTGCTCTATCCCTTTAGGCCCTTTAGTATTTTGTTTTTTCTCCTCTTTACCAAAAAGATCATTTTGTTTTTTCTCCTCTTTACCAAAAAGATCTCTTGTTTTTGCAACTCTGTGCTCTGTAATATGTTTGTCATAGAATACAAGACACAGTTGGCCGGTGGGACGAGATAAAATGAGCCCCCCATTTTTTCCAGAATTTTATTTTGATATTATGACATTCAACTGGATTTTCACGACCATGTTTCCCACGAAAGAGAAGAATGAAGTCTACTACTACTTGCTAAGATGGTAGGTGTGTATGCTGGGTTTTTGAAAATGATATCCTTAATCATAATAATCAAGCAGCGGTGTCTGTGGAGGGTTCTTAATCGACTCAAAATTATTTCGTAAACGTTACTTTTGCTTCCGAGTCTGCGAAGCAGCGGAAGCCTTGTGTTCACTTTCGGGAGAAAAAAAATTTTTGTTGTCCGAATTCAAAATTTCCACTCGCATTTTGCGTTTCATAGCCTACTGAACAAATTTGGTTCCGTGTCTGTCGGTCTGTGGGTCTGTGGGTCTGTCGGTCTGTCGGTCTGTCCGCATTTCCTTGTTACAGCCATAATTTCCACAATTTTGAATGAATGGTTTAAAAAAATAACAAACCAAAACAATGTCTCACTCTCTCTAGCGCCAACCCTTCAAAAACCTCCTCACAGTCATCACTAGCGGCATTTTGGTTCTACCTCCAGACGTGAAATGATGTCCCCTCTGCACCCCCACCTACCAAACAATACCGCTGAATCAGCCGCATTGTTTAACCTCTTTCCTACGTCCCGAAACGTCCTATGTCTCCCCCTCACCGCTCGTAGCTTATTACGTCCCCCAGAAACGCCTTGTCCTCCTGAGTACCAATAAAAAGGTTTCCAAGACCACTTTAGGAGCTTTCACATTCAAGTTCCGAAGCTCCTGTTCAATATTTATGCCCAAATATTGGTAGCCATCGGCATTCTCTTATATTCTGTCAACGGAAATCTAAAAAATGATAATATTATTCATGAATATGGGAGGAGACCTTTCAGATACTATCTGATGAAAGTGAAATTTTCACATCTAAATCTACGGCCAATAGAGGAAGGTCATACAGAATATTTAGTTGATTTTTATTTTTATCCAAGCTCGATTGTAGTTTGAGAATGGCGAGAACGCACCTAAACACAACCGCGTTTCACCTCAAAAGTGGAGGCTACGGTCCAAATAATATGCAAATTTCGTTCAGTAAAGGGGTACTTTAGGTGTCAAGTCGTGTCAGTTTGGAGGCTGAGGTGATCCGGGTTAATGAGAGACAGTTGAGATCCGGTGAACTTGGAAACTTTCCTTTTGTACTAATTGATATCTGTATTGTTTTCACTTGGCGAAGAAGTCAAGATAAAAATCTCGCTTGTTGGTAATGAGATTAAAATTAATCGTTTTTGAATCGGGCTGTGGTTTCTACTTGAATTGTTGAATGAAGAATTATCAATATTTTAGACGTTTTATCTCTCCTTGCAGCATAATAAGAAGGTGAATACCCTCAATAGAGAAATCGAAATTCCCACGTCTGATATTAGTCGACTATGTGTATCAGTTTAAACGGATAGTGACATTTTAGTGAAATCACTCTCATACACGTTTAATGCTGGTAGATATCTAAAATCTATTCAAAAACTAATTTTGAACTCTCGCTGTGTATATTAAATAGGTATGTTAATTCACATACCTATTTAGACTCTTCCCAAACTGTAAAAACGACGCGGAAAGTTGGTACCTACCTACCAATGGCCATCACTTTTCATTTCCATATCCATTAACGAATTCCCAACTTGATAGGTGTAGGTAGGTACTTACTGGTTGAACCAGTTGTACGCTTTGTGGAACTTGCGTGGGATTTCTCCATTAATGTTTATTTGGACATGAAGAGAAACGAGGAAAATGGTGTTGAAACCAGAATCAACAGCTTCTCTTTGAGATCCTGCAGTTGGAAGGTCTGTCGTTTCTAGACCGCTCAACATCGGTTTTGCCCGTTTTAGTATCAATTGTGTTGGAGGCGCTTGACGTTCATTCGTTGATCCGTTCTTTTCAGAGTTGGTGTTCAGTTCTTTAAAATCATAGTATGAATCGATCGCTAGATTTATTATTATCATTGATTCATTTTTTATGGGCATAAAAAATTACTAGTCTCTGAACTTAAATGAACTAAAGCGGCCACTCGATCTTTCAATGTGGTCCCAACGGGCTAATCAAGTTATTTGGATGAAACAAATGGGCCAAGAAGGCTTATCAAAGTTGAGGCTTATCAAACCCTCTTGGCTCATTTGTTGGCTTAGTAAGCCTGAACAGGCTTCGAAGGCCACTCTACTTATTTATGAAGGGCAAACAAGGGTCAAGGGCCAATCAATTTATTTATTTTTGCCCAAAACATGTCTCGACGGCAATTTAACTAATGTAGGTACGTTGTAGGAAAAACCCCACACTGCGTACACATTGCAATCAATAAGTGCTGGAAAACTGGTACAGAATCTCAAACAGCCCAGTAGATCTCGACCTTTCATTTCAGGCGGAGGAAAACGGGACGCTCCTTTTGCCCCGTCACAATGAAACGTGAATGGGTCCAGGATGACTCCCTGGGGTTTTCCTCCATCCTGTAGTTGGTATCAACAATTTAAACATAGTAATCCGATTCCTACTCCGTCCTATGACTCATTTTTGTCAGAACTGGACGGATCCCCCACCTTCGCCATCTCTAGCGAATGCCGGCTTGGACGTTGAGAAGTCGGATTCCTTAACTGTTGCTAGGTCGTCCAGATCCACGTCACCCCGCGTATTCATGGGCAAAGCACCGGGTAAAGAGGTCTCATCTGGACGGTTCAAGTGAAATTATTCTGAACAGATCTTCCACCTCTAGGAGAGAAGCCACAGACATCTTTGTCGTTTTAAATTTACCTGGGAAATCTTACCATGGCACACCCTATCACATCCTGTAACACAAGCCGCAACGAGAACTGGGACCTTGCGCTTTCCACTTTCCACCCTTCTCACAACAATTTTGATCGGCCCACAGTGACGGTAAAAGGTGGCGGAAATTCGAAAAATTAAAAATACAACTGGCCGATCGGTTTAATGTTGATTCTTTAGCTGATATAATATATCATATGATATATTATATGAACAAAGAGCCATAGTGGTTTTGTCGCTTCGAGCTGCCTGGAGGAGAGCAGAGGCTTTTTCACCAGTTCAGTTTTTTCGCCGTGGCGAGCCCCACATATTAATTAAGCCTTAATCCACGACTGATTTGTATTCAGGCTATGTATCCGAAGATCTCTTCATTAAACTGGCCTTCATCGATTTTACGAATCAAAAAAGCCGAAAAAAATTCAGAAAATCCAAAAAAGTCGCGGCATTCACCGAACTAAAGATTCTTAAGTCAGATCGTGCGCAATAAAAGCGTTAAAAGTGAGAAAAATGTGTTTTTAATTTTTTTTTTTGTTAAAAAAGGATAATAAACAGCTAAACACATTGTTTATGCAAAATTATTTTAAATTTAAGCAGAATTATTTATACACAACTATTTTTATTTATTTTTGTTAAAATAGAAAGAAAAGATAAACAGCTAAACATTTAGATTTTGCATTTTTTTAAGCTAAACCCATTTCAATCAATCAGTCTGTCACCTTGAATAATTTCCGCCACTTTTTAGCATCATCGGCCTCAAATTGTGTCCTGATAATGATAAATATGACATATATGATATATCATAAATAATATTATTATGTCGATACCAAAAAATGCAATGGCATTTGGCCCGGCGTTTTGGGCAATAGTTCAATTTTTTTTTTTTCTCCGTAATTTTGACCACACACTCGGTATTTCCGCAGTTTTCATCCAGATCACTCCAGGAGGGGCTTTTGGAAGCCTTTCAGTCAGGAGGTCGAATGAAATGTCGCTTTCGAGTTAATAATTACCCTAATTATTATTAACGTAAATGAATGACCCAGTATTGATAGCTATAATTAGTATATAACCGTAATTATTATGGACGTAGAATCAATTTTTGGGGGTTATTATCGGTTCTAACCAGACAGATGAAGTTTTCAATAATTGAACATTCATCATTATTTTTAATGTTTTATGGCATACCTACTATTAACTTTTGCACTCGTTATGCACACCACATTTGCAAGGTTTTGTGATCAAATCATTGCATACACCGTAACTTTTTTTGATATTGGGTTCAAAAAAATACTTATTGGCGGCTTCGTTTTTATTATACAATTTAGTTGGAGCTTAAAAATATTACAAAACTAACAATAACTTAGTTGGAATTACAAGTACGGCGTTTGGAACATATTTCACAAATTATTCTGTCCGAAGCACCCGCGTCGACTTTCCGATGTTAGAAAGAAAGAGAAATAAAAATGGGGAAGGGATTACAAAAAGAAGTCACCCCGGACCAGAAGTAACTGTCCCGTGCCAGGAGAGTCAAGAGCCTACTGAGGCCGAAGACCTCTCAACCTACACAGAACTGAGTCATTGTCTCCCCTGTAAAGGTCATATGTTTGGAGTAAACGACTGGAAAAGCGTGAAAAGGCTTTAAAATGGACGAAAAAAAATCAGACTTCAATTTGATCGATGGACGACTCCAAGTATGGAGAAAATGAACAACAAAACTCTCGTCAAAAAGAAAAATATCAAGTCTGCTATGATTGTCTTAAGTCAATTCGGTAGTATGAGAACATTCCTTAGCTTCTTCCCATGTATTGAAAAACGTTATAATAGAATTTCTAACTGGGTTAAGGTGAATGTCAATTGATTTTTCAATACCTCTCAAAGAACTTATGTACAAATTCAACATGTCAGCAGACATGTCAAAATGAGCCTAATTGAAAGAAAAATGTTTTCATTTCGAAAACTGATGAATCTCTCAGTTTTTGCAAGAGAGACAACATATTTTGTGCAGTTTTCACACGTTTACAATAGTTAACTCCCTTCCAGTTGACAAGTTTTCGTTTATTTTGGGGGGTAGTAGAAGGGCACAGCTGGCCTGTAGTAGGTGTAGCCAGCGCTTTCGAGATCGGAATTGTCTTCGGTTGGTTCGTCGGGTTTGGGCGTTGAGGCTCCTTCCGTCGTTGAGGAAACTGATTCAGTCGAGGTTGACGATGATTCAGTTGGCGAAGAGGTTTCGGCAGTCGATGAGGCGTCGTCGGCGGAGGCCAATGGAGGAATAGTAGTAGCGTCGTTGACTTCACTCTGTTCAGTCGCGCTGTCTTCTTTTTCGGTGGTGGCTTTGGGTTCGTCGTCGGATACAGTGGTGCCTTCTTTGATATCCTCGGGTTGTACTGTTGTCATTTCTTCTTTGATTTCTTCTTGTTTCAAGTCAACATTCGTGGAAGAAGCAGGAGCGGTGATTTCCGACGACTCTGAGGGTCCTTGAGTAGGATCTTGGGCCAAGTCGGCTTTCATTGGTTCAACACTGTTTTCAGCTGAGTTTGCAACAATTTGTACTGGGGTGTTGGCCGTGGGTACGAAATATGGCCGGTCGACGACCAAGTTGTCGATCGGGTTGTACACGGAGTAGTAGCCTTGAACACGCTGAACCAATCTCTCAAGGAACCCAGGCAAAGCATACACAGCCCGGACAGGCACAATCAAAGCTTGATTGTCGCTAACTTTAACCAAAACGGGAATCGTCGTCTGAGCGGTGGTCTGGTGCAGCCCTGGCTGGGGTCCTCTGTAGTTCTGAATGTGAGACACAGCGTTCGGCTGTTGCCCCGGAAGATTAAGATACTGCGGGGTGATTGTCAACGTCTGCTGCCTCGTTGTTTCCTCATCGTGCGGCTGTATGTACAACGGGGAGTCTCTGATGTCCGAGTACACAGGCTCGGTAAGCTGCTCCGGCTGCTGGTACTGTAACTGCTGCAACGGTGGGCCGTACGCCTGGTGAGAGGCCGCAGCTTGCTGCGCATAGTAGCGCTGACTATCCGAGAAGTGTTGATAGTTAGGAGACTGGTACAAGAAACGGTTGTTGTAGTTCAAGTTCTCTTCGATTTTGTTGTATTCCGGATAATAGTCTGCACTCCTGAAATCAAACGAAACTACTATCAGACTATTATAATTCGATACAATGTCGTCAATAGGGAGCATTTAATGTTCCTGATGTGCATTTTTTTATTTTTTAGAAAAGAGAGAAAAGTTCCTCAAGTTGAATTATAGCACACTGAGGTCACTATTTTAACATTTAGAAAACATTGCTTCTTCTCTGTACAACCGTTAAATTCACTAAAAGAAGTGCCTGTTTCCCACCAAAGAACTGTTGGAATAATGGGAGTTCACATACGCCTGAAACGCCTCGTACGTTGCTACAAGCTTGGAAAAAGGTTTTTTTTTTTCCTCTAAGTGCTGTAAAAAAGCTTTTTAAGAGATAGAACCGAGACAGCAAGAGTCCGCGAGGAAAAAAGCTTCAACAGCACAGCGTGTTATTATTTCTCGAGTGGGTTTTCTTGAAAGGGATTTTTGCGTCTTTTGGGGCCGTGGGTCTCAATTATCCACACGGAAGATGCCTCCACTCGGGAGATATTGAGGATGGACAAAATGCTGGTCGTAGAGAGGGAGAAAAAAAAAAAAAAAAAAAAAAGATGTGGAATGGAAGAGGATCCAGTGAAGACGAACTGTTACAAATCGTTGAGGCTAATCGCGTTATAAAGAAGGAAGGTACGTGACCGTGTTACCCTTGGGGCTGTCCTCGTAGTGGAGTGGGTTGGGCCGGGCCGAGAGGGGGCAAGAAATACCCTTCTGCCGCCATCACCTGGAAAAACAAAAAAACACGCCGATTTAGATAATCCGGTTCCGACGGAAACTCGCCAGAGTGGGACAGGCCGGTGAGTGCAGGAACACCATGACCACCACTTATATTGAGCCTTCTCAGGAAAATTTAGCTTGGTTAGTGGTTATGAACAATAGGATAATATCCTACCGTATCCATCATGTTGGAATAGATTAAAATCCCCTCAAAAACCTAAACTCTTAGCGAGCTTAAATTTGACCACCAGGAGCGCTGCTGGCGATTTTGGTACCTACAGTCAGGAAAGTGACGATCCCCGCTGAGGACTTTTCATTTCAGAAATATGTCTAATCATTGAACTAGTAAGCTTTCGTGGGGTCATACTGTTTCTATTCCCGAACTACAAAAAGTAGAACAGGCAGTCAGGGTGGGGCGACTGGTATGTTAGGAGCAGAGATAGAGTGTCAACACATGTATCCAAATCAATGTGTGACAAGACTACTTTGATGGCATTCCTGTTTCAGATGAAAACATCTTAGTTGACCTCACTGGAAAATTTTCTCAAGAGCTTGAACAAGGTACAACATCGCCATCTATTCCGTTTGAAGCGAAAGAAAAAGATGCTGCTTTATGAATATAAAAAAATGGGAGAGGCAGTTGACCTAAAACACATTAAAATCCTCTCGGACTAACTCCTGGAGCAAAATCTCAAAACCTGTTTTTATCCCGAAAACCCGATGAAAATGCAACTATTTCCCATCGATGTTGTAAGCTAGTTCACTACATCAATGCTATTTCGCTGCTAGTCCAGAGGCAGAGAGTGCCTCGCTTGATAGCATAGCAGGCAAATGCCAGGAATGTACAAGTTAGATAGGCTGCCATACTTTTGCGCTAATCCAACTAAATCCGGCCCTAAAGTTTTTTTCGTTGGCGCGAATTTTAACCATTCATTTGCGCGAACGGGTGAGGCCGTATTTTTGACGTTTGCGCCAACGTTCTGCTTCACTTCCTATCAAACTTACGAGTATAAACAAGGTAGTTAGTAAGAAAGAAAACTGTACCTTTTAATTACCACTTTATTTTAAAAAACACAAAGCTTTTCAGCTAAATGTTAGCCATCATCAGGTAACATACACACAGAGTGGATTGAGAGTTATATACACCTGATGATGGCTAAAATTTAGCTGAAAAGCTTTGTTTTTTAAAATAAAGTGGTAATTAAAAGGTACAGTTTTCTTTCTTATTCAAATAATATTATGGAGAATTACCACAGAAGGTCGCCAGCCACTTTGGCAATTTTGAAGGTAGTGTGTTTCCACTAAAAGTGGCCAAATTGATGTCCTGGCGTGTTTCACCGCTATCGTTCGGCGTTAGTTTATTTTTTGTTTTTTTTTATCTACGTGTCTACGGACAAAACTGTACCATTTAAATCTGTTTAAGGACAATCTTTCCGAAACCGGACCTTATTTTTTCCGGCATTCTACAGTTAACATGTTGAGGAAAAATAAAAACATGAGCCTCATTCCCCTGACGTGTTCCCAGCCATAGGTTCACCCGTTCTGACTGTCACTGCAGTTTCATCCCATAGTGTCTATCTCATAGTGTCATCTACCATTACTTAATTTTAAGAGCATTTCCTGGATAATGGCAACCAAAAAATACCATATCCATGGGGGTTCCTACCATTCCCCTGACGAGTTGGTTCAGGGAGCTGTAAAGGAATCCTGTTGAAGTGAAGGATATTTTGAAAGCAAGATGTTGATAGCTCAACTCTACTATACTAGTAGACGGTGTACGGTCGTACTAGTTGGAGGTGTACAGATCCTACCAACCAGGAGGCAAGAAAAGGCCTGAGCAACTTTCAAAAGAGTCCAGCACCATCGAATCATGGGAACTATATTAGGCCAACGACATAACCCATTATATTTTTGTGGTTATTTGTGGTTATCAGTTTTGACGGAGATTGAATTCAAGGGCGAGTACCTACATAGGTACAATGAGTAAAGCCGTTAACGAGTAGATGTAGAGTAGTAGCCTAATGAGTGAAACAGAGGATTACGCAACAGTTCATGTCATACGATTTATGAATAATAATTATTCATTGTCACTTAAATTCATAATTATTATGCATTTAAGTGACAATGAGATAGAAGAAAAAAAAAAAAAAGATAGGAAACATCCGATACAAGAAACATACGATTTCACCGTGGGGTTACAAATAGAGCTTTTGGAGGATGTAACGAGGTCAAATGAGGCGCCGTTTTTCGGGTTTTGGACTCGTACCTAATCCATTTTTTGTGGACCCAAATCCGTCCAATCATTGTGTGGAAAATATTCTTTTTTCTTATTATTTTTTTTATAATTTTTTTATTGACTGATTAAATATGGCTACCATTGAATGGTAGGGGGGAGCAGTGAAGCAGGGGGGATCTCCATCTTACAGATATCCGGACGCCTTCATACCAAATAACCTCCGTATAAACACAGTCTTTGTTAAAAGAAACTTTGTTCCACTTTTTTAAAGGAAGTTAACTGTTTTACTAATTTTGCTCGTCTCCATGAAAACTGGCAACCAAGAAATGTGCAACAACCTCCCTATTTGTTCGTAAACAATGAGAAATTCAACGGTTTAACTTCAAATTTCAACTTCATCTCCTCTTCACAACCAGTATTTATTCATAGAGACATCATCCAACCTCATAATTTGATTAGGTTGCCATTTAATCCATGGTTACGTGTCGGATTCAGCACCCTTTAAAACCCCCTTTAAACAAATTTCAGTTCGAAAATAATTATTTTATGTTATGAGCCAAACAAGCAAGACTTGCACTTAGTTCAAGCGCATTCAAACAACAACTAGGCTAGATCGATGGATCTAATAGCTGTCTAATCCATGCGGGACCTTGGAACAGCAATTACAACAACAACCATATAATACGCGGTACCTACTTAATTGATGTGAAGGGACACTATAAGCAACGTCTCATCAGGCGGAATTGACCAATATTTTTAAATGAATATACAAGTACCACTGAGACCTTGAAAACACAAGATGAGACCTCGAATTCCATTCTCAATGATGGGAGCAATCAGCCACCTGACAAACAAACTAGTGGGGATGTCTGGTAGGTACATGAATCCCACAGAGATGCTCTACAAATGTCGCATATTAGCGAAGAAGATACAGGCATTAAGTTGTTCAAGTTGTATTAATTTCCTTAGAATCCAGTTCATTGAGCGAATTGACTCCACCCTGTTCAAAAATGCTCTTCTCATTGCACCATTTGTGTTACGACAGGTACCGCTTCAGTTCTCAAGATGAACAATGGCGCAACGTTTATTTTACCTTCCCGTGAGCCCTGAGTTGCTACAGCCGTAAGTAATTGGGCGAAGTATCATTATGAGTTACAAGTCTTGTGGGATCGATGAGGGCGATTATTCAAAAGATGTGGGTGTGTCCCTCGTGAATCAACAGTTAGGGCGACACGATTTCGTATTTGAATGGTAGCTCGTTGAACTTTGCACTTGGATGAAAGAAACTGTCGTGTCAAGGGGACTCGTTTGAGCTGTTCGACGCCAGTCGAAAGTTGTCACAACTGCGGCCGCAGTAATAGATCTCACAGCAATTTTCAAACAGCTCAAATGTTTCAAATCGATCGATTGACGTAGTATTTAACGATAAATATGTATTAAGTATATTTTTATTGTAAAATACTACGTCATTAACCAGTGCGTAGTTCAATTCAAAGCGTTTTGCTGATCGAAGATCATTTTAATCGTGGGAAGGGTCGGGGGTGAGGGTGTCGAAGGGTCAGGTTTCCCCCACGCCTCTGCGGTATGAATACCCTGAATTCAGGGAGCCAATATAATTTTTATATTTTCGATCATGATTTTGGTATCGTCATGGGAGAAATGATCGGCTGTGAATGATAAGGTACACCCCGACTGGAGGGACACGTAAGCCAGATTCAAAGCCCAGTGCTTGCTCTCAGCAGTCTGTTCGTGGACCCGGCAGAACTTATCTAACTATATATAGAGTGAAGGATGATGTTCCTATAGGCATATAGGAGCCTTCCATGGCTAGAACATCAGCTCTCTCATTTCCCCAAATGCCGACATGCGAGGGTACCCAGCGCAGAGCCACAGTTGCTCCACCACCCAGCTGCTTAAAGTTCGTTTTGCTGTTGGGACAGACTGACAATGGCGGCCTGCGATTAGCGCAGGATGACTGCCCTCGAGAATTCAATCGATCAGAACATCTCCAGCGCCAGCTCAACTCCACGAAATTTTCCCAATCCTTATGTAGTCCCAGTGACTCGATTGGCAGCAATTTTATGTTCAATAAAAAAAATGCCTATCTTGTTTTTCTGACTTTTATACTTTTGCGTAATTCTACGTGGATTTTCATAAGAAAAAGAAAAAAGATAGTATTAACATATGTTAATAAAAAATTAATTAATTTTTATATAAAAATGCCTTCAATGCGCCACGTACCCTACGCATGTTATTATAATTTTGTTGATAATAAGTAGGTAGGTATGAGTTTTCAACATTCTAACATTAATGAAGCCGGATTTTAAAATTAATTGCCTTACGCGACTCACTCAGAATGTATTTAGGATTGTTCCACCTCCTGCAGATTCCACAACATGTTGTGAGCTTCAAAACATTCCTGCTCCACTTTTCGTTAGGCATTTCCTTGGATAATTAAATTGAATAATGGGAAAATAATCAATAATAGGTTTGTTCCAGGTCTGACTGCGTCTGTCGACAGAAGTTGGACAGCTGTCGACAGAACCCGACCGCACATACTCGAGCTATCGGTTTCCGTCCAACTTACGATCGACCTGGAACTGCAGTTTCTAAACTGCGCATGTCTCCGGCGATTTCTGTTAACATACCGTCAAACCTGGAACAAACCTAAAACTTATTATGTCAGCGTGCCGGGGAAATCCGTAACTAAAGAAAAAACACCTCTTTCTCTCATCACACTGTGCACGTTGACGGGTTAGTTACGTTGCAGTGGCACGAGAACTCGGAGTTCCTATTATTCAATAATCATTTTCTCATCTCTGACACCTCTGTCACACTCCTGATCGCTTGGAGTACTTTTTTAAACTAATTTAACAACGATCAGCCGAATTTCATTCTTTGGCTTTTTTCCTTTGCCCATTGAAGCACTTCAAATGAAACAGGCTAGTAAGGAAATTGAAGGCCGATAGAACAGTAGCTACCTGGATCAACGTCGAGTTTGAATATAAAACCGAATTAATCGTAAATGATCAAGTCTAGTCCGGCCTTCGTTATAATTTGTCATAGAGAAGATTTACGGTCATGTTTTCATCCACCGTCCGTCTATCAAGAAGGTATTCATCGTCACACCTTTATCGTCGTAGCGGATTTCTTGCGAGGATGTTTTGTTTCGTTTTTCTACATTGTTTGCTCGTTAGCGTCTAGCGAGTCTGCTGACACAAATAATTTTCATTAGTGTTTCACTCATTGCATTGTGGTCTTCCTGCGAAGTTAAGACAAGACAGTCGTCTGTAGATGTGCCTGAGTATGTAGTTTGGAAATTTTCAAGTGCACGTTCTTGGATCAGATTGGGCAGTTCCAGAGTTGAGGCTGTTACAGATTACCCTTCATATCAAAACCGAACGAACATTGGGTAAGGCAAGAACGTTATGAGAAAAATATAGTTTCTGGCATTCTCCAGGCAAATACAAACGCTCTAAGGCCCACAAGGATTTCGTGTCGATTTTTTTCGTCACCGGGTTAAGGACTATGCTGACTCTCATGCAGCCTCCTGTTGTATAACAAAAGAGCGTTGAGTCAATAAATCAGCCAAGGTAGGACTACCCCCCATGTTTACGCTTCACACTAATGGAGAACACACACTTGCCTCACAACGCCACGACAATCCATGCGGGACGAAGATTTGGTACGTTGCTTCAATAAAGTATGCAGTACAGTGTCATTTTGTGTAATTTCATTTCCTGATTCCACCTCACATTTGCTAACCGTCGAATTTGCACCGTTTAGTTCTGGACCGTTCGGAAATCTTCATTTAACCCTACCGAGGGTCGTTTCCAATCGCCAAGTAAATCCGGGTTGGACTCGGTTATTTCACAGACGATTTGACGGTCCGTCGAGCACGAGGAACGTCCCTGTCATCGCGTGTTGGCGACGAACTGAGGCGAAGTTGCAACAAAACCAAACCAGACTTGTATTCCGGTGAAACGAACCCAGAGACCAAAAATTATATTCTTTTCTGGCAAGAAATCTTAAAGAACAAAAATACCGCTAGGCATCACAGCTTTTGGTGGGGCGTGGAGTTCTCAAGTAAGCTTCGATGTCTTGTGGCTGATTGCCCCAGACAGGTGAAGAAATGAGAGTTAGCTTTCGTTGAGTACAACGTGCCACTAATTAATCGATTACAGTTCTCATCGCAGGGATTTCTGGACTGGCGTGAACACAACAATCTAACTCTGTGCAGATCTTGTGAAAATGGCTAATCATAAAACGAGGAAATTAAATCCATGGATCACAGCAACTCTAACGAACGTGACAAACTAGGTAAACAATTAATGTGAAATTATAGTATAGAAACAAACCGAAAAACTAATTGAGAGAGCAAAAAATGGCCGCGTTCAAATACTATTGACTTCGATAATGCTGTTTATTACTAATGCGGCTCTTGGAAAAACATCTCCCAAATAGGTAATTGTTTTCCAAGTTTTTGCCATTGTACTTATTTACGTGAATAAAGCGCTGATTACAGTTCCTACGAAAACTTTCACCAAGTCAACTAGGGCGAACATAACAAACATTCTTGTAATTTCTCGTCAAAATAATTAGTTTTTCACGCAGGCATTTCCCTGGCTCGCTCAATCCCTTTTGGAACAACTTCCATAGTAGATCAAAAAACTTAAAACTCTTACAAGCAACAAAAAAGGGTAACCGGTATTAAAAACAAAAAACAAAACGAAAAGCCGGAAAAAAGTCTCCAGCACATTAAAGTCCAGTACGCAGAGCATTTCGACCTGCAAAAGATTTTATTGATTTAAACGCTCCATGTAAGACTTACGCGGACCGTTAACATTGTAAGTTCTAATAACATGTATATAATATACATTCATTATCAATTCATATTATGAATGTGATTTGAATTTGAATGTCCTAATAACATGTATTTGAACACAAAATGTTTCCCGATACCAACAATAATTGTTGGCAGCTAAAAAAGCTCGAAGTTTTCGGCATTTTTTCAGTGTTTCGCATGAAACTCGATGACGATCCATATTTCGTGAATAACAATCAATTAGTATGTACATTGAAGAGGACGAAATTCAACCGACAAATATTTACAGGCGATCGAAAAAAAGAAGCATTTTTCCAACTTTTCCAAAAAACTGTTTAAACATTCTCTTAAAGTGTTGTGGCTTCAAAGGAGCGAAAAAATCTTAAAAAAACGTGGTTTTTTAAAAACCAGTCACTTTTTTTGCGTAAAAACTAAGACCGTTAAAAAATGTTTCCAATGAAGTCTTGTAGGTAGATTGTTTCTGCGTCGAATGGGACCAACCGCGATTCTGTACCTTCCATAATAAGGGCTATGATTTGTCAAAGTGTTTAACCATTTTGGCCATATGGGAGATCATCAACTGAGAGTCGGCAATGCAACTTGATCACAACAAAACTCTGTTCCAAAGAATATATTGGAATTGGAGGCATCAATTCAGACCGACTCAAAGATTGATTTATTCATCAGGAACAATTTGAAAACCAGCTATGCTGGGAAACTAAAAAACAAAATGTGAACCATTTCGTGTGAAATTTTTGGCTATGAGTGGAGGCTGTTTTGTCCCTTTGAAGGCACCGACAATAGTCCGCCATCATATTGCAGTCACAGAAGCCTTGGTACCTTGTTACTATCGTCTTGATTTCTTGGTGGAATCTCTCGCCTTGTTCGCTGAAATCACCCAGGTTGTGATTGAATTTTGAATTGAACACGCTGGTTACGCACTTCCATGGGGCAAGTGCATAAGTCAGACTCAAGTCAACAACAGCCATAAGTCAGATAGACAACACCTTCCCTTACATTCAACGAGAATAAATAAACAAATACGCCGGAACCTATTGGAAACGGTGGTAAAATTCCTAGACTTGAGTCAAATTTAAGTTGATGACCCGACCAGAGCAAAGTCGACTCAGTGATGCACGATGGCGTCCATACCGCTAGGCTCATTGTGTCCTCGCAACCCGAAAAGGTATGCATTGTGACACCGCCAATTATCGTCATTTTCCAAGTTACGTCCTCCCCGGAGTTGAACCACGTCACAACAATGCGCCGAAGAGGAAACGTCGCTTTGGAGGTGGATAACCGGGCAAAGTGGCTTTTTCGTTCGAGTAGCTGGTGGACGTCGGAGGTCATTTCTGGTCAACTTCCTGGCTAAAGCGATGTTTTTTTCCCACAAAGCATCCGCGACGTTGGAAGGGTTTTCGGCTGATCCCTGTGACGCCAACCTGGCAGTTTGCCAGAGAAGTCAGCCAGCTGATCTTCCCTCACGTTTACAGTTGATAGACTAATTCCCAGGGATGCTCTAAGACAAAACTATAGCACCCCACTGCTTACTCTTACGTGTATACAATGTAAAAGAACCTCTGTGGTCTAAACCCAACTTTACTCTACCAACAGCCTCAAATGAGGAATTTGAACATCTGATACTTAGATCAGGATAGGTAGTCTTAAGCGGACTCAATTAAAAGCATCCAGCCTTGCTGACAAAGAACTTGATCTCAACAAACGCCCAAGTCCCACAATTCAGCATCACTTCAACTCATCATGAGCATAACAGAAATGCAGGATTTATCAAAGTATGGCCCTGCCCTTATTTTCTACTAATTTCGTCTATTGTATTGCTGCTATCTGCCTGCCCCAGAAATCCAACCATTACACACAATCTTTTCGGTACTAACAGAACTGTCCTATGAGTTGTCCCCCTTCTAACTACGAAATTAATGATCCGAACCGATTGTAACGTCAACGCTGGTCCGAACAAATCGTGATCAGGCGAAGGTGCCAAGCAGTTAGCCTTCTAAAGAAATGGCAAGTGGTTCTGAAAATTGGCACCGATTTGGGACGACGTTTCGTATTGAGGTCATTGGAAACAAAAAGAGAAAATAACAGTACTTAAGCAGTTGGACTACAAAATGGAGTCCCCAGTCAGACTTTTTTCCGTTAAAATTTTACCTCGCCTTCCTGCCTGGTGAGTGTAGCTCATTAGCATATGTGGGTGGAGGCTGCGTCCTACCTACTTTTTTTTGGACCAGTCAATCAAAGGTCGTTGACGCTCATATCTAACGATATCATCGTGATTAGGATCGAGCGAAGGTCGAACGGGTGAGACAAGTTTTTTTTTTCATTTACGGAAGGTGGGCAAAGAAAACAGTAGGAGTATGTCATTGACAAGGATGCGTGACGATAGCTTTCACCTTGAAAATCAATGAATATTTCTGATTGACCGGCGGGTATTAATATGTATGACAATGCCAAAACAAAGGATAGATTGATTGTTGGTCAATCAACCACTGCAGAATCCCGAATAAACTAAGACTTAGTTCAAACATGTTTGAACTGCAGTTCCAATCTCGAGTAGAAATTCGAACTCTCCTAAATTATAAACAATGAAAACAAAATGACAAAAATTGACAATTTTAATTTCCACGAAGATTCCGGTTATTGCTCGCCATTTCGTTCGTGTCCTTCAGGCTAATTCAGGTTCGTTACGAGGAGACCTTCTTGGCCACAAAAAGTAGGTCAAATTCACACCCTGAACCACGAAAAATGCCTTAATTATGGAGTCATAAAGATGACTCAGTAATAAACGTGTATAAACCTCAACTCAGGGAGGAAAATTGGTTCATTTTAAGATAAGAACTAGCTGCAGCGACGCCAAAATATAGCGTAAATTGCACATTTCATGTCCATATCTGAGGCAACGTTTTGAAGTTCAACTTTTGTCACTCCTAACGTGGTGTTTTGCTTTATTATTCTTGGAATAATACACCCATAGAACATTCAGATCGGCGTCAAAATTTGACATTATACGTTTTAAGATGTCCAAATTCCAAAAACGAAATGTCCGTCCGCCGTTTTGAGCAGTAGGAATTTTTTTAAATCAGAAATTTTGACTAAACACTCGGTTTGCCATCTAGTTGTTCCCGCAAGGTTTTTCAGCCCGATCGCCCAAACCCGTGGGGCTCTTTGGGGCTAAAAAAGGGCTACGGGAGGGCTTTCGTCTATGAGGTCGAGGTAGGTGTCGTTTCCGAAGTATTTTTGGACGTAGAATCCATTTTGGGGGTCGCAGAATGATTCAATTTCACCGTGAGGATCTATTGGGCTCTCATGGGGCTACAAATGGGATTTTTTAAGGATCCCAGGAGGGCTAATATTTTTCGAGTAATTTTGGACCCATCTGTTCAAACAATAAACCCTTGTGTAAAATTTGCAGCGTTTTAAAATTTAAACTTCTTTTTAAATATTCCATTCAGGTGTGTCTAAAATTGAAATTCAAAATTGAAAAACTTTGCCACAAATACGGACGGGTCACAGTGGGGCCAAATCACATCTTACACTTATTAATCAATGAAATATAACATTTTCCACTCATGGTAAAAAGTCTTGAAGTAATAAGTAAATTAGGATAACCCTCGTCCGAAAGAAACCAAAACAAAGCCTACATTTCAGAATTTATGTGGGTACCTTCCCAAATTTAAATTTTAACGGGCTCTTATAAATTTAAGTCACTGAAAGATAGTTCGCCGTTCTTCACAGTTCCACGAAAAAAAAAAAAAAAACTTACAAGCGAGGCCAACAGCAGAATCATCATTTTGTCGACGAGGGTGCAGGAACTGAAGCAGACAGGACACAACACAGGAGAAGATGCTCCGTACAAACGAGACAAGCTCTTTCCACAATTCACTCAACACTTTCCGTTTTTTAGCCGCCCCTCCCGACGGTCTGGGACACAGTGGGGGAGGCAGTTCCCAACCCCCGTTGCCTGGACACAGAACGCCCACCCTGGCCTTAGCCTTGCTCTCGATGTCCTGGGACGTAAGGTTTTGCTTCAAGACGGCGTAATATCTAAATTGGATTTCCACTGGCTCGTCCGGGTGGAAATAAAGAACAAAAGAGTTCGACAGGTTTTCAGGGATGTGAATACATATATTAGGTGGACTAATGAGGCTCTAAGGCACTCGTGTAATTCGGAATCAAACTTCCACAAACGCCTTTAACCACAATCAGTGTTTTGATCTTTCCACTTCGATCCACTTCCAGATCATTCATTTTTCCGTAGAGACGCATTTCGTGACCTAGGGAAGGTGGGGGCAAAGCCCTGCGTGGGGCAAAGCTATGCAGTGGCTTTTTCAGTACTTCACAAGTGATTGAGAAACTGGCAACCAGGCAGCAGTTGAGGTTCAGCAACAGGTGTCTGTCATCAAAAGTAATGGCATCTCTGAGAGCAATAGGCTGAGAAAATGAGTTAAGTTTGTTTTTCACCTTTTGTATGTAATTTTCAGGAATGTTGACGTCAATATTGTGTGAGATAGGGTTGCGCCAAATTAATCAGCTAATCATCAATGAATAGTACTGTAATTGAGCTTCAATGTCAGGGGAGAACCGTTTCTTTAACTCACTTTTCCTAACCTTATCAAAGAGTAATTTCCAAACATGACATTTGGGGCAAGTCCCTGCAGGTTGTTTGGGGCAAATCCCTGCACCCCTCAAGTGCAGGTCTTTGCCCCATTCACTACCAGCACGTATTTGGGCATTGTATGGAACATGTGGATTCAATAATGACATTAGAGTTGAATTGTAAATTAAAATTTCATCATTTATAATTTAATGTCAATCAAATAGGTGCACATCACTTCCAAAGAGTGGGGAGCAACTGTCAATAATTGCCAGGTTTGATGATCAGGGATTCCTGAACAAATTTGGTTCCGTGTTTGTCCGTCCGCGCATCTGTCAGTCCACATTCCTTGCCAAAGCCATGACTGCACCAACTTTTATCGGATTTCTGTGAAATTTTCCGGAATAGTGTGAATTACGTCCTAGATGGACCCCTATAAGTTTCATCACGATTGAATCAGCGATCAATTCGGCGCATGCGCGAACGTAATTTTCTTGTTACAGTCACTTATGTCCGCCAATGTTTTGATGACCGATAATCACAGATTAAACTACTGATAATCAGTTTGGTGGTAAATCGGACCGATTAATCGGTGTATTTGGCTGGAGTGGTTGAACGCGAGGACACTGTGCCATGTCCCCTCGTCATTTGATTTTATCCCTCCGTTCAGGTTTTTTTTTTCGATCATGAAGAATGAAGAAATAACTTAATTTGAGCATTTTTGTTCAATAGAATTATTTAAAACCCATTTCTACCTAGTTGGGGCAAATCCCTGCACTGCAGGGGTTTGCCCCATTTTATGGGGCAAAGCCCTGCAAAAATTTTTTTTCTTAAATATTCAATTTCTCCTTTACTATTGACAGGAGATGACTGTGTTTCCAAGGGGTTATAGATAATAGCCCAACCTAAAGTTCAAGCATAAAATTTAGAGGAAATCTGCTTCAAATCGGTTGCAATGGTCGAAAAACCGGAAATTGCAGGGCTTTGCCCCCACCTACCCTACGCCTAGTCACCTACCACGACAGAACCTGATTCAACATCATCAATCGTCAGCCTCAAAATTTGAAAACTGACACTAGTCATAGGTAACCTATACATAGGTAACTGGAGCCTATACATAGGTAAAGGACATGTCCTTCACCAGGAGCGAAGCAATCTACTCGACATTACATTAGAAGATTAAGCTTGAGAACGATTCATAACGATGTTACGACAAGCCAAAGAGGAGTAACTAACGCATTAACCAAATGCCCTGACAGTGTCCCATTGTCGCTAATAGGAAAACTCATAGAATTCTCCTAAACACATTGGTGCTACGAGTACGTACATGGCGATTGTCTTAAATACCCGACGAACAGAGCTTCGGCCACGATCATCACTTTCCTCAAAACGATGGTATTGGGTTAGGATTATTATTCGCTTGTATAAATTCAATTTATGAACCTGCGCCACCTCTGCGGCGCACAAAAACTTGTTCATCCATTTGGAATCATAACACTACATGAAATTGTACTACAAACTACTTATTTCAAGTAGGTAGTCGGTAACAGTTCGTAACTGTAATTGCGTGGCACCGTTTCATTTGCAAGCTTCACAAAAACAAAATTTGTTATATTATAGGTAGGATGTTATCAAGGTACATACCTAAATTGTTCCTTCCAACGTGACATTTCACGTTACCCTTGATTAAAAATAATAACAAATAAGTAATCAATGATCACCTTTGATTCGCCTCGATAATATCATGACATATTATGCCTCTTCAGGGCTGCCCTTCTCACTACCTAAGCTGTTGAGCCATAACTAGGTACCTGTAGGTTACGTTGAAACATTCAACTGGAAAGATCACGGACAGCAGCTGGACTGGTAGCACCTACATCTACACCTACATTGTAAGTGAACATTCAGTAATAATCACGAAATGAGATTCTCTTCTGAAGACCACTGAACAACGGATGTTTACAATCACTGAAATCAGTACTACTGATTCAGTAGTTATCTTGTCAATCAGTGATGCCAGACGATTTGCCCTACCTGTTAAAAAAGTCTCTACTTTTCCCTACAAAGTCTACCATGTTCAAAATTTCCCTACACGTTAATTTCGATTGTACCAGGTAGGTACAAATTAAATTTTTTTAAATTAAAATTAAATAATAGGTCCTATTAAAATTAAATTTTAATATTGCTCAGATTGATAAATAGTGAATCAAATTTTGATTTCTGCAATAACTAAAAAACTATGATACCCAGGTAATAATAATATTGAACAAATTGATGATGATTCAATCAATTTTTGATTTTTTTTTTTTTTTACGGCATAATAATAAAATTAGGTAATTTTACCTATATCAGTTCAGCAGCTGGCGCGGCATAAGGATTTGTGTTGGTAATCATAAGGCCCTGTGTAAAACGAATTCCTAGACTAGGAATTCCTATACTAGGAATCCTAGTAGGAATTTCCTACTGCCTGGACGGCGGACGCCGCGGCGTATACGGACATTTCGGTTTTGGATTCTAGACCTCTTGAAACGGATATGTCACATTTTGAGGCCGATCGGAATCGTCGACCTCCGTCGCAAAAACATAGGTGTATTATTCCAAGAATAATAGGTAAACCAAAAACGCTTGGGGGTGTTGTTCTGCTCTAAATTTCGTCCACTTCCCGGGTTGGTCATTCGATGTGAGTTTGAACCTTCACTCACAAAACTCTCACTTTACCCTTTATTCCAATTTGGCTCAACCCCAATAGCTAGTACCTACTCGACTAGTCAGGTCGAACGTCCTTAACATTTGGAAGGTTCGGACAGTCCATACGAGCCTTCTGGGCGTGGAAGCTGGGAGTCCCCCGTCTGATTCGTTTCCGAGGGTGCGGTGGAAAAGCCCACAGTGTCCGTTTTGAATCACCCACGAAACCTCTTCAAAATATCGATGCATGGCCTTGTGAGGTGATCGGAGGTTGACAATGGGTCATTTGTGGACCTCTCATGTTGCCAAAAAACCAGAATGAGTCACATGAGATGATTTCAGAATGAACCAGGATTACAACGAATCGACAGACTGAGTCGAGTGTCTATTCGACAGTCACAGTCGGTGCGACACTGGGCGTCTTTGGGGTAGGTCAGTTTTCAGAATCATCTTGAGGAACGTTATTCAGGCACAACAGACAGTAACAATTTTGTACGGTCGCACACTTCTGTAGGTAGGTTTCTTTCCTCTAATGGTGGTTGTATCTGATACAACCACAATAATATTGTGTCACATCATGATACATTATATTATAATGTATCATGATGTGACACTTGAAAAGTAGGTATTACTGCGGCTGCCTCGGATTACTGTTCGTCGTAAGTCGTGTGCCAAGTACCTACTCGAGAAAGATATGACATAAGTACATTGTACTTATAAGACTCTCATAAGTTCACATGACTTCATAAATGAGGCGGTTGCTCAATAAGGCATAATTTATACAGGTAGTGTGCCTTTAAGTAGTTTACCACCTACTTACCTGGTAGGTACACAAGGTCACAGTACATAACTATAGTAGGTATAGTAGTTTTACTTGTGAACTCACCATAATGCATGCTCTTTTCCGATAGGGATAAAATAGGCTTCTAACTTTTCGTTATAAGTAATAATATTATAAATTATCATTTTAATACAAATATAATACACATATAGCGAATAATAAAAAGCAATTTTTTCGAGGGGTTTTATGCTTTTTTGTGTGTGTGTGACCATTTTTACTTTTTTAATTTTTTGGGTCGCCTTACGTGGATGCAACGATTGCGATCAGAGCTCATGACATTGACGCTTACTAATTAGGAAAATGTCAGCTATCAAAATTCCGAGGGGTTAAACCCCTTTCAAAAATAACTTGCTGAGAGTAGTTTTCACTCCATTTCCACCACTACGAACACCATGAATTTTTTTCTTTGGAATGTGTGTGGAGGCGGTAAATAACTGAAACTGAAGTGGCGCTGAACTGAAAGATTTTTACAAGTACATATGTTGGGATGGTGCAAGACTGGAATCACAGTCACTTCAGTGGTACCTACCTTAGATGGGTAATGACAAAGCGTCGAGTGAGGGGTTTTCGGAACAATTTCGGGCGTAGAATCGATTCATAAGGATCCCAGACCTGTCCAAGCAAGCTTTGAGGCTTTGAGGCTTTGTTTCGGTTAGCGTTTTGCCTAGTGGACGAGTGAGAGGCTGATGAATTGCGGTTTCTGAAGTTTACGATTTTTGGTTTATTATTCTTGGAATAATACACCTGTTTTCGCGACGGAGGTCGATGAACGGCCTCAAAATTTGACATTATCCGTTTCAAGAGGTCCTAGATTCCAAAACCGAAATGTCCGTCCGCCGTCCGGGCCGTTTTGGGCAGTAGGAATTTTTAAAAAAATCTAAAATGTTGACAAAATACTCGGTTCACCATCTACTTGTGCCCGCAAGGTTTTCAGTCCGATCGCCCTAACCCGTGGGGCGCTATGGGGATAAAATGGGGCTACGGGAGGGTTTTTTAAAGGCTTTTGGCTATGGGATCTAGTTAGGTGTCGTTTTCGAAGTATTTTTGGACGTAGAAGCCATTTTTTGGGGTCCCGGAACGATCAGATTTCACTGTTACGATCTAAGGGCTTTCATGGGGCTACAAATAAACCCTAGTGTAAAATTTGCAGCGTTTCGTACTTAGATTTTCCATTTTACATTTTTCAACATTACACTAACACTTGGTACACTTCCCCTTGTTGAAAAATCTATCTGCTTGGAGGGAAAAGTAAGAAAACTGTCGACGTCACAACACTTCAGGAATTAAAACACCCACCTGAGCCTCGTCTTTCTGTGACCAAGTTCAATCTACCCTTACGTAGGTATTTGCACTATACAGTACTGCATCTGAAGGGCCTGCATTTCATTCATTACCTTATTGAAAGTTCGAGGAGTTCGATTTATCATGAGCAAACGTTGTATAACTTTCGTGAACTAGTCGTGACGCAACTCGTCCCTTACGATGGTCCCTTTCATGCCGATAACAAACACTCGAATTCAAGGGCAATTTGTTGAGTACTTTCCGGCCGTATAACACCTGAGATGAAAAATCGTTCCATCGTAAGCCCAGTGCGCTTTAGACCTACTTTCCCATAATGCTCAGAAGCCTGCAACAAACTCCCTTTTACTGGAGTTCAAAGAATGAGGAAAGGCTCACAGTTTCAAAATAGAGAAAGGGAAATAAATATGATGATATTTTTCTATAAAAAAAGTTTATTTCGATCAATAAATAGTTCATGTATTGGCACATATTCGGAGTCAAGTAGTCCATTCGCAAGGATCTGGTTGCTCGCAAAAAGACTACCCAAAAGACCACTTTCGGTGAGATAGTCACAATTTGAACATCCTTTTTTCAGACGGAGGGGAAAGGGGGCTAGCAATTAACCCGTTTCCATCATTCAAAAGGGATAGAGGTTCGCCCTCGTGAGGAAACCGCTTTTGGTTTTGTCGGCGCCGGGTTTGGGTTTGGTGCCGGCGACGGCCGTGGCGGTGGGCGCCGAAAGGGCCATGCCTCCGGGGCCGACGATGGCGGTGCCGACGGGGGCGGCTGCGGCGACGCCACCGGGTCCAGCGACGGAGACGGCTTGGGGTTTGGCTTGAGCGATTGATGGCCCTGAAAACAATGGAATCAGAAGGGAAACTGAGCACATCGCCAAAATTTTAATGTTGCAAAAAAAAAAAAAAATAATAATAATAATAATCTTAATAATAATAACTCGGCCCTCCGGGCCTGGACCCCCATATGCTTTTCGCTTTGAGCCTACGGCTGAAATTCAAGAAACGTGGAACATGCTTTATTAACCGTGGGATTGAAACCCATCTTGCGTGTTGGAAAAGCTGAAAAACTGTCCGACGCCGAACTAGTGGTCTGTCGGTGAGACAAGTGAGGACGCCGAACTAGTGGCCAAACGTTAAGACAAATGAGGACGCTGAACTATGGGCCAAACGAACGACCAGGTAAGGACGCCGCACTAGTGCTCTAACGTTAAGGCCAGTGCAGATGCCGAAATAGTGGCCTAACGTATATTTATATATTAAGTAATATATAAAATAACTTGACACCCCCTCCCCTCCCCCAGACTAACGTTTTTGGGCAGCTAGGAGGCTAAAGCATGTTCCATGCTAAAAAAAATACACTAGGTACCCAAAATGGCGATTTTCAACGATTTCGGCTAGCTCAAAATGCACCTAAAATTCGTAATTACTCAATCTTAAACCAAACTGTGCTGGCGACTAACCGCTACTCTTAATCAGATGAAGGCATCTCGTCCTCGACTATCTCACAACGGTTAACCCGACAGTGGCCCTTTTTTTATTTTCAAGAACACCTCCCATCACCAAAAACGAGTTTCTGGAAGTAAACTCCCTCAGGGGAGTCTTCAGAGCGGTATTCAGGTCAACAATGTTATGGTCTGTATCTACAACCTAAACCTTCTAAGAAGCGATGCACAAAGGGACAGTTTAAAGCCTCGAAGGCGATTGAGCGGAGTAATGAATTAACATACCTAATCAACGTGTAAAACCCAACACAGCGTTGTCACTTATCTACCGACCTATAATTAACGTCGTTCAAATTAAGACGAGTGTTTTGTAATACCGACTTCAAAACTGCACGATTGAGTTGATGTTCGAAATTAAAAGGCTCAACCTCTTAGAACCCCGAAAACGGCGTGAAAGTGACTAGCGAGATAAATCGCGACGAATCCTTTCGCGTTGGCAGTGATATTGTTCAAGATACATATTCACACAAGAGAAATCTTGTCACTGATGAGTGCGGTGACTCACTTTTTCAAACGAGGCGAGAAATCATTACGGTTTTGAATGGCAAACGACATTTCCTATTCGGAGAGACGCTTTTGGACTTTGCCGTTATAAAACAAGATATGCCTTGTTGTATAACTTATACACGATAATATCGTGTTGCTGTTTTGAAAACAGCAACGTGACGATATGGAACAAAACTGAGTGGTTGTAAAGTTGCACAGACTATCACAGTGTACGGTAAGCAGGTACGTAGGGAAAATCAGGAGTGATACTCGTCTCCGATATAATCCCCGACGTCTCCCTACTCCTCTCCAAAATGTTTTGGTGCTGTATTAATGACGGCCTCACCCTCTCATTATTGAATTTTGTAGGTTCCTCTTCATTCCTCTCTCAATTACTTCATTACTACTCAAATACAACCAGTAGGTACCGAGAGTTAAGTTATCGTCAGTATCAGTGATGTTGCAATAAACTTTTGAGAACGCAGAGCTTCATGGATAGAATTATAATGCTTTGATACCTGATTGTTCCTTCAGTTGAGGGCGAAAACAAATCGTCACTGCCTCTGCGCTTCAGGCGATTTTTGGGAGCGACCATAGAAAATCATTAGGAAGTGCATCGACGAAACAGCATCTCACGATTTGGCCATGATAGGATATTTCAAGGGAACTATGCTCCGATCATGGCTAGAAATGTGCTTTGGTAATCTTTTTCTCAATCCTTCCGACGTCGAGGATTGCTTTTGCTATTATATTATATTGAGTTGTTGCATTTTCTTCATTTTGTCAATGTTATGTTGGCCCGCTTGAGTAGCCTTAAATTTGCCGATTATTTGACTGAAAGTGAAAAAAAATTAAAAAGTAAAGAGGTTTTTATTATTATTATTTTTTTTTTTTTTTGTGTTAATCGACTTGGTTTTCACAATTGGGGCAGGAGCTGACCCCGCACTGTACTTAGAAAAGGTTTAGAAATTCTTGCTCCACAAAAAAGATTCACACAAACTTACGTTCTGAGGTGAATTGTCTGCCGATAAGACAGGTATTACAGCACGTGATTGACTTTCGGTCAAACATTGGTGTTCGGCCCCGGATTTGAACCAGGCTGACCAGCGCTCCGACTGATTTGTGAACACATGAGGGTCTGTCGCCTAAGTCCACAGGGCCACCCTGTCCCCCGATTATTTGACTGATACGTACGTCACATCAGAATCTCAATCCCCTCCAGCACCCCCCCCCCCCCCCCCCCATACGAAAATGTTAATGCCACTGCCGTTAAATCAATTTGTGTGAATCGTTTCATTCCAAGCCAAGTTAAGTGTTAAGTTATTGGTGCTTTTTCCTACCCAATCCGTTACAAAAAGGAACTGTTACAATAATTATTGGAGAGGAGACAGGGCACCTGGTCGGCATTCATGTCTTCAAAAAGTAATTTTTTTTTAACGCAGAATGTGTTTTTTTCCGAGGGTCATGCAGTATGAAAATGCGTCTGTACCAGGCCCAAGCATACCTGCTTCTCCGCCCTCCTTCACGTTCCCTCACCCCCTCAACCACTCACCTGCAGCAACTGCTCTACTGTTTCCCGGTGGCATCCCCTTGAGCCCTACCTTGTTCTTCTGCCACCCTTGCCTGCTACCCTCTCCATCCCTCCACCACATAACCTCATCCCCTCATCCACTTCCCTGCACTGCTGAAGGATTTATACCTGAGTGGGGTGACAATTATACCTTTAGTTGTTTACAAATTGATGGTGCTTGGACTCAAACCTTCTTCTCAAATCGAATGTGCATACCTACTAAATTTGTGCGCACAAAGGGATGTTCCTGAATGGTGTATCCATTATCTTACTATCTAGGCGAATGAGTTTGGATCAGCCAACAGGGTGTTACAACTGTTGTTGGCCAAACATAGGAGACTACCAAGCCAATGTTACTGTCGTTTTTCCCTCGGGTTTGAACCCAGGGAGTTCTTTATTAGGTCAGTAACAGGCCTTGTTGGATTGGGCGTGCAAATGGATACGTGAAGCAAGCAGCCTTCCTTGTATCTGGTGAATTCTGTTTGCATGCTTGTGAGAAGGTGTATAACCAAATCACTGCAGAGGTACATGTTTATTTGTAATTGAATTAAAACATATGACAAACTGTAACAGAGGGGCGTGATAAAGGGCAACATGCGCTCGAAAAATCTGGGGGATCTATACAATCTGAAAATGACTTCTTCATCAGAAATATGATTCACAGCGACCTGGCACGGCCCCGAGTCGATTCAACTTAGAAACGTTGGATAAAACGTTTCCATTTTCACCAATTACGACCACTCATAAGAACTGAGCTCATCCGCTGGGGACGCCCCCTTGAGACATTGGAAACTCCCCCTCGTGATCACGAAATTTATTTTCGGTCCAACCAGTTTCCCTGTCCAGCCTCAACCTTGGCAGGCTTAGAACAAGAGTAAGGTCAAAAACCGGGTGGGTGCTTGGTCCCCGCTGACCTTTTTGTGGCCAATCCCCTCGTCTCGATCATTCTGCACTCATAAATCGGTCTTTTACGCCTTCAACTTTTCGCCTTCAGATACAATAGTCGGATTACTAAAGGTCACTCTTGCATTTTACTAATCCCCCCCCCCCCCCTTTTTTTTAAAACACTCTTTAAAATAAAGAAACAGGACAACAAAAACGAAAAGTTCGTTAAAGTCTCGCTTTTCTGCAAAGCCGACATTGCCATTTAAAGCGTGAACAAGGTCACGCGGAATTGATTAGTTTCATTTACGCGCTGAATAGGTGCAAAATCAAGGGGCGATTTAATCATTTGGAACAAGCCTGGTTGGTATGGCGTCACATCACCCCGTCAGCGGACCCACAAGTGCTCCCAGATCATATCTGCCGCGGTTATTTTCAGGTCAAGGACATCGGCTTTTCGCCCGAAAATTCCCTCAACGCCGCATTTGAATTCTAAACAAATTGCAAATTCAGTCAGTCATTTGCTTATTTGATATAGTGTTATAGTCATACCGATTTCTTCGGAGCTGGCGGCGTCGTTTTCGGCGGACTCGTTCTCAGTGGCGTTCGCGGAGGCGGCGGCGGCTTCGGCGTTCTTTTGCAGGAGTTTCTGGAAAGCTATCGCCGAACTGCCCGGCTTCTTGTCAGACAGCTGGAAAAAAACGCAACAGAACCATGACGTTCAGGAACTCGCAGGAGTGTCAATTTGTGTGTCGCTTTTGTAGAGTGTCTTATTTCAAAAAGTCGTCCACCCAGTGGACCCATTATTTTAATCACCAGGTCAAACCGAACAATGGAGTGCTATTTTCATCGTTCGAGATAATATCTATGTTTCCTCCTCACAGTTCTACCTACCGAAACTCTGACGAAGAGTCAGGGTTAGGGTTTGCAATCCCGGGATTCAAGAATTAGTTGCCCCTCGTACGTAAATTGCTCGTTGTTGGAAAAAATCATTAAATAACGGGAAATAATACGAAGGCTAAGTGATTGTGCTCTAAGATGAAAAGTCCGGGACGTGAGTGTGATTCACATATTTTTGGGGGTTTTTCGACTAAGCTAAGAAGCAAATTGGCTGATCCAACTTTAAGTGTTTTTTTTTCTTCCTTTTTTTCTTGGTGATAGGCACTAGTCACATTGGAGTTACCGCGAAAATGGTCGTGTTCGCTTTTTGGTGAATGTGATCGTGTGTAGTAAACGATTTTATTTTAAGTAATTATATGAACGTGAAGGAAGAGCCTTCAGTTTTTAATTTTTTTTAATGGTGGCCAACTAGGCAAATCTACCAATGGGAGCTGATCGCTGGTTTCCGCCGAAAATTTAAATGGCGATTTTTCTATAAAATTGTACGAACTTGCAATTTGTGTTTTAACCGCATTTTAGGTGTTATTTGAAAGACTTCTATCGATTTAAAAAAAAAAAAAAATCCAGAAACACGTCCACTCCTAATTGTAAATAAACAAGTTTTACGTTGTTTTAATCAATTTTTCATTTTAGAAAAAAAATCCTCAGTCCTGGGATTGGCTCTAAAAAATCCCAGGATTCAGAAAAACCTTCGGGATTGCAAACTCTAGTCAGGGTCCAACACAGATTTAATGTTCAAAATGCAATTGACAACATGCTGCCACTGAGAATAAACCCCACTGATGCTAGTAACATTTTACTGGGCAAAATCAGATTCCAAGTTGGTCCCATTGAACCCACAGCACTCGTACTAGAAACACCATTCTATACGACCAGGTAGTGATGGGCAATACGGACGTTTTCGACAATCGAATGATCATTAGAATGATTTATTTTAATCCAAGAGCACAACGGCCACTTTGAAGTGGATGCAAATTAATCAAAAGCGTATCAGTATTGGGATTCGAATGAAACGGACCAAGCACTTCTTCATATGGACTGGTTATTTTCATGAAAATATCAGCTGTTAGTAGGCATGTGAGCTTTGCCAAGATACCACCAGTTTTGCTACTAAACGAATGATTAATATGAAATGAATGAAAATATCTACTGATGCAAAATTATTCAAATACCTACTCGAAACCTCGCAACTAAAGTAGTGTTTAGAACCCAGAATGTATAAAATTAGGACCAGTTTCACCAAATCTGGGTTCAATCCGATTTCTCATTGTGCTCACGTGTCTTTGATTAGTTTGGTAATTCAAATCCCCATTTTAACGTTAACCTTCGGTTAACATTTTTGACGTCCCCAGAAAACCCTAGAAGAACACACCTACAAATTGGAATCCATCGATATCTTTTATTCCAGGGTTGTAACAATTACAAGTAGGTATGGGATGGATCGATACCGGCATACTACAGCTGAGCATACTATGGTAACTATAGAGAGCTTGATTGCAAATATCACATAATTAAATTTCTAAATACAATAACTACCATAAGAAATCACTAAATACAGTCAAGAATTATGCTGTTAGGCACTCAAAAAGTGACGCAATACTCACAGGGTACGTCCTATAGTTGAGCAGATAGTTGGCCGACGGGCCGGCGATGGCGGGACGGGGAAGGAGAGCTTGCTGGGGCTGGTTGTAAAGGTAGAACCTCTGGAGGAGCTGCTGCTGAAGGAGTTGTTCTTGCTGGGACTGCTGAGGGACGAGTTGGGGTTGGGCGAGCTGCGGCTGTTGAAGCTGTTGGAGCTGCTGGAGCATCTGGGGTTGCTGTTGGGGTTCGGGTTGCTTCACGACTTCCGCAGCCGAGGTCGCCTGTTCGGCGGAGGTCTCCTGCTCTTGGGAGGCGGTTATGGCGTTTTCAGCGGATTCGGCGGGTTTTTCAGCTGAAACCAGAGGTAACCAGTACATCAACAAATGCGTAATATTCCACAGTTTTTGAATTAGTTACACCGAAAATTCAGTGAAAAAAATCCCTTTTGGAAACCGGCGGATCCTCGTCCTTGTCCACAGACATTTTTCAGAGGCTGCGTAACTTTTTGTTATGGTAAAAAAATCCGTGTTGCCACGAAAGCTTATTGAAACTACCCCCACGCACGGGCTCGCTAACGAACTGTTAAGAAATTGTCAGTTGTCGTCGACGTGTCAAGAATTTTACCGGCGACGAATAAACATAAGACTCAATGTCGAAGGAAAAAAATGTGTAACACGTCGGCGGTTTCGAAAGTAAATTTGTACAGTGGTCACACAATGGGGATACTACTTTTTTTGAAAGAAGCAGGTTGTATTCAAGTCATAATATCAATTGTTGACTAGGTAGTTTATAAAATAAAAAAATAAAAACTCAGCAAATTTTACACAAAGATTAAATATTTTTTAGTATAAATTGAGCGAAACTTTGAGTAAATTTAAAAATATTTCAAGTAAAATATATATATAAAATTGGAATTTGTTCAAACTATAAATCTGTATAGTGATAGGACAGAAAGTACACCCCAAAAAATATGTCCTACGTCTAAAATTCCTTCGAAAACGACACACCATTCGGTCTCCTGGCCAAAGCCCTTCAAAAGCCCAATTTTGAACCCCATAGATCCGGTGTAGTGAGATGAGTCTAAGACCTCCCATAAATGGATTTTACATGCAAAATTACTCCTTACAATGTGCTCTTTGCAAGATTCAAAACCAGTAATATCTAGTAAAAACTGGCATAGGTTTTATCTACTAATAAGATACGATGACTAGGACTCGGATTGATATGCTCGACAAAATCACCAAAAGTTCGTGAAAAACACCTGTTTTCTGCTTAATAAATATGCTCGAAAAGCCCATTATAATATTATACTCATATTTAGGCTCGAAAAACAGTTAGAATCTATAGGGGAAAGTGAAACGGAAAAATCTGCAAGTGATGGGGCTATAAATGAAGACTTTGGCGAATGAGGTGTCGTTTGCGAACTATGTTTGAAAGTAGAGTCCGTATATAGGGGTTTCAGACTCATCAGAGCTCACCGTGGATGTGTGGAGCTTTTAAAGGATGTCAGGGGGTCAAATGAAGCGTCGTTTTCAGAGTAATGTTGGGCATGGAACTCACTTGTGGGGCCTCTTATCTGTCCAAACACTACAAAGGTATATACCCTTTATGAATTTCTAATTTAAAAAAAAGAAAAAAAAATTCTTCATTGACCGACTTCCAGAACCAAACAGTGACGACGATTTTGCCGAAGTCGCGGTACCGTGAAACTAGTGAACAATTTGTGAATTTCCCTTTTTGACGTACCACTGGGGATGTCATTCCGTTTTTCTTTTTTCTTTTTATTCTTGAAAAATTGCACGAAAATTGACGTTTCCTTGTATACCCAGTCCCGAATCCAGAATAGGAGGCAGCTTTTTGATCTCTAGGCAGGTAAAAAAATCTAAACGCAAAATTATTGGTACCGGAATGGTTGATAGGTACATAAGGGACCAAAAATGTGTTCTTAGATACCTAAAAATAGATACCTAACACTGAATTTTCAAACTCGAATTTTCCACTAATTCCCTTGATATGCGCGTGTCAGACCGTCGAGGGCCTCGACTCGAGGCCCACATTCTGGGGAAATTTGATGAGATGCAAACCATTTAGACGAGACATGCATTTATATTCCGAACACTGCTGTTTTGTGCATTTATTTGATCAATAAATTTAAAATCTGTTGAGCCCAGAGAGGTGAAAATACTAACAAGAGGCTTCTTTCAATATTTACTGTACAGTAAAAAATGTGCTAATATGCTCAAAACCGAGCCCTAACCATGAATCTACACTCCAAGCATCTGAATATTGCACTTGATATAATGGATGTTTATGGGTAACCAGATTTCTTTCTTAGGCAATATTCCAAACTAAAACTTAACTGATATCAACAAAAGATTCTCACAAAACCGGCTCCCCTCCCTTAACACGCCTGAATTCTGGTGTAGGGAAGTTCTGCCGAGCGGAAAGGACAAAACTCTTGTCTTGAACAAGAAAACTTTCTTGTCGGTTTAAAATGATAAGTGTAAAATTATATCAATTCATCACTCAGGTTTTCTTACTGTTTAGGCCCTGATGAAGGTTTAATATATAACCGAAAGCACGGCAAAGAAGGTGAAGTTTCTGTTTGACCCCAATCACTGGACGCAGACGTTCTTCGTGGGTTGATCCACATATTTCAGGAAAGGAAAAATTTTGCAAAACCAACAACGTCACGAAGTTGCATCGTGATCGGTTCAGCATCTATAATTTAAAACATTATTCTGTTCTCCGCTCATTAGCATTCAAACTGATTGCGTCGATAATATAATTGGGAAAACCCGTCTACTTCACATTACGATTAGGTACATTCTGTACGAGTAACCAGTACGGGGAATTTCCTTTGGAAGTGGGCTCACTTCCAGCGTTGGGCTTCAAGAGAACACTGTCCTCATGAATAGGAACTCGCTGGTTCAGGCAGTTGCCACGAGAATGCAGGAGTGACTCAACGATGAAAGACCCTTTGAGATGAAGAGTGAAACCCAACAACGCGTACGAGATTAACGAATGGATGAAAATAGTTTCACAGAATTAATTTAACAAAAACAGGGGGGATTTAATGATGGTGACGTGGAAGGACCAGCCACGAGAGGAGTTGCTGGTGAACTCTCAATTGTATACGAATAGATTGCAGCGATTCTCCTCAACTAAGAGCTACTGAATTGGAACTCCTGAGACATTTTTTTTTTTTTTATACGAGTACTAAACTATCCCAATCAAATGTTACAATCGCTTCTTCATTCTAAATTACTTTAAGTTGTTACAGCAAGAAGGAGAAAATTTCTCCGTTATTTAATAAAGAGAAATCCGCCATAAGGAAGATTTTTTAGGCTATTCCTTCCTTATGGTAGAGTTCACGCTTTTTCTTCTTCGTGGAGAAACCTCTTGTAGAGGTCCGTGTCATTACTCATTCGTGAGGTAACATCAATCAGTAATGTAAAGTAGATGAACCAAGACAATGTTCGAGAACTTGACCACGATTTTACAAGAGCAACACCAAAGGTCATAGTCCAGGCTTTGGTGGCTGATTTGAAAAAAGGAGTCTGGAAAAGTGGGAGACCGGCGCGGCGCACAGTGGTGGTTTGGCCAATCTAGATGGGAAGAAGTAATGTTTCTGTATTCCATTTTTTAATGCATAGGAGGTCTTTTTATGAGTGGTGTAGCTCATACATAATTAGGGGTTGCAATCCCGCACGATTTTCAATCCCGCGGGATCCCGCGCGGGATTAAAGCCAATCCCGCAGATTTTTGTAATTAATAAAATAATTTTGTTTAAAAACCGCAATTTCTTTACAGAATTGCTGCAAATTTTGCACAAGCGTTTACAATTCTTTGATATAGGTTAATTGCGCAAAAATTAATACTGTGCCAAAAAATGTTGTGTTGACAAAAAATAAAAAAATAAAATTAAAATAAAATTTATTTTCTGTGAGATGTTTGTTCAGATGTGGGACATCGGAAAACGGATTACTCGGAAAATCAAACCTTATTTGAACTCCTGGGTTCCCTCAAAAATCCTATTTTCAGCTCCATGAAAGCCCCACGGGTCAAAATTTCTGATTTAAAAAAATGCCTACTGCCTAAAACGGCTCGGACGGCGGACGGACATTCTGTTTTTGGAATCAAGACATCCTGAAACGTATAATGTCAAATTTTGAGGTCGAACAGAATTTTCGACTCCGTCGCTATTGAATAGGTGTACCTACTATTCCAAGAATGATAAACCAAAATGTATCTATTTAAAAATATTTGAACAAATATAAGGAAATAAATGCATTGAAGGGAGTGAGATGGAGTCATCCTCTGAAGCTGAGAAATAGCCAAATCGCTGAAAGAAATACCACCAGAGAAGGTCACCCTATTTGATTGCAGAAATAGGTTCCCAGCTGTAGAGAATTCTCTCTCTGACTCCTCACTTGTGGGAGGAATCGTCAAACAGAATGTATACCTAATAACATTTTACTCTACTGCATATTATGCAAACTGGAGACAGCGCACCCTCTTTCCCCTCAGATAGGTTAGATAGTATAATATTATAATATCCATATTATGGATCTTAGATACCACAAGAATAGCCAAAATATTGTGAACTACACCACAACAGGCATGAGGAGGACTTATATGAATCACAGGCAATGAGAATGTGATTTACAGTGTGCAGGCTGCGATTCACACCACAGAAAACGCGACTTTTTTAAACAAGAGGAATCCCGCAAATCCCGCGGGATCCCGCGTTTATAATCCCGCATTTGCATGATTGGTAAAACACCGCGGGATCCCGCGGGATTGCGGGATCCAGCATTGCGGGATTGCGACACCTATACATAATGATACATGGAAAGTACCTATCTACAAACCTCAAAAAAGAGCCTAGCCCCCTTTTTCACCTTCAAAGAAATCAAACGACCTAGTCGGGTCGGGGCTGTTAACTTCTTAAAACTCCCTAGGAACTCGAATTCTTATAGTCCAGAACTTTTTAGTAGTAGGTTTACGTTAACTCTTTTTTTTTTTTTTTCAAGGCGCCAGACTTTTTTCCAACTAGATTGGCCAAAAGCACCACTGTGCGGCGTTCTTTGACAATCGCATTACGAACGCTGGCACTGAATCTTATCTCTTACAGGACAGGCCGTAGACAGCTGAAGCAGCAGCAACAGCGGATCACCGCCACTACGACCCGGCAAGACCCAAGGGGATCTGTCACCTCTTATAAGCTCAGCTGACCTGATACGCATACAGAAAACAAAGGCCAGCTTACGACTAATATCCATGACTCTCGTCCGAAGACGAAAGAAACCATGTTCCTAAGTCCTTACAGTGGACAAGAAATCGCCATAATAATAAAGGCAGTGTTGTTCAGACTGAGTGGGAATAAAGTAAAGTTCGAGGGAATGGAGAACAGTGTTAATGAGGAAAGTCCTGAACAAAACCCGCTTATAACCTATATCTCATAAATCCCACAGTTTCTTAGTTCACAAAAATATATATTTCTGTTGTGTAAAAAAACAAAACTAGTCTTGTCATGTTGATTATGTTTGGGTCAATAGGAATTTTTTTTATCTGAAATTTTGACCACATACTCGGTCCACCATCCAGTTGTGCCCACACGGTTTTCAGCCCAACCCCGTAGGGCGAAAAAGGGACTACGGGAGGGGTTTTTGCAGGTTTTGGAAATGATATCGAGTGGTGAGTCTTTTTCGAAGTATTTTTGGATGTGGAATCGATTTTTTGGGGTCCCAGAACCATCGGATTTCACAGTGAGGATCTATGCGGCTTTTGAAGGATGCCAGGAAGTTGAACGAGGTGTTGTTCCCCGAGTAATTTTTGACGCATAAACCATTTTTCGGGGTCGCCGGTACCCATAAATTAATTTTTTGTTTATTGATATACCTAGAATTAAAGAAGAGAAATAAAGAATAATAAACACTGGTGTTGAATTTGCTGCGTTTTTTTTCTTTTTTTTTTTCTTTTACAACGCTATTGACACTGCACCGTTCAATAAAGATCGGAAAATGATTCGAGCATACCAGCTTTGCTGGAGAAGTGGTCCTAATTTATCGCGTAAACGCATCACTTCACACTTAAGGAACACTTAAGCTCCTAACTTCAACCGGTTACTCGTGCGAATATCCTTCTGGCAGAGTGGCGGGAATCAAAAAGGATCAGTCACGCCTTAAAGCCTATCATTACGGAGTCACTTGGTGGTGCCGAGGAGGGCAGACGGAGAAAATATTATCATTCCAAAAGGCGGTCGTGACTGACGCATCATCCACTTCGCAATAATTGATGGTGTTTTGCACTCGTGTAAACTGACCCTCATTTAAATAATGTTCCTCGGCCGCCTAAACGGTAGAATTTGCGAACTTTTTGTGTCTTGACGAAGTGCTTTGAACCTCTGGTAGAAGATAAGTCAGGCGACACTGCAAACCATCCAGGATAGAGAAAACGTGAGTCAGTCGAGGATGAGTGTCAAGATCGCGACCATTTTATTTTTATGACACATGAAGTAAGATCACAAAACCGATACTCCACCAAATGCATTGAAATCGGTTTCGAGGTTAGGATGTGAATAGCTAGCTACCTTTCCTCAATCGAATGAGGAACAACCACCAAATTTTTCGGAACAGTGGGGACACTATTACCCCTTCATTGTGACTTTTCACGCCCAAATCACACTGAAAATGTCTACGTCTCATTGCCTCGACGTTACCTACCGGGTTTTTCCGGGGCCTGACTGCCAGGCCTCTGAGGGAGATTGCCGTTGAGAAAGTTCATGAAGGACTCGAGGTACTGCGACCCTCCTTGACCACCCGTTGAACCCTCCTCGAACAGCAGCTGACCGCCTCCGGGTACCACGTAGACTACTTGCTGTTGGCCATATCTCAACCCGGGAACGTTGTTACTGCAAAATAGAAATAACAATAATTAATTGAACTTCAACGGTTTTTGAATGAAATTTCATCCGACAAATTAAGAAAGTAACTAGTAGCCTTTTTGAATAGAAACTGATCGACATTCCTCAGTGTTCACAGGTTATTTCGTTTGCAACCAAATCATCGTGAACCCGATCCCCTAATGATACACAATTACCGCTTGAGTTTCATCATAGATGAAATTATTGGTTTTTTACGAAGCTTCTTCATCACCGGCATACCTCGTTCCTCCTCTGCCCTCCCTGGCCAACCTACTCCTATATTTAGAGAAGCTCAAACGGGCTTCCATAAGGCGTGGCGGATCTGCGGGGCGGTGGTTTGGGACGTAGGTTCCTATTATGAGGCGACAGGCAGAAGAGGGGGTTTCTTGTCAGGAGCGTGGTTTCCAGGCGACTGTCCCGTTTGTGGTGTCAGTGTCAAGGCGAAAAGGACACAACTCTTCAACAACAGCCTTCCCGTCACAATATTGCAAGGGATAAGCTTCAAAGGATAACGGCAAACATGACAATTAGTTGATGAACATGTCCCATATATCCGCTCATCAATTCAAAATTGTCTAAGGTTAAATTTTGCCGACCAGCAGAAGAAGTAGATTTTCTTTAAAAAAAATTGTAATACGATTTTTCCAGTTAAAAAAATTAAAAACGGGTTAGGTGTGCCCCACTAAGTACCACAATTCGACCTGGAGAGTTCCTTAGTTGCAAGTACAGGTCTCCAGAAATGTAAACGCTTTTGCCCTTCAAATAAATTTCCTCCTCTTCAAATCGATTCCAGTTTACTAGGTTCAATTTCAACCAAAGGTCACAGTCTGTAATCTGTGGCCTTGAGCAAGACTATATATAGAAAAACTTCTTGTGACTAAATCGATGATCGGCAGAACAGTATAAAAGTAGCACCCCCTCAGTCATTTCCTAAAGCTATGTTGATTTAGAAGATTTGAATTTTTCCAAGGCCTTCAGCTTTACTGCAATTGGGTAGTGACAGCATTAAGTACCCATTGACAGCACCCTTCGATATAAATAATGCTTTACATGAAAACCTTAAAAATTTAATACTACTTTGATATTAATGGAAGTTTCAGCAATTACACGAAACCTCATTCCACCAACTGCTGCCAATTTAGAAAGCAATTTCAAACTGATTTCCCTACGTTACTCATCCAAACTGCGAGAAGTCGACCTTGAAGGGGGTAAACCGGAAAGGCAACTGAGGGTCGACGGCCGAAGCAGGTGCTTTAATACGTCGGGAGGTATTGGGATAGTGTTATGATACGTGAGATCTTATTTACTCAAACACGCGAACCTCAAAGGGTATTATTAATAAGGATGGGGCTCGGCTCCCAGACTCACTTCTTGAGTTACACAAGTTGAAATGGCATAGTTCACCGACCTCAGGACAATTTGTGGACGAGATAATATCTCTAAACGGAGATTCTAAACGGTGGTCACATCATTACATATTATGTAATGATGTGACCACCGTTTAGAATCACGTATTTGTACAATTCCGGAGTCTCATGGGATTGCTTGAAAAATTTAATCTCGTAATCAAGGAATTGTAACTTTCCGTTATAATCCTAGAGGCTTCTCCTGGAGTACAAGTCAAAATACAACCCCTTGAAAACGCTATCGAGGTCTACGTACATCATTCATAGGCTACCAATTCATACCTCTAGCAGTATTAGAACAGCCTAAAGCAACTCTGTTGGTAATAGCGGAAAATTTCCCGCCAATTGTGACTATATGAAATAAGTGTAGAGAACAATTAAACCGATTGGAGGAGTTAGTACTCAAGGCTCCATTGCAGCTTACGGGAGTAGCGAAGTAGATGCTGGCAGCTGATAGGGAACGACTTGCTGCTGTTGAGGGAGCTGATAAGGTCCCAGAGGAACCGGCAGTGGTTGAGAGTAGTAGATTTGCCTCTGCTCTTGATACGTCCGGGGAAAAGCCACCGATGTGCACACCAGCCCGACTAATAAGGCTACCTGTAAATTACAACAGTGGTTAGAAACAATTTTCATTACATAAAACATTTCACGGAGTGTTTTGAGTGGAGAAAGTAATGTTTACGTCCCATGACGTCACCATCCTTCGCACTGGCTTAAAAGGTTTGATAAGGCCGACAACTGTATGTTGTTCAAGATTTGGTTTTCCGTTCATGCACATTCTTGGAATTGAGTCATCTTAGACTTCTTATATCTAACAGTACCTAAGCCTACCTCGTTAGCCACCATGATAAACACACAACTTTCTATCAAGAGGCCTGGAATTAAGGAGTATTCACAAAACAGTAGGTTTGTTCCAGGTTTGACGGATTGTTAACAGAAATCGACGAAGACACGCGCAGATGAGATAACTGCTGTTCCAGATCGATCTGTAAATGACTGCTCGAATGAGTGTGGTTGGGAGCTGTCGAACTTGATAACCCGACCCAGTTGAAACCTCTCTCATAACCTTCTCATTATATTTGGGTGCTCGGTGAGTCAAGTTGTCCGCTCATCTCCTCCAGATGATCAATGGGGCTTTCGTGGGGCTACAAATTGTGTAGATCTTTTTTTAGTCCCAAGAAAACCCCATATATTCCCAAATCAGATGGTTCTTGGACACCCAAAAATGGACTCTACCGTACAGTCTCTACGACCAAAAATACTTCTTAAATGATACTGTATGAAATTTAAAGTCACGTGAATCACCGTGAAGCTACAAAAGTTTGTTGACGGAAATTTGGCAAACCAAAAAGAAAACTATTAAATAGTTGAAGGGTCCAGGAGAAAAAGGCCAAGACTCACAAGTGCAAAAATTTTCAGGAACGCAAAAATTAACTTTATTAACTCGCAGTAAGTAGACTATTTAAGTTAACATGTTGTCACCTTTGGGGCTATACAGTGTAGGTGATAATCATAAATTATTTATGATAAAGTTTATTTTTGCATCTCTGAACATTTTTGTAACTGAGGGTCTATCCTTTCCCCCTGGACCCTTCAGTTATTAAATTGTAACAATCCACTCAAGAAAACTGGCCTGATGGTCATTCGGAATTTCCAAACTGGAAACCAAACGGAAAAAGCAATTGACTGACCCGTAAGTTACGGGCCGTAACCATAGCTGACAACTCCTCTGAAAAGAGACAGTTCTTCTGGTTCATCTTCTCTTTTGCTAAATTCCAAAACCACATTCAACCGTCAAGACTTTTCACGGCATATGGTGTTCATTTGAAAATATCTTATTGAAAAATCGAAGGATTCTTTCGGGGTGGAAGTAGCCAAATTCGTGCACAATGTTTCGAAAATCTTTTGACAAAAAAAATCAATTTAGAAAACCGATTCAGAAAATGGAATTAGGAGGTACTTAAATCATTCCCCTTCCTTACAGAACAGTTAGGAAAAAATGGTGTAGGTATAGGAGATTGTAACTTTCACGGATGTCCACAATGTATGTCATACATTGTGAAAAAATCAATATTTAAAAAATGTGTCGTTCTAGTAATTCGATATACCTATCGTAGAAAATTATAGATCATTAACAATTTAACATAAAAATTTAATTATCAGTAATGTTAACTAGTTAATTGAAGTTCTCCACTCTTCGTGTAATGGTAGTCATGTTGTCTGTTCGAATGAACGAGGAAAATAATTACAGAGTTGTACGATAGCACCGACAATTACTCTTAAATAATTTTGCACGGATTGTTTTCAATATTATTGAGTCTCTGGGCTACTGACTGATCAAGTTTCAAAAATGTTGAACAGTTTTACACCTTGTTCACAAGGAAGGAAAAGGGTTGTTGATGCGGTTCTATATAGAACAGAAGACATATTATGTCTCCCACCTTGAAGGCTGTGGCACTATGAGAACCTATGTTCCACTAAAGGCTACCTTCTGGTTTTATGTGGTTTAAAATTCAATTACCCACACCTTGTTAGGTCCCAGATGCACAAGCCAGTGTTTCAGGTTTATTTCTGAAATTTACAGTTATCGGTTCCCGATAGTGTAAAAATAGTATCGATGTAGGTATAGATAAATCGGAGGACAAAAATGTCTCCCAAAAAAATCGATACATGGATACATTTTGAGCATCCCTAGTACGAACACTCTAAGCCCTAAGACCACCACCAACCTCTCCACCTGGGAAACCATAGCAGGATTGATTGTAGAGAGACAGCCTCCAAACCCCCGCACTTCAAAGTTTGAAGTTGGGTTACGCAGTTCGAAGTTCAAACTGCGTAACCACCATGTCCATTATTTCGAACATTGTATGCACCCTGGGTGGGCCACAAGGCCAACAGTCTAATTTGATTTTTTGGGCAGACGCCATTGAACACAAGCTGTTGTTACAAGCTTCAAATTTAATATCAAATAATTGAGAAATTATGATAATTATTATCATCACAGAACAGTATTTTGACGAGTTAGTGTTAGTAATTACGCGGAGACTCCTCATCATAATTTGACATTTTAAAAAATCTAAAAGCAGGCTTCTGCGACTATGCTGGCGCCAGGCAGATGTTTTTTCCGAAATGGCGTCGTTAAATGGCCTCAGAGGAAGGAAAGAAAAGGAAATAAATCAAAATTTAAAAAATGAAAACGTCCACCTGAGAAAAAGTCTAAAAATTCTCGTTGGGGACCCGGGCACGCCCCGTTCTGACGGTCTAATCATCTCCAGGAGTCAAACCGTCCTGCAACGTGTTTTTGACCCCATGGCAGAAGCAGTTTTACTAGTTCGGACAGGTAATACTAGTAGCCGAGTGCTCTATTGCCACTTATAGGAGGAATTCCGAATTCAAAACACGAACAGAGTTTGGCGTTGGTCCCAGGGCCGTCTTCGACTCTGGACGGTTAATTTACGGTTTCACAAAGAAGTTATTGTAGTCATTCTCCATGCTGATGGTCAGGCTTCCCAGACATGTTCGTAACTTTGACAGGTTTATGGTTAGATCCGTCATCACTTTGATTTAACCACCTTTTTAGCGAAAGGGGTGTCAAATTCTTTGGAACAGTCTCCAGACAGTGTGTCTTTTCGAATTGAATGAGATGAGCTGGTGTGAAATTATTTTGGATGTGAAGTCGGGCTCCCAGACCTGTTCGACGACACACTGGTGCTCCTACGGTTTGGGGTTTCAATGACTTTGGCCAGGAAGTCGAGCGAGGCATCATTTTCTAAGTCCAAACATTATGGAGGGCATCACACTTGCCGATGCTGTGCAGGGCTTTTGGAAGTAGAATCGATTCACAGGGGTCCCAGGCCTGTACAACGATGTTCAATTCAGAATTTTTAAAAACCATGGATTATGTCCGATGACCTCCTTCGGGGGAAACTCCCCTTAATTTTTGCACAAGTGTGAATATTTTATATTTTTCCATTACCTAAGCGAGTCATAAAATTGACGGCAGTCGATTTATTACACCTGCTAGCATTACTAAATGTTTACCAATTCGCCATTCTCCAATTCCATCAGTTATGCCGTGAGCTAACTTTCCACATTGTTGCCTGCAGAATTTATTTCTAGAAGAGAAATTGAGCAAACTCAGTACATCCAACTTTCTTGTCTTTTCCCATCATGTTGTTGCCAGGTTGGTCGTTAGAAGGTACATACAATGATGAGAGATATTGATACTTATCCTGGATGCTATTGAGGAGTTCTTGACTTTAGGTTATTGTTGGATTGTTCCATCTATTGAAACTTGTGTCAAATAATGACTTTGGGGTATTACTTTTAAGGGGTTGTAGGGCTCAATTACTTCGAAGAATAGAAAACGTTGACTGACATAAACCAGTGGTTGTGTCAATTGTCAATGGTTGTTTTGGTCGTGGTGGCGAGCGATTTCAATGAGAAGGAATCATTGGCTGTCTGAACTGTTGAAGTAGATACAAGAAGCCACAGCCAGTGATGGAATTTGGATATGCTGTTGGTTAGACGATGGACTTAACTTTCAGGCAGACAGTGTGATCGTAGCATCGAGACGAGATTGGTTAATGTCAGCTGCAGGGTTGCAGAGTATGTAGTCAGTTTGGAGATGCACTCCCTTGACATTGTTGTCTTAAAAGGTACGAGCATCCAAGAGTTCAATGTCAGGGTTCCATTAGGAGCCTGTGTGGACCCGAGTGAGGCGCGGAATAGCCAATGAAGTCAGGGGGTGGCCGTTTCTTATGGGACTCACCCTCCAACGTGAAGGTCGGGGACCGGACAGGACGTTCACCCTGCCCGCCCGAAATCGCCCGCGTATGACCAAATTTCCCGGTGCCGAAGATTTTCGAATGATAGGTGATATCAAGGAGTGATATTGTCACCCGAGCCCGGTATTGGGCCACCCGTTAGACGTTGGAGTAGGGCGACCCCCCCTCAGACAAGTGACACACTAATTCTGAGCAAATTAGGCAATAACAACCATTAGAGGTAATGGCTCGGGTCGATTAAATCACTCGAGTCAAAAAATGAAAAGGGATCAAATTTACGTTTCGAAGACGCAAAAAGAAAAAAAATCGTCCTACCTGAGAATACATGCTGTCTGCCTGGTGTGGAGTGGAGTGCGCGGTTCTTCCTTCCGACCACAGCTATATATCGGGCGGGCGGCTTTGCCTCCCACTCTGCGTGGAGGCCTTTAGGGACAATCGGGTCTTCTGTCTCGAAAAAACCATTGTTCACCCCCTGGAACAATATTATATGCGATTAATAGATTGGCATCTTTGTGTTCGGAGCCGCGATTGGTAGGCAGCCCCAGCAGTTCCCCGCAGCCCCTTCAGGGGGCTCTTCGGAGGGTGAAAAAGGAACGATTTTGTGATGACTCATTAGCTTCTCATTACATCAGTCGTAGTCATCTCAGCGTCGCCAACTGAGTTCTTTTGGTGAGTTAAGGCGTGGAGGCAATTTAATTGTAATTATATACTTACACAAACCCTAAGTGCCCGGAGTAACAGGCTTCCATTACAGTGTACAATTCGTATAACTCCCAGTTAGTTTACGGATGCGTTTATGGAGAGAGCTTCTGAGTGAAAACTTCGTTTATTGTCCCATTATTGCCACTGTTGGTAGTGAAAACGCGGTCCAGTCACACGCAAAGAAATACCAGCTTGAACACCCTTAATTGTACGCCGAAATTCACAGAAATCGCAATTTAGATAATTCAATTTTCAACTGACGGCTTCCAATGGGAGGTGTTCACTGTTCAGAAAATTGTTCAACCTAAATGTCATGGAGCAGTTCATTTATAAAACGAAAAGAACAATTTTTGAAAAAAGCAAGATCCGCTCCACTCCTCGGTCATCATTTCCACTCATATATGATGGTGGCTGCTGCGAGAAAGAATTCAGGAATTTTTTTTTTTTTTTTTTTTTTTTGAAACTTTTATTGCACCAAGTAAGCAAACTTATCAGCAATTTACAATTGATGTATACTAAATGACTTGCCAGAAACGATGACACATAATACTGCTTCTATGCGACTTGTTGTTTTGTGCAACTGACGCACTAGTATACTAGTGAGTAATTATAATTACTCACTGAGCTGATAATTAGTTCACAGGGCACCCCACTCCCACAGGTCATGAGGTTTTGTTCTTTTCAGTCTTCTGAGCAGGCCTTCAACGTCGAGGAGCTGGACAACCTCGCTGTTGATGTGTCCCCGAAGCCTCTGCTGATGGGCTAATGCTTGGTTTTTGATGACTTCTTCGACAATAGGAATTTGAAGTTCCCGGTGTAGTCTCTCGTTCCTGGTGTAACGGTACGCATTTACGCATGCTCGTAGCACGTTATTTTGAAATCGCTGAATGATCAAGCGATTGCTCGGAGCGGTGCAGCCCCACAATAGGAAATGTATAGAGAGAACAGAAACAGATCTTGAACTTGAACTTCCAAGGAACAACGTGTTTTACATTCGACTGGGGACAGTGAGCATAACATAATATGAGAGTAGTTTGTTCCTCAAACAGAACTATTTTGAAAATGTCAGTTCCAAAAAAGTTTGAAAATGTTATATTATCCAAAAAATAAACATATATAATAAAATAATTTATCCTTAAACAAATTCCATGTTGATATACATCATCTCACAATCGGGAACAGATGACGAAGGGAAGTCACCATTTCATTCTCAGAAACTGAAACCGTCTAAAAACAAAAGAGGCGTCCAATATTCAAAGTAAAGTTGAGATAACGAGAAAAATAAAACATCAATTGAGTAATTCGTCATATAGGCAACCTGTGGATTCGTTGAAACTCCTTCCTACCAGGGTTGGGAAGTTAAGAGAGTCGAATATTAAATAAAAATAAATTTTCCCTTCTGAATGGATACGCTGGTTCCAAAATACTTTGGAGAACCGTTGCTTTGCTTTTCAACACACTGAATAGAATAGAAGTGAATGTCGGGGAGACGACAATCGTGAATCAAAATCTCAAGAGTCGACAATTCGAAAGATTGATTTTAACGAACTGAATACGATGAACCGAATAATTGGAGAGAGTTGAATAATATTCAACTCAATTCAATGAATATCCCATCCCCCACTTCGTTCTGCAATAACCTATCGGATCCGGATAGTACGTGGTGATGGCAATTTTTTTAATAACTCAATTCATCGGTTAATTGATATGTCGCGGCCAATGGATCCACTAGAGTCTAGTGACTAGACCGATTTATTTACTATACTTACCTGAAATATATCGACATATTCAATACAAAGTCATATAATGTGATATAATAGTATTCATTTTTCTCAATTACTATCAAGAAAACCAGTATAATATATTATGTTATAGGTTTTTGTTTAAAAAAAAAGTAATTGAGAAAAATTCAACCAACAGTATAAATAAAAATAAAATACTTAAATTAATAAAGTAAATTGAGTACCTAATTTAAAGAAACTTGAGATTAAAGGTATAATTTGTGAGAATATGTATAAGTTCTAAAGGAGGCGTTACGTGCATACTTTGACAGTAACTGTAACTTTACAGTGAACAGTTCACTGTTCACTGTAAATCGAGGATGCAGACACGAACGTAACAACCTAGTAGACAAATGTACCCTATACGAGGAGATCTCCTCGTATCTATACGTCTGTATCTCGACAGAGATTAAAGAAATGTGGGTAAATGTTTCGTTTTTTCATGATCTTGTGTCGCATTTAATTGTCCAAACCTCGGCTTTACTAGATACAGACACAAATATTTGGGTTAGGGACAGTTAATAGGTATTTTTTAGCTATATGTCTATCAAAATACCGGCAACAGCCAACTAGTTCAAATACATCGATATTATGTTACCATCTCTGACATTGTCTGTCTCTGAAAATAATATTGTCAATACCAGACATTTTGTATAATGACTTGATACCTTTTTGTCTGTAAATGTCTATTCTACGTCAAGTAAACTGCATCAGTATGCATCCATATTATCCATTTACGCATGATAATGAGGTTAGGTTTCATCAAAGATAAGCTGAACACGCCTTCCAAGATTATGTTTTCAGGTTGCAGGGATTTGCATCAGGCCTTGACTACTTATTACGTAAATTTGGAAGTTGATTTTCTCAGCGGTAAATGAACTTTTAAGAAAATCCCCCAAAATTGGTATTCATGTCGGGCAAAACCTTGAGCTTGAGTCATGAAATGAAGGTCAGTCGTGCAATGAGCTTCTTGAATATTTTTATAGTTTCGAACGGAGCATGAAGTGTAGTATCGTACTGATGATGGTCTAACAAACCGAAACCGGTCTACAAGTAGGTATGTGCATATATCGGGCAAATATACTACTTCGGCTGAAATTGTCTTTAATAAGAAGGATTACCACTAACTCGCTGCATCCACCTTAGATTATGTGCTGTTTCCAAAAACGTACTTGACGGGTTTCAATATTTGAGAACAAGAATTCCCCGTACAAGATGGCTACAACCACTCCGAATAACACAAAAATCATTGTTATGTTGTGAGTTGTTCCAGTATTGAACTGTTCCATGAACACATTCTGAGTTGATAAATCATAGAACGTACATTCCTGCGTGATTAATTGATACAATGGAGGGATAATCGTCGATAGTTAATCCTCCGGTATCATAAATCACCAGCTACCGTAGTACCTTCGCCATCAGAAGCCATGATTTGGCGAGTTTTGTTCATCAGAACATCTTCAAAAGCCGAGACGAGCAGTCGCACATTGTTTCAAGCCCTCGGGCAAAAGTTCCGGCGGCATTCTTTCCGTCAGGGGACCCCACAAGATCCGAGTGAACTTTATCTCAGAAGGATGATGAAGATCTAAAAGGGTCAGTCCCGTTCGATAGATCCAAATGGTCCGTACAACCAGTTCATAAGGCAGTTTATATTAAATATAAACTGCCGCTATGATGCTGATAAATTTTATCAGCATCATAGCGGCACTCAGATTTTATGAAAAGCGTAAAACCCTCAAGAAAAGAAGGGCATCAATTCCGTCTAAATTCAATTGGATGGCCTATTCATAGAAAATTGGCCCGACCCAGATATCTAAGTAAGCAATAATTCGATGTCAAAAAACCAAAGAGGATTAGAGGTCAACAATACCGCCTTTAGATGAGCCGTGCCAAACGAAATTTCACGCCAAGAAGGCCGATACTGGACAGCGTTAGTTTTGTTGAAGAAAATACAAATGCGTCGTAATGACGGAAGAAGCTCGTGCGAGGAATGCGAAATTTCCGCCAGTTTACGGTTTTCGGCAAGTAGTTTCGTAATGCCGATACGAGGGCAAACAAAATTGGTCTTCAATATTCTAAATCAATCAACTTGAAGATAATTGATATGTAAGCTGAAATTACAAGTGATGCAGACGTTACTTGAGGGACCGGTGTAGGAGACGTCAAAAGGTAAGTTGTGGTGCCTTCAGCTCCCTCATAATATGACTTGAGACCACCCTAGATCACTGTAAATCATGAAGAAACAAACATAACTCAAGTCCCTCAGTGCGGGGATGTTACTCAGAAACCTGATAAAAAAAGGCGGATTTGATGTTCCAAGTTTGGCTTAGCCTGTTGTAAAGTTAGTAATGCGAAAATCCCTACAATGCACCATTTTTCCAAGGAAGAGTTTCCCAGTTAACGAATGGATACATTTTTTGTACGATGCGATGTTTACGCCATCCAAAAATTCACAAACCTGAGCTTTCACGCACCTTAATTTGGCACCCCTGAGTAATTACGTAGTTTTCCCCTCCATGATGATACTAACTCCCGCAATGCCCACACGCTATGCAGGTTTAGTGAGTCAGCCTCGTCTGTAAACTCTCCAAGTCCGCGTATTTTTCGAAATGCTGCCCACCAACCAGGAATGGCCTCGTTATGTAATAAGATCATGCAAATGAATTACACAATATGGCTCAACAGTGTTGATTTTCGCATATTGGCGTGTGCGTCACATTGAATGAGTTCAGTACACACTTCAAAAGACTGAGGAGGAATTCGAGACATGACAGGTACCATTGAGCATGTTTTTGTAGACTTCGCTTCTTAACCGTGGCGTTATAGGAACGTTGGCAACAGTGCCCAATAGTAATGATATGTAACAGGAGGCTATACCACAGTAATTGATTTACTAGTTCTATCAATGGCCCACTAGTGCCATCGATGTGAATAATTCTATCTTACAAATCACAGACAGCCACCCTATCAGGATTGACTCACTGCACCTCGTCTTAAATAAGCGGGTTTACAGGTCTAGGTCACCTGTCGCGTACCGTGTATTCATCCAAGCCTTAATGGAAATTATCTTTTGATTTGGACAGCGAAAGTGAAGACGAACATTGCGGGTTATTGGGGTCGTCTGCGGGAGAAGTAGCCTGCAACAATATCCCGACAGGATCCCGCCGGTGGCGCCATCTAAAATCAGGTCTATTGATGGCAGGAGGAGACGGATGCAGTCTTTGCGGATTGGGACTCCTTTTCAATTCGGCAAACCATTTGCCGCATAACCGTGTCAGCAGGTACAATGAGTGTGGTCGAAAGTATGAACCAGTGGATTCAACGGGGTTTTTTCGGGTCAATCAATTCTAATGCCACTATGACTGCAATTATTTTGCGGCACACATCAGGTAAACAACCGCCACCAGATCGGATCAACCTAATTAAAACAGCTTTCACAGTAGGATCTCAATTGATAGAGTGCTCCAATCTCATTGGATCGTATAGAACAGAGCTGAAGTGTGGAGGTCATTTCTCAGAATGGTGTGGGAGGTTCATCGTACTGGCTGTATAATAGAAGAAGTCTCGTTCGCATTATGTCCCCACCCTTCACCCACTCTGTGCCACCACCACCCAACCCAATTCATCAACTACAGCAACGGTAGATGATCGAGAACTTGTGATTTGTTAAGCTTCAGGCACCGCAATCGGTGATCAATCGGGAGACGGCCAACACGTGGAAAAACATATTAATTATGTGCCTCCTGTTTGTGCCGACCGGGCTCTTTCATGGACCTATGACTAACAAATAATAATTTGCCAAATTACCTTGAATTGTTCCACGTTTCTACTGCGACAGGAACAAGGTGCAGCGCAACTGACAGTTGCTGCTGCTGCTCCACTCCAAGAATGAATTTCACAGCAAGCTGCAAAAGCATAAAGACAGTTTCAAACAAATACAGATAGAACCAGAATCTAACAAACCACCAGAATAATTAAAATAAAAGAAAATTTCTTTTATAATTTCTTTCTTTAATATTTAATATTAAATTAAAATCATGATCAGATCGACAAATTTTTAATGAAAAATTGAAATTGTGCTACAATCAACAATACTGTTGAAACAATAATTTTTAAAAAACTGTTTTTCTGTACAATGTTTGGACCGATGTGAGATCCTTAAAAAATGGATTTTGCGTCAAAAAATACTCGGAAAACGACACCTAATTTGACTTACTGGGATCTTTCAAAAATCCCATTTGTAGCCCCATGAAAGCCCCATAGATCCCCACAGTGAAATCTAATCATTCTGGGACTCCTAAAAATGAATTCTGCGTCCGAAAACACTTCAAAAAACGACACCTAACTCTACCCCGTAGCCGAAAACCTTTAAAAAAAATTTTTTAATTAAAATCTTGATCAGATTAACAAATTTTAAATGAAAAACCGCGGCAAATTTTACACAAGGGTTTATTATTCTTTGAAATATCAAAGTAACCTATATATAGGTTACTTGTGCGAAAAATAATTTTGAGTACCTAGGTAAATAAAATATATTTTATTTTGAAAAAAAAAATCAGTAAGTACCTACATTGTTTGTACAGATGGGGGACCTCGAAAAATGGATTAGGAGGAAAAAATTAGGTGGGTACTCGAAAATTTATTGACCTCCTGGGATCCTCCAAACCCCCATTTCGACAGTAAATCGAGAAAACCTCGTAAGTCCGATTTTTGGTCAAAACCTTTTTTTTTTTTTCTTATCGGGTAAAGGATATCAGTCAGCACAATGTCATGTTTGTGTAGTCGTTGATCCTTTTTTACGAGCCATTTCGCGTTCAGGAAGGAATTAAATTTACACGTAAGTCTGTATACCTTTCAGAAGGGTGATCAAACCTCGTATGTCCAAGACTTACAAGGTTTTCCAAGGCTTTACAAGGCACTTGGTTTTTGGGCACTTAATGACCATGAAAGCAGTCAATTTTACAGCTGTTTAAGTACAGTGGGAAGTGGCATATGATTTCCATCGAACATGAGTATTTCTTTCATTTAGAGGATGATCCTGAACTCGAAAATTGTTGAAACTTTGGTAGAGGCTGGCTCTCGAGTAGTAAGAACGTTTTACGTGGGTTTTTTGCGATCCCGATTCATTGAAGATAAAATACCCTATTATATACCCAAAATGGGTATTTACCCTTAAAAAAGAATACCCGGGTATTTTACATCTCTGCTCACAGCTGTGAAATCAGTTTTTTGCGTCTCCTGTAAAGTTTAGGAAAATGGACTTACGAGGTTTTCTCGATTTACTGTCGATTTGTAGCATCATGAGAGGCCAAAAGATCCCCACAGTGAAATATAATCGTTATGGGACCCTCAAAAATGGATTCTACGTTCAAAAATACTTCGAAAACGATACCTAGCTCGAATCCATAGCCGAAACCGTTCAAAAAAGTCCTGCTGTAGCCCCTTTTTAGACCAACAGAGCCCCACGGGTTTGGCCAATCGGACTGAAAACCTTGCAGGCACAACTATAGGTCTGCCACAGAAACTTTGCCTCCGTGTGGCGCCCCCTAGGTGGTGGATCCGCGAACTATCGATCAAGTCAACCTTCCATTGTGAAACCTTGACACGGAAATTGGAGCGGTGAGAAATTTTATGTTCGTGTAGTGGCTGCGCTGAGAATTTGTGCTCTCAAGTTCTTCCTCCCAAGGAGGGAAATCATGTCACTTTTGAGGGAAGAAATTCCCGAAAAATTATCGTACGCAGGGGAATCTGCTTGATGATAAGCGATGATAAGAGATAACTAGTTCTATTTTCTCCAGAAGAATGCGCCAAAGGGAGGCAAAGTTTCTGTGGCAGACCTATAGACGTTAATCCGAGCATTTTGTCAAATTTTCAGATTTAAAAAAAAAAGCCTACTTCCCCAAAACGGCTCGGCGGAGGGACATAGGTACCGTTTTTGGAATCTTGAAACGTATAATGTCCAATTTTGGAGCTGATCTGAATTTTCGACCTCGTCGCGATTACATACGTGTATTATTCTATAATAAACCTTGACCTGCTTCATACACGGAATACCTACTCAGTGTGCTTCATTGTAACCGTCCTGAGATCAGATCTGTATACAAAACTGGGTCAAAAATTCCGTACAAATGTTACTATACCTCCAAATTTGTTCCGTACGTAATTTTCTTAAACAAATAACTTGATTCAGCTATCCAAGACATCCCATTGTTTCCCAGTCTTCTGGATGATTCTCCTTCTAACCTAGACACATCCATGGAACGCATTAGGCTCTTCAGCGAGAATAACTACGGACTAAGCGGCTCCAAAACTTTCAGCCGGGAGCATTATTATTTCAACAAAAGGCGAGTCGAACTGAATGGCGACACATAAATTGTTCTTGTAGGCCTTCGCCATGGGAGAAAAAACTGTTCCAATCATCCAAATCAGGGCAGCCATTAGTCAAACGCTTTGTTCTATAAAGTAAGTTAGGCGATCATTAGAATGAGAATACAAAACTCATCTTGTTATTGTTTGAAAGGTTCGACAGCCTGAAGAGAAGGTCCCTGCGCAAAATGTGTCTGTGCATTGCACAACATGGTCAACTAACGCTCCCGATGGAAGCTTAATAACTGACTTAAAAATATAACACAACAAATTTTGTGGTTTTGTGATGATTATCTTCGAGGGACCTGACAAACGGGTGAATGACCGCTAAGTGCCGAATCCCGCTGTTTTGCCGGAGCCAGAAGATTCCGGATGAGTTTAATGTGTACAAACGTCACCGTTTTGCCTCATAAAATTGGAAAACGAACAAAACCTAAAGACGGGCTACCCCAACTGGCTGGACGGTCACGATTCCCGTCCTGCTGATGATCACTTCACAGGAGTAGAGTGACTCTACCACTGGAACTACGGAAAATGTCGCTCATGCAGTTCACGAGTCAGAATAGACGAACCTTTTTGAGAATTGTGGAAACATGAGTTACATTTAATTTTAACGATTCCACTGTTCATCGCTGCTCTCCGATTCGGTGTCAGAAAACTGGTGGTGAGTTCCTGAAATCATCTCAGGATAAGTAAAGTTCATTCGCAATAGTAGTAGGTACCTACTATCATAGTACTAGGGAAAATTAGTATTCCACCTACCTGGGTTATGTATACGGTAGGTATTCACTAAAAATGTTATGAGTCATAACTTATGACCTATTCACGGTTCAGAATAGAAAACCCGGAAAATTTCCGGCGGAAATTCAGATAGCGATTATCGCCGTGATAGTACCCCTATCAATGATAGTCTATCATAGTACCACTGAGTCAGTGATGCCAAATGACTTCAACCAAAACCCCCTGCATCGCTGAAAAAACCCCTAAAATTCCCTAAAAATTATGAAATCCCCACAAAAAAAATAAAAACCTGAAAAATTGGTTTTTTAAAATAATATTTATTATTATTTAATAATATTTTTAGTTTTATACCCATTACTAACATTATTAGTAATGGGTATACGTAAGTAATTGGGACCCCCAAAAATGGATTCCACGTCCAAAAATACTTCAACAACGACATGTAACTCGACCCCAAAGCCAAAATCCTCTTCCATAGGCCCATTTTAGCGCAATGGGTTTGGGCGATTGGGCTGAAAACCTTGCGGGTACAACTAGATGGTAAACCAAGTACCTATTCTGTCAACATTTCAGACCTCTTGTAATATAATGTCAAATTTTGAGGGCAATCAGAATTTTCGACCTCCGTCGCGATTACATAGGTGTAAGTATTATTCCAAGAATAATGAACCAAAAAATAATTAGGTAACTAGTTGCTTAATTAAATTTTGTAACCCAAACCTGCCAGAATATCATCTATCTTTTCCTTCTCTTCCGACTCTTCTAAATCGATCCACTGACATGGAGCCATAATATGACGTTATTTAATCTTTGTGGCATTAAACAAAATTTTTTAATCTGATTAAACACAGTTTTAATCTGATTTCCATCTGTCAATCACTGGTTCACTTCGGAGTCAATAATTGGATTTCACCTGTCAATAACTGGTGAAAGAACTTACATTCGTAAAATGTATCATAAAGCTTTAAAGCTTTATATTTTGGTTGAAATTATAGACTTAATTTATTCAACAGGTCCTAGGGGAACTAGAGGAAATGCAGTAACTGGGGGAAATTGAAACCAAGCAGAAGAGGAAGGAGGGCGGTTACCCACCAGGGATCCAGACGTAGGAAATTTTCGGATCTCTACGAGTAGGTACTTTTGGAAGTGAGAAAGACGTACGGGATCCCTCCGCAAAACGTAGGGATTTTTCGGACAAATTGTACCTATAAACACTGAAATTCCCTAAAATTGTTTCATTTTATTCATTCATTTCTTGATTTCATAGGAATCATAATGTTTTATGTGGAAAGAATAATGGCATTTTATAGCTAGGTATCATGGTGGGTTCAGGGTCGCTATGAAGATCCTGATACCTACAGGAGAAAATTTTTCCATTTAATGGCGTGCACGACGTGTTCAAAAATAATTTTTGGCTGTGAATGCATAAATTTTATGCATAAAGATTTGGATATTCGTTTATGCATAAACATTTAAAAAGAGGTAGAATTTCCTAACTTCAACGGTTTTTGCCTTAAAAAAAAAAAAAAAAAAAAAAAAAAGTTTCCGCTTGTTTCACTTAGTGTAATAAATAAACATAAAAATGTAGATTCATTCATATGACATAGGTATTACCTGCCAATGATAATATCAAAATATTATTTTCATGAACTCAGTAAAATAATTTTACAATTATTGTACATAGTATGTATCAGGCGCGACTGGTGATGGCAGAACAAGGGGGTGCAGTCACGGATTCGTGATAATATTTTATGAAAATATTATTGCACCCAACACAGATAAAAAGTACCTACTATCAAGATTTGCTATAGTTCATTATTTATTTGTTTGTTTAAAAATTCCAATTAACTATTACCAGTTTCCTTTCATTTCCTGGGTAAGTACACGCTGCAAACCTGGTAAAGGTGAGGTTGGCCGTCCCATGTCTCGAATGTCACACTTATCACTCACGCCTAAACGGGAAAACTCCCTCAAGATGAAATCAATAGAGTTATCCAACAAACGCTTTATGAAATGAACAATGAAACGATCGAATGAAACGAACGAATAAAAAACTTATAAATGAGACAAACGCAGATCATCGAGTTCAGAAAACACTTCCCAGAAAACATGGAAGCACACTAAACCCCTGATGCCATCCCCTCAGAAGCTGCTTCTGGTAAAAAAAATACCTTAGTGGGAAAACTGAAAAAATCAGAAACCTTGGTCGATCGAAATTTTATGATTTCATACCGTACAAAGTAATATAGCAACACCAAAAAGTTTTCAAAATATTTCAAAAGTAAGCCCCTATTTTTTCCATGATTTGAGACAGATTAGATCCTGAATAAGTCCCTCATTACAAACGAAAATTCCCTGCCCATGAACGAAGACTGCCAACACTGATTGTGGAGGTGATTTAACATCTGGTGAACTTGAGAAGGAAGGGTGTGCGCAGTGCCCAGAACTGCCCCACATTTCGACATTTCAGGCTTCACACTTAGTTCGTTGTTCCATAAGGTCCATGCAAAAAAATCGTCTAAAGAAGGGCAGTGCTCCCGTTATCATTGCACTATCAACACAGGCTTTTCAGACGTTCCGCGAACTATGTAAGGTCTACAAGAACTTACGTAGATTTTCGAGCCGAGTTTTGATTCATTTTTAGCTAGGTAACTAATTAGGTAGGTAATACGTAGCCCCCCCTCTCGCCCTTCTGCATCGAGGGGGTGCAGTTGCGACGCTGCCTCCCTCCCTCAATTTGAGGTTACCAACAGAAACTACTTGGTCTGAATAACGTATTGCCAACGTAAACTCATTTTCGAAAAAAAGTGAATTTCATCTATCTTGGAGTGGACTCTTCAAATATAATATAGGTACATAGTATGTATATTATATACATAGTATGTATATTATATTTGAAGAGTCCACTCCAAGATAGATGAAATTCACTTTTTTTCGAAAATGAGTTTACGTTGGCAATACGTTATTCAGACCAAGTAGTTTCTGTTGGTAACCTCAAATTCTCAAAAAAGATTATGCTTTCAGCCGAAATCGAACGTGGAAGTTTCGGACTACTTACAATGCAAAAAAGATTAGAGTCAGTTCTCGACAATGCAAGAAAGATGAATGGCGGTTTCGTAATGTTGCCACCCCTGTTTCTAGCCTCGTCAGGGACGAGTCGTCCCTGGTAGGGTTATTACATCGAGAGCAAAACATCGATATGTACATCGATGTCAACATCGGACGTTCAACATCGATGTGAGAAATCCATCGGCCCAAAACCAGCGATATAACATCGATATAACATCGATGTTCAATAAATTTAATCGTGAATTTTTTTCGATCTCCTAAGTATAATTATTTAAATAGCCAGAATTATTTTTATAGTCTCGATTCGTATTGCTTACCATGAAGTCCTAAGGGTAAAAAAAATTGATCTTAGACGCACCAGCTCGCTAACGAGATTTTTTCATTATTAAATTAAGAAATTTTTGCCTCGAAAAATCTGCCCTTGATTTTCCCTCTATCAAGGGTAGATCCAGCTAGATCGTTCTCGCCTCAGGCTTTCGAAATACCATCAGTGTGCACTCCTATTACAATCGATTCAGCGCCTCAAGCTTTCTTTAAAAAAAAAGTCACCTTATGATCCGATTTGAAGACAGAAAACCCAACCACGAACTAAAACATCGATGTTGGGTCCAATACATCGATGTCCGATAATATCGACTAGCTAAACATCGATGATAAAAACATCGAACATCGGAGCCAAAACATCGATGTTTCGATAACATCGAACATCGATGTTCAACCGTAGTCCCTACGGGCCCAGGGCCCTGACCTTCGGTCATGTTCATTGTTTATGTAGTTCGAGTTGTGAGTCAGCCGTACTAATCGGGAATACCTATTTCTGGTGCAAAAATTCGTTCGGTTGGTGGATCGACTGTTTTAGAAATGAGTGGATGCAGTGATGGTGAAGAAGGTTGAAAGAGGTACGAAGAAAAGAAAAAAGTACGGAAGGGTTGAAAACGTAGGGAAAAAATTGAGGGTAAGTTCGCATGAGACAGGGCCTGATTGTTTGTGTAAACACTTGGAATGCTTCACGGTCGTAAGTAAATGAGGCCAATCGAAAAAGAATAATACAGCACTTCAATCAGAATAATACAGACCAAGAAGAAAGGAAACAACAGTAAAGAAAATAGATTCTTCTTACAATGTTTGAGTAATTAAATTGTAATAATTACAATTGAATAATTCTTAATTAATTATTAAGCAATCAATTATTGATTGTAATGTTGGAGTAATTGTATTAAATACAATTATTTACTCAAACATTACAATACTGAAACAAAAAATTTTGTTCCTACTTAAATAAAATATTCTTCTTTTTTTTCACTTCACTTTCTGGTTCTCAATCCATACCTAACTCAAAACCTTATTTTACCAATTTTTGGTTGTGATTTGATTGATATTTTGCTTTTTTTCGCAGATTTTTTGATTGACATTCATATTTTTTTGCATACTTCTGAGGGTTTTTTTATTCATCTGTCGTCAGAAATAGCCCGAAAATTTAATTTTTGCCAAAATAACAAAGCTGGACAGCATCTATGGGAGTTAGCGAAAATTTAGCGCGCCCTACTAGTTTAAAAATAATTTTCTAAACTATAAGTACGAGTCTTGAAACTTTCAAAACCGTTTTTCTCATTTTCGACAAAAAGTGACCTTCATCTTTCTTGGAGTGGGCTCTTCATTTATTAGTATGTATATTATATACATCGTGATTTTGGGATAAAAATCGGTACAATCAATCGATTGCCCGAAATCGGAAATCGGAGGTAAACATTTTAAAATTTAATCGAAAATCGATTTGCATCCCTATGTTCAACATAGGGATGCAAATCGATGTTTCGTATGTTGAAGACTTCAACATGAAGTCTTATCAGCTTGATGGGTAACATGATGGCGAAAGTTGCGGCGCGGATCCCATTTGGGTATGTAGTGACAAATTAAAACTCAAACCATAAATTAAAGAAAAATAACGGGAAAAAGTACCTATGTATTTGTATTGTAAGAGTAAGTTTTTATTTTATTATTGGCCACTGTGAACTGATAGGCAACTGAACGGATCAGTTTTCTGTTCAACCCATAATTTACTTTAAGGTAATTTATGGGTTGTTATTATCAACATTATTTTATTATATCCAACATTTCTTCCTCATCAACAGGGAATATTTGGCTGCCCGAATACTTGCTACCGAACATTCTCTGTTGTCGAGGTTTTCCCCATCGTGTTTCCACTTTTGGTTTATTATTCTTGGAATAATACACCTATGTTTTCGCGACGCGGGTCGACGACTCCGATCGGCCTCAAAATTTGACATTATCCGTTTCAAGAGGTCTACATTCAAAATCCCAAATGTCCGTCCGCCGTCCGCCGTAGGTACTAAATTCCTGTAGTTTATGACGGGCTCCACGCGGTAGGTAACATACAAGGGGAGTACCAAACCACGTACCAGTAAGTCCGCTTTTTGGCCAAATAAAGCGTTTGAGTTTTCAATATAAAAAAGTTTCTCGTAAAAATTGGTCGATTTGCAGTGCTTTGGGCTTCGCAAACCGTCTCTATGCAGTTTCGAGAAGAGTTGACCAACTGTTGGTTGTCACTAGTGTCTCCTGTAAAATGTTGATTTTGTAACATGTATTGTAACATGTATGACATACATGTTATACGATACGATACATTGTATCGTATCGTATACGTGGTTTTGCTGGTGTTTTGTTTGTACGTATAAGGTAATTTTGTTTGTTGTTTTGGTTGCTGACCTTCAATGTCCCAAGAGAAAAGTCCTTTTTCTATTGATTCGATTAGTGTGGATTTATTGAGACGTCCGAAGGCGAATCGATGATAACTAGTATGTACTTGTTTTTTTAGCCACTCTTGGCCTTAATGTGAATTTCGCCGGTACAAGATAGATGACTGCACCCTTCCTGGAAGCCGCCGCTTGGAGGCAACTGGATCTTGAGGATGATTGACAAACCCTACAGATTTTGTTACTTGAAGGTAACTACCCTCCCGAGGTTATATTAAATAAATCTTATTTAACTTTACAGTTAAATTGATTAGTAGTAGACTCGAACCCTGTAGCTTTTGTAGGACTTGTGGGGAGTTCGGTGGAACGAGCGTGATAGAATGACCGCCCTGGACAAAAAAATAAAACGAGCAAAAATCCCACCTGCGATTCAGGGTGGAGCCTCCCTGTCAAACCACTTCTCTTTTCAAGGTCGATTTTCTGCTTCTTTTTTTCGGAAGGCGGCCACGTTGGTAAGCCGCTCAAGAGGATCACATGACCTAAAATATACGTTCTATAGATCAACTCTTGAAATATTGAGTTTGGCATTTGCAATTTAACCAAGTCGTCAACATCTTGAAGGATGCCCGAACATAAACAACCCACGCGGAAAACGTTATTTCAATAAATAATATTTATGAGTTTAAAATATTATTTTAAACGCCCACTCAAATAGATGAAATGCGTTATTGCAAAGTAAAAACGATTTGAAACACGATGCAAACAAGCGCATCCGTTACGAGTGAACGGCAGGTTACATTTTCCATTGGAATTTCTCATTTCGTGGTGTTTGATTGGGAAGATTAATAGTTCTGAGAGGATTGAAGTCCGGGTCTGTTTTTCTTGGCTCTGGAGGTAGCCGACCTATGCAAATCACGACCTGATCGGGAAGATAATGGCGCGTGTCGCGACGAAGCTTCACATCTTTACATGACGTGGTGGGTTGGTGTGAAGTCAATTTTCAAGTTAACTTGTTGAAAACCCCTAGTTGAATTGAATAATTGTTGAAACCCCCTAGTTGAATTGAATAATTGTTGAAAACCCCTAGTTGAATTGAATAATTGTTGAAAACCCCTAGTCGACTTGGTTTATTACGGCGTCCAAAATGAAAATTAATTTCTTTCGACAGTGTTTCTGCTCCTTGACAACTTGAGTAGGTATCGATTAGTGTGCATGAAAATGTCAGGGAATTTTCAAGGCTCTGTAAATGATTAGCATTCCTAATCAGCAACAATCAGTAGGCAGGCCAGACATTCTGTCTCCAAAATTACTCAAAATGACGTCCTTGCTGTTGATTTCCATGTCAAAAGGTTCGGTGTTTTTAAATTCACTCTCGTCGGTGTTTCTCATGTTCGAAAAAAGGTGAGGCAACCGAATCTCTTAGAAGAGTAGAACACACTCCAACGCAGTAATATACTGTGATTTGTTTGTTTTTAGCTAGTATCATACCAAAATGTTTTTCAGGGATTTGGTTGTGATACGGGAAGCCGTTTTTGGACGCAGAGCAGGGCATGCGAATGATTTTTAGCACATTTCTGACTTTTCAGAACATCTTAAAGTCCTTTGACCCCAGACGGCCCTCTGAAATTTATGCTAACTCCTCCGAACATCTTTCTTCACCAAGTTGTCTTTGGGCAAGTGTGGGCTCATAACAGACGGATACTGTCTCGGATCATCCGAAAGTAGGCAGTTAACCGGCCCACCATCTGGAAATGTCTTCCTCCGAACTCGAGTGGACAATGGCCTCTGTTGGTGAACTACGAGATCCCACACCTACCTAATCCAGTCAGACACGGTGGGACCCCTCGGGGGAATTTCGGTGTATTGCATTTAGTAACGCAGTTCACGCTTCGTTTTGCCTCTTTTCAGGTGCTGTTTTACGAAGCAAGAAATGGTGCACAGATCATTTTCCGGGTGGTGAATGGGATGTAGGAGGCGACTTGCAAATGGATGACGCAAACGACGTAAAATTCGCGTATGTGCGAGCACAAAGGATGTGGTATGCTAATTTTTTGGCGTTTTTTTTTTCTCGACATTTATGTAGATTATTCTTTTTGAAATAAGGATTATAAGATGGTCGGGAAAACCTGCCGGGTTTGGCAAAGCAAAAGTATTACTGTCCAAAACGTATTGACGAGCTCGAAAACCTTTTTTCATCTGGCTTTACAGATCTTACCCATCTTTGCCTGATTCATCCAGATTTGCATGTTTTACCCGATCTTACCCTTTCTCACCCTATTTCAGGAGTTATGTATACGGGGTTTATCTGATTTAAACTGTTTACCCTTTGATCGAATTGACGAGAAAAATGAGAATGTATTTTCCTATTTTGAACTTGGTTCAAAGACTGTCGTTAGATCCTGAAGTACATAGCTTCTAACAATCAAGCCCTTAGGCGCCTTCCTTTACGAGACGAAAGAGCCGTTTTCATGTCGGCAGGTTTTCCCGCAGACAGTAATTTTCGAATCTAGGATCCTAGAAAGAAGACGGATCCATATTGTGCGGCGACAAAGGAAGGCGATTCCCCTAAAGGGAGTTGATTGCCCGAAGGAGCTAAGAAAACGCAGCTCTTGTCCATTGGGGATACGCAGCAACTGGCTGGAGGTATACGGTAGATTACTAGATTAAGGCATTCGTTATTCACAAATCTGACGAATTCGCCTTCGCGGTCGAACTTACAGTAGGTACCTATATATAGGTACTTTCAATATATATATTGAAAGTAGGAAAGTTTGTCACTTCCAAAATCATGACGCTCCAAACGCGAGGACGCGGTAATAAATAGCGGTCTGAAATTTTGTGAGCATTCGCTCGATGTACAGAGTTCAAAACTGCAAAAATATTGAAAAGGCCCTTCGAGCGATGAAGACCTTTTTTCCACCTGGCGCCTCAATTTCAAGTTAAAAAATATCTCCTCCTGTCCTTAACGGCCTGGACAAGAGAGAACATACGTATATTGACAAAATTTGTAAATTTAATGTTGATGCTGATCAACATTTTTGACCCCCTTCGGGAAAACATTGGTTAATTATTATAAGAATAATGAACCAAAAATTACGGAAACGTGCTGGAGAGCATGATTTGAAAGACTCATCCTAAGTGGAGGGCCAGGTTTCAAGGGCGTTCACAGGTCTTCCTTTGGGGGGGGGGGGGGGGGGGGGGGGCTAAAAAATATGTCAGGTAGGCAGCTGCCAGCTAGGGTTGTTATATTAAAATTTAAAACGCTGCAAATGTTACACAAGTGGTTATTATTCGTTGACATATTTTCCTTGTGCAAAAACTAATTGTCAATAAAAAAATTTGAAAAAAATGTTGGAAAGGAAATTTTTTTTGAAAAAAGTTGTTTTTCAAAACTTATTGTTTTTATTTATTTATTTATTTATTTTTTTTTTACTCGGAAAATATTTGATCTCCTGGGATCCTTCAAAAATTCCATTTGTAGCCCCATGAAAGCCCCCCTATAGATCCCCCCAGGGAATTCAGATCGTTCCGGGACCCCTAAAAATGGATTCTACGTCCAAAAATACTTCGATAACGACACTTAACTCGATCCCATTGCCATAAGCCTTAAACAAAAACCCTCCCGTAGCCCCATGGGTCTGGGCGATCGGGCTGAAAATCTTGCGGGCACAACTGGATGGTAAACCAAGTATTTTGTCAAAATTTCAGATTAAAAAAAAAATCCTAAAGCCCAAAACGGCTCGCGGCGGACGAACATTTCGGTTTTGGTATCTAGACCTCTTGAAAATGGATAAACGGCTAATCTAGCCTGCTGAGATTAGCAGCAATGATGAGGAATGCATCCCTGCGTGTGCGCCTGTTCTGTTTCCGTAAGTGGAAGGTTTTTGACTGAATCATTCTTTTGTCGGCCTATCGTCTTTGCTGCTTCTGGAGGATCTGGCTGCATGCAATAGAACGTTTTTATGTATTATAGAACGCAGAATGTATTTTTTACGAGGGTCTTCGGATTTGAAAATGCGTCTGTCCTTCCGTCCGTCACTGTCTGCCCCAGGCCCAAGCATACCTTGGCAATCGAAAGGGGGGGGGGGGGGGGGTTCATATTAATTTTGATTTTTTTTTTTCCTAGAAATAAAATATAAGTTCCATTTAATTTAATTTTCTGGCATTCGTTTTCTTCTAGTTACTATTGTGTTCTTCGCAATATTGCTTTCTCCAATTTCAAATCTTTGTGGTGTGCTACTACTCTCATATTCTGTACTACCTTCACTTGTTCTTGTTCTTTGTTACTACCCAATCTCCTTCTGCATATCTTCCTTTCTGTACTTATGCTCTTCTTATTTTGTGTCCAACTTCTGTAGAGCGACTCGCTCATTTCCTGAGTATCTATGTGATCTTCGCAGGTGATGGGCAGCCTCATCCGGCGAAACCAAAGCGCGGAAAGTTTGGCAAATCGGGCGACAAAAGGCGGTTTTGACGTTACCGTTGAAGGAGATGATGAGCCGCGTCTGACGGCCATTGTGCACCTCTTGAGTCGACACTTCGGACACGGTAGTCATCCCGGCGTCAATGGCCAGTGGCTGATATTGCACGTCCTGGCGCTTCGTGACAAAAAAACTGGTGAGTTTTGTACTGACGGGGACGGAAATATGATTGTGATTTTCCATGCTTGTTTCCGGAAATTGAACCTTCCCGCTGGGCACCAATTAGCTGTCTGTTTATTTCGAGATATCAAATCCGTGGAACTGCAGCTCAATTATTGCGTCACTAAATTGTGTTTCACCTCTCGAAATATTTTTATAATAATTTAATTTCACTGCATTTTGTTGTCGATTAGGAGTTTGCTTCATTGGAAAAATCAACCATTTACAATGATTTGTCCATTTACGTAGCCGAATTGATTTACGGGGGTTCGAGACCTCTGGATTACGCCGTTGGCCTTTGTGGGACTACAAATGGCTCAGGCGGAGTTTTTGAAGGGCTTTGATCGAAGCTACTGGTGTATTGTTTTCTAAGTACCTACCTTTGGAAGCCTCAGATCTGTCCAAAACCCCTGCAAACCGGTCCACTACGATGTTCAGTCGTTAAGAATAACGAACCCACGCTTCCATTTCTGTAGTGTTCCTTCGATTGTTCATTGAAGGTAATTGACTTCTTGACCTCGAAACTAACAGCGAAAATAATTATTTTGAGGTACTAATATAGTATTGTGGCAATTTACTTTGAGCCAATCAGAAACAATTTATTGGAAAGCTATGGTGTTGTTGATCACTCTATTTGCTGGAAGTCTCTAGAAGCGTGGCCTAATTTATCTGATGATTTACATTGAAAACCATTTTCGTATATTTATCTTATGGTGGTTAATAATTAATTAATTATTAATGACAGGAAACATTAAATGTTTGGGGATAAATTTTATCCCCTAGTTTTCATCTTACTTTTTAGTTATCTGAAGTGGTATTTCTATGATAAAATCAGTAGCACTTACCTCCCACTCGTACGCATCAGCCCTTGTTTGGCTTAAGAATATCGTTTAGATGCAAACTTTGGATCAGTAAGAGTCTTGACCGAGAGGGTAGGAATGGAAGAAAAAAATCGTGTTGAAGGTTTTATTTTACAAAAAGTAAAAAGGAGGGAAGGGAGAGAGCGCATAAATAATTAAATTACTATTTGATATAATTATTTTTTGATTAGTAGTAGTAGTTCGGTACAGGGACGAGGGGTTGGACTTGATGGTAGATAACCCGTTGAGGAAGAAGGGGTTGAGCTGCCAGAGCTTGAGGTGCCAAATGTTGAGCTGCCAGAGCTTGAGGGGCCAAAGATTGAGCTGCCAGATCTTGTGGTGCCAAAGGTTGGGCAGCCAGTGGTTGTGCAGCAAGACGTTGAGTGCTGGCGGGGTAGAGGAGAGACTGCGGCACCAGAGCTTGAGGGTGGTACACGCTGTAGATGTATCCTGTCGTGGCTCGTCCTGGGGCTTTGTCCGGACTAAGGACGAGATTTTCGGCTCCGGGGATGCCCGCTATGGCGGTGGCGACCGGTCGGGAGATGGCGAGACCGCCGGGCCCGACGATAGCTTGACCGACGGGTTGGGCCGACGCTACGCCGCCTTCGCCGGCTATCGAGACGGCAACGGGTTTGGCTTCGGCGACTGAAGCGTTTTCTGGAGGAGGTTTTATGGCGATTGAGTCGTTACCTGGAACATTCAATTCAATATGAGAGACGGCTTAATAATTATAACTGTTTTTGTCTTGTTTTATTTCGGTTGTGGCTTTACAGGCTTGGCCAGTGGTCCTCGAAGGTGGGCGTGGGTATGTCAGAAGGCGTTGAAATAAGACGTAGGGGTTCCACGAGTGCCGCCCAAATATAATCGGGAAGTTGTTGGCAAAATTGTTTATGGCCTCACACGGGCCCAAGCCAGATTCATTTTTTATATTCAGAACTGGAGCGTTTCCCGCAAACCCGTAGCTATTGGCAACGTTTTATGCGTTCTTAAAAAGTAGGCACTCCCGCGCTGCATGCTCTTTTTGTTCCTGCTCATAATTACCTCCATCAGTCGGTGTCTCCTCAGCAACTCCCACATCTTCTTCGTCCTCCTTGTCCTCTTTGGGCCCCTGGGGAACTCGCCTTCTTCCCGTGATGTACATTTCGCCGCCGGGATGGATGACCAGGTAGTGCCCCAAAGCTCCTCCGTAGTAAGCCAATTTCCGAACCCCGTTCAAATCCGTTTCCTCTATCCTGGCTTCCACGCTAAACGTATAAAAATCTGTTACCTAGGCGATTCTAGTCATTTATCGATTACTTACACATAACGTAACAGGTTTACAAAAAACAGGTCACTCTCAGGCGCCGTGGAAAAAAACCATTGTTCTATAAATTTTTGGGGTGCTGAATCCGAAGCTAACCTCCGGTCACGTCCAAATTTTCGAGATACTGGCGATTTTTCTTTTTCGGCCTTCTTCAGTTAAGGCAAAAAAAAAAAAAAAAACGAATAAAATTAAAATCACAACTTATCTTACAGATGCCAAAAAATTCCACAAAACTCTCTTCTTACTGGAAATCTATCGCTGACTCCGAATATATTGTATGAAGACTCATACACGTGAGGAACGAGAGGAATAAAATGTATAAACATTTAATGATTTTGCAATATGAAAAAAAAAAAAAAACGCTAAAAAAAAAACAAAACAAAAAACACGTCGTTTCCATCAAAACCCAAGTCACGTTTTTGGTTGGTACGTTTTACCTTCTAGTGTAAAAACTATCGCCGTTAAAAATTTGATTCCAACGAAGTCTTGTAGGCAGATAGTTTCTGCATTGAATGAGACCAACCGCGATTCTTTACCTTCCATAATAAGGAAGCTATGATTTTTCAAAGTGTTTACCCATTTTGGCCATATCGTTCCTGGAGTCGGCAATGCAACTTGTTCGCAAAAAAACTTTTTTCGAATATAGGTATAAGATTATTCGACTTGGAGACATAAATTCATTACTATTCAAAGATGGTTTTATTTGGGCATCTGTGAATTTCTATATCATTGAAAAAGGCCGAAAAACGAAGAATCGCCAATATCTCGAAAATTTGGACGGACAAAAAAAAAAAAAAAAAAAAACCCGGGGTCGGATTCGGATTCAGCATGCCAAAGAACCATGAAGATCTATGGGGGTTTTCCGAGGCGCCTGAAAGTGACATTTTTTGTAAATCTGTGTTATCTGTCACCTATTTGATCTAATAATTAGAATTATAACGTTAATTTATAACACAATTATTGTGAATTGAACACCTATTAATTAGATTTATAACTTTAATTTATAACACAATTATTGTGTTCAGCCGCTCAACATTAAGTTTTTATCTTTTTATTCAGCTCGATTTTTCTACCAAGCTTGATGACATTAAATTTTTCTCTTTTTAATCCTGTCTTCATCGTGTTAATAAAATTGATTATCAACAGATTTGGCAAAAATCTGGATTCTAAAGTGTAACCTATTTTCCTTATGGTGAGTTCGCAGAGCAATTCGGGCAGTTCGGTGCAAACAGTAGGGCCTTTTGCAAGGAACGAGAGTGGGGATGAAGGCTTTCCATGAATGAAGCCATCAAGCCCAGACGCTGTGAGAACACAAAACTTCAAAATCGTTCGTTTTCAGGAACTGATTCCGACTGCAACATGATTGTAAAATGTTGTGCATGCGCCTTTCATTTCCGTCCCTGATCTCATCGAGCTAAGCGACCTTCTTGGGAATAAAAAAGTGTCGTAAATAATAAATAAAAAAGGAGCCAAAGTTCTGGAATTCTGAATCTTTCTAAAAGCGTAGAAAAGAGTTTGATTCTTGGAAGCGTTAGATGTCTGACTCATTTCCAAACGGCCAGAACTTGCTTGCTTTTGTGAGTTGACCTGTAACTTAATCTAATCACTCACTAAGTTTTGACTCAATTGTTTCTAGATTTTAAATTTGTCTTATTCTCTTGAAATGTCTCTCAATAGTCGTTCGATTATCTCTAGGTTGCCATGAAGAATTTATGGCTGCACGTGTTACGCGTCAAAACACGTGAAGGTGCCGATTCGACAGGCTCTATCGACGAGTGGAACAACCTTTAAAAGACACCCCTCGAGTTCTTGGCAGGAGAAATGGAAATATTTTAAAGACACCTTCTCGAACCTGGCCTGGAACTCGGACCAGGGACAATTGCCCTGGTGAATCCTTAATTCTGAGGTCCTGGCAAAGGGGGTTCTAATTCTGTAATTCTAGGCTACCTCCGGTGCATCACATAAATAGAGGCCTCGCAAGGTCGGATTTTGTAATCCTATTCAGTTTCAACACGGGGAGTTCTTGACCTCGGAGATATCATCTTCACTTGTAATGATGCTATTGACCCCCCACACGGTACCTTCTCAATCATCACAATCACGTAATCATCAGTGTAGTTTAAGCATTCAACCTATGTGGGTATGATATTCGCTTTCTCTTTAATCTACATTCTTCCCTACTTCATGCATAATGAGAGTATTTGAATGTTTTTAACGTGTTCCTCACGTTCTTCATGCTTTTAACGTGTTCCTCAAGTTCTTCATGTTTTAGCACTGCTGGACTGTGCCTACTTTTGGACTTTTATTTAATTTTTATAATTGGATGACTAGATTTGTACCGGGGTTGTTTTCCCAGAAAGGACATTAGTTGACTGGAGAGGATTCCGAATGCTCTTTATGAGTTGGACTTTAAAAATAAGTTGCATAAACTATACCTATCAATTTTTCTCTACAATGCGCATTGCCCGTCGGGAAATCAATAAAATATGGAAACATTTACTCTTAACATATAGAAACTAAAGTTTAATTAAACTTTAAACGTTTGTTTAAACAGCAAAATGTCTAATCTGCTATGTCCGAACCCCTAGATAGTCAACTTTGCTTGAGCACTGTGAGTCTCTGATGAAAGCAGCGTCCCAAATTTGTAGGGATTACTGCATGCATGTATAGACATTATGGAAAAAACCCTGGAAATTCTCCGCTTCACGGAAAAACATTGAATCATGGATATGTTTACTGTAAACTCGTCGTCACATATTTTGGTGTCGAGTAGAAACAGTTTCTAGTAACCAACCGCCAAACTTCCTTACAGACCAATCATGTGATTATAGTTTTCGCGATTATGTTGCGTAACAAATTTTGGTGTCGTTTGGTCGCTTGGTGTCGCAAATTTTAGAATGACCCCCAGCCCAAAAACATATCCATGTTAAAATAATGAACCAAAACGGGTTCCGCAGTTTTTTTTAGAGGCAAATAAAGGGAGGGAGAGGATGAAATGTGCTTATCCTGAGGTTTCTGTCTTTAATCTGCCTTCTCGCGTTTCCGTATTTTGGCGGCTTGTTCTCTTTCTCCGCGGTTTCTTTACCACTATATGATGTGAGGTTACAAGTCAGCTTATGAAAAAAAGCGGGAATCATTTTCATCTTATCTGGGATTGTCTGGAGGTGTTCAAGTAGCAGAAATGTGGTCTCTCAATCAGTGTTAGCCTCTCATCTGCCCGCTGTAAAGCGTTAAGAAATCGAAATTATTTTTTCTTTCTGGTCTCTAGTTCTCGATTTAATCGAGCTGGTTCCAGCGATATAGTTAAGTTCTTGAATTTCAGCACCAGAATGCGAGAAAAGCTGAAACCCTATGTGCCACCCTGGGGACCTTGTGTCTTTCATCTGGTGGGCTTGTTTGTTTCGCCTGATTTGTGCTTGTGTCTTTCGTCTGCCGGTAATGGTGGCAGACTGTATGGGCTTTCAAGTTGCTAATTTGTCGATGAATTTCCTTGATTTGTGCACGGGAATCTCATCTGTCTTCCATCTGCCGAAGGGGTTTCTTCTTTAATTTTTAATAAATGAAGCGCCCCACTGTGTGCCCTTTAATTGGAGTTAATAAGTATGGTGTGAGGTTGATTCTTGAATTTTGGTAGAACTCAATTCCAGTTCTGAAAATTTGATTTAATCTTTGGAATGGGTCTGCCCTTTCTGGGAAAATCAGTCGACTGAGGTGGTTCAGGTCAAAATTCTGGCGATCGACACCTCAAAACCGAGTGGACGTTTTGCCGATACAAATCTTTCGAGTTGAACACTCCTTGATTTGATTCCGAACGGCCAGAACTGTCCTGCAACCTCAGTCGTTGGCACTACTCGTACAAAGATAAAGAGCCTGTGAACCACAACGCCAGCGCTACCTACTTTCCACAATTCTCGGTCAACTTCTCAGTGTGACGCTAATCGAATCTTCCATGTATTGAATCTATCAAAATTGCTCAAATTTACTCATTTTTCAACTCTGCATACAGCCGATTAAGAAGCAACCAAGAATGCTGGAAGTCAGCACTGGCATGGGATTTCACTTGAGTGCCAGATTATCTTCTAAACTGTGAGCCATAACCTCTGATCAACTAGCAGCCATATTGAAAAGTAAAAGGCTAAACGTTAAAGGCATCCTAACCGCTCCCTCTTCAATAGCTCAATCTTGGCACCATCTCCCTGCCTGTTGCAATAAGTACTTCTACTCATGCCCAACTTCAATCGTAGCGCACATTCCACTTACGTATGTGGCTTTTGTATTATACCGACTAAACATCAATAATTTAACATCTACTGTTATGTCTGTGTAAAATCAACTCACCTCACTTGCGCTCCAGTGTTATCAGCAGTTTCTAGAAAAGGGCTTCAGCAAAAAATCAGCTACCTGTACCAGATGAACTCAGGCAAAAACTAGGTACATATTTCTTCCAAAACGTTTATTATTAATTATTACTGTGTAAGGATATGCAATGATATCAGTTGTAACAATTATCAATCATAAATATAAATGAAGATCATTTTTAGGTGTACAACTATTTTGTTTACTACCAAAATCATATGGTTGTCGAATCATTTTTGGTCAATAAGATAATACTGTCAAGTGTGCACCGAATAGCACAAAGTTGTAGTACACTATCACAGTACAGTGTTGAGTCATTATTTCCAGAAAATTGTAAAATTAAAGAATATTATCACAAGGAATTTATCATTTATAAGATTAGGTGGTTATTGATAAACAATTCATGAAAATATTCTGAGACGTTCTTCAACTAAGAGGAAGCTTCCATTTTCTCTGACGATGTATCAGTCTCTGGTTTGTCATTCGTGTATGACACAATGAGCTTTGGGTGTGCGTGTGCTTGACCTCCTGGCCCTGCTATTGCAACTGCGTCGGGGTCATAGTCAATGTCGACGTTGTCGCCTTTTCTTAGGACGGCTTTGGCAACAGGGGACGCGACTGCGACGCCCTTAGGGCCGGCGACGGCTTTGGCGACTGGGCGAAGAACGAGGGACGTGGCTTGGTTTTTGCCGACTGGGACAGACGCGACCATCACTGTAGAGCCGGAGTTGCTCGGGGTGGAGATTTCCTGCTCTTGGAGCAAACTCTGCTGAACTTGATTGACGTAGTCGGTGATATCGCTTTGAACGGCGTCCGAGTAGGCGACTTGTCTGATAGTGGGGTGGAGTGAATTGTAGTAGAATGCTTCAGAGTTGGGTGTTCTGGTGTAGTAGTGGATGTAGGGGTTTCGGGGAGAGGAAGAGCCGGATGAAAAGAATGGGAAACGGTTTTCGAAGAATCCGGCAAATGGGCGAGGTGGATTTTGGAAGTAGCTAGTCACACCTGCAGGGAGATATGAAATGAATGAAGGCCTGCTGGGCTGTGGAGCAGGAGCAGGTGCAGGATCTTCTTGGTGGTGCTCGTTTTCATGCTCATAGTGCTCTCCATAGTATACAGGCTCTTCAGGAATAGGAGTCTGTGGCACAGTCTGAGCTGGGACGAATGGCCTGTTGGGTCTCTGAAAGAATTGAGCCAGTGGACCAAAAGTGTTTGGCTGTGCACCATCATGTTTCGCTTGTATTTTGCTTGGCTCAATTGGACTGAGTGTAGTCGGAATGGCAGTTGTAGCTTCTTCTTCACTCAGAAAATCCTCAGGCTTTTTCAACGGCCTCTTACTCGGAATGTGGACGACATTATCTTCGTTTGGTAAAACACTTTCACTTCGTGTATTGAGCTCACTGCTGTCTTCCTTTGAATTCGTTTCGGGTTTGTTAGTCTGCCCGGACACTGACGCGTTTTCCGAAGACTCGGCTGATGAACCGGCTTCCATTCGTTGTTTTATAAGTTTAACTAATCCTCGGATGGGTTTACTTCTCTTGGTCGACGGCAAATAATCTGGCGAAATGGATTCTGCTGGTACAAGGATCGCGTTGTATTCCGGGAAGTACATCAAAACAGGTACGGCGGCATTTGGTAATGGGATGGACCTGAAATATACAACTAAATTTGCAAACCTATTTCGCAAACCTTCTTATCTTACCATGCCTGGGAGAAGGTAAGCTGGCCATGCGTGGGAAGTTTGCATCCAAAAGCCTCAACATCAAATACTGAACACCTCGAAGCTTACAGGTGTGAAGTAAGAAAGATAAAAGATAGGAGTGAGGATTCTACCGTAGTTGTCGAGGTGGTTAAGATGATGCTTTTTTTCTAGCAAAAAATCACTCCCTATGTTCAGTCAGCGTTGGGCCAAGACAACGTAGCGTCAGATTTTAACAACCTTTCAGTTCAGTGCAATAAATAAGTAGGCATTACTTTAGGCTTATGTATAGTCATGGGGAAAAATGCAATGTAAATTACCTGGACAACATTCAGTCGGTCTGCTTTCAGTAGGTCGTTTGCAGATTAGCGTTGCAGTCTGGGCCTATAGAATCAGTCAGTGGAGCAAATTTGAAGTCTGTGTCAAATCCGAAGGTCGCCATTTTCATTTAGAACTTACGTCACAAATGGTTGATAGGACTTGGAACATTAAGCTAAATTGGTTCACTTTCATAACCAGGGCCATTTAGGTGTGATCAGTGAGTGAAGAGGATTCATTTCATTCGTCATGTTGGTGCAGTACCGCTCACGTCAGTATTGGTTTACGCGGAAAGAGAGTTAAGTAAATGATCGAAAACTATAAACGTCACATACGAGCAGCTTATTTACAGCATACAGAAAAAACAAGGATGCATTGCGAAAAGGACAAGTAGCTTCAATACAGCGATCTATTGAATGTTTCATTTATACTGCTATTTAGGTAAGCGTTTGGGTTCCAAAGTGTGACTGAAAGGTATTAGGAAGGAACGAATCGTAAGTATTGGCATATATTTTGCGATAGAAGTTCACTTCATAATGTTTGGCAAGAACACAGTACATTTTTCAACTGCTTCATGATTTTTTGAACACAATGGAAGAGGTGAATGAAGGAGATCAAAATATAACTCAAACATAATTTTTCGTACATCTTAGTGTTGAATTTCCGAGTATTCATGGATAGTTTATTAGACAATTTCTTTTATTGACGAATACTTCTCGTGCATTTAATAACAATTGAGCATTGAAATGATATCACAAAATGAAGAGTAACAAGAACATTTTATAAATTATTAAATAATGTGGGTCGATTCTTACTTACCTATCTACCTAATTATGGCCTTAAGGAATATTCAAGTTAATCCTCAACAGCAAATAATCCCCAAGTTTGGAAACTAATTTAGCGTGATTTTTTAAATAAAGGGAATAAAATAAAACTTGACCTCTCAAAAGGACTTCGTTTGGGGCGTTAATGATTCTTTGTGTGCCCCCTTTGTACTGTTACTGAAAAATAGTACCTTCTGAAAAGTCTGCAATGTCTGAGATTGCTCAAGAAAACGTCAGCCTTTAAATTCAAGAGAAATTGTTTAAATGTTTGATGTTTCACACGTAGGAACATCAGGGAAACTGATGAGATTTTTGATGTAGTTCTCAAAGTCTTTCTACAATAGGAGTGATACCCATAGCGCTAGGGTGCTTACCGTAATAAACGAATGGTCCGTTAGCTAGGATCTTACCACCGGGTGGTATGAAAATTTCGCCAGGGTTTTGGCTCGTCCGAGCTTCAATTTTGGTCGTGTGGAAATTGCTTGGGATTTCGATGACGCGACCGCCCGGGCCGACGACGGCGGTGCCGTCTTGGGTGGTGTACGCTGTTCCTCCTGGGCCGACGATGGCAGTGCCGCCGGATCCAGCCGTGGCGATACCGCCCGGGCCGGCGATGGCGACTCCTCCTTTTCGGACTTTCAGCTTGAAGATCCTGGGCCCGGTGGAGGCAGTTCTGGAGAGATCTTCGATGAAGAATTCTTCGTATCCGGGGTCTCTTACTTTCTGTTGTTGCGGTGCTTGATGCGGCTCAACTTCTTGTGGTTTCTTTTTGTTGACACGGGACGGTGCTTCCCTTTTCTTCCGGGTGATGTCTTTCAAGCAATGGTCACCTTCTGGGGCATATTCAACAATGCTGGTGTAAGCCGACCAGACTTTGTTGTAAGGATCTGGTGGAGCATAACCGTCAAAAGACCTCAATCCAAAGCTCGACGGGGGTAGCAGACTAGACCATAAAAACCTGGGTGCTTCTACCTTTTCCGTGAAGTGCCCAGGGATAGAGCTTTTCATCACATCCTGATTCACCATTTGTGGAGCAAACATTGTCTGATAGTGCTGAATCCTCCGAACCACTCCCGGCTCAGCCGCAGCGAACACGCTGTCTTTTCTAGCCGCATTCCTCGCTTCAATGCCCAAAGCCCGATTGTACGCATCAGCGTCGAAAACCAAATGTTGACTTTTCAACACGTCATCGGGGACCCTCCCTTCCTGCGAGTCGTGCTCCCCTCCGAAATTATCGTTGTACATTTCCGGCGTCGGGTTTCCTGCGGTTTTGGCGAAGTCCTGACTAGCAATGTCGTTTGATCTCAGAAGATTCTCGTAGTAGCCGACTCCTCTTCTGAACCTTTGATGAGGAGATCTGACATCCCGAGAGACTGAATTGTGTCCTTCCCAGTTCGGCTCGGGTCCTCTCATAATCTCGGATGACCTCGCCAAATGGCTCCCAATAAATTCCAAGAATCTCCTGAAAATATAATGAATAATGATTAAAAAAATGAAGTTAATATACCTTGGACGTATACGTATGAATTTGAGTTTTTCTCTTTTTCACTTAAGGCCTCTATCGAGAAACAAAATTCCAGAAGTAGTGTTTTAGTAACCTCTGATTTGATTTGGAATAAAAGTCAGTAGCTTCTGTTCTACGCCTTTATCAAGGCGTAGAACAGAAGCTACTGACTTTTATTCCAAATCAAATGGAGTTCTACGAAGTGAATAGTGTTACCATCAAGAAGTTGAAACCTCTGATTTCTAAAATTCCAAATTTGGCGTCAAACGCCTGCTAGAGTAGGTACCTCTCACCAACAATCGTTCACAGTTTAGCAATCTTAGGTTTACTGAAATATAACTTTTCTAAATTGTAGGAAGTTTTTTTCCGAGGAGATCCATTCATTCAAAATTTGCAAGAATAATTGAATCGGTCATTTTGAACAGGGGCCATCTTCAATTTGTAATTATAAGATATAACCACTTTTCAAAATGACTGATTCAATTATAAATAATCCTCATGCTTCAGGTAAAAAATACTTATTTTAGTACCCCAATGCGAGTATTAGTTGAAATATAAAGAAGTTAGCACAGACGAAGGCACTTCATTTGATAACACAAATGGTGAATTTCGATTACTTTTTGTGTAATAACAATTAAACGGTACTTTTTCACGAAATTGGGGGTACTGAAATAATTATTTCACACATTTCCAAGGATTGGGCTTCTTACCTGTCTGTACAAGGAGGCGAAGGATGATGGGGTCCCTGAACAATCCTGAGTCCTTCAATTCCATCCCAAACTTATGTACACTTCGAACAAAAATGAATTTTGAAATCCACTCACGTCCCTCTCGGGGGAACATAATCCTTCAATTGTGTTATCAAAGTCAGTATTTTATGTACACGTCGACGTTCTTGCAAGACATTAGTGTGGTTATGGATGACACTTACCAACAAAGTTGCATTCTTGCTCCAAGTATGCTTGTTGTGAATTTTTAATATATTGAAATTTCCTTCTACGAGTCTGTTCAAAATCTTATAATATAAGATATTATGTTCGTTATGCAGTCGAATATCTCACAACAGCCGCACAACTCGAGCAAGACGGTTTGTTGGAACAGTGCCATTTTCATACTTACATATTTGTACATAAAGATACATAAATGCGTCAGATGAAAGTTCAAAAGCCAGCGTGCGTGAAAATAACTTGAAAAGGGTGCAGAACGAAGTTTTCTACGAGCAACAGGCAGGTGTCAGATGTTTTCTCCCCGCAATAACGTAATTCATAAAATGCATTGAGGAGGTTTTTTTGTAGATTGTGCAGGTGGTTTTGCATTGTACATAGCAATATATACATGGGTTTCAATACTGAAGACTCACGGTAGGGAGGCGGTGTCAGAGTCAGGCTCGAGATATTGCGAAGGGGCGGCATTGTAGACGTGTTGTCCGTCTGGGGCGGCGCAAACGCAGGACGCGGCGATGAGAAGTAAAGCGGCGACCTGAAACCGTCCAACATCCATAAGGAATACTGAAGACGTCGACGGGCATACAGAAGAATTCGGGGCAGTGGGAGGGAGGGGAGCTGTCCGACGATACTGTTACTTATCGCTCGTTCATCATCGGCTTGGTGGGGTCGCTAACCAGGAGCTCATAGCATCACATAGAAGTGATGTCACGTATCACTGTGCGAGGTATGCTCTTCTTTATTTTCAGTTTCATTTAGGGGTACCGAAGGGAAAAATATCTTTAAAGGATATCTGTAGGGTGTATTGTGTTAATGGTTCACAAAATGAAGCTACAATGGTGAAATTTTTACTTTAAGTACTTTTTACTTTGTGTAGGTACCTACTGTAAGGTCAATACTGCTTGTCACAGAAAATTCGGGATTCGTATTGAGAAGTTGCTGCTGTTTATGTGCGGCAGTGAGTGTTTTACTTTCGACCAGAGTTGACGACCCCGGTAAGCTGAGCTCCCTGGAGCGTGTCATTTTTTTGTTTTGTTTTTATTTAAGTAATAACCTTTTATAAGATTCTGTCTTCTAATTAGTTACCTAAGGAATTGTGAATGTTTCACGTCGAAATCTTCATTCCTTGTACTGATTGATATCATACACATTTACCCCTTGAATTTCCCATGTGGGGGAAAATGTGCACGAAAGTTCTGGGGTAATTGTGTTTTGGGTGTTGCTTGAAGAGCTCTCGTCTCGCTTGATTTTCCCCGCACCTACAGCTGATAACACAAAGAATATAATAACCCATAAGAATCTGAAATAAAATTGAATGTACCAACGACATTTTTGTTTTGTTTTTAATGGCCTTTTAAAAAATTATCCCCACGATGCTTAAATACGAATACTCTGAGAAATGGAAGCCATTTACTCAATTACCCCCTTTTCCTGGGGAAATGTGTACTACCGAGGACTTTTTAACGAATTGTCGTTTCAAAGTGATGAACAGCGGTAAATGAAAACCTTTGGTGATATTTGAATTCAGCATTAAATATGCTAAGCTTACAACATAACGGCTGATAATCAAGTCCAAATTTTAACTGTTGAAAAAAGCATACGCAATTACCTCTCTCCACCCTATACATTTTGGAACATTCAATCGATTCAATTCTGATATATCGGAATATACCTATATTGAGACTCAAAAGATTTTACGCGCGGCAATTTCGAGCAGCCATAAAGAAAAATATCCAGGTCGACCCAATTTACACAATCGAAGAGTTTTGTCCCGAGGCGTGGTCTTGAACGACCTTATTCTTAACATTAATGTACGTAAATGTTGACGGGTGCAAAGATATATTTTCTATTGGCACGATAAAATATTTATTCATCTATATCGTCGGACAAAATATGTAAATACATTTTTAAATCAATAGGGCACCATTTCGTTAGACGGATTTTAGGCACCCACCTTTTTAAAATGTTTTTAAACGTTGGCGTATCAATACAAACGAAGAAAAACCGACTATTTGATACCACCTGGTGGTCCACCTGCTTCCGGTCACTTGACGTTCAGTGCACTACTCTCCACCGCCCCCTCCTTCACCGTTTCAACGTTGATTGTCCCACCTCAGCTGTTTCTGGCGAGCGCCATATTGAAGTAGGTAATTAATATCGATCGCCACATCCTACCAACAATCGATTGTGTAATCGTTTCCCTTGTGCGTTTAGTTGAATGTTGTTGTTCCGTCACCTCAATTCAATTGAGATTTCTATTTAAAAACCAAACTTATTTTTCAAGACGTTTGTGTTTCAAGATGTTATAAAAATAGTAAATTCTACTATTTTTATTTTTATTACTTATTCATGCCAATTCTTCTTGTTGAGAAAATTTCTCATTTAATGTTTAATTCAAGAGTAGCGGGTACCTAGTTTGTAAGGGAGTTATGGAAAATTACTACTTATCTTTGTCAATCCTTTTTGTTGAGAAATATTTAATTATGGGAGCATGTGGTTTGTAACGTAGTTCGGAAAGTGAGTAGTTTATCCTGAACAGAATAAATTGATTGTTAGGAGAGTCCGTTCTTTCGGCAGACCGTTGTTTTCCATCAAGCTTTGTTGTTGTAAGTAGTGTTGTTGTATCATAGTAGTTTTGGATATGGATGTTATTTTAATTATCTTTTTCTTTTTTCTTATTCTTCAATCAATAGAACACTAAGTGATGAACCAGATCTTTCCGAAACCGAAGATTAAATTTGAACTCTCGCTATTTAGCTGATCTATTTCTAGATCGTTCCTTCTTGATTTATCATTCCCTGCCCTAGAAACTCTCCTTTACAACACTGATTGATGTTCTATTCGGAGAACTTTCTAGATTTGTAATTTGATTGATTTCTATCGTCCCCACAGAGTTCTGTTAGCATTCCTCCGTGCTCACAAAAAAAATGGATGATACGACGACAAAACGGTACCTAATCTTTGAATAGGCGAAACAAATCGTGTCCCCCAGAGGGACACAATTGTTGGTGACTAATGCGTCGAAAGGCTCCAATCTCTCCTAGCATTGTGACTTGGGGCTGGTAGGACTCTTCATCACTCGTATTATACTCGGTTCTTAACGCGCTTAGGATCCCATCAAAAGATCGTCAGGAGTTTTCTGAAAACGATCGTCTGATGGCAGCCGTTAGAGCATCCAAGAACCCCTACATGTGCAGAGAAACTTTCTTTGTGGCAAAGCCTACTTTTCCGAAAAAATTAACTCAATGAGGAATAAAGAGGAGAGGAAAGTGACTGCGGCAACTTAAATTGTAGTTTCGCCTCACGTTCAACTTACTTTCTCGCCACTCTGTCAAGTTTAAAAAAGGTTTAACTGATAAGGTATTTTCCAAGTCCTCGCCAATATACCGAATTCTAAACAAATGTATGCCCGTTCTATGGCAAATGCAGCTTAGGGAAAATTTCTGAGGGAGGTTGAAATAATTGAACTCAGAAAATGTTAAATAATTTTTTTTTTTTTTTTTTTTTTGTGGCACAAGGCTGTCAACTAAAAGTGCGGAGCACTCCTTATTCCGTCAAAGACGAAAGTAGGTATGTACTACTGTTTATCAAAATTCCCATTTGCTGAGTTGCTGCTTTATAACTTACTTACTTTATTACCTCAAAACCTTGTCACCACCTATTGAATACAAATAAGATCACAAACAACTGCATTTCTAGTTTATTTGGAAGTCACGATTTGCAATATTTCACTTATGTCCATACAATTAGAGGTAACGGCCGTAGGGGATCCCCCATAATGAATATTTTTGGCTGTGATGCTACGTCGGCTCTGCGTAATATGTGTGACTGCACGTCCCATTGTGAGCAGAATGGCAAACACTCACTGGTAACCTATCTGTACTCCCCGTAGTTTGCCTGGTGGTACGATAGACGATACCCTTCAATAATGGAAAAATCGATTGAATAAGTGCAATAATACTTTCTGGGGTTATTTTGGTTCCTTCTTAACGTTAAAAGCTCTCATGGCAAGTGTCAACTAATAGAAATTGGAATATCTCATAGCCAACATAAATCATAACCCCAACTGATTCAAATAGAGATGGAACGAAGTCATTGAAAAAAGTTGCGCTTCGAGATTGCATTTAATAATTCATATGCATGGAAATCAATGAATAACTGAGCAAGCGGGATTCAGTGGGCGAATCCAACATTCCTTCATACCAAAAACGTTTTTCCTACCGAAAAAAACAAAGCTATGGGGGTACATTTTAAATTCAAATTGCCTGTCTGTTGTAAAGCCACCCGGTAATTTATGAACCGAAAAAAGTCGACTTATTCAATTATAGTTAATGAAGGGTTGAGCTTTGAGAAGCCAAACACAAAGAAGGAGGTCCAGGAGAGGCGCAGCCTTCTTGACAAGTTCAATACCAAGGACGGTCGGGGGTCTGAACTTGGCAGTTGTGCCGGCGAGGACGGGGGCGTTTACCCGTTAGCTACAAGAGGGATTCACCGGCCTGGGAACCTCGCCCGATATAATCGAGTTGTGTTAGATCATGAAACTTGGCCAAGAAACTTTCGACCGGACTAGATGTAGCTAACCTGCACCAACTAACTACCCTTTGTGGGTGCCAGGAATTGTATAGGGATCGACCATTAGTACCAAAACGCCAAATGCGGCGGATAGCGGAAGCACTGCAAGGATGGCTTGCTTGAGTTTTCAACGGAGCGCCTTCTCGGACCCAGTTTTCCCCGAAAAAGAAGAAAAATGTTAGTTTACTGATGAACTTGTTTTATTTCAGCTCCTGGTAGTGATATCACCGTGCAGTAACCAGTGCAGTGGAATGGGAATTTCCACTCTCAACCTGGTGATGAAATTTACTCTGTACTTATAACAGTTGTTGTTAGTTCAAAAAATGTCTGTATACTACAACAGTTGTAGTTACTACGTCAACGATTCATAGTGTGATAGAAGAAATACCGATTTCTAGCTCCAAAGTACCTCCATGACTGCAATGTTTTGTACAAAGTTGTTACCTACGAAAAAAGCTATTTTTAACGCTTACGGCCCTAATTTCTTCAGTTGCTAATTCTCTATAGAGTACGAACCAACCGTCCTGTTTTGTAGGCCTCCGTCCTGCCAAGCGTTATGTCCTGCTTTTTTTTTGAGAAAGTCCTGTTTTGTCCCGATTTTTGCCGGTTGGTAAGCAGGCAAGTACCTACCAGCTAGAGGAACATGCAGCTAGTGCGGGAAATAGATATCAATCAAATTGAAGAGGAATGAGGGAGATTGCCCACTTGGTTAGGTTATGAAACCAATGGTGCCAGACGTAGGGTTTTTTCCCTTCTCGTAGGAACTTTAGGATGTGATAAGGTCGTAGGGATTTTTCAGACAAATTGTATTAACACTGAAATTTCCTAAAATTGTTTCATTTTATTCATTCATTTTTGAATAGGTTTTTTTTTTTCTTTGTATGAATAACGGCATTTTACAGCTATCATGGTGGGTTCAGGGTCGCTATGAAGATCCTGCTACTGGAGAAAATGGCACTCTCGAAGTGTTCTATAATTTTTTGGGTGTTAATGCTTATGTGAATACTATTTGGTATTCCTATCATAAACGTTTTCAACAAACTTTTTGATGTTTTCACTTAGTCTTGAAAAATATTGTTTATTTATATAACACAGGTATTGCCTACCAATAATATTTTCATACAGTTAATATATTAGAGATTTGTAAAATTTAACTAAATCTATATATGTACACTTGGAGATGTGAATCTATATATATTATTTATACATTTTGCTGGGCGTTCTGTTTTTTATTTTCAGGAGTTGGTCGCCTATAGAGCCAATCATGGCAACGTTGTGCACCCCTGCCACTAGAGCACTCTAAAACTCATCCCTTGCTGGATCCCTGTTGGCTTCACATGGTCAATCTACTCCTCCTACACAGGGAAAGATCCTTTGGGTGTATTTTATAGGAATCGCTTCACGTCAAGGAACTTGCAGTTAAGTTACCATTACTCTTCCAAGAATAAAAATATATTTAATATGAATGGCCATCTTTGAGTTGAGGAGATGTCATCAATGTCTAAAGGTCCTCGAATCCTTTTCCAAGTTAAACAAAATAAGTCTATCAAACGTTGAGTGAAGCCGGTTAAATTGTGATCGTCATAACTCAAAACCTGACGCTGGTGTTAAATGTTCAGAACCACGGCCAAGTTCCAAGTTCATCTTGGAACCTATTATATCTGTTTCTTTATCTGAGTTTCGTGTCGTGACAAATTTTCTCGGAAGGGTTAAGCGTTGGAACACGTGATCCCTACTTAACTCCTTCGCGAAAAAAGTAAAACTCTGCAGAAAATTACGGCGACAACCGCATTTTTTATTTATTGGCCGACAGAACCTGATTCCCTTCGGATAAGCACCCATTCCTTGTCCAATTTATGTGACGCTCTCAACTCCTGTTTCTTTGGGGCGTGGGGGAAAACCTCTATTGGCCAGGCCGTTGACCCAGGAGGATGCGGCCGGAGGATTTTTAGCCCGAAACGTCCAAAGGAATCTGCAACGCTCCTTTCAATACTGATGTGTTAATAAAAAAAAAACTCACTAAGAGGCTCGTCACAGGCATGAACATCATGAGAATAGAGCTAGGCTTTACACTATGGTCAACGATGACTAGCAGAATTCCACGATGAGACGGCTGGAAAATTGGTAGCTTACATCGTACATAGCAGGATGGCTAACATGGACGTAGTAATCCTTTTCATCTAGATTCGCCGTAAAACCTTTAGTTTGTATAAGTTTTGGGTGTATGGCTGCGCCATCGAATTGTATACTCTTTTATCTTTTTATCAAGTCCCTTTGGGGGTTTTACTCCAAACATCCGAACTCTCAGATATTGAAGGTAGCCAGGGTATAATTTGTTATTTTGAAATGGTATACCTTCATTCTATACCTATAGTTAGATCTTTTTCAATGATCCCCAGTTATTACCTCCGTTATTTTTTATTCTCGTTATTTACCTTCCCTCCAATTTTCTTTATTTGGGCGTTGATTTTACGTAAAAAATGTAGATTGTGTGTGTTCCTTAGGTGTTTCTGTCTAGTTAAACCTTTTATTGGTTTTCTGTCGCCCCAACCCGGATGGTATTCGTTGATTTGTCTTTTATTTAGACGTTGGATCACGCTGTTTGATACAACGTATCAAACATGTCATAGAATCTCTCTTGACGGTGTACCTTCAATAACCTTAACCCTTGTAGTTCAATGTTGGAACCTACATAACGTTTCAAAATGTATTTCATAGTTTAATGGGCGGTTTCACCCAATGAGTCTTTCAAATACTTATTGAACGTTAATATTTTCTTCAAGAGCATCTGAATAACCTTTCAGGTTCATCACAACCGACTCACTTCGTACCCTCGGGTACCTATACGTTTTCTTACGCGATAACTTATAATTGTCTCCCATAAGTCTCAAGGCTGAAAGTGCTGCAGGCATCATCGCCTGGTTTTGTCAAATACTTTACCAGTTACACGTTACAGTTTTGAAAACGCATCTTGGAATAGGTAGGTAGGTATTATTCTTCTTCTTATCGAACTGTGTTGTAGGGTCCTCTTGACCTTACATTAAATCCTCCAGACAGGTAATGAATCCTCAAAAATCGACCCCTTGACCACAACTTCTTCGGAAATCAGACAGCACTCGACTCTGGCCAAAACCCTTCAAAAACTCCACCTCTTTGCCCACATTAACTCATTGTGTGGGACCGAAAAAATGCCGTGCTCAGTTTTGGTTTGATATTCTTGGAATAATACACCTATGTCATCGGGACGGAGGTCGAAAATTCTAATCTAGGTACCTCAAAATTTGACATTATACGTTTCAAGATGTCTAGATTCCAAAAACGAAATGTCCGTCTGCCGTTTTGGGCAATAGGATTTTTTTTTTTTTTTTTTTTTTTTTTTTTTTTTTAATCTGAAATTTTGAAAAAATACTCGGTTTACCGTCTAGTTGTGCCCGCAAGGTTTTTAGCCTGATCGCTCTACCCGTGGGACTAAAAAGGGGCTTTTGAAAGTTTTCGGCTATGGTGTTTAGTTAGGTGTCGTTTTCGAAGTATTTTTGGACGTAGAATCCATTTTTTGGGGTCCCGGAACGATCGGATTTCTCTGTGGGGATCTATCGGGCCTTCATGGGGCTACAAATTGTTTTTTTTAAGGATCCCAGGAGGTTAAATATTTTTGGAGTAAACAAAAAATATTCTTTTTATTGACACATAATTAATTTTCGCACAAGGAACCTATAACAAAGAATTATATAACTTTGTGTAAAATTTGCAGCGTTTTATAGTTAAAATTATTTTCAACGTGAAATTTTTTATCACGATATGGCGTTCTTCTAATTGTGCCCTTAAGGCGTGACATCACAACGATGGCAAAGAGGAGGTTTTGGCTAGAGTCGAGTGTTTTCTGGTATCCGAAGAAATTGTGGCTTTATGAGGGCCCGATACATAATAAAGTATCCTAAAACTAAGTTCGATTTGACGAACCCTACGACAAATATTGATTTAGGCTATCCCCACGGAATAGAATGATTCTATTCCGTGGGCTATCCCATAAGAAAATGAACTACACACCTATTATTTCTCTCCCCTTGCATCTAAATTTAATTTAGGATTGATGAAAAGATTCACTCTCCGTCGCGAACTACATACCTTATAATATATAATATTCTATATTATAGAAAAATATTATTATTCTAGGAATAATTCGCCAAAATGATACAGTTCCTATGAGTGGGGTAATATTTGCGCTAAAATGTTTACAAAACATTTCTCTTGCCCACTCAACCTACCTCTTCCAAGTTTCTTCCTCTTTCCCATCTAATTGCTAGCCAGATAAAGGAATCTTGAACCTGGCTGATGTCTTAAACGTGCAATTAGTGGGTTTACCGACCTGGTGCTTTCCGCAAATTATGGATGTTTTGAAATTAGCCGCGGAACTATTGTCATATCAATTTTGGAAATAGCTTTTACGGGGGTCTTCTGTCCAAAGTTTTCAATAGGTGGGACGCAGTCAAAATCGAGGCTTCACCGGGTTTGGCAGTTGGCAAGCTTGAGCATTAGGAACCGTTAAGAACCAATCTCACAATTTGGGAGACTAAATTTAAAAAAATACTTAGTGGTAAGTGTGCCTCATTGTAATGAATGCTGATGACGAATGTTTATGAATTCATGAATGATAGTTTCTAGGGTGTGACCTTGAATGGGTGAATCTGATAAGGGAGGACGTGTCAGGATTGCATTTACCTTCATTGTGTAGTCGTAATAGTGATGGGGGTGGGAAGCTCGCTGGACCGGCTTCTTCTTCGAGACTAACGAACGATATCTAGCAAAGTTTGCTTTTAAAACGCAAACCAGTTCCCTTCTCGCGTCGCAAGAGTGTAAAGAAAAGGTGGGGAAGGGAGGAGCGGGCGAGGAGGGGAGGGGCCTCTTTTCACCCGGGTGGAGGTGTCTTCTCGTCTCCGAAGAGCTGCACGGGGAGATCTTTTCATCGGGAAGATCCCTCGACGGTGGCAGAGGGACACATCATAACCACACAACCAATCACAGAACAAAGACATTCAGAAGGGATACCTAGCTACACGGGGAGTTTTTCAGAACTTTTTGTCTCTCTCTTCATTTTCGTTTTCTAATCTCCTTATCTGCTCCTCCGCGTGAATGTTTGTTAAGTTCGGCAAACTATAGTCTCGAGCATTCTAACGAACCGAGTGAACCAATTTAAATCTGTACCTATGAGTGAGATCCGCCACACATACGGCGCCCGTAATTTTGACCAGTAAAAGCCTTTTACTAGAAGGAGGACAGTTGAGAAGACTTCTCACTTAGTGTAATGAAACCTTAATTTTCCTAATATGCAATTAGCCTTATTAAAAAACGACTGTAATGTCCCAGAATATTCATCAGAAGAAAAAATTCATCATCTGTAATTCAAGATTAGCAAACAAGTCATGTTTCCCATTGAATATTTTGAATAGGTTGGTATTTCATGAAAAAGCTGGGGAAATCGCGAAGAAGAAGAAATAGGTAGGTACTTAGGCAAAGGACATAGGTGTGATTAATTTTTGTCCAGAATGCAACCAAGGAATTTGATCGGCCTCAAAATGTGTCCCTATATTCAGTACGTTTCATGGTTGGACTACAAACAAAAGTCTGCAAATTTTACTCAAGTGTTTTTTGTTATTTGATATAAATTATCGAAACATTAATTCTATATCAATAAAATTGTTAATTTACTTGTGTAGCTATTTTAAAACATCTTTTCTTGTTTTCTTGTAAAGTATGTGGACGGATGTGGGAGCGCGAAAAATGGATTATGCGTCCAAAATTACTCGGAAAACGTCACCTCATTCGACTACCTGGCTCCTTCAAAAGCCCCATGAAAGCCCCACAGATCCTCTCACTGAAATCCGATAGTTCTGGGACCCCAAAAGGTTTGTTCCAGGTTTGACGGAATGTTAACAGAAATCGCCGGAGACATGCGCAGTTTAGAAACTGCTGTTCCACGTCGATCGTAAGTTGGACGGAAACCGATAGCTCGAGTAGGTATGTGCGGTCGGGTTCTGTCGACAGCTGTCCAACTTCTGTCGACAGACGCAGTCAGACCTGGAACAAACCTAAAAAGTAGATTCTACGTTCAAAAATACTTCGAAAACGACACCCCACTCGTTATGATAGCCGAAAACCATCAAAAACCCCTCCCGTTTTAGCCCCACGGGTTTAGGCGATCGGGCTGAAAACCTTGCGGGCACAACTAGATGTTAAACCGAGTAGGTATTATGTCAAAATTTCAGATTAAAACAAAAAATCCTACTGCCCAAAACGGCTCGGACGGCGGACGGACATATCGTTTTTGGAATCTACACATCTTGAAAGGTATAATGACAAATTTTGAGGCCGATCAACATTTTCGACCCCCGACAAGAAACACGTAGATGTATTATTCCAAGAATAATGAACCAAAATCATTAAATGACGGTACCTAAGTATAAAAAAAATAAAAATAAAAAATCCTAGTGCCCTAAATGACTTTAATGCAATGTCCGTTCGCCGTTCATGCCGTTTAGAGCAGTAGGATTTTTTTGGAAAATCTGAAATTTTGACAAAATGGTCGGTTCCCCCTATAGTTGTGTTCGCAAGGTTTTCAGCCTGATCGCACAGGCCTGTGTGGATCAGTGGAAGTTGGGGTAGGAGGTTGAGTGTGGTTTCGTTTTCAAAGCACCTAGCTTTGAACGAAAAACCTTTGTGGGGGTCTTTCATCTGTCCAAAAACTAGAGACGTTCATAGGTTTTTTTATTTTTCAACTTTTTATTGGCGCAGCATTAATTTTTGTACAATATTTACAAAAAATAATTCGTTTTTGTACAGTATTTACAGTAAATATTTTCCTAACCCTCGGGTAAAATTTGCAACGATTTTATTCAAAATATTTAATATACTGAGTTCAGTTTAAAAAAAATTATATTTTTATTTTATTTTTCATTAATGGTAGAATGATTAGAAAAAAAGAAATTCCTTTCTTCTCTCCTCTTATTTTATTGATTTTTATTTTCCCCCCTTTCATTTTATTTATCTACTGTGGTGCCCCCACAAAGTGTATTAAGTAATTGTGGAGAACCCCACAAATTGTATAAATTAATAACTACAGATACTCAATAAAGTCAAGGAAAGAAGAGAGAAAATATAGGTACGACGCGCGCCTCTTGGGGTAGGCAACCCCTACCCAAGAGAGAGCCTCCCACTTACGAGGACTCCACCTCCCAGAGGCACCTCTGAGAGTGGGAACCCTCGGAGTAGGGGCGCGGCAGGTATATAAACAGTCGCGGAGGACGGAGAGCCTCATTCAATCGTTCGTCTTAAAATCATCAACAAGTCTCTCTCCTCTCCTAGTGTTACCTTTAATTGTGTGTGCTCTTTTACCTAACCCCTCTAAAAAATTCTCTTTAGGGCATTCAAACGGCTGGCACCCCTAAGACGTGAGTTCCGCCAAAAAACGACAGGCTCCCCTGTGTTGTGAGATCCGTCGCACTAGGCTCCTAGCTAAAACGGCTGGCACCCCTTTGATGTGAGTTCCGCCTAATAACAACAGACAGGCTCCCCTGTGATGTGAGATCCGTCTAACTAGGTCTTTGCTAAACTTATGGCTGGCACCCCTGTGATGTGAGTTCCGCCAAAACAAACTTTAAATTCAACCCTTGCAATTAGTCTAAAACGGCTGGCACCCCATTGATGCGAGTTCCGCCCAAAGCTACTCTTCTCCTAATACAGAGTCAACATCCTCCACTCTCCATTAGGCATCAATAGGCTCCATTAGGCTACTAGGTAAAATCTTGGCACAACATCTACTATTTTATTTTGTTTTTAAATTATTATTATTATTAATTTATTTTTTTAAATTTTGATTCTATTGTACAATTTTCTGGTTGCTTTCAGCTGTAAGATTCTATACACATTGTCTCTGTTAGTCGTTTGAAAGTCCACAACGTTTTTTGAAACTTTCTAACCACTGTAGGTTTTTTCTTTTCATTCCTATAGGCCTTAATGAATAGGAGAATAGAATCCGAATCTCAACATCTTTGCACCCACTTGCATTCAAACGGTCAACATCATCTTCAGAAATCAACTATTGTGTTCAGCGATAATTTTTCTTGTACTTTCATTATTCTTCATAATGAAAAATATTGCATCATATGATGTGGCCACATGTTCCCATCGTCAAGAAAGAAAAACCCCGTTTGTTCAATTTCGGTCCAGACACTCAACAAAATGTAATTCATTCACTTTTACACATTAGTTCATACACTCTCATACATTCATCACCATTTTTCACGACGTTTTCGAGCAGTGTTCCTCAATCTAGTCCTCATCTTTAACTGCAACGGTGGTCCCGAAGTGGACGAATAATTTGGAATCAATTTCAATTCTTGATGTGATTGCTCCTTCAATTGTTGCCGGCCGAAACTATCAACCAGGATGGAGACAACAGCTATTTTCTAGCGTTTGGGTCCCAGCGCACAAATCCGGCAACCTCCCAGGAAGAAATTCAAAACGTTAGAAGGTACAATTTCGGCGAGATGCTCCAACTCGTTATCCCAAGACAATTGCCGCATGTTTGAGCTGGCTGGCATTTTACTTACCCATCCTGGTACTTTGCTGCGAAAACTTCCAACGTGTCCCGTCGCCATTCAGGTATGGTCTTGAAGAGATCAACTTGACTTTGTGCTGACAACCGAAGTGTTCCGCAGATAAACTCTGGAGAGCATCCGTGCTTTGGTTCCATCCTCCTCCCAACAGACGCCCCACAGTAACGAATTACAGCACTATCAAGTTTTTCACTTTCGCTTTTTGAAGTATTTGTTGTAAAACTCTCAAAGGTTGATAAGTTAACCGGTAAGGCTTACCGACCCAGAGAATAAAACCTAAAGCCTAACAACAATTACCTATTGTACATAATTACTTTTGAAATTTTAATTATTTAAGGTACCGACCCAGAGAATAAAACCTTAAGCCTAACAATAATTGTAATTACTGTTGAAATTTTAATTATTTATATCTATAAAAATGTTGGTTTGTGTATGCTTGAAAAACTCAAAAACCTCTGCACCGATTTCCTTGCGGGAGGGCGCAAATTGACGAGCAAGTTCCAGAGATGGTCTCGGCTATAGAACATTTCGCGAACTCTCTTCCTTAGCTACGAGAACAGGGTCGAAAAGCGATTCGAGTTAGGTAGGTTTATACTATCTTGAGTTACGGGAATTCATCAACAAGAGAAAATCCGATCAGGTTTAGGGAAAGAGCAGGAGTTTAGCGGGAAAACTAATTTCTCAACTGCTCATCCCAGAGCGCTAAAATTTGGTACGGGTTCTTGAGGATCAGTGGAAGAGAACCCAGGTACGTGAACAGGCAATTTTATCCTCTCTTATTGTACGGATTCGATGTATGTAGTTTGCTACGACGGGTTGCTACAGGTGTTCTGAGTGAAGAATGGATGCATTATTGATAGACGATGGACGAGAATTTGATATAGGATATGTTGTGATTATGATATATATTGTGAATTTGATAATATCAATAGGTATATTATATTGTGTGAAGCACGGGTGCCGCAACTACAAATAAGAATAATTCGTTACGAGTTGACGGGCTACCATGGGTGTCCCGAGTGAACCGTGGGCTGCATTATTGATTCTAGGTTTGTTCCAGGTCTGACTGCGTCTGTCGACAGAAGTTGGACAGCTGTCGACAGAACCCGACCGCACATACTCGAGCTGCCGGTTTCCGTTCAACTGCTGTCAACCTACGATCGACCTGGAACAGCAGTTTCTAAACTGCGCATGTCTCAGGCGATTTCTGTTAACATTCCGTCAAACCTGGAACAAACCTTCCATTAATGCCACTCTTCGCTGGGGATTTGGCCTTATACGATAACCTCATAAACGATGTCCAACATAGGTACCTAGGTTCCAAGCCCCTAGTAAACTATTATTATTTAACATCAATAATCAACAGGCCCCTAGTAAATACTTGCATGTGCTGGGTATTGCGGATGCAGGTGAGACAACCTAGGTTCGTTCAAGCTGAATTTTTTAGCATACAACGACGTGGCACCAAAACCAAGTAAGACGTTTCAAACTGCGACTATCCACCTCCATTTCCATTTATAACATTTTCTCAACATCCATTTAGAAGTACCCACTGATTTTTAGTAAGTTTTCACTTTTTTTCGAATGGGCACGAAAGGGCTTCAAACAAAAATGTTTTATTGTCGTCTAAAAAACAAGTGTTACAGCCTACCTACCTAATAGTAGGTACAACTCACTTGAAAACCACGTTTTGAAAGCTCTACTGTTGCCAACAACATAATGAAGGGAAACCCCCCTCTTTTTCAAAATACAATATGGCAGTTGATTCATCTTGTCTCGCCCCCCTGAGCTTTCCCATGGAGTAGAATCACAAAATTTGTTATTGTAAAGCGTTCGAATGTTTCTGTAAACTTTAGCATTAGATAGTGATAAAAAAATTAAACGTATTTTGGAAAATTTTGCATAGGTACAGTAGTAATAGGTAGTTAGTGTACTATTCAATGAAAAAGTACTTTTTTTGAATTTGAGGAACACAAGATAATTAATTTCAAGGATTTCCCTGAAATTTTGCATTGAGTAGACATCGGCTCAAGTACTTAATCGACATTTTTTCAACGAGAAGGGATACCAATTTTAAGACTTGTGAAATTAAGCTTTGAGCAGTGATTCGTAAAAACGTTATGTATTCCGGCAGGGATTGGTCGTTTAGAAGACCGGAGGGTCATTGGGCAAAATTTGTGTTCCCGCACTTGGACGTTTTTACAGTTGTGTTACTAGGTACTCCATGGAAAAAATTAACGCAATTCGAGCTTGTATAACTTCTCATCTTAAAATTGGTGTCCCTTCTAGATTCCGTTCTTTAGCTAATGACTACTCTATGCCAAATTTCAAGAAACCCCTTGAATTATTGTTCCTACTCAATGAAAAATTTACTGTGTTTGAACGTTTCACTACTGTATGCTAAATCTTTCCGAAATGCGTTTCATTTGTAGCTTTATTTTTAAATTAAAATTAAAATGGAAAAGGGAATTTTTTGAGCTATTATCACTACCTAATGCTAATTTCACAGAAGTATTCGAATTAGTGATTTTACTCCATGGAAAAGTTCACACCAAGGGATCTTGTATCTCTACTCTTTGAACCTGTATCATAATACCCTGCAGAATTTTAGTGCGTACAGTTTGGGTCATGAACGTCCTTCTATTTATCCACCATCTCCAAAATCCCCTGAACCTAGCTAATTGAAATTTAATCAGCTACCTATTCAGTTGTTAATTATTATTATTATTAGGTATTATTATTTACTGTACTTTTTTAAACTATATCACTGCATTATTTGTCAATACAGTAAAATCTACGGAAAAACAAACTTAGCCGAACGCCGAAGATGATTGAAATTGATATCTTCTGTTGTGAAGAACCAACTCAGTAGCCTGCAGGCATCAATGTAATTCAAATGCCGGATCAACGGCACTCTAATACTTTGAACAATGACACATCCCAACAATGACGGAACAATTTTTCAATCTAACGGTCCGAAAGGTAGCGCCACAAAGATGCCGACAGATTTTCAGCCAAGTCTTCCCAGTGGAGATGTTTTGACTTTCTATCGGGGCGATGCCTTCTGAGTGGCCTGAGGAGTTTGAACAGGTGGAGGGCCTCTCAACAACAGGATCCTTATTGTCAGCCTGAGGCAAAGGATGAATTATCATGAAAGTGCAACTATGTTTGACGAAAATTAGGCTAATTTCACTTTTATTTGAAAGAAAAGAAAATGTCGAGTCAGCAGTGCGATGATGCTCTTTAAAAGTAGCCGTGTCGGGCAACTGGTTTGGAAGTGTTTGAAATGTCTAGAAAGGTTTGAAATGTACGCTTACTTTTCACAAGTTTTTGTGAACTTTCGCTGAAAATGAAGAGAAGCGTGCACTTGTATTGTATCTGCAGGTTTTTTTTGCATTTATTGTGATAGTGATATGGTTGTCAATCTTCGTGGCGACCTCTTCACAGTCCAACCAATGACATTTTTCGTCTCCGAAACTCCTGTGACTGCACGCCCTTCAAAAGATCACGACAATGGGCCGAAACGAGTCACCTTGCGCCCGAAAATGGAGTAAAATTAAAAGAATAGTGCTACGAAGGTACAGGCATTCAGGAAGGTCTTCCTCCACCTTCTTGTTCGTTCATTTGTAATTCGGGGAGCGAGCTGTGGAACAAAAGGTGATCTAAACAGTGTGACCTGCTCTGCCCGACCTGCTCGTGCGGCCTGAGTTTGAAAACTGTATAATTTGACACCAAACAATGTGATCATCTGTTAGTAAATGGCGTGTTTAAGCTCAAAAATTCGCCAGCTCCGGTTTTCTGAGACTGGGAACCCAGTGGATGGTAAATATTCACAGCCTACACTGACCTGTTCCTGAAGAGCGTGAATGAGTTGAAGGCAATTTTCTGCATGTCATTCCATCGGGTTGGACGGAAAGAATGAGACCTGAAACAATGGGGGGTTCACAATGGTTGAAAACTATTGGATTACTTTTGATCGGAATTCGATACACTGCAGCGCGAGGCGGTATTGTTCACAGTTGAATAAAGTCGTGTTTGAACGCTGGGAATTCATCAAATCGGGTATTGTTCTTGCTAGCAGATTCTGATGGGCGGTGGGGGAGGTACATCTGGGTAATGATGAATTAGCCGAGGGCTGCGAATTTTTGTTCCTGTTTTCGGGGCATTCATTGTACCTACTATTGTTGGCTATGATAGGATTTCTTGGCGGTAATGGGGAAAGAGTATCGATTTGATGAGAACTGAACTCAAATTACGTGCATAATGTGTAGGTTGACTACCATACCATGGAGTGGTTGAATTCCCATCGGTTTGTTTGAATTTCAAAGTGTTCTGTGACGGGCGGAGATCCAAAGGGGCATCCAAGTTCTCGCCGCGGCGCAGCACAGTGCGTTATTTGAGCAATTTAGGGGATGGAAACTCATAGCATCTAAGCGATTCGACATACCGGGCTGAAAATAGGTAGGTTTGTGTTTTTGGATGTATAGAACCCCAAAACGAGGCCAAAATGAAGTCAGGGGAAGATTTAGTACATTTTTGACAAGTTACCTATTGGTTTTACAATCTGCATTTCTGACTCGAAAATTGACACTATTTCCACGTATTTTTATGTTCTGAGTCGGTTAAGACTAATTTCCTCTCGATAAAATAGGTACTCAGGTAATGTGTTAGGGGCGATTTAAAGACTTAAAAATTGCCATTTTTACAAAGTACTGATAAAAAATCTGAGCTAGCAGAAAATTTTGATTGTTTTTAGGGTTCTAAATTGAATGAAACCAAGGTATGTAAAATAATTAAAACTGCTCTGTTAAAAAAGTCTCCCAAAATATAGCAGGCAACATAACGTAACTCTGCTAACTAAATTGTTTCCAATAAATGTTCAAAAAAACTGGTAACTGAAGTTAAATTTGATCTTCTTTGCAAAAAAAAAAATTAAAAAAAAAAAAAAAATGCGGCAGTAAACGCAGTCTTCTATTATTCCAGGTGCGCCTTGGGTAGTAGCTCCAAAATTAACTTGTGGTTAATTAACATAATATATCTCTATATTATTGAGATCTCTATTTGGCGGGGTCTGGAGGAAACGTAAACAAACTCATGTCGTCAAGGAACGCCCGAAGCGCTAGGAAGACGGGGCCTCGGGAGATATAAACCTAGCCTATGTCCGTTCCCGGGTCCCGAGGAATTGAGCGGAAAAAACGGCGTCCCTCTAGGCGCTTCCGTTCGGGCGTGATAGCGGAAATCACATACAGACAGAGACAAAGAGTTTATTAGTGTTAGATTAAAATTTCTAGATTAAGAACTGTTTAAAAAATATCTATCAAATCGGAACAATGTATAATGGTTTCTGTGGGATATCTAAATCGGGCCCAGATGAGGTCAGATTTCCCCACTCTCCTCACGGTGCATGCAGGAGGGGCAGGGCGCGCTACGGTTGCGGCGCGATCGTGCAAAACCCACCTTCTCACGCCGGTGACGCCTCATCTATTTTCGTAGGCGGGAGGACTTTCCTCGCGTCATTTAACATGGATTGTTCACGTGATATCCAGTTGTCCTGGACTCCGTTGCTGGACACTTTGGTTAATGAATCCGGAAAATCTGTAGGTATCACATAATATTGGGGATTCTGGTCAGGCCTTCCTAGTTGACAATTCAGCCAGGGAAGCTGCAGCAGGCTCCCCAATTTACACTACAAGCCCGGAGCAAACTGGAACTGGCCATGACATATCATGCAGGGTTCCAGCAACCTCTCGGTTCCCTTCCGGGATCTCTGCACCGTCACAACACCTCGACGTATCGGGCAAGCTTGATTAGTGCGAGCATCCCCATTCGGTGGCAGCATCTTCCTCCTGTGTAGCAGATCATGACAATTCATGTTATGCCCTGGAAGGTAACGTTCCCATTCTCCCTTTCTGTTCCTCCACAGACACCGGCGGCGAAATCGTGGGTTCACGCCAGAGGCCTTCCGCCAATCACGCAAAACATAATTTAATTAATCTGAATTCTGTGGTAGGAACACAAATACATGTAGCTACACCTCCATCACCCGTTTTATGGGGTGTCTCAAGTTTCTACTTGGGTACCTTAAGTAGCTTCTTCTATTGAAAAAAATTGATTCGCCGTCGAACTGGTCGCCTCACCTGATGGAAGCATAATGAAGTGATTAGCAGAAAAAAAATATTGCCGCCTGTGGGTGTATTGCCGCTTGTGATTTGTGTAGATCATGGTACATGTATTGTCTTATGACTTACCTGTGGGACACCCCCGGACTATCTAAGTTTTGATCAAGGATCATAGCAAAGAAACATGGTAGGTACATGTTTTTCGGATTGGTATTTTTTTTACCCAAAGTCTGGATAATCATCTACGGCACAACCCGCGTAATCCGGACGCTTCAACATTCCAATCCAGATCACGCCCGTAAAAACATGTACCATGTTAAAATCGTAAATTTCACAGTTTCAGGTCTCATCGTGCGCCTCAGAGTTGGCTTGTTTGGGAAGGAACAACGTCTCTACGTCAGGTGACCGGATTTGGTGAATGCTTTGCCACATTGGGGGAGTCGATTCACTGGAACGAAGCCTTTCGGACGGTTTCCCTGGTCGAATTGGAAGTCTGGTACAGTCTTTAAACAAAGCATTTCAGTTCACTGCCGGCGGATGAACGGATTTAAGGTCAACTCCCTGGAGATGGTGTCTAGTCAATTTAGAGCCCTCCGAAAATTTAAGGTTGCTTCACAACAGTTGGCAACGCAAATGTGCATTTGAAAATTTATGACTCTTCCCAAAATTTCACAAGTGACAAACAACATGCGCCATGTTCAGCTTCACACGTTTAGCTAGACACTCGGATAACAACGAAAAGTCGTCGGACGTCAACGACGTGTTGATCAGATACGTGAAGAACGACCCCAAGTGTGCAGACTTGAAGATCAGCTTGTATGTCGCAGCATGTGGCGGCCTGCCTTTGGCGGATGTTCGTCCCAGCCCGCCTGTCATCTCGACCGAGGGGAACACGATAGCCAACGCTTCTTTTCTAGTCGTCAACGACAGTATACCTCCGCCCGAAGGCCTGGTGGGGTATTTGAGTCAACCCGAGGGGGTTATGTCGTATAAGACCTACAACGTACTGAAATGGTTGATATCAGGTGGGTTCTTGCTTCTCTTCTTGTGATATCGGGTTCTTGCTTGAGGTGAAAGTGAGGGGGTTATGTGGGCACAAGAGCCCTTTATAGATGCAATGGAGGTTGCATTTTCTGCCTGAGAAGAGAGAAGACGCTAATTACTCCGACAAAGCGGTATAAACGATGGGCTTAGAAATCCAAATTCTATTTGCAGGTTTAAAAGACCCGAAAATCACCTGTGTCCCTGTTGAGGATCATAAGACACTGATAGCACAAGTGGGTTTTGGCTTGGACGTGAACAACATCCTGAACGAACCTCAGCCTGAAGAGATCTTCTCCCTCAAGCCCAACTTCATGTCCACGCTGGCCCAAGACTGGAGGATCAAATCCTGCTTCATGACGACGAACTACGGGTTCTTGCCCTGCAAAGCGGAAGAGCTTCACTGCCTGATCTACAAAGGCCTGGTGGCGACGACTTCCGAAAACGACGGCTCCGTCGTCCTCTATACTGACCTGAACTACTGCGTCAACACATCCCCATCCACGTGGACTTGGGGCAAAAGCAATTTGGGAGTCAATTTGAAGGTGGTGGCGATGGTGGAGTTTGTAGACAACCCTCTGTACGTGAAAAAGGAGGAGATCGACATCGGGCATGCAAACTTGGGGTGCATTACGCTAAAGAACTTCAAGCTGTTAGACCCCTCATATGGCAGAATCAGGCGAGCATTAACTTTATCGTACCTAATTATTCCTGTAAATTAGAGTAGACACACAAAGATTAAACACGATTAGGCTATCACAAATAAGGATGCAACGGGGTGACTGGTTCAGGTTAAAGTGATTTCCGTGCTCAAATTCGTTGTTCAACTTTCAGCCACTGTAGTCAATTTCCTATCAAAGTTCCTAAATGTGTGCAGGTACCTGCTGATTTACCCTCAAGAGAAAAGAAAAGTGAACCCACTACCAGTGGCTCAAATCAATCAGGGGAAGAGGTTGGTGAAATTCACAATCCTCTTCGCATGGTTGGCGACACTATCGCTGGCATGCCTCCTGCCTAAGAACAGACTGGTGGACTATGGCAACGAATAAATTCAGGCACAGTCGAAGAGAATCACAATTCACTAACGATAATAAACTATCAGGAAAATGGATTAATGACTATATTGTACCCGGTGGGAAACCGATGTTTGCTATGGCCAAAAACGGCAAGCCACATAATGAAGCGAAAAACACTCGTCTGTAGCTATAATCATTACCATGACCGGTTTTATGTACATTTTGCCAAATTCGCTGTGTTTATCAGGTAAACACATGCTCTTCCTGCACCATCAGAGAGAGAGCCTCTCTGAAAGAATGTGATAACGTCGTTCCACGCATTATCAGTAATGTCGTGACTATACCACAGCTCGCTGTCTCTGAAGACATCCATGTCGAATTTTTCAGTCATCCACAACTACCGTTCCTTGTGACACTGCCTGCCACCTGTGAATCAGTCATATCTGCGCCTGATTGAATGTGTGGATGTTCTTCCATTGAAAACACCGTTCACATATTGCTGCCCTTTCTAACCAATCTCTTCCACACCTGCTCACGCATTCAAACACTCATCATCTATGCTCAGGGGAACTCATCAAGTGCATTTGGTTCAGGGGGGATTGGGAGCTGGCCAACTCCTCCGGATTACGGTAAGGTACTTAGGACGTTGCCTTCCCATCAGAATAGAATATTTAGAGAACAGAGCACTACCTTATCAAAGATGATGATGCATCTTCTCGTCGTGTATGGGTGAAGTGAAATTAGAAAAATATCGGCGACGACGGATTTTCCAACACTAAAGCTGCCTGAAGGGCATTTCTTTTTTAGATAATATCTAAAAAAGAATATTATATATTATATCGTGCAAATTCTTTCTTGGCCAGGGTAGCTCAAAAATTCAGTCATGTAACCTACATTAACGAACCATTTGTTTCGCAGGAAATGAGGGAACACGATAACCCGAAATTCACTACTCAGGGGCTCGCGATATTAGCTAAGTCAATATGTGAACACCTATCTCAGAAAAAAACAAAAAAAAACAGGGATGCCTAGGACTACCTTATGCGAGCACACCAGGCACTCCCAATGAAAAGGATCACAGCGGGATAAATTCCCAGAGCTGACTAGGTGACCCCGACGAATGCACGAAATATCCCTCCGAAATACAGTGCCTAATTTTCAATGTGTGTTCGTTGAGAAGCAAGATGGAGGAAATTGAACTCCTGATATCAAAATATGAAAGAGTTTTATGTGTAGTCGAACACCACCTTGAGCCAGAGGAATTCTTTGCTTATCAATTTCTGCACCCCAACTTTCATTTAGTGGCTCAGGTGTCAAGAACTGATGGCTGGGGGGGGGGGGGGGGGGGCTCCTGCATTTACGCAACCTCAGAGATGGAATGTAGATCATAGTGGTATCAGTGGCCTCCTAGTGGAAAAATGTGTATTTTTTTATGATGTCATGATGAGCATACTAGAATCGCCTATTATATCTCATCATCGTTTAGTTCTAGCTGGTGAGTGAAAGAAAAGGAGTTTTTGGCTGTTGTAAACAAAAAAAAGATAGTATACCTGTCGTATACAGGGAACGATGGGATTCCCTAGCATCCCTGGAGTATCCTTTACAATATTATTATATCCCTGGTCAATTTGATCGTTCTGAAATACGACTGACTCTCGTATGTAGTAAGCTGAGTTTTACATGTCAGCATCCAGGGAACGATGGGATTCCCTAGCATCCCTGGAGTATCCTTTACAATATTATTATATCCCTGGTCAATTTGATCGTTCTGAAATACGACTGACTCTCGTGTGTAGTAAGCTGAGTTTTACATGTCAGCATCCAACTGCATCCATCGTGCTTCTAAAGACAATAATTATTATTGCAAACGCACAGATTAACACAATGAACACAAACATGATGTCGTTTTATGATTTTTAATTTACATATTTACAACAAAACTGATAACAAAACAAATTTCCCCAACGTTCTACAACCCTCAACAAATGGAACTTGAGTATGGAAAGAGCATCATCTGGCAAGTGGAGTATCGAGTAAAAACATATAATCGAGTTTTACTTTTTCTTTTGGACGTTCGTTACCATTTTAACTTTCCCTGGGAAATTACGCGTGAGCAGATGGTCGTCCACGTTTTTTATGAGGTCTTTCTCGTGCTGAGAGACGTCTTTCCCCCGGGTGAAGGTCAGGACGGCGGCGTGGGCGGCTTTACCCCTTTTGGCGGTGCCGGGGAGCATTTTGAGTTTGAATTTGTAGCTGAGTATGGTGTTGTAGGGGGCGACGACGGGCAGGGCGTAGAGGAGTTCGTCGTCGGGATGGGGCTGGCCGGTGAAGTAGTTGACGATATCCACGTCAGCCGAGACCTGAAAAGGAAACAAAGCTGTGAGAAATGAACAATTCTATATGTGCAGGAGTGCCAAACGTCACCTTGTCAGTGTACAAGAAATGACAGAGTAATTAATAACCTGAACTTCTTGCTCATCTCCATCCTCCTCGTCGACCTCACTGGGTTTAGCTACAGGCTTTGGCTTGGGGGGCTGCTTTGGCTTCTGCTGGTTTTTGGTGTCTTTCGAGTTTTGTTCTTTGCCCTTCTTCTTCCCTTTCTTGGTTTCCTTCTTCTCGCCAGCCGATTGCAAAACTGCCATCCGGAGCTGTTTCTCTTCCTCGTCCTGATCCTTGTACTTTCCTTTAATTTTCTTCAACTTACTTCTCTGCCCCCGTTTCATCTGCTGCTGCTGATTCGGTTTTTGGAGCTTGACATCGTCATTGTCGGACTCTTCGCCACTATCGGGTATACTAGCGATTTTTTGGTTCTTGTGATTCTTCTTCTTCACTTTCAAATTTGCAATATCGTCTGACAGGATTTCCGGAGTGATCCTTGCTACTTGGCTTACATGTTCATAGTCTTTGATAGTCACTGGCTCGAGGTGGAGCTCTGTATCGGGGAACTCTTCCACCGTGGCTCCTTTCTCATCGTCGTTTTCACTTCCATCATCTTTGGGGTCTTCTGCATCTTCTTCAGGAACAGATTCCATTTTCTGAGGCTCTTCAACAGCATCGGGCTCCTCTTCTCCTTCGCTTATGACTAGTTCCTCAGACTCTTTTTCGTCTTCCTTTTGTATTTGCAGGGCTGTCTCTTCAGCGTTTTTGACGCACCTTTCGTCTTTGTGTCTCTCAACAGATGACTCTTCCAACCTAAAAGAATTAACGAAGACCGGTTTGCATATCAGATGAAAAATATAGATATCCGAAATGTACAGAGACATGAATGTTAGTACGTTATTATATGAAGCAGTTTGAGTCAACTGATCGAAATCATGTCGTTTACCTGAAGAGGAACCCGAATCCGAGAGCCAGCTGAGTAGGTGCCAGATAGTTTTTCGTGCCTCGTATCATGAAACTACCCGGTGTCAGGTATTCACCGGCGGGAGCGGTTTTGGACACCTGATGGTGATAGACCCACCATGCCGGACACAACACGTTGACTGCCCAGCCAGCACTGTACGACACGGCCATAGTGCCGGCTTCGCTAAGAGTTTTGGGCGGGATTGGTTTGCCAGACGGGTTCTTGATGACGACGCTGCTGGCACCGTGGAGGTCCGCATGAACGTAGACGTCTCCTTGAGTCATGTACCTGATGAAAAAATAAGGTAAATACAAGCTAGTTTGTGGTTATCAATAATAAAATGAACCAAAATCTAGACAAACGTAGCCGGGCTTGAACCCACTTCATGGACCAGGCATCCCTGGAGTGCTTCCTCCCCTACCAGGTTAAGAACTATTCACACTAACCAGCGTTCAACGCTCGGGCTGCAAAACCATCACCAATGCAACGTACCAAAACACACTTATGTAGTGTAAGACCCACTACTTTAAATAGTTGCTGATGTTTCACCCATAATCCTAGCTGTCTACGTCAGACCTGGAGCAGACAGGGCAGGTCACTATCAGGCAAAGTGCTGCTCCAGTGACATTGTCTGTTACACTGATGGATCAAAATTTGATCCATCAATGTAACAGACATATTTAATATGGATGCAGGTACGTGTATACGCGGCCTTACTCCCGCAGCAAACGAAACAGGCTCACTCTGAAGAGGTCAAAGCGTCACCATGGCCCAAAAGCGTCACTCACAATGAACCCACTGACTGGCTTGCATTCAAATCCCAACAGCACGAGCGAGACAACTCTCCCTTACAAGCATATTTCAACCTCTTGAAATTCCAGTGCCAATGAAGACTCCCTCCACGGTTAAAATTGTGTACGATAAAATTTCCAACTACAAACTGACTAAAAGAAAAAATACATCTGCCAGTAAAATTGGTTGGCGGACGGGAATTTAAAATTCGATTATCAAGATCGAGATTTAGATAGAGAATTAATTTAATTCGCCAATTATATAGAAGAAGAACATGGAAACGAGAACCAAAGCGCCCTGAGGGTTTTTTCCTAATTTCAATCATAGACACAGAATCGGCCTTTCGAGGCTTTCTTCATAATAACATTCTAGATACTACCAATGTAAAATTTAATATACATTTACATGGAGGTTCTGAGTCCAGTTTCATTCGATTCATAATCACATAACTACTTGAAAGTCGGGTTGGGTTTGAATAAAATTATGAATCATTGACTGCCGGTCAGAAATGTGGAATGCGCTACACGAATTGCAAGAAATCGTAGGCTATCGTTGTCCCGCCTAGATGACGATGTGAGACTTCAACTTATGCCTGTACCGAGCCGTGAAGACGCAGTGGTGGTGCCGGTACGTACGAACTATTAGTCTACGAAACCTTAGGTTTGTTCCAGGTCTAACTACGTCTGTTAACAAAAGTTGACAGCTGTCGACAGCAGTCCCAATGCCTTCTGAATCGCTGTTGAGTTCTGTCGAACAGCCCATCCGCTGACCTGGAACGCGATCTGTCAACAAACCAAGTCACGTGAATCACCGTGAAGTAATGCTACACAATTTAATTACTTCATGGTGATTCACGTGACCGTAAATTTCAAATGGAAAAATCCAAGTGATAATTTTTGGTTCATTTTATTCAGAATAATCAACCTTTTTCAAGAGAGGAGTATCATAAGGGCGGGAATGAGTCATTTAATGTGTTTGAGGGTATTTACGAGGACTTCGGGAGGACGTGAGTACAACTTGACGTGCCAAGCACCAAAATAAAGTGAGCAGGTATTGAGAGAGGTTTCAACTGGGTAGGGTTATCCTAGCCGACAGAACCCAACCGAACTCATTCAAGCTGTCCGTTTTCGGCGGACAGCAGTTGAACTGCAGTCGACCTACAAATCGACCTGGAACAGCCGGCGACGGCGACTTTTCGCCGACCCAGCGACCTGGAACAGCAGTTTTCTCAACTGCGCATGTCTCCGTCGATTTCTGTTAACAGTCCGTCAAAGCTGGAACAAACCTCTTCTTATAATATAAGAAGGCCCGTTATGTTCGAGACATAATATTATTATGTTCTTGAACATAACGGACCTCCGAACAGACTCTAACAGGAATGCTTTCATCTTCGTGAATTGTCAATGGTCCCTCAGACAAAGCACAATACCACCGATCTTCCATACTGGGGTACCCCTAAACCCTTTCCTGAGAACTCCCATTCCACATTTTCCAATCTACCCCTACTGGGGTGTAACGTCTGGCTATCAACTGCCATGATTGCGACGGCCTGCACAAACACCAAACAGAGAGAACACGGCCCGTTTAAAGACCCCATCGCTCTAATTACAATCCTTCGTTCAAATTGTTTTCCACTATAACGACTCACCGTTTAACAATCAATTCGTTCTGCTGCACATCTCGACCGCCGATGACCAAATAATTTTCCGAACTTATGAACCAAAGGAATTTCTCGAACCAACACGTCTTCCTGGCTTTGGTGATGGCTGTCATGGTGTGTATTTCCTTCAACGTTTGTTTTGCCTTCTTCTCAGCAGACTTCACCGCTTTCCCCTGCACAAATGAAAAGGATATAGAAAACCAAAGTGCTGACAAAAGATAAGAGAAATGACGAAGTGAGAGTTTGCCAAGGAGACCCTCGTTTTCTCTCTTCTCCTATCAATAGAAGAATAACTCCAGAAGCCGTCATAATCCATCTTATATGTACTCACCTGAGATTCCAAAGTCTTCTTCTCCTTCAAAGCGGCACTTTTCTTATGGTCGTAAAAGGATTTGGCATTCGCGTGAGCAGACAAATCCAAATTCACGTCAACCAGAACCGGCTGGACATCTTCCTCTTCGTATGGATCGCACAGAGATAACGTTATGTGATTTATTTCCAAGTTTAGTTTTTTAATAATACTCGCCACAGGGTCGTTCAAAAGTTGTGCCTCCTTGATGGTGTCACCGATTGAATCCCAAGACATTTGCGACACAATCAACACTCGGACGGCATTAATGGCTTTTTCGACGATATCACAGTTGCACATAATGAGCTCAGCCTTTTTCCTGTCGGCTTCCTGTTTGGACGCCAATTCCATCATCCGACTTTTTTGGTTTTCTTTGATTTTCTCCACCTTGTTCATAGCTTCCTTCTCCAAATTCAAAGCTTTCAGCTCGATTTTTTGACTTTCGAGTTTGGAGAAAAATTCGTCCACTGCCGCGTTGAAGCTGTCGAATTCTATGAAAGTGCCGTTTTGAAGGTGAGTGAACAAGTAAGGGTGAAATTCCAGGTAGGCGACGAGGTCGTCTTGGTCTACGCGTTTTTCGTGTTTGGTGACGATGAACCCTTTGTGCAACACCGTGGCGACCCTTTTGAAAATGTCGTCGGCTACTTTCAGACTTTGAGCCAGCCCGTCCAAGTGAGACTCGGAGAAATCCGACCCCAATTTGGAGTTTTTGGAAAATCCCGCGGAAATGAGAGCATGTTCCAGTAGGTGGGAGCCGTAGTCGACGAAAGGTAAAAGGGCTTTGTGGAGTTTTTGCCCGGACTGCTTCTTTTTGGCGGATTCGTCTTCGGGGAAAAGGATTCCCTTGAGCTTGACAACGTCGAGAGTGTCGTCGGCTGTTCTGGCACGGTCAGCAGGGTACGTCTCTTTGACGGCGAATTTGAACCTGTCGCCCTCAGTGTGAGGGCGCAAAACGTTCAAAATTGTCAGCGCATGATCAGCCAGAAGGATATTCCCCCTGTTGAACAGCTCCAAAATCACGTTGTACGTAGCCTCACCGCTCCCGAATTTCACAACAACTATCCTATCAGTTCCCAACTGTTCCACAGAGTCTATCCTCTTGTTTTTAATGTGCTTCCTCAACTTCATAGTGAACCCCGAAGGGCTGACGTTTTTAGGCCAGTCGAACGACGTCGTGTGCAACCTGGCGCCCGATTCCATCAACAAGACGCATTTTTCTTCGCCCCGGTGCAATTTGAACAGATAAGTCTTTGAATCCACGTCGTAAACTTGAGTGACTCGCATACCAACCAGCTGCTGAAGCTCCAACACAACAGCAGCCACATCAAGGGAAGTGAAGGTCGTCTTCATGTTGGCTCCAGAACACTCACTGCTGTAGAGCCGCACTCAACACTTCTCACTCACCAGATAAAAGTAACAGTGTAACTTCTACAAAGTTAGTATTAACAAAAATATATTTGTCAATGCAACTTGTCATGCAACTTGCCACAATAACTGTATAATGGACGCTAAAGTGACGGGAAAGTAAGAGGTTATTTCACGTTCACTGTTGTTGTTTCAATTTTAGGCACCGTCGTTCTTAGGACACTTAATTTGTATTGTGTGATAAGAATAGTTGATAACGCTTTTTCACCAATTTATTTTAGCACAGAATTTTCATCGTTTCTTCCTGTTTTGTCGGTCACTCACAGGTATGTGAAATGATTTAGAAATCAGAGTTATGAAAGGAGGATGGGAAATCTCGTAGGAGTGTTTTAAGGTTGACGACCGAGGTTTCCTGACGGTGTTTCTTCGTGCAGACGTGCTTTTTATTTGCTTAATTCTTTCCAGAACTCAAAATGAGCGACTTAGCCAGGCTAGTTGAAGAGAAAAACAAGCAGAGGGCCGCGTTGAAAAAGGAGTACTGGAAGTTGGTGACGAACCCTAACAACGCTGGACAGGGCGTAGTGGTAAGCATTGAGGTTGCCTATCATCAGATTCATCATGCGCCCAGAAATTGGGAAAATTCAAGACAAGCACAATTTTCCCCACTTGCGTATTAACCCTTTCGCGACTAAGCCTTCGTGGGAACTGAACATTGCATGTACCCACCTTGCCATATAATAATGTTATTTTAAGGGCATTTTTGAACGGTTCCAAAATATCGCTTCGCGTGATATCTCATCTCTAGCCCAGGGAGGCCACTTGGGTGCTTTCCAACCGAAAAGGACCCAAAGTACAATCTAACTGGGGGAATCAGTAGGTATACCTACTCCTATACATGGGAGATAGGGTCACACCTCATCTCTTGGGCTGGTGTACAATGGGCACTCAAAGAGTATGGTTGGTCTTCAAGTTGCAGTCACCACAGGTTTCTTTAGGATTCAACTTGAAGTTTCTTTTCCCGACTCAAGTGTTGCGCTATAAGAGCCCATCATCCTGATCTGAGCTAAGAGACGCTTGAAGGCCATAGGTACGTCCAAGCGAAGGTAGTCCCGACAGCCGGGGCATGGGAGAAGAGGTAAATGAATGATTCATTAAATCTAGACTCGGCAAGACTTTGGCTAGCCAAATCGCGGTCAAGCAAGACAAGTTATGATATCTTATTAAGATCATAAAATGTGGGTAGGTGGGTTCTTGATCACTGGGTTGGTGGGGGTATTCGTACGGCTAATTTCATTTTTCCCTTCATATTTTCAGTTTGACCCGGGGATGCAACGGCTGGCATCTTTGAGGGTGTCGAGGATCGACTTTTTCCGCGAAACACCTAAAAACATTGCCCTCCTGATGGCCCTGATCGTCATCCCCGCGGCTGCCACCATTTGGATGGTCAAAAACGACAAGGTTTGTACCTCTCAGGTTCATAGACGGCCGTGTGCAATTTCGCTCAAAATGTTTCTCACGCTAGAAACTGTCAAAAGAGTCCTACCATGATATTTCCTTGTTACAGGATAAAAAAGAGGCTTTGTGGCGCAGCGGACAAGTGGCCTACAAGGATAGGCTTTTCAAACTCAAGTAATTGTGTAAATCACTGTGTAGAAATTCTTTGAGAAAACGATTGTTATCAATTAGGTCCTACCTACACCAACTGTAAATACTTCAAAAATACAATGGAATTTATTAACAAAGTGGTTGTTTGCCGATGGTGCAGAGGTCTAATCCAATGAGTTTGGTTAGGGAGAGAGAACGACTCCTCTGCTGAATACTAAATTGTTTATTCAGGTAAACAATTATAGCGTGGGGACCGGTTTCGAGCAACTAAGCTCATCTACAGCCCTGACAAGAAAACCATTTGTCATTAGCATCAGAGAAAAAACCATAAAAATTATATTAACAATGTAAACTCTAAATTATATTATACTGAAGTTATATGAACAAGCACAAATGGTGAAAATTATAACTGATGAAAACGGTCCAGAATGGTGGTAACTTGACAATAGTAATTTTGGAATATGGACCCACTGTTAAAATTGGCTCCATGACTGATGGCCAGTGAACCATTTGAAAACCAGTTAGGCTATACTACAGGTACTGAAAGGAGAACATAACACTAAACATAACACTAGAATAATAAACAATTCTCCTTTCAGTACCTGTAGTATAGCCTAACTGGTTTTCAAAATTTGATTTAATGGTTCACTGGCCATCAGTCATGGAGCCAATTTTAACAGTGGGTCCATATTCCAAAATTACTATTGTCAAGTTACCACCATTCTGGACCGTTTTCATCAGTTATAATTTTCACCATTTGTGCTTGTTCATATACCTTCAGTATAATATAATTTAGAGTTTACATTGTTAATATAATTTTTATGGTTTTTTCTCTGATGCTAATGACAAATGGTTTTCTTGTCAGGGCTGTAGATGAGCTTAGTTGCTCGAAACCGGTCCCCACGCTATAATTGTTTACCTGAATAAACAATTTAGTATTCAGCAGAGGAGTCGTTCTCTCTCCCTAACCAAACTCATGGAATTTATTGTTTACCGGAAGTAGCTCGCTCAAAAACGCATGATAACACATCCTCAGACTCAGGGTGGAGTTCATGTCAATAAAATCTGATTTTGAGAAAAACAGAATTGAAAGGTATATGGTTGTGACCTCCAGACGTCTTAGTTAGGCCAGCAGAAGAAAGAAGGCTGGCAGTACCATACGCCTTGGATCTGCGAGCGGACCTCGCGGCTGAGCGGAAGTTTGCCAACGAAGAAGCGAAAATGAACATGAGGACGCAAATTGAGGTCTTTAACCGTCGGGCCCGCTCCCCACCTTACCAAGTAGGCGATTGGGTTTGGGTATACCCAAATGAATACATTCGAAACGGCAGCAGGGGGTTTGCCCCTCAGAGTAACAGAGAACATGTTTGCCCTAAGTTGCAGCCGACGTGGACTGTCCTCGGGTCGTCATAAAGAGGTTCAACGACGTCCTATTCGAAGTGGAGTTAGCGAAAAGGCGAAGAAGGTTCCATGCCAACAGGCTAGCCCCAACCGTACCGATTCCTGACCAAGAGGCAAAGGCAGTGGCGACGGCCTTGGTTGAACAAGTTTTCAGTCGCATTGGAGTGCCCACTGAGCTACATACCGATCAGGGAAGAAACTTAGAGTCCCAGCTAATGAAGGAGGTGGGATCTTTGTTGGGGTTCCACCGGACAAGAACAACAGCGCTGCCATCTCAATCCGCTGGTCTGGTGGAGCGAATCAACCGGTCGCTAAAAACCCATCTGTCCATGTTTGTAGGAAAAAGCCAGTAGGACTGGGACACAAGAATTCCGCTTTTCATGATGACATATATTGCCTCCGCACAAAAGCTGTAGTTGTTCTTCTGGATGTGGCCTAACTAAGACGTCTGAGGTCACAAACATAATATGTAGACATCAAACTTATGGTTGTGACCTCAGATTACCAGACGTCTGCGAGCAGACCTCGAGGCTGTGTGGAAGTTTGCCAACGAAGAAGCCGACGAGGGGTGTCTGAGGGCTATGCAGCTGACTCCTCCACCCCTCAAAAGTTAATGAACACGGGAAAACGAATTGTAGAGAAGTCACAGCTGTCAAACACTCGAGAAAAGCGTCCCGCCAGGCCGCAACGACCGCCGTCTCAGGGCGGAACACGGCCCGCGAGGCTGCAACGACCGCCCCACCAGGGCGGAACGACGGGGGTTGGCTGGCGTGGCTAGCAGGGAGTGGTCCCCCGGTGTTGAATATTGCTGTGGACAAGAATCGTTCTTTCCATTTTATCCAATGGTTTTTCTATAATCCCTCTCCAATACCTTGTCCATCGTGCTTTTATTCTTTCAATCTTACAGGTTTCCTTTTACCCATCTTCTTTTTTGTTCCTTTATCCATAACTTGAAGTTTTCCTCGCAACTCATGTGATTCGAGCTTTTCCAATGGGCTCCTTGAAAAGGTCTGAATTCATCATTTCTATCAACATATTCGAATTCAGCGCCCTTTGAAACCCCCATACATAGATTTTTAGTCCGAAAATCCGCATAATTATGTGTAGAACTGCTTTAGAAATGTTGAAAATTTGGAACTGAAATCAGAGACACGTGACGTCACAGCTTGCCGCCAGAGCGCTGAATAATAAATCTGAACGGAATCGAAACGGAACACTCAGCCCTGGTCGATTTTCGAATAGCCTTCTTCGATGATAACCTCGATGCTCGATTTTTGAATGATCTTCTATGATGACTTAACTCGATTCTCGATTTTTGGGGTCAGCTTTTCGCGTAGCAAATTTGGCTAACTTGCACAGAGTGAGAGATCTCGGCTAATCAAAAGATGACGAAGCAGCACACTTCACGGGCGATTGTAAACTGGGCCACATCTATTCACAGTGGGGCACTCAAGAAGACCCTTGTGACCGTTAATCTTAGCAGCCAAACCCAGTCCCGTCTTGAACTCCTTCTGCCGGGCCCGACGGTCAAAACGTTCAGGAACTTGGTCAAAAATTTGGTTAATGTTAATTGAGGCGTTCTACCAGCCCTCCTGGTCGACCGAGTGTGCCTGGTTCCCAGGAGATGGCTCATTTCCTTGATCAACTTTGATTCGAAGTTGCGCCCCTGGTCAGTGTCAATTTTGGTCGGAACCCCATGCCATCTTCGCGTACACAAACTGACGTGGCCCAGTTTATCACTCACTAATGACCCACAATACAGAGGGGTTCATGGTGGGGCCCAGTTTACATCGAGAGTTGATCTCTGCTTTTTGGACTTCTGCTCTCGTGGCCCAGTTTACACCCGCCCCACGTCACGTCCCCCAGCCCTTGGAATTTGAATTGTAGGTATTATATTCTTCCTAAGGCCCTATAAATAAAGTGACGGGTTTTCTTCAATGTTGACCCATTTTCCTAACTTTTGAAGCACAACCTTTCCAGGAAAAAAATTTAAAAGCATCACTAAAGGAGCTCATTGTGTAATAAGTCGCCTAATTTATTATGGTATGGTGGTTGTTTTGTCGCCTGGTTATTATGGTATTATGGTATTGTTTGTTGTTCCATTATAAACAAAATAGTGGACCATTTTGGAGCTGCTTGGCTCATCTCCAGCCCTAATAAGAAACGTATTGCAATAACCTTGACAAATTGTCTGAGTGTAGGTAACTAATTAGAGATTGAACTACCTATCTTAAAATAGTCGATTTTGACGAAGGTTTAAAAAAAATGGAAACAATGTTTTCTCGTTAGGGCTGTACATGAGATTTGCAGCTCGAACCCGGTCCCCACTCTGAATTTGTTCATAAAGGAAACCGATTCGGACCACGAGCGAAGAGTCGTCTATCTACGTCTATTGACACCTCTGCACCTTCGGCAAAGACCAACTTATAGATGGATTTTAACCGAATACAAATTCAGGTTCCTTGACACGATGGAATTTCACTTATGTATCATAATATATAACCGTCCGGCCTTATTCTCTTTCGAGAAATAGCATAAATGCTTGGTTCCTTCAATTCAAGGGAGGGGGATTCAAAACAAAATTAAATTGAATAACGCATCAAGTTTATTACGAAAATATTCCAATTCAATGACACTTAATCGTACCATTTTATAGAAAAATACATTCTATATATATTTATACCAACTTACAAGATTAAAAACAATTTCAGTCTAATCATTCGTCAGGTCATTCGGGGGTTTGATCATACAAATTTTGCCCTACTACTGTGCACCAACCCCTGTGGTTTGCTTAGTAACGCTCATTATGAAACACCTTCAACAGTTTTCAGCGCTTCAGAGTTATTGATATTGCTGTAATCGTGGCAAAACTGTTCCCTCAAACATTGGTACAAAGAGGTTGGAAATTCAGATTATTAAGACCAGTCACCAATGTAAAATGAACCTGAATTCAGAGCCTAGTAGTCCGTTGATGTTTCGTTTTTGGAAAATTTGTTGGCTTAATTTTACGGAATATGTGGTACCTGAACCCAATTGAGTCGAGGAATTTCTTACAGTTTCTCGATCATCACTGAAGAAGCGCCACCTCCGCCATTGCAGATGGAAGCGACACCTTTCTGGCCGGGCTTCAGAGCGTAGCACAGATGGAGGATGATACGGGCACCGGACATACTAGAATATTTGAAAACAAAAGAGTGTGGACACAATTTTTTTACAAAAATGTTTAACCATACGAGCTTCACTGCACCTCACCCAATGGGATGTCCCAGACTGACAGCGCCACCGTGAACGTTAACTTTGTTCGGGTCGAGTCCCAACATCTTAATGTTGGCCAATACGACAACACTGAAGGCTTCGTTGATTTCCCACAAGGCGACGTCTTCCGTTTTCACGCCAGTTTGTTTCAATAGCTGAAAACGTGCAGGTAACGTTATAGGTTGAAGCATGTTTGCTCATGTTTATGTTATTTTGCGGAGCTTCTCGATACTTGCTTTGGGAATAGCGAACGCCGGTGCAATAGGGAAATCAATAGGATTCGTCTCTCCGTCGGCAAAACCAACGATCCTGGCCAGCGGCTTGGCGTTGGACGATTTGAGAGCTTCTCCACTCATGAGCACCATGGCAGCACCGCCGTCATTCAGAGTGGACGCATTTCCGGCTGTAACAGTACCGCCGTCTTTCTGCAAATGAATTTACAATCATCGGGAGGGATTACCGAGGGGTTTTATAAGAAAAATATGGATAAATTGTAGTGTTCTACGTTAAGGGACATGCACACCTTCTGGGATAATATCTAATATTAATATTATGCAAATGTGGCAAATAAGAAACACCAATATGGCTACCTGAAAAACTGTGGACAACTTGGAGAACTTATCGAAATTCACCCTTTTGTACTCTTCATCTTCAGAAACGACCAAATCTTCTTTACCTGCGAAATAAAATTAAAGGCGCTGTTATGATAAGTTGGACGGTTTCATCATCATCCCACCTAATAAAAACCGAGAAATGTCTGTCTGTTTGCCTTTTCACGCCTGAACGGAATGACCGATTCGCGTGCCGTTAATTGCGACCTGTTCCAAAAACCAGCGCGATGGTCATAGGCTACCTTGATTTTTCCTCCCTCATCCCCTTCATCGGTTTTCGGGTGCTCCTTCACAACGAAAGTTGTTTATCCCTGAGGTGTAACTAAGGAGGACTCAAAAGTGGAACGAAAGTTTTTGTCCGATTTCGTTCGTACCAGGCTCTCTGGAATGAGCTTTTCACAAAACGTAGTACAAAACGATTTTTGGGCGATAACCCGTTCGCAAGTTATTCGAAGATCGTCGGTAGGCGGGTGCGAATATTTTTTGCGAGCCTTCGATTTGTTTAATAGGTACTGGGTAATTTCATTTTGAGTTGATGGGCTGCATATAATTGGTGATAGACGGGAATTTGATAATTAAATACGAGAAACCAACAAGCGCTGTTACTGTGAACAATTAAGTTGACGGGTTGCCACGGGTGCATCGTTGATAGGCCATGGGTTTGATGTTTCGTGCGAAGCACGGGTGTCCCAGCTAGTTTATAAGATAAGGGCTGGGCACTTATTTGAAATGTGGCAATCAATGCGAAATTCAACAAACCGCGTTTTTGTGGCACTCGAACTGGAATGATTTCATCTTTAAAAGCTCCAGATTTGATTGCTTCGGCACTTTTTTTGTAGCTGGCAATGGCGAAGTCGTCCTGCTCCTGGCGGCTGATCTTCTGAACTTTGGCCGTATTTTCAGCGCAATTCCCCATGTGGCATTTATTGTAGACGTCAGTCAACCCGTCGAATAGAATGGCATCCTGGAAATATTAATGACTAGGTGTGTGGGACATGATTCAGACTGGGTTGAGGAAACTACCCACTTGATACTCACATGAAGCTTGACACCTCCGTACGGCGAATCCCCGCGGAACATGTAGAAGGGAGCGTTGGACATGGATTCCATTCCACCGGCGACGATGACGTTCTGGTGGCCCAGCATGAGGCTTTGAGAGCCCAGCATGACGGATTTCATACCCGAAGCGCAGACTTTGTTGACAGTTGTGCAGACAGTGCTTTCACTCAGCCCGGCAAATATGGTCGCCTGACGAGCAGGGGCTTGCCCGACTCCTCCCTGGCAAACGTTGCCCATGTACACTTCGTCCACGCTGTCCTTACCCAAATTTGCCCGGCTAATTGCTTCCTGGATGAGACACGTCGATACTAGAGCTATGGTAACGTCATGATATAAAATATTAGGCGGGTTTTGATCATGTAAACTAACCTGTATGGCCGCTGCTCCTAATCGGGGAGCCGACAGGGCTGCCAAGCTACTCCTGAAGGAGCCCATCGGTGTTCGGGCTCCACTGACGATGAAGACATCGTCAACAGTCTTTTTGGAACTATAATTCCTCAGCTGCCCTTTCAGGCAAACCTGGAATAGTAAAACCTGATGGATGAGGTTACTAAATGCAAGGTTGAATATTCGGGAGCACTTCAACTCCGCCGAAAAAGTAGTCAGCTCCGCCGGTAATCAACTCCGCCGTGGATGTGATTCAGAGATGTAACACTGTGCCCATCTCTGACCCACAACTACAGTAGTTACAGCTACTAAATATGTATAGCTTGTAGTTTGAAGCTGCAATCGAACAGCTACTAGCTGTGGTTAGAGCTACTTCCGACAAATGAGTAGTTGAGACAAAAGTAGCAGTAACTACTAAGTACTGCTCCTCACAGCTGGTTTGTTGTCCTTTCAGAGTACATGTCAACTGCAGCCCACAAATGCGGCAGAAACCTTGTCTGCTCTCCTACATAATTCTCGACCAGGTCCGATCTAGTCCGCGTACTTCCTGATCTTGGCGTTCTCGGGGAGCGACGGCATGAGGTGTTCAACAAAGCATCGCCAACCTCTAGAGGATCCAAAAGGGGCAGGCTACTACCATGAGCCCGAAGAAATAACTGAACTAGGTGATACATGATAACGCTCGTCTTCGGCGGAGATGATGATGCCCTTTCGCCTCATTTACTAATCGGCCAGCGGAGATGACTAGTCCGATAAAGAGAACACTCGGCGGAGGTGACTATCACCCGAATACTATACCATAGACTGTTCATAGAGGCCCTCAAAATGGGTTGAGAGAAGGTCCAAGTGGCTACGTTTTGAAGAGACTTGCGAGTTACTTGTAGTTACTCAAATCTGTTTTAATAATCTAGTACAAAATTTGTGTTAATTAATTTATGTATTTGTACATAGGCAATCCTAAAGGACCTAGCAAACGGGGCACAATTAACCATGGCGAGGCGCACCGTCCTTAGACGGGCGTATGGTCCGAACTTAAATTCAATTAATTCATGGAAATTCGTGACGCGACTCATTAACATCACATTATAAGGTATGGACCACTTTCCAAGCACAACAAATTCTGCATTCGGCGTCTTAAAGCTATACGAAGTACGATGAAAAGGCTTTGTGTTTATAGTGAATTAACAATTATCTTGAAGAGCAACTACAAGTCAAGCGTATGTCCTATACCGCTAATCATTACTCGTTTATGAAACGCTCCAATAGCTCAAGGTTTAAAAGGATACACACAGATTCCACGTCGTAAATAATTAAATGGCCCATCAGCGGCAGAGCAACTTACGTTCTTCAGAAGACCGGCTTTCGACATGTCTGGGATGAATAGCTGACGGCTCAGCGGAGTTATACAATGAGATGAAAATTATTTCTCCTTATCACCTTGGGATGATGAACTTTAAATAAGGAAAACGTTATGTAAGCGCCAAGGACGTCAAATAACAATCCTATTTTAATTTCCGGACGTTATCGGAAATGAAGTGATATATCTGATAACAAGAATGAGACGGGAAGTGAGTATCTGATAACATGATTGTGCATCTCTTTAGGATTTTATCGTCCGAGAAATGTTCATGGCGGACCAACCAGATTTTTTTTTTTTTTTTTTTTTCACATGAGGTGGTTAATAATAAATTATTGGTGTTTGCGAAGAAGAAGACAATGAAATTAATTAATTACTTTCATATTTAATAATTAATTCATATTTAATCTGTGATCATAGATAAGAAGAAAAAGTAGGTAGGTACCCAGGTAACAAAAAATCACATTGTACAATACTTTGAAATTGCGGAAATTGCGGTCGCTTGCATCATTCAATACCTGTATTAAAGGTATTGAATAGGTATAAAATGGAAAGAATAAAAGCCCATTAACTAAAACACCTGTAAAAATGTGGGAAGTTTCACTACGAAGGCACAGACAGCGCTAGTTTGGGTTGTTGATAGGCGGGGACGAAGCGTGCCAGTGTTGCCAAATCGGGGATTTTTAAAGTGAAACTTTTATTCAGTGTTGCCAAATCGGGGGTTTTCCCCCCAGATTTAGGGGTTTTTTTTGTGAAGGGGGAAATTTTGGGGGAATTTGTTTGAGGGTTTTTTTTTTAGGGGGATCTCATTTCACAGGGGGAATTTTAGGGGGAAATAAAATAATGACGGAATATGGAAAAAAACAAATTTTTAGGCGTAAAGAATAAAAGAACAGCATATGACCCCATGTCAGCGGATCCATTTAGAAGATGTTGACATAATAATATACATATTAGTCGCTAGAGGCGTCCTGCTCATCCTTCATAACAGTGCTACAAAAAAATCGATTTCTTCATTTTTCGATTTAAAAATAAGCATTTTCGGAAAAAACATTGATTAATCGATTAAAAATCGTAAATCAAAAAAGTCGTAGGGTTTCGAAAAATAAGGATTTTCATAGTTGAGAGAGCTTTCTCAATTCATAACACAATCAAAACTAAATTGGGAAATCGCATCTAGATCGAATTAATTCAAAGCATTTTTATGATTAGTTCGTTGTAGGAAAAAAAGTCCCCGAAAAAAAAGTCCCCAAAAAAAAGGCGCCGGGAAAAAAATTCCCCAGTATTTTCCGATCCTGGAAATCCCCCCTCACAAAGATGGCATTTCCTGCGTCCACTATTCTCATAGGTACCTACCTACTGAAAACATGCTGTCTTATAAATATTATTTATTATTTATCTAGTTGTGCCCGCAAGGTTTTCAGTCCGATCGCCCAAACCCGTGGGGCGCTATGGGGCTAAAATGGGGTTACGGGAGGGTTTTTATGAAGGCTTTTGGCTATGGGATCGAGTCAGGTGTCGTTTTTGATGTATTTGTGGACGTAGAATCCATTTTTTGGGGTCCCGCACCGATTCGATTTCACTGTTGCGATCTATAGGGCTTTCATGGGGCTACGAATGAGATTTTTGATGGATCCCAGGAGGTCAAATATTTTCAAGTAGGTAAAAAACAAGAAAATGTTTTGAATAAAAAACATTTTTTTGAAACAAAATTTATTTTTAAAATTTTTCATTGACAGAATTAAATGTCTGCACAAGTAAAGAATAATAAACCCTTGTGCAAAATGTGCAGCGTTTATTTATCCTTTTCACTTACACATTTTCAGGGTTTTTTGGGGGGGGATTTGATAATTTTTAGGGTTTTTTCAGCGTTGCAGGGGGTTTTGGTTGAAGTCATTTGGCATCACTGCTTGGCCTTGGCAACCTGGCGAAGAACGCGGCGTCAGGTTTTGGTGCTCTCTGTTACATACCTACATACAGTGTTTTGATGCTCACTGAACATCCCCTAATTTGCGGTAGGTATAATTTTGTTCTCTAATAGTTTCTGCCTCTTTGATCTTAGATCTTACAGGTAATGCGAAATCTGTTCGTAACTTATAAGGAAAATTGAATTCCGAATATTGACCGTTGCATTTAATTCCGTACTGGCGTGCAGGAATAGTAAAATACGTTTTTTACTGTGATCGGGGTGTTTGTTGGATTGGAAGATGTAGCGTGGGTGATTCTACTCCATGATTATTATCATGACATGATGACCCAATAATACTCCATGGAGACATCTGTGGGTGCTAGTCGGTAAATTTATAACCTTACTAAGGTCTGCTTTCTGTTACTCTGTGGGTTTATGTATGAGTTGGTTAGGGAGAGAGAACGACTCCTCTCCCGGTTCCTTACTCCATAACTAACCATACCCACTATCACAGTAGGTATCTATTAAATTTTATGATCTGTATTGGCATCGAAGAGTAGGGAGGACCAGCATACAGATCAACCTCCGTCTGGTCAAGCGGACTGTAAACTTCATTCATGCGGTCATTGAATGACTCCACAAAATTTTTGTGGAGGACGATGACGTAATAATAAGCATTATTTTGCATATTGGGCGAGTTTGCAGATATGTCCAGGCTGTTTGGAATCGAATCAGAACTCGAACGCTTCCGAAACAGGAGAGGCTGCCGCTGGGGTATGCCAAACAGTAGTTTAATGTGATGCCAAAGCTACGCCCTCTTGGCAATCCTACCCCAGAGGCAGCCTCTCCTTTCCAAGCTCCCCCCCCCCCCCCCCACCACTTTTAGAACGGCCAGAACTTCAGTCCTCCGAACGCTAACGAAAAAGTAGTCTTTATGAAGTTATCTCCACGAGATCATAAAATGAATAGGGATAGTGCTCGGGGACAATACAAATAGTGGTAATAACAGCAACATGTCAACAAACAGTTTGTAAACAAAAGAGATGGCCGGCAAAACAAAGTGCAAGATGGCGGAACCTTCTGTGTTTATCAAAGGCAAAACCTGCACTCAGGAACTCAGTTCCCGTTTCACGTGATAAATTCGTGTAGTATTTCCTTATTCGTTTGGTTATTTCGGCCGTATAGACATCAGGAAGGGTTAAAAAGAAAATTCGGGTACTGTCCAGTGTAGTTTGTGTATTCGTGTTATTCTCCTATGCTCCAGGAGCAGCCATCAGTGAGCTGTAAGTGTTGTTATTGCTTGAAATGTATTTAGTTATTGGGTTATGTACTGAAATGTGTTAGATCTGCCGAACGTGGTGAGCTACGAGAAAATGCCTAAGTCAGCTTACAAGTCCCCATCCGAAAAGATGCATTTTAGATTGATGATTATTTCTGCGTGAACGCACTCAAAAACACCAGGGCTCTGGGCCCGGATTTTCCATGATAGCTACAACCGTCTTTCTTCATTAAATGAAACAAAATTTGTCCCGTGTCTTGACGATTCCCTATTTGAGATGCGGTTATTTGTCCCGTATATCAGCATTCCCTTACTCATTGTGAAATATTCGAGTACTGAAATGGACTAAGCAAAGTGATTGTATCGTTTGTATGTTTCGCCTTATTTACCTTCTCGTGCGTACCTGAAGCGTAATTAAATAAGCAAATTTTGCTAAGTAGTAGGATGAAGGTCAGTAGAAATGTTATTTTGGTCGCCACTATAATATAGGTATATTAATCATGCCCATTCCGCATGTGGGACTTTCTACAATCGAGGCAGTCGGAATCTCCTTCGGAAATTAAAAAAAAAAAACCAAAAAAAAAAAAAAAAAACAGCAGAACTGCCGGATTCCGTTCGCAGGGCATCAGAACTTGAAGCCGAGGTAGCCCCATCTCGGCCCTTGCTAAAGGCCCTACTGCGCATGCGGTTCGGAATTATGTACCAAAATAACTCTGCGAACTCACCTGTTAAAATATAATATCATTATTATATAATAATTATATTATAATATCATTATCTGAATCTTACTGTAATCTATAATATTAAGAAGAATGGATGTCTGCATGACTGGGCTATCACCGTTACATATCCATACATTGTATCAGATACATAGGTATAGATTCTATACCTATGTTACGGTGATAGCCCAGTGCTTGTCGAAAGCCGGGCTTCCACTTTGTTACTACGGTTTTAGGAAATTTTTGTAACGCTGAAACACGGTACAACTTTTGGCATCTGTATTGAACGGAACTACGTCGGTTAATACGAGCTTTTCACGCTGATTTCAACGAGTACAAAACGGTGTCTGTGCGATAACCCGTTCCGAAGTTATTCGAAGATCGTCGGTAGGTGGGAAGGTACAAGTTTCTTTTGCGAGTTTTCGTTTCGAGGTATTTGATACTTTACGGCGAGAGCCAGGTCAACAAGCGTTGTTACTAAGAAAAATTAGGAGTTTATTTAAGAGTTGATGAGATGCTATGGGTGATGCATTTTTGATTGGTGATAGAAGGGAATTTGATACCTACTTACCTACTAAGAAAAATTACTGGTTGCTACGGGTGTTTGCATGGGTGATACGTCGTGGATAGGAATTTGATATTTTGTGCGAAGCACGGTGTCCCAGCTAGGATACGTGGGTAGTTATTCGAAGATCGTCAGTAGGGGGGTACGAGAATCTCGTACCCCCCTACTGACGTATCTGATACTTCTTCGAGCCATCGATTTGATTTAGTTTGATTCTTCACGACAAGAAACGGGGCAACGTTGTTACTAAGAAAAATCACGAGTTGGCGGTTGATAAGGGTGTTCCAAGTGAAGCAAGGGTTGCATTATTGATAGGGGGCTTTGCGGAATTACCAATTTCTCTCCTGCTCATCCCAGAGCGCGAAAATGTGGTACGGGTACAAGTGTACAACCGTACAACTCAAGGATCATTTCAAGTAAACCTACATGGACAGGTAATTTTACCCTCTCTTATTATATGGGCCTTCGATTCGAGATAGCTTGATATTTCACGACAAGAAACGGGTCAACAAGGTTGGACATGCTTGCGTTCTGAGTGAAGGATGGATGCATTATTGAACGGGAATTTGATACCTATTTGATATTTCGTGCGAAGCACGGGTCTCCCATCTAGTAACCTTATAAAATCGGAATAAGATCCCTGTACATCGTCATCAGCCTGAGGGTATCACTGTATTTGTTTTATAGATACTTTGAAGATGGGGGCGCTGTTGTCTGAAATTGACTGTCTCCGCATTTGATTTTGAGTGAAGACTGTAAATTTTGAGGAGGAGGTGTCCCAGTCCATAACCTCTTCTCAATTGGAACACCTGGGGCATCCTGAAACTACCCTTGAAGGCCCTTTCCATGAACCTTGGTCTGAGGGCTGTGTAGAGACTATTTAATTGATTGTTTCATTTCACAGGAATGGTTCGGCAGCTGCTGGACTCACCAAAACCAGTGATGACTCTCCGACGACGTGGGCCACCTCGCCCCTATCCTAACACTAGGTCGGCGAAGAAATTCTTAGGGACCATACTACCAGGAGGATTCGAAGAGGATGTTCTTCAACCAGTGGAGGTTCTGCAGATAACCAGACCATACCCTCATACAAGATCAATGTTACAGGTAACTGTTACAGGCAGTCATCGTACGTGGTGTGTTCTTGTTGCTACACTTGGGTTAGCTTATGCCCCTTGTTTATTGCCATCGGCCATACCACTAGTATGGAGAGGGAAGAATCGTAAAACCATTCGATTGCGTGTCGTTTTTTGGTAGAATCTGGTATATAGGTAGGTAAATAAGATATTTTTAACGGTCAGGCGTCAAGAAGCAACTACAGCGCACCAAAATTGAAATATCTGTTCGTTATGGTACTGTAAGCACACAGATTTACCTATGTCATAACGTAGATGTATCATAATATGTACGTTATGACATAATAGATATTGTAAACAAAACACTTTTTAACAATGGCCAACATACAACGTGTATTCCCTTTTCAACAACTCTCTCTACCTTTTACTCCAGGTGTTTTTTCGATGGGGTTCCCTAGCATCCCTGGAGTGTCCATTACACCGGTCCCTCTTTCCGAAAAAGGCCTGTCCTCAGGCCTGACTTCAGCCTTCACCAGTCGATTCGCATGTAGGACTCTTCTTTTTCCTCCTAGCTTCACCTTAAATAGCACGTCATTGATCTTTTGGGTCACCACCCATGGCCCGGTCCACTGAGGCAAAAGTTTGGCACACTTGCCTTTCCTCCTGACTGGATCATGCACCCAAACCCAATCGTCTACGGCCAAACCTGGGACCTTGGTTCGACGGTCATAGGCTTCTTTCTGGTACCTCATCTTGAGCTTCGCCTGATTGCTGGCAATTTCCCGGACCTTTTCCAGTGTTTCCCGCAGCCAAAGGGCGTATGGAACAGAGGCAGTCGGGCATTGACCTGGGGGTGCTGGATGAAGAAGCGAGCTTGGGAGTCGAAGGTCTCTCCCAAAAACCAGCTGAGCTGGGGACAAGCCTGTGGTAGTATGGGGTGCAGACCTGTAGGCCAAAAGGAACAATGGGAGCTTCTCGTCCCAATCCTTTTGATTTCCATCCACAAATATGCCCAGGTATTTGGCCAATGTCCTGTTCAGCCTCTCGACCAGTCCGGAAGACTGTGGATGCAGTGGAGTGGTTCTTGTCTTTTGAATACCTAATAATCCGGTAACTTCCTTCACCAGCTGCGACTCGAAGTTCCTCCCTTGGTCCGTGTGCAACTCCAAGGGTATTCCATTACGGCTGAAGACATGCTCCATCAACACACCTGCCACAGTTTCAGCCTCCTGGTTGGGTACGGCTATGACTTCGGGCCACTTCGTGAAATAATCCACAGCTACCACCACGTACCTGTTTCCCTTATGAGTTACCGGAAAAGGTCCCATCAAATCAACCCCGATACGGTCAAACGGAGCTCCCACAGCATGCTGTTGTAATGGTGCTTTTGATCTTGGCATACCCTTGAACCGCTTGCATGTCTGACAGGTTCGGCACCACATTCGCACGTCGGTACTCATTCCAGGCCAGTAGAACTGCTGCCTGACTTTTCCGAGCGTCTTGAAGAATCCAAAATGCCCCCCTGCAGGGTTGTCATGGCATTGCTCCAGAACGGCTTGAATCAACGTAGGCGGAACCACCCATTGAAGCCAAGTTTTGTTTCTAGGCCCATTCCAACGGTGAAATAATTGCTGATCACACACTTCTAAAGAGTCCCATCTGTGAGCGAGCTTCCTTGCTCTAGCGTCCTTCTCCAACAATTCCATATTCGCTGGTTTGGTGCCGGCCATACTTTTTGCTTCCAGGATGAATTTTATGGCAGGGTTGTCGACCTGCTTCCCTTTCCACTCATTTGACTGCAAGGAAACTGTTTTCGCTGGCAGCACGTCAGCTTCCTCTCGTCGACGACAGTGATTGCAGTCCTCGCCACATGGTCTTCTGGACATTCCATCAGCATTACCATGCCTCCGACCTGGCCGATGGATCACACTAAAGTCATACTGCCCAAGTAACTCAATCCATCGAGCTAACTGGCCTTCAGGTCGGTGGAAGGAATGAAGCCATTGCAGAGCAGAGTGGTCCGTCCTCAGTGTAAAGTGGCGTCCATACAAGTACTGATGGAAATGCTGGATGCCCTTCACAGCAGCTAAAAGTTCCCGACGGGTAGGGCAATAGTTGCGTTCCGGTCTGGACAGAGCTTGACTGTAATAAGCAACAACACGTTCTGTACCCTCAACCATTTGCGACAGTACAGCCCCCACAGAATGTCGACTGGCATCACAATCCAGCTTAAAGGGCTGCTTCAGGTCAGGATAGCAAAGGATTGGTGCCGTAGTCATTGCTTGTTTCAACTGAGCAAAACTCTGTTGGCAGGCCATATCCCACACAAAGGGTGTTCGACTTTCTGTCAACTTATTCAAAGGCCGTGCTATTTCTGAGAAACTCCTTACAAACCTCCTATAGTACGAGCACGTACCAAGGAACGAACGGAGCTCTCCTTTGTTCTGCGGTGTAGGCCACTCCTTCATTGCACTTGTTTTTGCCGGATCAGTTTGCACACCCCTTCGGGATATAATGTGGCCTAGATACTTTGTCTCCCGGCAAAAGAAGGAACACTTTTTAGGGTTCACCTGCAAATTTGCACCGGCCAATCTATCCAAGACTTTTCCGAGCTTGTCTAAAACCGTTTCAAAATCCGGTCCGTACACAATCACATCATCAAGATACGTCAAAGCAAGCTCCGATGGAATCACGGCTTCCATGAGGCGTTGAAAAGTGGCAGGGGCATTTGTGAGACCAAAGGGCATGACCTTGAACTGCCATAGCCCTTTACGGTAGATGCTGAAGGCTGTCTTTTCTTTATCTTCCGCACTTAATGCAATTTGCCAATAACCGCTTTTCAAATCGATGGTGCAGAACCACTCTGAACCTCCAAGCGTGTCGAGCAGTTCTTGAATACAGGGCAGGGCATAGGAGTCTTTCTTTGTAATCTTATTGATCTTCCGAAAATCAACGCAGAATCTAGTGGATCCGTCCTTCTTAGGAACTAACACTACGGGCGAGGCCCAAGGGCTAGTGGAAGGTTCGATCACGTCCTGGTCTAGCATTTCCTTAATCAGCTTGTCTACATGCGCTTCTTGAGCATAAGGTATGCGCCTAGGAGCCTGCTTTATCGGAGCATGATTGCCAGTGTCAATTGAGTGTTCCACCGTGTGGGTCCTACCCAATAGGTTACCTTCTGTGGCGAAGATGCGACGGTATTCCTGAAAAAGGGCAACAACTTTCGTTCGCTCCACCGAATTAGGCGGTAAATCAGACGAACCCAAAGCTTGTCTAATCCAACCCTCTTCCTCCATTGGTCGCAGATGTCGCAGGTTGGCAACACTCTCACGGTGGGACATCAAGGGAACCACCATTCGATCCATGACAAGTTGATTTCGGCCAACATCAATACAGGCTGTGGTCCCCCGCAAGAAATCTATACCAAGGATTGCTTGGTCTTTGATGGGAGCAACTAAGAACATTTGAGACCATTTCGGGCAATTTGGCTGTTCAAACGTCACTGTGACAAAGCACTCCCCATCCACATCCATTAGACCTCCCTGTACTGTCTGCAGCACCCTATGTTGCGAAGGCTGAATCGTGAGGCCCAATTTCTTAGCCACATCTGTACGCAAAATAGAGATGCCTGCTCCTGAATCAACGAGCATACTACACTTCGACTGATTGATAACTGCTCTTACAAATATCAATTCCCCCCACGTTCGTACAATGTCTACATGTGGGGTCATCGTCGTTTGTGTAAATGCTGTTTTGCCTATAAGCTTCTGTTGACGTTCTGGACAGGGACTTGCTGCGTGCTGACGAGGGACCTGTGACATTGCTTCCAATTGCATCGCCATGGTCAGAGCTTCATGGATGGTTGCTGGATTACTAAGGACTACTAGCCTTGCCAGGTCTCTGTCGGCCAAGGCTTCCACGAAAATCTCCACTGCTCGCAAATCCCTCCGCACTCGGCTCTCAGTTGGATACGCCCCCCTTACAAGCTGCTCGATCTCTTTGGCCAAACCTGTGAGCGTTTCACCCGGTTGCTGTCTCCGCTTCTTCAAAGAAAGGCGAGAGGTTAGCTGGTGGCGAGCTCGTCCAAACTGTTCAGAGAGAGCGGTTATCAGCACCCCATAATCTAACCTTTCGTCCTGACTCAAGTCCGCCAGCAGTGTCAAGGCTGGGCCTCGTAGACAACTAGCCAGGCTCCCCCGTTTTATGGCTGTAGACCAGTGATTTAAAACTGCTGTTGCCTCTAAGTGAACTTCAAACTCCTCCCAAACTACCGAACCATCGTATGTGCTTAGTTTTGCTGGCCAGTGGCACCGAGGACTATGTACGGCAGCTGAGAGGTGCGTCTGCTCGTCTCGGGCCGGGGCAGGCGAGGGCTGTGGCAAGTGGGGCACAAGAGTTTGTGACTGGAGCGGCAAGTGGGCTGTTACCTGCGTTAGTAGCCGTTCCATCCTGTTCAAAGATTCTTCGAGGTTTGAGATACGCGCCTCGGACGACGTTGAAGGTTGAGGATCAGCCATTGACGTCGACGGCTGCAGGACAGGTAGCGGCGCATCAAGCCCCTCTCGACGACGTCGGGAAGGAGGACGCGTGGCGGACGACTGGGACGCGGCCGGAACGAGGGCCGCGGTAGGCGGAGTGACAGGAACGTCTGCAGGACGGCGCCGTGTCGAAATCGTCCGGGGTGGGCGAGACATCGCTGGCAGTTACATGAAACGGACGGGCCCCCAAATGTAAACAAAACACTTTTTAACAATGTCCAACATACAACGTGTATTCCCTTTTCAACAACTCTCTCTACCTTTTACTCCAGGTGTTTTTTCGATGGGGTTCCCTAGCATCCCTGGAGTGTCCATTACAATATTATCTATTATACGTTATGATAATAGATATGATCTATTTCTATCTATCTATTATATTGGATCTCCAGCCCGTGGAGGAGGAGAACGAGGAGAATGCTCATCTTTATTCTGGGGCACTTCTTTATTCTAGCGGTCGGAAAAATCTGAAATTGGTCATAAAAAATCCAGTTTGGCGAGCATAGTGCGAGAAGAGTCTGAAACCACCAAAAAGTTGCTCTATGTGGCGTATTTGAGCTCCTAAAGTGAAAAAAAAAACGGGAAATTAAACTTTTTATAAAAAATAAAAAAAAAAATACCAACAATCCGTTTTGGCGTTTAGATGACGAGAAAAATATGAAATCACCAAAAAGTTGTCCACGTGGCGCATCTGAGCTCCAAAAGTGGATCAAGAATCTGGGTTTGGAGTATTTGGCTGGATGATGAGGTTGCTGTGGGACAAGGGGTTGTTCGAAGGCTACGCGGCTAACCCCCTCCCCCCCCCCCCACCGCAACAAAAAATCAGTATTTTTTAAGAAAAAACTGCACAATATGGGAAAACGAGTTGTTGGGTCTGAGGCCAGGTGGGATAGGGTCGGAGGTTGGCTGTCGTAGCCAGCAGGGGATGGCCCCCTAGTCTATTATATTGGAGCTCCAACCCGAGGAGGAGGAGGAGGAGGAGAACGCGGAGAATGCTCATTTTCATTCTAAGGCACTTCTAGATGTCGCAAAAATTTGAAATTGGTCTTAAAAATCCAGTTTGGCGAGCATAGTACGTGAAAAGACTGAAAACGCCAAAAGGTCCGCTCAAATGGCTCAAAAATGTGTTTATTCTGTTCCAAAAATACTGGCATAAAGAATTTTCGGGGCGGGGTGGATGGCGATCGCCGGGTTCCCAACGCGTGCCGGTGGTTTGCGAACGCCGGCAAATGGCACTCTCTTCCTGGCGGGTTGTGGCGCACGTAGTACGCCGTCGGGTGACGCGTCGGCGACTCTCCCCCTCATGCATTTAATTGAGAATAATAAGATAAAAAGGGTACCTATTTCTGTGATCAAAATTTACAGTTTCTCATATCTTTTATAATATTCAGGAATCAAATGCAGGATGAAGGTATCCCACACATTTTTTCAAGCTGAATCCTAATTCAATTAGAATTTCAAAAAACCCTCATCCTCTATTCTTTTCGAAAATGAATAGTATGTTTTTTTTTTTTAAATAAATTTTCTTTAAAAAAACAAAAAAACAAACAAACAAACATACCTACTATTCATTTTCGAAAAGCGAAAAGACGTTTTCAAAGGCCAGGTGGGAGAGGTAGGGGGTTGGCTGGCTTTAGCCAGCAGGTGGTGGCCCCCTAGTCGCTATGGGGCAGTGTAACTTGAAAAAATCGATTTTCGTTTCTTTTTCATGTCCCCCTGCTAGAATGCCGTATTGTTTAAAATGGCCCTAATTGGGCATGCCCGTAAATAAATAAGCTAGCTTGTAATTTCTCTATAACTTTTATTTTATTTTATATTAAATAATGATAATAATAATAATAATAATAATAATAATAATAATAAATTTTATTATTATTATGATTATTTTTAGAGGGAATTGGCAGCTCCACCAAGTCCGCCAACACTCAGAACTCCGATTGAACCAGCATCGGTTGCTCTGGCTCAGCCAACGATGGAAATGGTAACTCCTTTTTGCTTTTCCATGGAATTTAGTTGGTTAGGAAGAAGAGTTTGGTCATTATTTGATGGGGAAGAACTGCATAGTGTTTAGACTTACATTGTTGAAGGGCTAACCATCATGTCGAGTGACCATAATTAGTAAATTTCTGATAAACAGTATCAGTTTTTATAGTGTGATAATTAGTACTTGGATGGGTGACCCCCTGGGAACACTGCCAGCCAAGGCAAGTTGTTTTTGTTCTTAGTAATAACTTCATCTGTCCTTAGTTTTTTTTTCTCATCTGCCATTACTGTAATTAGTGCTTTTTATTTGTGTTCTTTCTAGTCCCCCCGCTAGAATGCCGTATTGTTTAAAATGTAATTGGGAATGCCCGTAAATAAATAAGCTAGCTTGTAATTTCTCTATAACTTATTTTATTTATATTTATTATTATTATTTTTTTTTAGAGGGAATCGGCAGCTCTACCAAGTCCGCCAACACTCAGAACTCCGATTGAACCGGCAATCACATCGTTTGCTCTGGCTCAGCCAACGATGGAAATGGTAACTCCTTTTTGCTTTTCCATGGAATTAAGTTGGTTGGGAAGAAGAGTTTGGTCATTATTATTATTTTTTATTATTATTATTTTTTCATTCTTTCATTATTGCACCAAGTAAACTTATAAGCAATTTCTCATTGACATTTTACTTAACTGATTTACCAATAAACTTAGGTACTTCACCAAGTCTCTTAGTTCTTGACAATTATGGGTACATTTTTCGCACCGACTAGTCACTGACTTCTCACTGAGTGGATTTGTTTTCGCGAAAACCCTCACATTCACTGCCACAGGTCGTGAGGCTTCTTCCTCTTAAGCCATCTGAGTAGGTCTTCAACTTCAAGCAACTGGACAGCTTCTTCGTTGATGTGACCTTGTAGTCTTTTGAGATGGGCAATGGCCTGCTTTTTGATGACTTCATCAATGGTTTGAATAGATAGTTCCTTGTGCAGACGGGCATTCCTGGTGTACCGATATGCGTCGACACAGCAACGCAGTACGTTGTTTTGGAACCGCTGGATAATGTCTCGGTTGCTCTGAGCTGTGCATCCCCACAATTGTGCACCATAAGTCCAAACTGGCTTAAGGACATGATTATGGTCATTATTTGATGGGGAAGAACTGCATAGTGTTTAGACTTACATTGTTGACGGGCTAACCATCATGTCGAGTGACCATAATTAGTAAATTTCTGATAAACAGTATCAGTTTTTATAGTGTGATTAGGGAGGCTACTGAAACTGTTCGAATGCACTGGAGTTTATGGTGTTAATCACATGATATCAGATATTATCTGACACGTCAGCGTTTTATCAGATTCTGATATTATGCCGCTGACATGCAGGCGTAAGAAATCCACAATGTTGTGGTTTTATTGCAAAAAACGCCATTATAATACCTGTAGGTATCTGGTTTAGTCAAAATTTCAGGGCGTGTCCTGGTCAGCTGACCCACTTTGAGGGTAAAACGTTTTTAGGTCCCCACGTCTTTGGTTAGGTCACAACCTAATAAAGTAATCAAGCCGTAGAAGGGTTCTCGAGTGGCAGAAAAGGGTTGGTAGACATTTAACTGCACATACTTTCACCAGCCTACAAACTGATTAAAACTATGAGACCATGAATAAACCTATGAGACTATGAATAGAAATATGAGATGTTGGGTGTTGTTTTCATAACCATTGACTGGCTCCCGCCAACGGCCATACCACGTTGAACACACCGGTTCTCGTCCGATCACCGAACTTAAGCAACGTCGGGCGTGGTTAGTACTTGGATGGGTGACCGCCTGGGAACACCGCGTGCCGTTGGCATTACTTTTTGCTTTTTCTTTGAAACTAGTTAGTTGGGAAGACGAGTTTGATCTTTATTCAGAGGGGAAGAACTGCATGTCTTTGTAATCATAACTTGTGAGGGGCTTACTATCATGTTAAGTGATCCTTAGCAAAACCTATGTGTTCGTCCTCATAGTGTGGTGAGGCAGTCGTCAGGAACCCAAAATGTAGGGTTATTATGTCAGAAAACCCGATCGTCGGTGTTTTAGTCAAAATAATTTTGACCTTAAATTATTTAGGGTGCCTACTGGACATCTGACTCACTTTGAGGGTAAAACGTTTTTAGGTCCCCACGTCTTTGGTTTGGTCAACTACCAAGGGATTGAGCAGTAGAGGGATTGTTTATGAACTTGTCAACTATAGTAGTTAGTGATTAAATGTTATTTTCTCAATATAAAGTAAAGTGGTTTTTTTTTGTGTTAACCAATGAGCTCCTTTAATGATTTTAAAAAATGTTTTTCCTGCAAAGGTCATGCTTCAAAAGTTACGAAAACGGGTCCATATTGCAGAAAACCTGTTTCAATTATTTATAGGGCCTTAGGAAAAATATGATATTTGAATCCCGAGGTCTGGAGAGGGTACATGACGTTGGCTGCTTCGTCGTCTTTTGATTGGTCGGGAGATCCCTCTCTCTCTCATCTACGCAAGTCAGCCAACGCGAAAAGCGCCCCAAAAATCCAAAATCGGGTTAATCATTATAGACGGTCATTCGAAAATTGAGCATCGAGGTTATTATCAAAGAAGGTTATTCAAAAATCGACCCGGGCCGAGTGTTTTTACACCGATTCTGTTCAGATTTATTATTTACCGCTCTGGCGGCTCAGTGCCCAACTACTCGACGCCCAGCCTGGCGAGGTGTGACGTCAAAATTGCCCGGCGTTCATTTCAAAATCTCTAACATTTCGAAAACAGCTCAGCACGTACCTATACGGATTTTCGAACTAAAAGTTGGGGTTTATGGGTTTCAAAGGGTGCTGAATCCGAATATGTTGTCTGAAATGCTGAATTCTGATCTTTTCAAGAAGCCCATTGGTTTTCACAAGTGGGACAGGAGCCGAGCCTGCACTGCTTAGATAAGCTTTAGAAATTCTTGCTCCAGAGAATGGATTCACATAAACTTGCGTTCAGAGGTGATTTGTCTGCCGACAAGACAGGTATTACAACACGTGATTGACTTTTGGTCAAACATTGGTGTTCGGCTCCGGATTTGAACTAGGCTGATCAGCGCTCCGACTGATTTGTAAACAGACGAAGCTCTGTCGCCTTAGTCCACGGGGCCACCCTGTCCCCTTTTATTTTCTCAATGTATGCCATACATTTATCAGGCCACAAACGGAATACAAAATGAAACCCCCAGTGCACAGTGGGCTGGAATGGACATTTAGTGCGAAAAAATTCAAAACATGTTCTGAATCGGATCATACTAAGTATGAAGTACTAAGTAAGAAAGTAAGTCTTACATTCTTCATGTTTTTCTTTTATTAACACTAAATGTCCATTCCGGCCTACTGTGCATTGTTGGAGTTTCATCGTGTTGCCGCCAACGGCCATACCACGTTGAACACACCGGTTCTCGTCCGATCACCGAAGTTAAGCAACGTCGGGCGTGGTTAGTACTTGGATGGGTGACCGCCTGGGAACACCGCGTGCCGTTGGCATTATTGTTTTTGTTCATTGTGATAATATCACAAAGAACAAAAACAATAATGCCAACGGCACGCAACATTGAGGAATTACGGCTAGCATAATATGCGAGCTCGTAATTCCTCAATACTTTTTTATTTTTATTTTATTTTATTTTTTAAAGATGGAATCGGCATCTACTCGGCGAACGACCAGATCGACGGCCCGAAGACTTCAAAATGTTCGATCAGGAGCATCCACTACTGCCAATCCTATCAATCAACTCTGCAGGCTGGTTTCACTCACAATGAAACATCAAATGCTCATGTTTTGCTATGTCTTGCCAAGCATGGTGAATTTAGACATTTAGTGCTCACCCGTGATGTTTTCCGGGTACTGGTCTGGGCAATGGATGATTGATTCAAGTTTGAAATGTTGAGAGCAGAAGCGATTTCTTCGCCGATGTGTTTGGACCTTTTCAAACTTCTAGAACTTTCAACAAACTCAGTTGGGACGCCTTCATTCTCCATTGCATCGAGATAACTGACCACCTACAATTGTGCAATCGTTCGTTTCAAATAATCTTTCCATATATGGAATATATGAACACTGATATATCAGTGAGCATCAACGAAAACACCAAACACGAGATTGTGAGCATTCACGACCTTCTCGAGGAGCTTCTTAGTCCGTGCGACCAAAAAATGTTCTCGCTTCGACGACTTTCACTTCTTGTGAGCATTAACGACAACGCCCCAGGCAAGCAACGTGAGCATTAACAACTACGAGAGCATTCGCGTCAAATTAGTTTGTGAGCATTCATTACTACCTTTCGCGCGCCGTGACCACGGAAAACACCCTTTGGACCCATGTGGAGATTAAAATACTAAAAGTCCCCGACTCCGTGGCAGTGGTGAGCGGAGGGCGGGGGCCCAAAGAAGGTTAATTTTTTCGTATTTTGGCTCCTAACTCGAAATGATAGGTCCTACAGAAAAAACATAATATGTACTGATGATGTTCTAGTTCTAGTTCTACGCGTTTCGTTTGACTAGAACATCATCAGTACAACACAGAATGAGGAAATTGTGAGACGTTCCTTATATACAAAAGTGAAATGTGCCTTCTGATGGGCGTGGCATTAGAAAGGTGGCATGCAAGGAAAGGGAATATGAAAGGCAAATAGGTGAAAGTAGGATTCACAGGAAAATATCTATTAGAGGGGAACGCCTAATAATTAGGCGTTCCCCTCTAATCGATATTTTGTAATTATTACATCCAGGTCATTAACTGACATTCCTAAATTGTAAACTTTCTGAATTTCCAAAGATTCTAAAGCATCTAATTTTGGACGGGAGTTAATGAACTCGCACCCGGGGGGGGGGGGGGGATTAGAGCGTCAAACTTGCACCCGGTCGTATGGAAATCGCACCCAGCCGTAATCAAAACTGACAAGTAGAACTCGCACCCGGTTTTCAACTCGCACCCGCAAAAGTTCGCAGTAGTACTTGCACCCTTGCCTTTCCCGATTACCCCTCTTTGTAGCATGTGAAGTGGCCGAGTTCCTGAATTTTCGCGATTTTCACTGCATCATCTTTGACATTTGCAGCAGGTTCATGCGTATGCTCACCACCAGTCGTAATTTCACCTCGATCACATTGTAGGTAGGCTTTACACTTCTTTTTCTCCCTACAGGAACACAAGTATCTCTGTCCAACTGAAAGCGGTTTTTGTTAAACGTATTTAAACCCTAATAAAAAATTATGTATTACGATCGAAGTCATGATACAACTGAAGCTCGATGAGAACACACTGCACATGTTCCGCCGCTATCGCAGTGACCGCTGGCCCTTCAACGATTTTGGTATTGAACTCTCACCTCAATAATTGCCCTCCCGTCGCACAGTGGTCGAAAATGCAATTTTAGCGGATGCAAAATTCAAAATGGGCTTAATAGTATGAAATTTGGTATCTGGTTTTTTTTCGTTTGTAGAATCGAAATCTGAAGTCGGTTTGATGAAATTATTGGTCTGTATTGGTCAAAGCACACTTTTAATAACACTAAATTCTAAATTTAGCTATATCGCTAATGCCGTTACTTTAGGGGGTTTTCATGATCAAAATTTACGTGAAGGTAAATTAATAAAACCCATATAAACACAGCTTTCCTTCATTTTCAATAAAAACCAATTAAACAAAATTTGAATGAAAAAAGAAGCAAAAATAACACTTTCTTTTAAACGATCCACAAAAATATCCTCTGATATAAATCAAAATAAATATTAAATAAAAAAGGTACCTTTATAAAAATTAAATATAAATCCTTCAATGGTTATTATAGTTAAGTAGAAAAAAATTATTTCATCTATAAATCTAATCACTGCCGCTTTCATCCAGCTCCATATCCTCCTCAGTCTCTTCAGATTGCGAATAAACCTGCGGCTCTGGGACACTGACAAGGATGTCGATCACTTCTTTAGGCAGTTTCTTGGATTCTGTCCACCTTAAAAGAGGCAGGAGTAATGTGTGTTGTAGGATGCATCCCTACTGAGGTATAAGCCAAAAACAAGAAAATACGTCCGAAAATTTTTGAGGTTTTTTGACTGTCACGCAGCGAGAGCTCACGTTTTTCAAAGCTGCAAACTTGGGTATTCACTTATGGGAGTGATCCTAACAACGTGAAACAAAACTTAGAACTACCTAGCTTCATGTTTCATAATATGATGTTTCTGTAGTTTTCGAGTTAGGAGCGAAAATATGGAAAAACTGGCCTTCTCCCCCCCCCCCCCCCCTCACGTAGGGGACTTTTAGTATTTTAATTAATCCTCACATGGGTCTAAACACATCGGTGAAGAAATCGCTTCTGCCCTCAACATTTCCACCTTGACCAATTTTTGAGCGTTCGTTGCCTAGACTATACCTTTTCAGTTCAGCTTGCTTGGCCCATCCTGACGTCTTTCCATTTGAAATTCCCTCACCATTTCATGTACCCCCACAGCTGTATGTCACCGCCTGATTGGCTTACTATATTTACTGGGGCTGTACGAAGAGCCGAGCATCGTGATTATATGAACGTTATAAACGCCCAAAATGAACTCCTCGAAGAAGAACGCCAGAGGCTTCACGAGCTGTTCCAGAGGACTCTTGAACGCTTTCCTGCCTGAAAGTAGGTCGAAAAACACTAAATTTCAACTTGGCGTGTAGAGAATGGTCATGCCGTGGTAACGATTCTGTCATCGATACGATGCGTTGAACCGAAACGTTTCTGAACATTCCAAATTTGAGAACAGTTTACAATCATTGTAAACTGTTCTCAAATACTCAAATAATTTTTTCTCGGTGCGCCTGCTCGAAATTCAACGCAAGTGTTTTCGACCCACTTTGGATAGCTGTTTTATTTATGAATTTCAGATAACAAGTTCTGATCCTCGCTGCATGTCAATAAATAATTTGGTTTCAAACTCGATTCTTTAGTTTTTGTTATTTGAATATTTTGCTCGAAAACAGCTGTTTTATGTTCGATAGATATAATCGAAAATCCATTAGGTAGGTGAAACGAAAAAAAATCTACCTTAGGTCTGTGATGGATTGCTAGAGGAAAAGGACGTCGTCAAGAGATCGAGCGAGGTGTCGTTTTCGAAGTAATTTTATGCGTAAAATACATTTATGAGCTACAGGAGTGGGGTTTTGAAGGTTTGTGGGCCATGCGATGTTGCTTTTGAAGGTCGAATGAAGCGTCGCACAGTGGGCCCCGATGACGCTAAAAGGTGGCGGAAATTGGAAAAATTAAAAACGCAACTGGCCGATCGGTTTAATGTTGATTCTTAAGCTAAAGTATATATGAACATCAGCTAAAGAGTAATACTGATTTTGTCGCTTCGAGCTGTTTGGAGGAGAGCAGAGGGGCGGAAATGTGGAAATCGGCGTTATCACCAGTACAGTTTTTTCGCGTGGCGAGCCCCACATATTAATTAAGCCTTAAACCACGAGTGATATGATATCCAGGCTATGTATCCGAAGACATTGAAAATATTCTCTTCATTAAATTGGCCTTCATCGACATTACTTACAGATCAAAAATAGGTACCTACTGAAAAAAAAAAAAAAAAAAAAAAAAAAAAAATCAAACTCGAAAATATTTCTGTGTGTTCAGTAAGGACCCCAGAATGTGACTCCAAAGTCAGATTGTGCGCAAATAAAATTTTATTTTTGTAAAAAAAAGATAATAAACGGGTGAGCATTCAGATTTTGCTTTGTTTATGAAAAATTAGTCTAAATTTAAGCAGAATTATTTACGCAAAATCATTTTTCAATTTTTATGCAAATTATTTTAAATTTTATTTTTTGTTAAAAAAAAGATAATAAACAGGTAAACATTTAGTTTTTTCATTTTTTATACTAAACCCATCTCTATCAATCAGTCTGTCACCTTGAATAATTTCCGCCACGTTTCAGCGTCATCGGCCCCACTGGGCGTCGTTTTCAGAGTGAATTTGGGGGTAGATTCCATTTTAGGGGCTCATCAGATTCTGTCCAAGGTTCACAAAGTGGTTGTTTGCCGATGGTGCAGAGGTCTAATCCAATGATCGTTCTCTCTCCCTAACCAAGCTCACTGTCCAAGGTTCACATTAAATGTGTTTCGAAAGAATCGTTTTATTTTTTTCATTGACCGACTTCAAGAACCAGGCGTTCACTACAATAATTGTTATTCTTCTAAACTTGAGTGTAGTTGTAAACTTGAATTTCCACATATCAAGAAAATGTCCTGGAGTACTTATGAGTAGTCAGAGCTAGAATTCAGGTGAAATTTGAAGACAAACAAACTGTGTATTTAGACGAAAACCATTAGAATATGCATTTATATGCGTTCATTCTGAAGTCTGCGGTTTTATGCATTTATTTGCTCGATGAAGTTAAATTCTGTTGATCGAGGTCTGTTGGTAGAGGTGAAAATACTTTCTAAAGGCTCCCATTTTTCCCGACTTGCATTCGATCATATTAACTATGATCAAATTTTGATAGAGCTTTAATCCGAGCCCATTTTATTGGTATGGGGATGAAAGATTATGTCAGCATTCGCAAGTACTGGTAGTTGACAGGTTTCTTCGTACGATTAGAAAAACATGGCAGAAACGTGAGGGCGTCCTGGATTCATTTTACCCCCCCAATACATTTGAAACCATCCACCGTCTCTTTTCAAGTTGAAACTCCTGGCGATGCGCTCCCTTCCAGATCTTCCAGAGGGCGAGCCTCCCCCAGGAAGGCGGATCCGGAAGTGGAGGATCCGCGAGGTGGGACAGAAAGATCCGCCAGGAGGAGGAGATCGGCGCGGGTTGGCGGGTGCCGGCAGGCCAGTCTGTGTAGTGGCATGTCACCGTGAACATGACTCCTCACCCTCCCATATGGCGCATGTCATCCCACCCGATGACGAGTCATTCAGGTACAACAGACCATCAATTTTATTGCAAATTCTCACATTCAATGTACATATTTTTCACTCCACACTCAACTAAAATCAAACCACAACCACAGTTGCCAAATAAACAAACACGATACACTCATTTTCACCTTACGACCACTTAACAAGAGGTTCCCAGTTACCAATCGAACCTCAGAACACCAAAATAATCCTCTGGTACCGGCTGGTAGCTGATAATAATCATCCCCACACGTTTTAAATTATTTAATTTTGGATGGTGACAAAAATTAAATTTATTTAAATTGAGGCAATTAAATTGTTTTAAACCTCTGAAAAGGTGAGAGTTTTCCTGAAAAGGGTTAAGAATTTAAGAGGGTTTCTTGTTTTAAATTTTAAATGGACAAAAACACCAGAAATGTTTTTTGGTGGTGGTGTAATCTTCTCCTAATTCTTATTAAAATTCATTGACGGATTTTGTGGTGGTGGATATCGGTGCTGTTTTGTTATGTTCGGTGAAATTTTTATGTCTATATTAAATGGCGACAATGAAAGGTAGTCAGTGGAGCAAATTTTGCTTAATTTCACTACCTTTGATTGTCGTCATAGCGTGAAAACCTGTTGGAAATGCCGGTCGCTCAGCAGGGGACTCATTGTTGGTATTTGGTGGTTGGTTAAACACCGGAGTATACAAGATAATAGGGGCTTCGTCTCGTGAGGGAACAACTCAAGAAATGAAATAATATTTCATATGAAGACCACAGGGGGAAAAAGGGGGAAACACCATTTTGTTTAGAAAATTGAGTTAAGGTTGGCAACAACTTCTCCACGAGGTCTAGTTTCAATTATATACCACAAAACAGGGAAAATCGGGGAGAATGCCGCTCATTCTGGTTCTGAGTTACAGGGGAAGAACGGGGATAGGAACGCATTTTCCTCGTAACCTGTAACTCAGAACCAGATGCCGCATTCTCCCCGTTTTCCCCTTGTTTTATGGTATCTGATAGAAACTAGATTCATTAGAAATTCGTTATGCACTATAAAATTCATTTATGTCATCTCCTGGCCTTTTTATTTAGTTGAGAACAAGTTGGATTGATTTGCCAAATTGAAAGGACGAGGTGAGGATTACCTTTAGATTTATTTATAGTAACTATAAATAAGATAGTGAAATGCCAGGCTTTACATTTTAAATTGCCAAAAATCGGAAATTTAGAGTTTCCCCCTTTTTCCCCTGTGGTCTTTATAGGTATTGCATTGTATATTATGTAGGCTATCACTTTTGATTATTGACAATTTCTGCGTTTGAAAATTCAAAATTTAGAATTGGAATGAAGCTGGGGTTTTGTGGGTGACCTGAAAAATGCTTGAAGTAGGCGGAAGCAACTGATTGATCACGCCGTTGAACCACCCCAGATCGTAAAAATGCGAAATTCTCCATTTAGGGCGAAGGGCCGTTTTTCACGTTTAGGAAAATATGAAAAAATCCGGACTCATATTTAGAATAAAAGAGGAAAAGGCCGGACAGAAAGATTTAATATATGAGATTAATCAACAATGGGAATACTGTGTGGTTGTGGACAATATGGGGGTGCTATTGTTGGTACAGGTCGAGAACTTGGGTTGGCGAGAAGAGCTGAGGGGATTATAACGCCAACTGTATTCTGAATACTCGTTGTAACGGATTCTGTTGATACGGAGAATAGGATTAGCGACCCGTCACAACAAGTTGGTAGGTGATCTTTGATGGTAGACTCTTGATCCTCTTCTGATTGATTGCCGGGCTAAGCGTCGATTCGAGTTTGTGTCATTCTGACGGATTGGAACCAAGAAGGAGATTAAGTTGGCAGTGGGTCGAACCCGATACGGATTTGCCATTTGAGTGAAACGGTGACTTTGCAACTGTACCTACTGAGAGAAAAAGAATTTGGAAGGGTCAGGAAAATAATTCTGGGAGTAGGTAACTGCGTATAGGAAGTTTGACGTACGGCACCTGCTCTGCACAGTTAATTTATTTGGTTGCTTGTAGATTACCATCAAGTGGTCCTCTGAACTAGAACACGAGTTTGTCAAACTTGTCCAAGAATTTTCAAGCAGCCCGATTTTACAGGCCACTTATCAAGTCGAAAGAGTTAACTTGACGCTGTTTTAAAGAGAATAAATAAAAAAATCCCTCCGACTTGGAGTGAAATGGTCTGTTCTGACATGAGTTACCGTTCATGAGATCTGACAAGTTGTAGCTCCATTTGCATTCTCAATAATGGCCAACTCTCACCGCACTTGAACCGCTTCGCGGCCATCCGTCTTGTCAGTTTGCTCGCACGAGTTGTCGCCAGAGTCGACCTTTTTCAAGGACTTTTCGATGTGCCATTTTTACTGGCGTTGAGCGCCTGGGAGGTACCCGAAGTGTTGGATTTTGTTGGAAAATGACAATCCAACGGTCTACGGTGGGGTTGTCATCTTTGTTTCAATGAAAGAGTTGTTAACAGGAATAAAAAAATATATAGCCTTTGTTTTTCATGTGAAGATAGATTTACCGGGTAGTTTCTTTGTCTTTTAGCCTCCCAATAAAGACTGTCAGCTGGGAACGTGAGGCTTCTGATAAGTAGCTTTGCGGTTTCCTCGGGTGACAATCCTTCTATCTAGTGGATTATCATAATGGGGTGTTTATCAATCAATCCGAATCCCATCTCAATCGTCCATTCCGCGATAAACCTCGGGATATCCGCTCGTGTGTGGCGTGCGAAGTGCATCTCTAAACAGCTTCCCTCATCAGCTCCTCGACCCTGCTGACAAATTTATTACCCCTTATAAGACACCGTCCAGGAGAAAGTCTCCTAGTCGTCTAATCTCCTAGTCGCCTGCTGACTCTCATTAGATTCAGTCGAAATGAAATGAACGTACCGGCGAGGGAACTGGTTTTACCGAAGGGGACTTCAGTGCATTTGTGATGTACCTGACCTCCTCCATGTCCCACTACAACACCCAGGGTCTCCATCAAGTTAGAGATATTTTATACCATCGTCCGGTTCTGTCAACCTTCCGTTGGCTCGCAAGAATGCCAACGACTTCAGTACGGGACAATGTGTCATTTCCCCGTTGTTCATTTCGATTGGCAGTGATGTTGGTGTACCTACGTGAAGCATGGGAGTGCCTCAAGGAATAGTTGCATTTCATTGGACGGATTGAGAGTGATCGGAGAAAAGTTGACGATGGGTTGGGCCTTGACGGTGGCTGATGCTCTTGCCATACTTGATGCAGTTGTTACAGGGAATATGCCACTTTTAGACCTTGCCATTTAATCTTTTTCTTGCGCGGAATGTGTGTAATGCACTTCAGCCATTAAACTTCTGGTATCCCAAAATAATTTTGCTATTTTTGACCATTTGGTCTCATCAGATGCAATGTCTTGCCTGATGTCCTCGAGTCTAGGGCAGACAAAAAGATGGTCAGTTATCTTTGTCGCTATCGATTGGCACAGGGATCAGGACGGGACATCTTTCAGCCGAATGCGGTGGAGGTGGGCGTTCAGGTAATTGTGGCCAGTGATGAATCTAAACGCCGCGACTGACTGTTGGCGGGGAAGGTGGAGAGGCACTCGTTCAGCAGCATTCAGCAGAGAGGCCCAGCACTTACCTTCAGCCCTCTGCTCGCGGTCCTGGCGCAGCTGTCGTTCTGGCCGCAACAAAACTGATTGGTGTGCAGGGCGTGGGCATTTGAGAGCCTTCCTTGACTAGGCCGTCATCTCTCTCATTTCCAGATTTGCCTACCTGCGAGGGTATACATTGCAGAGCCACAGTTGCTCCACCACCAAGTCACCAACGATCGGCCTCAAAATGTCACATTATCCGTTTCAAGAGGTCTAGATTCCAAATCCGAAATGTCCGTCCGCCGTCCGAGCTGTTTTGGGCCGTAGGAATTTATTTTTTTTTTAATCTGAAATTTTGACAAAATACTCGGTTTACCATCTATTTGTGCCCGCAAGGTTTTCAGACCGATCACCCAAACCCGTGGGGCGCTATGGGGATTAAATGGGGCTACGGGAGGGTTTTTTTGAAGACTTTTGGCTATGGGATCGAGTTAGGTGTCATTTTCGAAGTATTTTGGCCGTAGAATCCATTATTAAGGGGTCCCGGAACGATCCGATTTCACTGTTGCGATCCATAGGGCTTTCATGGGGCTACAAATGAGATTTTTGAAGGATCCCAGGAGGTCAAATGTTTTTCAAGATAAAACGAACAATTTTTGAAAAAACAATTGTTTTGAAAAAAAAAAAAAAAAATCCAAAAAAATTTTTCCCCTAAAATTTTCTTCATTGACAGAATTAAATTTCTGGACAAGTACCTAACGTATATCAAAGAATAATAAACCTTAGTGTAAAATTTGCAGCGTTTTTTGTTTGTTTTTTGTTTAGTCCTCTGGCATGGCGAACATTTCTTGGGGTCCGTCACAGCGTGCCTTCGTTTGCTGGGAACAGTAGGCGAGCCATAGCAATGTTACATACAGTACTGCTGGTCACCACTGAGACCCCGGCGTGTTGACATATCTATAGATCAGTCTTGCATTGGGGCTTGGAAACCAGGGGGCATCGTCAGGACCTAGGTTCATGAGAAGACTAGCCGTCCTGACTCGGGGGCCTCGCTTCGCTCGGCCGACAACTTTGTTGGGCAGGTGTGCTTGCTTCACTCGCCCTGGGGATTAAGTATTAAAATTTGGAACTCCAGGTAGGATACAGAGGAAACTCCTTCTCAATCGGACTGTAATCCACGAAGATGGGATTACTTAGTTGTGCGGATTTGCGCGTGTTTGTGCTCAGGTGTTTAGGACGTAGAGTTTAACGTAGAACAAAAATAAAGTTGCGCGGGATTTTAATACATACCTATAGCCTAAATTGTGAAGACAGCGGACCCGAACATTAAGAAAATCATCGAAATTTGTTCAGCCGTTTAGGAGTCTATAAGGCATATTGGACAGACGGAAACCTAATTTTATTTGTAAGATTATATAATATGTAGGTAAACATATTATGTTAACATTGTGGTCTCTGGTTGGTTACTGTCCGACAAAATCTACATCTTCCCCAGCCCATGATCATATCCATTGTTTGGTGAGGCCTTGGAAAACGCTACCTTGGTGTCTTTTTGAAGCAACTGACGCATTGGTAAATTAGTGAATGGTTTGATTTCTCAGCCTGCGCTTTCTGATTCCTCTTGACTACGTAAATCGGTGTTTGGCGAAGGTGAAGGGGTCCAATCCAAGGATAGGAATGACAAGAACAGAACTAGACTTTAATTTGACAATTTTGAGAAAGCTCACGCTAACAGCTGTTAGGAGTTCGATAAAAAAAGAAGGTTATTCCACTGCTCTTATAAATACGTATTATACGTTCGTATTCAGTAGAATTCACGCATTCCCTAAATCGAGGCTGCTCTTTGAAAACCAAAATCTATTAATTGAAATCGGAATTGGGATTAGCTCATGATTTAGAGGCCCAAGATTTATGAAATACGTTCATAATTACTCTGTTCGGGAATTTGCTAACGAATGTCTTAATTCCAGGTTGCTCTAATTCATTTAGTAATTTTACCCATTTTCGGATAGTTTAATTGGAGTTCTATGCTTATCAATCCAATGAAGTTCATCATTCCCTTCTCGCCGTTATTAACACCCATCAGCGTGCTCGGCCCGATTTCTGGCCTTCGAGCCCTCAACGTTGATTTATCGAGAATATTTTTCAAAGTTCGATTTACATAATGTGTCTCCGAACCGCATTTTTCGTGACTGCCCGCACACATGTCACCGTCGCCGTATTTGGTCCGCGGGGCGTACCGATCATCGGAATACCACCCAGTTGTTGATAACTGTAGTCAGCGTCTTCCTACACTTTCCTGGTTCTCGTGATCAATACCGTTCTGTTGTAATATGAGGGTATTGATTGTGTTCGCTCGTTTGTTGTCACCTGGTGAAGCTAATACCTAACTAGCAAATAACGGAGTGGTCGCTTCTTTTCAGATTGAAAGTATGTCAAGCGTTGGTGGCAATAAGCAAAAATGCATTCGAGAATTCGCTCGGTAATCCAACGTGACTTTCCAAACCGCCAGCCGCTTCGTTTTGAAACATTTTCGATTCCGCGACCTCTTCGGCGAAGAATTCCCGCGTCACGCCGCTCCGGGATGGTTTGAGATGTTGTGAGCGACGCGACAAAAATCGTCGAGCTCGAAGAACCTCCGGACTGGTTCAACTTCAACCTCAACGAGAAGGCAGAGCAGGACCGGTCCCACAACTCCTCATACTATAATGGACTCCCTTATGACACTCCAAGAACATTGTTCTAGTTTCCAGCTAAGATGCCAAAGGAGTTGCATCTCGCCTTTTTCCAACAAAGGCGTCTTTTACGATGTTGCGTTAGTTGTCTGGTCGTCTCTTGAAAGAACCTGAATGCAACATGTGTGCACATACCTGAACTAGTTGCGCATTTCAAGCCTCGCTAATGGATTTTTCGTTCACGATGTTGTTGATTGATTCAGACTATATTTGCTTACATTGCCTCATTCACGAAGAAGTAAACAGCGCATATGGTTTGATGTAGGCTTGGACGATTTTGGTTTCATTGTTGATAGTGAAACTTACATGGAACACACTCACGATGCTCGCATATTTTAACCCATCATGTTCCTATAGCACGTTTCATTTTAGCCCGCACTGTTTAGCATATTAAGTCACAGTTCGTAGTTCAAAAATATCGACTTCATAATTCGTTGCCTTATCAAGCTGAATCACCCCTTTCCACTCTTAAGCTCATCAATCAAGCATTTTGAATTCGAGCACGACATCCGAATACGGCAACGCCTCACTGAGCCTTTTATACCAAGCTAAATCCCCCTTTTAAGCCTCCATTTTGGGGCCACTTACCTGCCTCGTCCCCGCACAATCACGAGAAAGGTAATTCGCGATATATATGCAAAAAACCCGCGACGTGGAACACAATTCACAAGAAAACGGGCGACTTTGTGGGGTCTACCATCGCAAAACACCATTCGGTTCTCTAAATAGCCGATATTTCTTCCTCGAGCTGTTTATCCGGAGAACAAGGGACCGGTTTCTAAAGCGATTAAATCATTTTCATCGGGTGGAGCAAAATTCACCAGAGTTGGCTTTCAAGCCTTTTCCGTCGAATACATAAATTAACCACTTCGGGGACGTACAGTAACTTAATTGAGTTGCACATTAGCGACGGTACACCAATAATAATATAGGTGTACCTACTACTCATTCAAGCGAAATATTTCAATTACCTAATTGAAATATTTGTTTATTTGGATTTGCGCTTCTGTTTGCCCATTAGAGCCTGACGAATGACCATAATATTATTTTGTTGGTTTATTATTCTCTGAATAATCTACTTTGCTTTGCTTCAGGATGTGTTTATTCGGAATATGGAATATATTGGAATACATAATATCGATAGTGAAGTAGTAAAACCGTCTAAGTTGAAAATTCAAAATTTTTCAGGGGACGAAAAAACGTATACATAATATGTATACGTTTTTTTCGTCCCCTGAAAAATTTGGAATTTTCAACTATATTATATTATAACGTTCTTCGCTACCTCAAATGACTCCAGGCTGGTTGCAGTTCAATATGAAAACCTTAGAAATCTATCTAAGCCAAAAATTTGAAAATATTTGCGTAACTCAGGTTTTTATTCCCTAATTTACAACTTAAGTGGTTTTATCACGTATTATGTGAACTTTGACATCAACTTAGACGGTATTATACTTCAACTTAGACGGTATTACCGGTATTATTAGCCTTCTACATTCAGATTATGAGTGATGAAACCGTCTAAGTTATCAATCACCCCCAAAAAGATGAATAACACAGAACTCGAAAACACTAACGATATTTATGATAATAACCGATAGAACTATTATAAACCTCGATATCCTTAAAAAATTTCATCGATAGAACTCGAAAATCAAGAGGAACTCACCTTTTATTCTGGCAACGCGAAAATCATTCCCAACGGGTAAAGCCCCGTACCTCGCCCCACTTTTCAGATTTTCCTCTCTTGGGAGACCCCTAGGGCTCTGATCGAATCGTTTTTTTTTACAGATCGCTAGGGAAATAAGTTGTCTACAAGAGCCAGGTGTTGAAATGGGTTATTTCAAGTTTTCGAGTTTTCTAGAGCTAAATTTCTAAAACCCTCCAAAGTGGGGCCAGGTACGAACATAGTACCTACCTCGCCCCGGATAGGGTCGTACCACCATCCCTATTTCTCGAAATTGAGCGCTCAGAAGTATGGAAAATGAATCTAAACTTGAACTGAAACTGAAATGAATATAAACTTTAATGCATTAAACAAATTATAATTAGAAAAACATGGCTAGGAATTGGTTGGTAACCACAACTGTATCACAAAATCCTAGAATTATTGTCAAGGACGAATACTTTTCTTGTTAAGCTTAAAGTTGTAAAATTTAAAATTGACTGAAGTTCATAGTGAACAAATAAATTATAATTAGAAAAACATGGCTAGGAATTGGTTGGTAACCACAACGGTATCACAAAATCCTAGGGGCGAGGTACGCACAAGGAGGTGGGGCAAGGTACGTACATACACACCAATTTTGAAAAACGGTCATGACACCCACAGATCCTTTTTTTTTTCAAAAACTTTTTTTTCAGTGCTTAACAGACATATTGGACAACACATTAAACAAACAATTGTACGGAAATACGACTTAACTCAGCCCTGGGACGATCAAATGTACAATTTCCACGATCCCAAACTGGCACCTCAAAAACGTTTTAACCTTCTCCTAAGATAACAGTGCTAGATATCACAAAAAAGTTCACAGCCAATTCAACCATTTTCAGAGAGCTACCGAATCAGTGGCTCAAAGTTGTTATATTCTTTCTCTACCTAGGTAATATCACTGGTGGGGCGAGGTAGGAGCATGGGCGAGGTACGGGGCTTTACCCTACTCCAAATAAACAACATAGACGGTCTTAGATTCACGTTAGGGAGGTAACAAACTTAGACGGTTATAATAACACTCACACAGAAGTAATGGGAGCAAATTGAACTTAGACGGTTTTACTGCTTCACTATCGATATGTCCTAAGCCGTTTTTGATTGTAGGAATTTTATGGTAACTTAACTGAAATATGAATAACTGAAACTAAAACAACAGAACCAGTTGATCTGAATCACTGGCAGGCCGCTATATCTCGCTCTCGCCATAGGGCAAAGAGAGAGAAAAAATGTATTCATAATTTATGAAATGTACTTATTATTTATGAATAATGAATTGAAAAAATAAACATTAATTAATTTTGCAAAATTAATAGTAATTAAATAATTTATTTCGGCTCTGATTGTTTTTGTGTTTGATCGTGTCAACTGATTTCCCCCTTTTCCTCCCGAGTCCGGAGATGGCTTTAAGACGGTGCCCTGATTGTTGGTACGAGGCAAAAACTAAATATAAATAATAATAATTACTATTATTATAATAATATTATAATATACCTTTTATATTTATTATTATTATTAATAATATACCTAATATATTTATATTACAGGTAAATAATTATTGGAGAGGCACGCAAGTACCCACCCTTGAAGTGTAGCCAGTTTCATCGTACATTCGCAAGCTCTTCCGAAGCTTTAGAGTACGAGGCAGTGTGCGATAAGCCGATTTTCAAGCAGTGTGCGTTGTGCTCGGTTCGGTTTCAGATTCGTGGGGGGGGGGGGGGGGGGGGTAGTCGATCGAGGTGTCGCTCCCGATCAGCGTAACAAGCTGCCACAAATCATTAAACTCGAAACTCGGACTTGAGGAGACCAGAGCAGTCATTTCGCTGATGGGCCTCCGATACGTGTAGTGAAGTGCGCATTATCCTCTCAGAACCACGTTATTAGTCTAATTGCGGGATGAGCTCAAAATGGAGCTTTCGGGACTTTAAATGCGCAAGGACATTTCCTGATAGGACCTCATAACTCAGCATAATCTCTTCTTTTTTTTTTTTTTTTTGGACTGGATTTAAATCCGGATGTCGGTTGAAAACCGTATCGCCAAAAGCCGGCCTGCCAAAAAGTAGCCATTAATAAAAAACCGCTCGCATTCGTATGAAACGGAAGGCCAAACGGAATGAACCGATTACGATGACATTGCGTACTTTATACTCGGGAGAGGCTGGGAGAGAAGGATTGTCGGAGTTAATTTGCATTCCCGGGTGGAAGTGGAAAAGGTCGTGGTCGGATCCCTCAGTTTATTGCTCTGAAATCCCAAACCTCCTTTCGGAGATTCGGGACCCTTTTTCGGGATGACGAAATCCCAAAGCGGCCTCGAAAAACTTCTTCTCAGAGAGAATACGAAGAAAGCTCAGCCCCGGAAAGACGTTCGAGAATGCTGCGTTATAGATATCAGCTCAATGAGATCAAAGCACTCATCCGTACTTACCATGTGTGACGTGTAGGGAGTAGCGTTCTCTGAATAATAAGTAGTTGTAAGTATGTAGTTTCTGTGTACAGGGTTGGGACGTATAATACCATCCTCCGATTGAAGTTGGACCGATTGAGGATATTCGTGGTACCTAACGTATAATATTATTTCATTGTCAATGTGGAATACTAAACGAGAGTGAAGCTCCCCTGCTCGTTAGCACTGGCGCTGTTGGCGTTCGCATTGGAACTGCCATGTCGGAGTTCGTGCCTTAAAAAACTGTTCTGTTGAACTGTTCTGGTGACATTGACAATACTCGGTTCTCCATTGTGGCCTAAAGGGTTTCTGCCTGAGCGTGGGGCTCTGGGGCTAAGAAGGAGGAGTTTTTATTGTCACAGAACTAATTTTTGCACAATTTATACCACCTTACATAAAAGAGAAATAAATTATGTATTTACCTTATATAAAAGAATCCCTTGATTAAAATGTGCAGCCTTTTAACTGTAATATTCTTGAACGTAGAAACAGGCCAAGGAGCCGCTTCAATCAGCAAAAAGAAACATGAAAAAGAAGATCTGTGAACTGAAATAATTTCAAATCACAATAATCATAATAAGTACCTCTCATAAGTTTTATTATTGGCATTTATGATTCTTAATTAGAATTATTGATATTTGAATATATTCAAAATTATAATTGCAAGTTTCGAAGACCCAAGAAATCCCTTTTTTGTTAAAACGAACCGATTGAGCGTTGGGTAAAAATGTATAATTCGGTACTACCTGGTAAAATATAGCATTCAATTTAATTTTAATTAAAAAGCATTAAAGGTGGGATTTGAAATAAAATCAACAAGAATAAAAAAATCTGTATTTTTTAAGAAAAAAAAAAGAAAAGATTTTCGATCCGTTTAAAAAAATAAGTAACCTACTTATAAGGACACCCAGCTGAACAGATGATGAAGGCGTACCTACAAGCAAAATTTGATATTTAATATTGTGTTCATAATTGATTGGAGGACAAGCCAATATTCAATCAATCAATATTCAATATTTTTTCTATCAATATTTCGCACCCGTCCTCGAAAAAGGGGACAACTCAAAAAATTCCAATTTTGAGTTAGGACCAGCATTGGCTAGCAGGAGAGGTCTGTTTTGTCCACCGAAGACGTGAACTTGAGTAGTTCAATCCTGCTCCGCGTGACAGCGTGAGTGTCATTTTTCGTTTGATGAGACCGTCCATCACTGTCTGTTGAAAACAGTGCCAACTCAGAGAGGTCGTTGAGGGAGGAACGATGTCACTGTCTTAGACGGACGATCCGTACGTAATTTTGAGTTATTTCTTTCTTCGGCGGACAACTCGAACAAGATTCACTTGCGAATTTTGATTTGTTCCTTTCTCTCACGGTTAACTTGACTGAGTTTGGATGTATAATAATAATCTGATACCACCTGCTTATGATGTTACAATTCTGTTTCTTTAGGTAACTATTGTACTGTGGTAATCAACTAATACGCCTAGTTAGAAGTCTAAGAAATGGTTTCAGTTACCATCAACGGTACCTAGCAACTTTGAAGATTCGTATAATAATCAATTGCATGCAAATTTATTAAAATTGATAGATGGAAATTGCAGAACAAAAGGGACCATCTCAAAATGATTGCCAAGTTGTCCATTGAAAAAGGGAACATCTCAAAAGGTTGTGGTGATTGTCCGTTAAAGAAGGTGACAACTCAAAAAATCATCAAAATTCACCAAAAACATCCCCCCACTCTCTATCCACGGGTCCAAAAACTTCGGTCCGGGCCACGAAACGTTGGACAGATAGTTGGTTGATCGATTTATGCTCTGGTAACAATCTTGGACAGTGTTCAATGAGCTGGAGGACGAGAAGAGCAAAACGGAAACTTCAAACGTGATTTCCCAAAAATAGCGAATTTTGAGTCGTCCCCTTTTTCGAGTACGGGTGCGATTTGTGTGTTTGGATGAAGAGGAAGGGAGTCCTTGAATACGATATCGTGATCTGCTGACCTGGGAGGCTGTATCGAATCAGAATAGGGAGGCCCACTATCTCCAGGATGGCACGAAGTGTTGTGTTGGCCTAGAATGCGTTGGGCTCCAGAAGAGAATTCAGGGGAATCCAGTATTGAAGTTGATGAGTCTACGTCAATACCAGTTCGCCATGAATCCACAGTTAAGCTCGGAACTTGGCTTCCCCAGACAAGGGAGGCTGTGCCTGCTGACACCGTCTTACGAAAATCCGATCTCTACAATTGAAGTGTCAACAATGGTTGCCCGGGCAATGGATTCGCCCGTAATAATTTGTCCCACTGACTGGCTCCCCTTACAAAGTATCGCCCCGTACTTGGGTTCAATCGAAAATGCAATGGTAAAATGAACAGTCAAATGAGGGAGAAAATCCTCCCGTCCCTGAAATTAATTGCGGCGTCGTCGGCGGGAGAAGGGGGTTTGCATGATCGCGCTGCGACCGTAGCCCGACCCGCTCATCCGCCGGAACTAGCTCTGGTGTGCTGGCGATCCGCGAGAAGTGAGTGGGGAAATCAGTCCAGATTCCCCACAGGTACTGCAGCACATTTTCCTCTATTCTATACCGATTACCCTTCTTGAAGAGCCTTGGGCATGACATTGAGTAAAAAATTCCAAAATTTGTTATTTTTATTTTATCTTTCAAATTTAATTTGAAAGATAGGTAAAATATCAGAATCTGATGTTGAGAGGAAAATGAAAGAATGGAGCGAAAAATGAGGAAATTTCTTTTATTCGTCCCATATGCGCTATAACAGATGGCAGCTCTAAACTAAAGCTGTTCTCACAGAGTTTACACCCCAACCAACATGTCTCAAATTGTTAGTAATCATTGAAATCACAAAGTCTTGTCGGCTTTTATCTAAATGTTTCACATTCGTGGGTGATTTTGGCTCTATACTTTTTTCACTGTACCGTTTTGAACCTTTTGATGCCTGGGTATTAATAGGATTATTTTACATTAAATAGAATTAGACATCAGTCGCTTCTATTCGATGCTTTTAATCATTACATTTTTTCATAAAATATAGGACCACATTAGGCGCCATCACGGGGGTATTCCTCCTCAAAATCCTGTTCTTTATTTGAATGAAATATCGTAAACCATCCACAATGAATTGAAAAATTCTGGTTTTGACAGGTCCATTCAACAGTTAATTGAGCAAAAAAACATCGAGTGGGTTCCCGGTGGACGGAATGGTCTCTGGCAATTTAGTAAACAGCTGACAGAACCGAAGTTCGGTTTGAAGAAGACCATTGCGACGTAAAAAGGCCCTTAAGTGATTTATTGAGCTTCTTCCTCTTGCACGGAGAAGTAAAACTGTTTCTCTCCTGCATTTCCTAGCCAGCCAGATTTATGTAGTCCACAGCTGGTGGTTTGGTTCATTTGTGGGAGCCTAATCTCCCCCGCAGCCTCCTGTATCAAACTTCCCCCCCCCCCCCCCCCCCCCCGACCGCAGCCCCTTCGATCGCCAAACTTTTTTACAGTTCCCTCTTTCCCTGTCATCGCCGTGATTCACATACAGGCTTCCCATCTATTTAATGCTGTATTTGCCCATTGACTGGCCCACTTCCGGGGAAATTCTTTCTGTTTTTCCCTCCCAACGTCCTCAAACTCAGCTATAACATTATTCCAGAGGATGACTTTACGGCCTATAAATAAAATGGGACTAGTTCAGGCTTATAGCGGCCTATCCCGGTCGATAATAATACACATAATAATATATTACGGGTTCACATAAAATGAAGAATCCTCTCTGAATTGAAGGGGGAAAGGGAAATTATGAGCTTCGTGTAAAACCGCGCCAAGAGCTCCGGTTATCTCAAGATGGTGGGATTCTGTATGGGGCAGTCGCCTATTACTGATATCGATATGAGACCTGCTAATGGAACCACTATAGTCAATTTATTGAGAATATATTCAAATGTAATTGAGGGAGACCTCAGAGTTGACATCAAAGGGGTTATTCCGTAATATTTTACATCCTGATCGGTACCAAAGGATTTTTTACAAGCTATTAACACACTGCATTACACACTTGTTCAAACAGTCACAATATGTTATGTTTCAGCTAATACAATTGTAAACTTGCTGCCATTTTGTTTTCACCCAGAAAGGCATATTGATCACACCCTGAATTTTGCATACCTTTAACAAACAAAACCAAATGTGTACACATTCTTACTATGTTGGATATTCTAGGAGTGGACAAAGTTTAAACGTTCAGAAGTGGGCAAAGGAGTCCCAAGGAGGAGGTATGTTTCGCCTCAAAAGACGTGCGAGTGTGATGCTTAATTCTTTGTGGTTTGTCTGCTCGTGATTGACCAAAATACGGTGGCATTGTACGAATACTTGAGGAAAAAATTTTCTCCGAGAATACTCCTTTAAAGGAGTAAAAGAGCTAATTGACTAAAGCAAAAGTTTTGTTATTGTTCAGCGATGGACAAGATTTTGGTGGGCCTTAAATTGCCTGTAATCAATTGCCTGTAATCCCTGAAGGGAACCTTCATTATTTTTCTATTTTAAATTTAATTAGTTTCATAAAAGTTTCTTCTCGAGTGTTTTCTTTCCTTTTGTCTCCTGTGTTAAGTTATAACACTAACTCAAATTGAGTATGTCCCAAGTCTCTCGTTTTATATTAACCCCTTTCTCACTTGCTCGCTCGAACATAATTTTCACTCTGTCGTTACAAAGTTGCACTTCGTAGTCGAGTCTTTACTAAAGTGCATTATCAAGTTTTCGTACTTTGCCAGCTCTTCTTTTCTTACTCTGCACTTCACTTGCAACGACCTGCTCATTCAACTTTGCCTCTTCACGACCCATTCTGACTTGGGGTTGTCATGCTTTATTTGGGACATGAAAACCATTTCGCAACACTTTGTGAATGCACTATTGAATAGTTAGAGTGCAACCACGTTTTACGTTAACCGACCACAAGTGCCAACTGTAATTTTTCCTATGTTCGACAATACATTTTTGGTTTTACAAGTTTGATTCTCTCCTGTCTTGAACCTTAATCGAAAAACAGAAGCTATTCAACGAATTCTGTATTTCTTGAGCTTGTACCAAAAACTAATAGGTTTCGTATTTGGCTAACTTTCTATAAATTGTACTATCGTGATTAAGACCATGGACTCTGCAGAGTCTTAAAAAAGATGACATACAGATTCACTTTACTTGAAATGCACCTAGCACCTATGCCTCAATCAACCCATTAGCCACTTCACAGCATCACTCGCTAATGCTATGAAAATCACATTTTCTACAACTTCTTGTCACTTTCTATTCGCCTTTGTTATTGCACCGAATCAAAATCACTCAAGCTTCCACACTTTGTTCTGTCTTAGCACATACCTACTTAGCACTTTTTTTTAGGTACCCTATAATGACATGAGCGTCACCAATTTTCCAGTTCATGCACGGACTTCATCAGATTTTACCACCGTTATTTTCAGAAGTTGGGGACTGTTCAATAATTCAAGTGCAAAGAAAAAGATAAAAAGATGGTCAGCGGAACTCAACGACCGAACAGTGTTGAGAAAGGTCGTTACTCTTCATCATTAGATCGTTTCAGGCGAGGTAAACAGGTTTCTTTAGGTGGCTCACTGATGTTATCTGAAAACCCTGAATGCGAGGACCTGGATCAATAGATCTAATGAAGAGTGTTGTGGCATTGTGATTGTTTTCGATTCAACAGAAAGCTACCATGAGCTTTCAATTTTCAGTTGTGTTTGAAACCATCAGATCTCATTTGCTCGCAATTGCCTTAGGGAACCAGGTGTGTTCGCAAGGCACAGATTGCCTTGATTTTCCAAGTGTATTCATGTTTATGTGGCCTGGGCACCGAAAAGGGCTGCCAATTTCTACCAGGATTGAATTTCCACCAGACGCCTTTTGTTTCGGTCTCCTGACAGCGCTCGTACTGAACAATTTGGCTTCTTCGAAATTGGGCACAATTTCTCGTCCTGTAGACGGTGGTGTGTATGTCAACCACAATACTACGTCGGATTTGTTATGTTTTACATTTGAAGGGTAAGGGGAAAGACCGCGTTAGTCTATTCATTTTTGCATTTGAAGTGTCGCTGTAAGGGAAAAGAACCAAGTAAGTCAGACTGTAAGGGGAAAGAAACAGGTAAGTTTTCGGTTATAACCTAAGGGTATAGTAACTATACTGCGGACAAACATTTTGTTTATATTTCTGTGACACCCGTTATGTAGTTGTAGTTTTTCCGTGTTGCTCGTCTTCTTTAATCGTGTTTTGCTTGCGGAAATAATGAATTCGAGAAGTGATTCTGAGGAGAATTACTTGGGTTCAAAGGCACCAAGAATAGGAAGAAAACATGTTTTCCTTGCAGGAAGAGAACAATGTTCTCATACATGTCATGCATTCCTTCCTGCATGCACCTCAAAGATCCTTCCTGCAGGAAGGTCAATAAAAAACTGAGAACTGAAAACTTACAACTGAAAATTAAACTTAAAACTGAGAATATCCTAGTATAGCTGATACGATATCATAACTAATCGGAAACACGGAACACATAAGTAATTTTAATTTTAAGCCACTGTTACATTCACCTTCCTCATTTGATGGCCGACCCATAATTCCCTCCCTGTTAATTTCCCAGGCGTCCTTAGGCGTTCCAGGAGCAGGACGATCTCAAAATTTGTTAGATTTAATTTTTCAGGCAGATTCGGATTCCATGTCGAATGTAGCATCCAAAACGCGCATAGACCCAGAAATGTAATTAGCGCCTGCTTATATTTTAAAATATACAGACAGGTGGGAGAAAGAGAACGCGCTCCGACCACCGGTTCATATCAGGCTCACCCCACTGAGGAAGACAGTGAAGATGGTTGCAGGGGGACCAAGCAAGCGGCCCAGTCTCAAGAAGGGACTGTAGATAATACCCAGATATATATTTTTTGGATTTTAAGCCTACTTTTCTTCGACCTTCTCTACGAATCTGATACGAAGCTTCCACAACCCACATCATTCACTATTTGCTCGATGTACTCCAACCCCGATCATCCCCGCGCGTTTGTCGTAAATCCCTCATGGATTACGAATTAACCCAACATGTATGATAGTATGGTATAGGTATTACACAGTATAAGAAACGAAATATGGTATGGTATGGTATGGTATGGTTCCGCAAACCAGGCAGCATTCTGCCTTTAAAAGGTTTTGGGTAAAGTGTCCTCCTCCAACCCCTTATAGACACGCCCAACCTCACATATCTATGGTTATCTATGTAACCAACCCAGCTATCTCATGTAGCTGTACAAACAAAGGTTATCTTCGTAACCAACACAGCTATCTCATGTAGCTGTACAAACAAAGGTTATCTTCGTAACCAAGATAGCTATCTTGCATAGCTGCTTGACTGTGGTTATCTTTGTAACCATCACAAACTATGCCATGTAGCTCCAGACTGTTGGCTTACTCAGAAAACCCCAAAGTTATATACAACACAGTTTATTCATGTATCATGTAAGTGTCAGGATAATTCACCACCATGAACTATCCGTGTATATCTCATGTATGTATATTATAGCTATCTTGCATAGCTGCTTGACTGTGGTTATCTTCGTAACCAACACAAACTATGCCACTTAGCTATACGCTGTGTTTATCATCATAGCCAACATAGCTAACATGCATAGCTGCTTGGCTGTGGTTATCTTTGTAACCATCACAAACTATGCCATGTAGCTATTCAGGTTTTGGCTTACTCAGAAACCCACAACGTTATTTATAACACAGTTTATATGTGTATCATGTGTCAGGATATTTCATCACTATGAAATATCCTTGTATAGCCTGTATGTATATAATAGTGTCAAGATATTTCACCACTATGAAATATCCTTGTATAGCCTGTATGTATATTATAGTGTCAGGATATTTCACCACTATGAAATATCCTTGTAGGTATAGACTCACCAACCTCCTCGTCCACAAGACACTGAAATACTACCATTTTCCCGTGGGATATTCCACCACTATGAAATATCCTTGTACCAACCTTCACTCGCAGTGAACACTGCCATACAGAACAACAATGTCCTTCTCCCCTTAGGTCAGGTGCAGGCTCCCCCCTCCAGTGCCTCGCCAACCTCCCAAGGGAGTAGGGACCTTCCACTGATTGAGACCGCTGACGGCTCTAGGTGATTCACCAAACGTAGTCAATACCATTATTTAGCCCATCATGATTTAAACCACAATCGCTAGGAACTAGCGACAGCGTTCGCTCCTTCCACCGCTCCCTCAAATATTGTCCCAAGCATGCCATGTCTCAGCAGGTGACCCACCTATACCTACTGTAGAAGGTTGTAAAAACCCTCATTCTTCATTCGTCACTCTGTCGACCCATGGGGTTTTTAACATCCTACGGTAACACCACATATCAAAAGCTGCAAACCTTTTCTTCCCGTCCAATCGTCCAATTCTCCTTCCGAAGAGCAATACACTCCAGACTAAGATTTTTAGAAGCCTTTTCCTAAGCTGCTTGAATAGGAGGTTAGGAGGGCGTGTTTCTTGTTGAAGGCAGTTTTTACTTGCCGTATGCCGCTTACTACGTTGGAGTACGATCTTCTGTTGGATATAATTCTACTCTCATGGTACCTTGGTACCTAACTAAATGCGTCCACGCTTGAGATTTGTTCATTTCCCAGCCTGCAATTACCGCAAGACCGCAAGACACTTAGTGTCCGATCTGTTTATTTTCATGTTGTTCTTTTTGATGGTGGAATCCATCTCTTCCTACATAGGCAGTTAGTTGCCGCTCTGACTCAGCCATAACTGCTATGTCGTCTGCGAAACGAAGGCACTGGATCCTGTCACCCTGGATTCGAACCCCTCCAATGAGTTCATGGAAGAAGGAGCTTCCTTCTTCCATGCAATGAGTTCTAGTTGCTCAACTAGGTACTTCATCCATGGCACTTGGGCAGTATCTGTTAAAAAGAACGGGTGTTGAAGTGCAGCCCTGACGTTTCCTTATTTTATGGCAGCTTCCTCCTGGTGATCTCAGTGACGGCGGTCGGAAATTCGATACGCCTGAAAATTTGTCCTTAAGTGTCTCACGATGTGTAGATCGCTTGAGGTGGGGTTATCGAAGGGTTATGTTGATATTGATATTCTTTGTACCTAAGATGGTCTCTAGAGACACGCGTTTCGTCATTTGTTATTCATATCCCGCGACTGTTCTATTTCGTGACACTCGTACTCAGGACCTCCCCGGAACTCCCCCGCAGTTTTTGTTCGAGAGTTTCAGCTTTCACTTGGACACATAAAGTATAAAACGACTACTACGCAGGCACTAAAAGCCCTAGTGGCCTGTTTTCACCCCCTCCCCCCCGGTGGTTATAATAAATGAAAAGTTAAGTCCGTTTCCCGACGTGAGGCCACCGGTGGCGAACGATTTGTTCTCATATTCTCCCTTTTCCATCTAAAGGGCCTTTTGGGTAGAATTTCGCCCCCTCACTTCGCCAATAAAAAACCTCGCTGGGTATTGGAGGGGTTGCAGGCCGAACCCCAATAAAAACGCTGCTAAATCCAGCCGTGGAATGTAATTACAAGACTCTGTGACAAACAATCTTGTAGCCACAAGTTCAATATTGAATACAATTACAATTGTGTCAAGCACGGTTGGGTTTCTTTGTATGTTTGAATGTTCCTCGCTACATACTGCTCATCAATTTTCCTTCTTCTGATCAATTCAACCCCGCGATTTCTTTTCGCTCCGTTCTGAAATCAATAAATTTTCTTCACGCTCTTAGAAACTGCTCAACCCAGAAATAGTGCGGATATTCGTCAAAGTTTTCTTCTGAGAAACACTTTCCGCTACCCGAGTAGTTTCTCGTCCTCCCTTTTTTCCCTCTCAATATAAATATTTCAGTGTCAGTTCGAGCTCCTCCAGATATGAGTCTGGGGCGTGTCGTTACCACATTATCTTCCCACCCCACTTTCGCGAGTCCTTCCAGACCTTTGCCGCATATCCTTCAAATAGGAGGTTTTTCTCAGCTTATCCCGAACTGCGGAGGGTGTGAAAATGACATTTTTTTTTAGGGGGTGATCCGGCGCGAATTTCATTTCGCTTTTGGAGAAATAGCTGACAGGTGACATCCATTTGTTATGCATCACAAATAGATTTCGCTTTATGTACCAAAAAAAAAAAAAAAAAAAAAAAAAAAAAAATACAAAATAAACTCGAGAAACTGGAAATGATGGAAATGAACATAAATCAGACTATAAACAAGATTTTAAATCCTCCCATTTAAATTTGTATTTATTTTTAGATTTAAGCTCACAACTCTGGGCGGGTAATCTTTTCTAAATAGACCGGGATTACGTCAATCTATGCGAATTTATGGCCAGGATAGCTCGACGGAAACTCTTCGTTAATTGTCTCTGCTGTTCCAATCTTTTAATTCCATAGGATGCAAATGAATCAAAAGTAGTTATAACTACTTTTAGTGCATTTGCGCCCGTAGAATATTCATTTCCACGATAGAAATTCCAAAATAAAAAATGAATGAGCTATAAATTAAATAATAAGCATAGATGAGCAATATTCGAATTAATGATCATAAATGAGTTGATGAGAAATTAATAAATCAGAAATTCATGAGGGAGAAATGAGGGAACCCGCCGAAGGCCTTGATTTTTTTTTTTTTGAAATTTTTTTGCAGAACTGGAACTCCGGATAAAAACGCTGCAAATTTTACACAAGGGTTTATTACTCTTTGATATACCTAGGTTACTTGTGCAGAATTTTATTCTGTCAATGAAAAATTTTTTTTTTTGGATTTTTATATTTCAAACAATGTTTTTTTTTTTTTTTTTTTGGATTTTCTTTTTCAAAAAAATTTGTTGTTTGTTACTTGAAAAATATTTGACCTCCTGGAATTTAAAATATCATTTGTAGCCCCATGAAAGCCCTCTAGATCCCTGCAGTGAAATCGGATCAATCCGGGACCCCAAAAATGGATTCTACGTCCAAAAATACTTCGAAAACGACACCTGACTCGATCCCATAACCAAAAGCCTTAAAAAAACCTCCCGTAGCCCCATTTTAGCCCCATAGCGCCCCATGGGTTTGGGTGATCGGGCTGACAACTAGATGGTAAACCGAGTATTTTATCAACATTTCAGATTTAAAAAAAAAAAAAAAAATCCTACTGCCCAAAACGGCGTACGGCGTACGGCGGACGGACATTTCGGTTTTGAGGCCGATCGGAGTCTTCGCCTTTGTCGCGAAAACATATAAACCAACAGTTAAGTCGCACTGCTCGTCGATAATTGCACTGCCCACCCAACAGACCTGCATTTTGAAAACATTACACTTTTTTTCTTCCCACCGGTTACAACCTCATTAATTCAACCACTCGATCAAGGTATAATCAAAACTTTCTAAACGTTCTACCGAAGTGAGATGAGGAAGAAAATAATTCTAATATTATTATCTGTGCCATAGACGATAATAATTAAATAATTATTATCTGTCCGATAGACAAGACGATAGGGCAGGGCACGACAAATGACATAGAAAAAAAAAAATCAATTCTAGATACTATTCACATGTCACACAAAGCGAGGAAAATATTTGCCAATAATTGTTGTTTTAGGAAATCTGGAATGAGAGCTAATGTAGGCCTAGAAATCGAGGAAAATGTGGAGCCTTTTATGGTCGATGATGAGCAATTTTACGCAGTTTTATCAGCCGAATAAATTGAAGCTAATGACATCATTTGTCAGTTTTTGGTTTATTCTTATCAGAATAATAGACACACGTCAAAAATACCGATTGACTTCATATCAAAATTAGGTACTTAGTTAGGTAGGTACAGATTTTTATGAGTCATGATTCAAATCAAATTTTGTTGATTCCAATAAGGCAGTCCGTCCGCCGCCCGCTGTCCGTGCCGTTTTGGGCAAATGGAAGTTGTTTTAACCCTTTCGCTACCAATTATGTTTTTCACGGTAGGTATCTGAAATTTTGACAATAGGTATCTTCGGATTCTATCTAGTTTTGGCTCAAGATGTTCAGCTCGATTGCCGTTACGCTTGGTTAAAACCGGTTTTACTAAGCCTATGCACCACTATGCGTTGCATTTTTAAACGTCATAGGAACACCGGCACTGAGGTGATCCCCCCATTTCCCTGAGTGCCACAGTCTTTTTCATTAACTTTTTATTGACCGTATCATGACATTGTCAATGAACGTATTTTCCTCGTATCTGCGGCAGGAGTCTGAGGACCCTTTTCCTTTTCCGGCGAACGCCAGCTTTGACACTGGGAAAACAGCCTCCTCCATAACTGCTGAGTCCTTGAGACCCGCGGCAGCTCTTTTTTTTTACGGGCTACACAGCACAGAACAAGGACTTCCGAGGATTCGGGACGTCTCCAGTGAAAACACTGGCTGACCCTCCGTGGCCACCGTCTCCATGGGGTTGACTCAGTCAGTTACTTCGAACATTCAACTTGGTAATGTTCGGCAAGGACTTGGACTCTTGCTTGCAACATTCAAATTCAAATCGAAGATCACTGCCGCGTGCAGGTTTCCGTTAAGTCCTGTTTTTGCAGACTGTTTTTGCAGACTACCTATCGATTTAGCTCAAGAAATTCAACTCCCTCTTGGTTACGGCTATGGAGCAGTAAAATGAAGTTTCATTAGACGACAAACCGAAAGGTTTAATGGGAAGCTCCTCATCCAATTACTTGTCCGGTGTCTCAAAAACTAAGGGCGGACGTTTGAGTGAATGGGCAGTATAGCTGGAGAAGAAGCGTTGTCACCTCTATAGTTTTAGTGTCTTGTAAAAACTTTGACAGTTCGACAGTAATTGTTTCTCGTCTCTCTTTCAATATCTTCGGAGTATCGAGCGAAGAGTGCAAACAACTAAAGGAAAAAGTTCGGGAGCTTCCAACGGGGATAAAATTAAACTTGTAGCTGAACGCAGTGAAGTTCCTCGGCACTCAATAAGATAAGATGAAAAATATACAAATAACTGGAAAGGGAAGTTATGAGAGCTGACTCATAAAAATTACTTTCGTGAAGGAGCCTAAAAGTCCGCTTGAACCCAAAGTTAGCTGCGTTATTGTAGCGGCAAAAGGGGTTTTTGGTGTGGGGTTTCACTTATGGTTCACCGGGAGGAAGGAGAGGGGCACTACAAAGGGTTGGATATCACTAAGAACTGGAAGCTGGCTGGATATCGTTGTCTTTTAGGGTATGAAGCAATGGGCCCGACGAGTGGAGTTATTTCCTCATAACCGGCCTCCTCGGAAACGAGGGCCAAACGGAAAACTCCTTTTCTGGGATGTTTCAGGGGATGAAAGCCAAAAGGGTGGCAAGAGTCTAGAGAGGAAAGGGGTATGATGGACGTGAACCTTGGACGGACAGACGGACTAGAAGTCAGCACTGGGGAAAATGAAATACATGAATGAAAAATATATATTTTTTTAAAATTACGCCAGATCGGCTGGGATTTCAGCAATGCGATCTCTAGCAGCCCAATACAGTAATGAGCTTCGATGGAAAGGATTTGTTTCCGTGTCCAAGAAGCGTCTTACATCCTCCAATGCTGTACAGCTGTCCAGATGTTCACCATCCATTCTCCAGCATTACAAAGGCAGCAAACGGGGGGTTCCTTGACTCTGATACGATGCAGGTGCTTCTGCAAGATGTCGTGTCCAGTTGTGAGTCGGAAGCAAGCAACTCCATGGTTCCTTGGTGGATGAAAAATAAATAGATAAGCGGTATGGCAAGAATGATGATAACATTGTGAGGTTTATAACAGCGTTCCGTATTGACAAATTCATTCATGGGCTCCCTATTAGATGACACCAATGGTTTTTTGGTCAATTATTCTCAGAATAATCTACCGGGGAATTCGCGACGGGGTCAAAATTTTTTGATGAGCCTCAAAATTTGTCCTTATATGTTTCATGATGTGTACATTTCAAAAATGAATTTTCCGCCCACCTTCCAGGCCGTTTTGGGCACTGTCAAAATGTCAAAATTTTTTTATCTGATATTTTGACAAAATACTCGGTTCTCCCTTTCGTAGTGGCTGCATGCTTTTCAGCTCGATCGCCCAAGCCCTTGGGGCTGATATTGGATGTGGGAGGGGGTTTGAAAGGGTTTCGGCTGGTATTGCCGCTTGTGACTATGTAGGTATGGTTAACTTTATTTTTACTGTACTACTGGGGGACACCCCCAGACCCCCAGATTATTACTGTTATGATCAAGGGTCAAACCAATGGCACACAGAATGTGTTTGTTTTTTTCGGTGATTCCACAGAGGGCTGGTGGAATAGGTAGGTATCTAAAAGTAATCAGTTTTTCGCTCTATTCCAGTCACCGGGTGCCTCAGAAGGGATGATCGATGCAAAGCGTGGTGTGAGAACTTTCTCAACGATTTAATGTTTTTTTAAAGTTTTTTTTTTAGGATAACTTTGAAAAGGTACGTTACAGGTGAGAATGTTCTACATAGTAAATTAAAGAGCACAAGATTCTGCGTCGAATGAGCTGCCTTAAAGTTAACACTGACTGACCCAGTGTAGGCGTGACTGTCCCTCAGTAAAGGCGCGACGGGCCGTCAAAAAATGTCGATTTTTTCCAGCTTTGCGAAAAATCAAGATAACTTCAAGTTTGACTGTCTGCTGCTCAAAAATGGTAACTCCCAGGTAAAATCTCATTAATGGAAGGTGTAGAGCATCTAATTCTGCGTTCATAGAGCACAAATAATGTTACTTTTGGTCAAACGAAACTTTAAAAATGAATAAATATTCGGAAACACTCCTGAGCGAGCGGCTGCTTGACCAGTCATCATGATGACTGATGTAAGGTGCACCTTACACAAAAAAGGCCGACCTGGAGTGATAATTGAGGTAGTAGCCATTTTTTAATATGTTGTTAGGACCTCTGCTGGGACTAAGAATCCAGATTTGCGAGAATGAAAAACGTGTGGATGCGGCGAGGTAGCCGAAAACCCCCGATTTGTTTGCGCTTTGTTTGGTTTTTTGCAAATAGCTCAATAAGTAGGTATGCGCTTTTTCGAAGGGACCACATATAGGACCACATTAAATTTGCGACATTTTGAGCTCAAAGCTCTTTCCGATTTTTCGTTTCCGAGATATAGCCCCACATCGATTCCAAGAGTGGAAGGGAAAGTTCATGTTTCTACCGGTAACGGGATCATAGTGGGGTAGCACTGCTACCCGTAGCAGTTGAGGTCTACACTCAGGCTTCGGCGGTGGCAGTTGTTCCCGCGAGAAAGTTAGGCGCCTCAACCGGGTGGCAGTTGGGCGTCGCCCTTTCGGCTATGGGGTCGCGTTAGATGTCGTTGTCAAAGTATTTTTGGACGTAGAATACATTTATGGGGATCTAGAACCATTTGATTTCACCATGGGTATCTATGAAGTTTTCGTGGGACAAGAAGTGGGGCTTTAAAAGGATGTCAGGAGTTGAGTGAGGCTTTTGTTTTTCAGGTGATTTTGGAAGTATTAAAAACGAAATGAATTTAAAGCGAGAGCTCAACATGTACAAAAGACGAAAAGCATTATGGCTCCGAGTAAATGAAGAACGGAACACTTGGCGTTTCTTCTTAGCCGCATCCATGTCGCCGGTATCACAAAAGTTCAGTTGACGAAAAACAGTTCAGCCGTCACGTTGCAGGCCAGTCAATCCGCTTTGTTTAATTTTTCGGGGCCCTATCTCTGTCCAATCTAATTAATTAATCTTTAATTTTTTTAAATAATTTTTTGTGATAGAATTGGGTTTTGCACAATTTATACCAAATGATGATAAACCCTTGTGTTAAATTTGCACCTTTTTTTAATTTGTTGAAAATACATAATTAGGTTCTTTATTCACAGGAGGAAGCGTCCTTGCCGCTCAGCAGTCCTCATCCGCCAAACCGCGTCACTCTTTCCACCTTCCTTGAAACATGGAGGGTTAAGGAAACAGGCCATTTCGCCTATGGTGGGAAGGCCGAAAGGGTTCTTCCAATTTAGTAATGCCGCCCTCACTTCATGACGTTAATGTATTACGCAGGAAGTGGTTGATAATATCTGAAGACGACGCTGAACTGGTCTCTGGCGACCTATTTTAGGCTTCTATTGTCGGACGGTACTTGGTCAGGTTTTTTTTTTTTTTTTTTTTTTTTTTTTTTTTGGAACTTTGCCCCGTTTCCCGGGCTTTGAAAAACACCCAAAAATTACGACACGCCGGACAAAACATTCCGCAGGTCGGCACGTGTCTTAGATTCCGCGTAGGGTTTTGTGTTGTGGTCTTTAGAAACCTCCTGTGCGAGAAAATGGTAGGCCCGACGGATCATCTAATTTAAGTCGCTAATTTAATTGACTCACAAAGTTAGCTTAGACGTTACACTGACGGCAGTGGAAAGGAGTGACTTCGTTGTGTTGGGGTGAAATCACTTACAGTACACCTAGTTGTTTGGAATGGGGAATTCGTTGAAAAATCCTACACGTTGCATGACTTATGCAGACTTTGTGTCCGCTAATAAATGAAATTATTGAGCCTACCTAATACCAAATAATTGGGAATAATAATAATATTATTATTATTGACCCAAATCGGCTCAATAATAATAATGGGAAGAGAACCAATAGCAACCTCAATGGTATAAAAAGACGATTTCAGACGAAGTAGTCTATTTCCACGATAAATAAAATAAAAACTTGTAGACGCGTTTCGGTTTACTAAACCATCATCAGTACTATTGTACTGATGCATGCCGATGATGGTTTAGTAAACCGAAACGCGTCTACAAGTTGTTATTTTATTTATCGTGGAAATAGACTACTTCGTCTGAAATCGTCTTTTTATAGGATGGATTCCCACTATTTCGCCGCATCTACCTTACGTTAACCTCAATGGTATTGCATTGGCCAGATGATCAATTTTAGGATTTTTGAAATTGTGTTCCTGGTCTTCGGAAGTGCCACTTTCTGAAGTTTTCTTAGAGTATCTCCTCCATTTTTTGATATTTCAGGCTGAAATTAAATTTCAAATTTTGTACTCTCAATTGAGCTTGGAAAACCTGCATTTCTACACCTGAAATATCAATTTGTAGTAAAAAAATGACGAATCGACACCTGACAGATCGGTCGATTTTCGATTTTCTCTCTCACCCCGCGGTTGGGGGTGACTGAGTGCCACTGATGTTATCACGCTAAAACTGCGTTGAAACCCACTGCGGACACTTCTCGGTGCCTGAAAGTGAATCTCTACACTGTATATATACAGTATATATATAGTGTAGAAATATATTTCTACACCTGATAATACTATTATAGTACTAGTCTCTCTGGCTCGCTTCGCTCGCTCCCCTAGTGGGGTGTATTGCCGCCTGTGGGGTGCGTAGCATCGATGGACACGTTCAAACCCCTACTCAGACATAAGGCCTCGCTCCGCTCGGCCCCTCCTATTCGTAGCAGAGACGATAGAAAAAATCGGCGTATTTTTAGGGCTTACCGTTTAGGAAATTATTATTTTTAATTCAATTCAACTTTTTTTAAATAAAGGCCTCTCCATCTATCAAAGTTCCCTGGACCCTCCGTTTTCTAAGATCCCTGGCCCCGCGCGAATTAAAACGATCCAATTGTCTTCTCACCGTGAAATCGTCCCCTCCCCCTCGGTTTTTTTGAAATCCGACTTCGGAATCGGATTGGCCATATTTTGGCGCGCATTTGGCTCGCGGATACCATACCCAAAAAATGGCTCCTTACTGGGTATTTTTGAACCCAAAAAAACGTGGGACGAACGCGAGAAAGACGATTTTTCGACGAATTTCCGGCGAATTTCCCGGGCGAATTTCCGAATTACGATTTGACCGACGTCTTCCTCCAGGTCTGATCTATACGGCTGGTATTTTTTCGTAATTTTTTTCGACCCCTTAAACGGGCTTTGGCGCGAGTTGAAAGTGGAAAACGTAGGACAAACGGGAGAAAGACGATTTTTCGACGAATTTTCCCTGGCCCCGCGCGAATTAAAATGATCCAATTGTCTTCTCACCGTGAAATCACCCCCTCCCCCTCGGTTTTTTTGAAATCCGACTTCGGAATCGGATTGGCCATATTGGCCATAGTATACTAATATAATATTGGTTTGTAGTCAAAACCGCGTGAAAATTAGTGGCTCCTAGTCACCCTTAGAAGTGTCCGTTTTCGGTTTTCGGTCGACAGAAAATAATCTATCCACTTTACCGAGATATCCCTTCGTGCCCACAAAGCTGAATAGTGTAGTTATCGAAATAAATACTCGCCGCTGGAAGACACGCCGCAGAAATGCGCGCACTATAGCACACTCTCCAGCCGACACGTCAAACAGCTAATTCAAGTCAACTTGTTGCTTGACTATTTTTCTTAGCGTTACTTGAACTACGAAAGGGTTTCCTGACCCTAATCACGGCGGGCCTGTCACTAGTGATCATAGCGAAATGTTTTTCAACTTTGTAGTTCTATTACAGAGCCGCTAGAAAGCGATTGATTGTCAAAACCATGAGTGGACACTAGGCACTTAGTCACCCAGATTAGTGGTGCTCAAAATTACTTCAGATGACATAAAAGTGTGATAAATAGGTGATTTGTGATGACTTTCGCGTTGAAGGCAAGTCGTCGCGTTAAGGCTTCATGACTCGTTTGTAACCCAGTTTGGAAAAAATTGAACATTTTTGACGTTGAGTTTCGGCCAGTTATTTCCGTTTTTCCCCATTTATTTAACTGGACTACAAATCAAGGAAATTAAATTTTAATTTTTAATTTTATTTAATTAAAAATGAAAAAATAAAAGTACTTATAAATTTTATTCTTTTCCCCTTAATATGCGCTTTTCGAACCTGAGACAACACCCGAATTCAGTGGAAATTTGAAGAAAAACTAACTATTCTGCCGGAACCACTAGATTCTAGTGGCTATTCTAGTGACTAGAATATGCATTTATATGGGTTTATTATGAAGATCGCAGTTTTATGCATTTATATGCTCGATTAATTTTAATTCTGTTGGTCCCAGAGAGGTGAAAATACTACCAAAAGGCTTCATTGAATGTTATCTATATAGGAAAAACACATGTAAATATGCTCGAATGTGTATTGTGTCCCGATGGGACACTGTCCCATAGTGGACGCCCGCGATACAAGGATGGCTTTAGGAGTGAACAGAGCTACCAGTGGACCAGTAGAGCTACCTTAAGTTATAGCGAACAATGGTCCCTGGGGTGGGTGGCTCTCTAACGATTCTTAACACTGTGTTAAGGGAGCCGTTGCCCTTGTTTTCTTATTGACGTAGTAGATTGAGATCTGACGGTTTAAAGATGCTTTCCGGTTAGCCAATGAGTGATTTGTCACAAAACTTGTGTTATTGAACAGTCCCTTACTTTCCTGCTTAGAGTTGTCCAATTAATTGAGTTTGGAATGTGTGCTTAGTTGATGATTTGGTTGTTGATTTTTCTGTTTGATTTTTTGCAGTGGTGGTGTCGTCCCGGGACTCTATCGTTCGCGGTCGTTGCCTCATTACCTCGGTTGTGACTCGGGAGTGGGGAGTTTCAGTGAAGGGGGCGGCGGTGGCGGTGGGGGCGGCGGTTTCCATGAGAAAGGCCTCGGCGGCCTGGCCGCTCACGACAAGAGCGAAACGCTAGTGGGCGAGCTGCGGCAGCTCATCACCCTTCGGCAGCACTACTACCCCGAGGGCGGCTGGGGGTGGGTCGTCCTGGCCGCCTCCGTCGCCGTCCACCTTCTGTCGCACGGGCTGCAGCTGGGAGCAGTCGTCCTACCTGGTTACGTCAACAACAAGTTTGGGCCCAGGCATCCAACTCTCACAGGTGAGTTTGTTTGTCCAGTCTTCCCACCAAGCTCTTGCAAGGCCTCCAAGGACTATTCTTGCTTTTATCAGGTACTTGCCATCTAGACGGCACACCTTGTTGACCTGGCAAGCGGGAACCACCGAACCAGCGTTCTTGACTAGACAGCAATACCCTCCGACCTGATAGGTTCAGCCAAAGGTTCCTATCCAGAAAAGAGGCGTTTGCAATGCAAAAGCAGATCCTGATGGCTTTCTAATCAATTTAAAACGGCTTTCTACCGGTTTTCACTTTGTTATTGCGAGGAAAGAAAAGACACCAGAGTGACAAGGAGGAATTACCCTCATGAAAGCGGCGACATTATTGTGAAGTCGGGCGGGCGAATGAAATGTGCTCTTTCCCACGAGGGGTCCCCCCCGAGGAACAAAGGTCAGGTATACCCCCCCCCCCCCCCCCCCCACGTACAGCAGATCTCCTTCAAGTAAAATATTATAGTTCGGATGAGGAGGCACCGGTAGCACATCCATCTCTGTGCCGGCGACGTATGTGACATGGCAGGGGGAGGAGCTAAAAGGGCGACCGCCGACCGCAAAAGCGTTTACCTTTTGGAGATAAGAGCATTTGTCTGGATTGTCACCTTCGTCTGGAGCTCGCACGTCTTGTCCCGGTCCGACGTTTTGCACACTTATCTTAGCAGACGTTGACGGGACAATGGAGTGTATTAGCTGCCTCTGCATTCCATTTGGGTTTCAGCCCGCAGTTCTCATCTGGTCCATTCTCCGCTATGATTTATCACTTACGTGGAGCGCAATATATATTACTAGAAGGTGTTCAAAATTACAAATAAAAGTGAATGTGCGTGAGGTAAACAACTTATGTAAGCTGTCTCTTTCCCAACTTGTGATTAATGATGTACCGGATATTGGCGTGCAGACTAATTAATGGCGAACATCTTGAAGCCACGACAAAAACTCGCGTTAAACATTCCTACACTTTTATCAAGATCCTTTATCAGTTAAGTCAAATTACAGCCTCACACGTGATTTTCTACAAGGAGCTCCTGTTCGAACAACCTCAAATGGCTGCAATTTTGTATCCATCTCATCGTCATGTCCCGAACATATGGGCTCCTTTGACAGCGTCGGTTTAGAAACCCATTGGCAAGATAAACGTCTGATATCCGTGTAATTACATGACCATCCGAATCTAATTCACTGGTGTGATTGGTCACGATGTATCACCGATATTGAAACCCCACGACTCTCATCAATCCCACATATGTATTCCCCTCTCGAAATCGCTATCTGCATAAATTAATCAAAAATACATTTCTTTGGACGGAGCCGTAAGAAAAACTCCAGCGATCGATTCCTCAGATTTTTTTTTCTACGAGGGGGCCGATTTAAGAATTTGCATTTCGAGCTAAACAAATTAACAGACTCGTCGTTATTCATCCAGGCTCATTTAGCGTATTTATCTTCTGGACCGTTGGAATCTTTTCAGCTAGATTTGCCTGGGGAAATTTTTTCAGTGGTTGCAAGCGGGGGGGCGCTGTTGTCGAGAGAATTTATTCGAGAGAAAGGCAATTTTTTACCTCTTTCATAAAATGGATATATTCTCAACCTCTGGGAAGGAATCAGCAATGGACCAGAAATATTTTTCAATGATGAGAGACCCCGAGTAGAACAGGAGGAAACTGCGGTAAAGCCGACGTGACGGGGTCATGAAGGCATGTGTAAAAAGTAAATCCGTGGCACGACTAAAGGGATAGGGAAACTGTCAAAGGAAGATTGATACCCCTGAAGACTTGATCACTTCGCCCAGATACAGTCTCCTGTCCCTCAGCCTGATTCCGGAAGACCTTTCCCCGCTACATCATTGTCAACCAGCCTTCATTAATTATTATTTTTTCCAAAGAGGGGAGTTTTTCCTCGGCTGATGAATGATATCCCACGTCTTTTTAACCCCCTCCCGAGGGAACTTTATCCCTCGGGCTAACAGTAAACCTCAAGACACGGAGGATCTTTCTTGGATCTAATGAACCTGACGGCCTCGTTAGGGATGAAGACCGGGAGGTGAGTGACTTACGAGAAGCTGGAGCAGAACAAAAAGTTTATAATGACGAGCTCCAGTGTGTTACAAACTCCATGAAATATAATAGTCCCACTCAAAAACACTCCACACGACCATTTTCAGCGAAGAATCCCTGCAGAATACAACTTATGGAGAAACCCAACCAGCTTTTCTTCCTCTAACGACAAGAAATTTCAATTAGAGTCAGCTGCCGTCCTTCAAGTTCTTTCAAATTAGCTTAACAAAAAACGCACCTTATGGTGACTTTAACGAGGTGAGCCGATCGCTTGTTAGTGTGTAAAGTGAAGATGTCGTAAATCTATCTATCTATCTATCTATCTATCTATCTATCTATACTTCTATAAAATCGGGTTTCTGTCTGTCTGTCTGTGTATCTGTCGTGCCTTATAGGCGCCTAAACGGCTGAACGGATTTGAATGGGGTTTTTTCCTAACGGTCTCGGCTGCGATTGCCCCCAACATAGGCTATATTAAAATTCCGCGCGACGCGCGCAAACCCGCGAATTTGCGCGAAACGTGTTTTTCGCTCCCCTATAACCCCCATTTTTTATCGCGGATTCCGATTCTACGTTTAATTCTACGTCCGAAATACCGGTTGCGCGAATTTTTTGGCGCGCGCGAATTCGCTCAATTAATTTTTTCGATTTATTCCGCCGTTAATAGACGGATTTTGTCCGCGTTTCGTCCGTAGCCTACCTAGAGATCCGAATTTTAATAGGAGATACTGAACAAACTCATTCCGAAACTGAGCGAATGTACACGGCGAATTTATTTTATAGGATTTGAAGTTGTACGGACGCAAAAGCGGGTGGCGGCTCACGGGACGGGCCCGCGTGGGTATGGAGGGCTCCACCCCAGTCGGCTCGGCACCTTACAGACGACACGCTGGACGGAAATGTAAATTAAATGAATCGATTTAAATTGAATCGATTATCGAGAAAAGTATCGAAAAATTGAATTAAATTGAATTTAAAAAAAAAAAAATTAAAAAATTAATATATATTCTTGAAAATCTCGAGAAATTCAAAAATGATCTACATTCTGAGATAGGTTGAGCGCCCTCAAGGATTGTTTCCGTTTTCCCCTCCTTCAACTAAAGAAAAGAAGGAGTGGGGATTTCAGCCACTATTGATTCGATTTTGATGAAATTTTCAGGGATCACCCGGGTTGTGCCTTAGATGATTACCCAGGCTTATTATTATCATTATTTAACAAAAAATCTTATTCTTTTTCCTACCTACCTACACATTCAAATTTACTACCTACCTACATATTTATTTTGATGAAATTTTCAGGGATCACGCGGGTTGTGCCTTAGATGATTACCCAGGCTTATTATTATCATTATTTAACAAAAAATCTTATTCTTTTTCCTACCTACCTACACATTCAAATTTACTACCTACCTACATATTTATTAATTTCATTTTCAGATTCTACGTTTAATTCTACGTCCGAAATACCGGTTGCGGGAATTTTTGGGCGCGCGCAAAATCGTCAAACTAATTTTTTCGAATTCCTCGGTCGATTATTACCTATACTTATACAATGAAAAGCCGTTTCGAGCTGTCCCAACTGTGTGGGTTACCTATATACAATTATTACCTATACACAATGAAACTGTGTATCCCATGTATCCTCAACCATTAGAGATAGAGAGATGGGATGTTCGGGGGGGGGGGGGGGGGGGAGCGCAGTACTTCTATAAAACCGTTGAAGATAGGGAGATGCGGTTTTTTCCATCGTGATCTCAGGGACCAGATAAAATCCATTAAATTGTCCTAAAGTGTCCCGCGAGTATGAATCCCTCGGGAACGAATGGTTTACCTATATACAACTAATTTTTTCGAATTCCTCGGTCGATTATTACCTATACTTATACAATGAAAAGCCGTTTCGAGCTGTCCCAACTGTGTGGGTTACCTATATACAATCATTACCTATACACAATGAAACTGTGTATCCCATGTATCCTCAACCATTAGAGATAGAGAGATGGGATGTTCGGGAGGGGGGGGGGGGGAACGCAGTACTTCTATAAAACCGTTGAAGATAGGGAGATGCGGTTTTTTCCATCGTGATCTCAGGGACCAGATAAAATCCCTTAAATTGTCCTAAAGTGTCCCGCGAGTATGAATCCCTCGGGAACGAATGGTTTACCTATATACATACAATTAGAGATGTAATATATTCATTCATGATTCGACACTGGCCTAACCTTCTCCCAGCAGGTTCAGCCAATATTGATTCGATTTTGATGAAATTTTCAGGGATTGATGGTGGACTTTAAATTTGATTTCACTAGCACTTTGACGATGATATAGAGAACTAGCTGCTCCGGCTCGCTTTGCTCGCCTACGCACCCATCCGGGGGGCTGCGCCCCCCTGGACCCCCCAGTGGGTGAGTAGCATCGATGGACACGTTGGAACCCCCACATGAAGGAATTCCCAAATTCGCAGAATTGCAGTGCTCGGTTGGGACAGCTTGAAACATAATAATAATAATAATAATAATAATATTGAAACATGTTTCAACTTTATTATTCTACAAGAGACATATTTCAATATTATTATTATTGTTGTTTCAAGCTGTCCCAACCGAGCACTGCAATTCTGCGAATTTGGGAATTCCTTAATGTGGGGGTTCCAACGTGTCCATCGATGCTACTCACCCACTGGGGGGTCCAGGGGGGCGCAGCCCCCCGGATGGGTGCGTAGGCGAGCAAAGCGAGCCGGAGCAGCTAGTTTTCCATATAATTGAACAGTATTTCTTTTCGAAAATGGGCACTTTTGTGGCCCTCAGTGGTTGCATATTGATAGGTAAAGACAAGTCACTGTTGAATGTTGGGAAGCGTTAGTCTTCAAGGGAAAGACGTTCTTCGTGTTTTTGGAGCGGTCTTTTTTTGTGTGCTTCGTACTCCATGGAAGCAGTACTTATGTCCTCAGCATCGCCGTGAAAATCCTGATTGAGAGAGCCAATAATTTTTCAGAAAATCGAATGAAGGTCTCTTACAGGGGTAGCTTTTGAGGGGTGGTCTGACATTGGGCTCATGGGGTTGAAGACGCAATGATTTTGGGCAAAAATCGTCATGACACACAAATTGCTCAAAATCGAAACGCAATGACTTTGGACAATCACAAAGGGAAGTGAATTTATCTTACTTTCATAACCAGCTAGTAGGTAACGTTTTTATAGGAGCTGAATTCATATAGGGGCTCGTATGTAAAGTGCCAGTCAGTTGTCCTGTTCCGCAGTGGATCAAGATCATGCAAAGTCATTGGAATCGGGGTGCCCAAAGCCTTTTCTATCCCCATTTCTCCCTCGTTTGCCCAAATTCATTACTAGGCTCTGCTTAAGTATTTTAAAATGGCGTCTTCAGATTTGCTGAAGACAACCTAAAGCGTCTGACGCCTTTGTGTAATGATTAGTCTTATTGAATTCAACATGATATCGTCAATTTTCCTATTAGTCCAATGACAAACTCTCTCTAGGTGTTTGCCGGAAATTTTCGATGGGCTGCAATGTCGATAACTACTGTTCTTGGTGGGCAAAAGGCGGGATTTGGGTGAGTGGTTTCGAGGGCTTTCAATCTCTCCCGATGTTTGTGATCAGGGTTGTTTCAAGTATCCATCACCCCGGGTGGAGCGGGTGAAGAGCACGACGTGAACTAATAGGTCGCCATTTCGACGTAAGGGGAAACTCTACCTCTGATAACCCTCGCGGACCTGAACCTGACTCTGTTTGCTCACAATTATTTTCCAAGGTCGCTCCCTCACGCAATACCTTGTCGTTTATCATTAGTATAATGGAGTGCACTTTGTCTAGGCCATTAATTAGGGGTGGGGGAGTTCGTGCCAACAGTACAGCTCCTATAGGAGCTATAGCAGCTGAGTTAGCTCATAGTACATAGTGATTTATTTCATCCCACGGCAAGGGAAACAGCTCTCATATTAACGGGCCAAACTGTTGGAATTGGCGACATCCCTGACGAGGATCTCGAAGGAGTCAGGAGATCATTGGAACCCATGACAGGTGTTTCACGTTCACGTGCAAACCATAGCAACCATTGATCCCATCTCAGGACTTCCGCAGAGTTACGCATCCGGCAGCCTCCAGTCTTCTGCGTCCCGACAAACCTGTCCTGATCATTCACAGCAAATAGCGGCGAAAACTGGAGATTTTCCCGCCAAACCACAAAAACACTAAATTCACACAGGTTGAGTAAAAAGCCCATACAGTATGTAGCGCCATGGACTCATAGGCCACACTCTCTCATAATTAAATTCACCGGCCCTCACCGGGAGGTGCTGCACCTGGCGGTGAGATTGGACGGCTCCACCGTCACTTCTCGTAGGGGAGGCTTCGAATTTGATAATGGCCCAGCCTCCCACGCCGACAATTTGGTTAGTTATTTCTAGGTAGGTGGCTTGCATTTATGCAGGTTATTCAGGAAGATAAGGCCGGATGCTTGTTAATATTTTACTCCATTTCGAGCATTCGGGGAATGTTCGTCCCCTTCTTCAGGATAAGTATAATATTAGCTGCAGGTTGCGGTCGAACCGATACCATACCAAACTACGCGTGCTTGATATTGGATTCTCCACAGTCTCAAACTGAAAGACACACTACAGGAAAACTCGACTCTTCCAGCCAGCCTGTAGCTCGTGCTTCCTCCAATGCTGTATCTGTATCACCGATTAAGTCCGTAGACCACGACCTAAATTCGTGCGATGCCTTAATTCGGGATGCTCATACACATCCCTAATTCTAGATAGGACGCTAGCGGCATTCCCTCAAACACTCAAAACAAATTATAATGTTAATTCAGAGAAGCAATTAGGAATAGGTACATTATAATCAAGTAGAAACACGCCCAACACCAGCTTTACTGGGCGAACCTACACAGTACTAAGATGTAGTCAAATCCTTGCGGACACAACTAGAAAGATATCAAGTAGGGTAGGTGGGGGCAAAGCCCTGCGTGGGGCAAAGCTATGCAGTGGCTTTTTCAGTACTTCACAAGTGATTGAGAAACTGGCAACCAGGCAGCAGTTGAGGTTCAGCAACAGGTGTCTGTCATCAAAAGTAATGGCATCTCTGAGAGCAATAGGCTGAGAAAATGAGTTAAGTTTGTTTTTCACCTTTTGTATGTAATTTTCAGGAATGTTGACGTCAATATTGTGTGAGATAGGGTTGCGCCAAATTAATCAGCTAATCATCAATGAATAGTACTGTAATTGAGCTTCAATGTCAGGGGAGAACCGTTTCTTTAACTCACTTTTCCTAACCTTATCAAAGAGTAATTTCCAAACATGCCATTTGGGGCAAGTCCCTGCAGGTTGTTTGGGGCAAATCCCTGCACCCCTCAAGTGCAGGTCTTTGCCCCATTCACTACCTACCAGCACGTATTTGGGCATTGTATGGAACATGTGGATTCAATAATGACATTAAAGTTGAATTGTAAATTTAAAATTTCATCATTTATAATTTAATGTCAATCAAATAGGTGCACATCACTTCCAAAGAGTGGGGAGCAACTGCCAATAATTGCCAGGTTTGATGATCAGGGATTTCTGAACAAATTTGGTTCCGTGTTTGTCCGTCCGCGCATCTGTCAGTCCACATTCCTTGCCAAAGCCATGACTGCACCAACTTTTATCGGATTTCTGTGAAATTTTCCGGAATAGTGTGAATTACGTCCTAGATGGACCCCTATAAGTTTCATCATGATTGAATCAGCGATCAATTCGGCGCATGCGCGAACGTAATTTTCTTGTTACATTCACTTATGTCCGCCAATGTTTTGATGACCGATAATCACAGATTAAACTACTGATAATCAGTTTGGTGGTAAATCGGACCGATTAATCGGTGTATTTGGCTGGAGTGGTTGAACGCGAGGACACTGTGCCATGTCCCCTCGTCATTTGATTTTATCCCTCTGTTCAGGTTTTTTTTTTTTCGATCATGAAGAAATAAGGAATTTTTAAATAAAGAAATAACTTAATTTGAGCATTTTTGTTCAATAGAATTTTTTTAAAACCCATTTATACCTAGTTGGGGCAAATCCCTGCACTGCAGGGGTTTGCCCCAATTTATGGGGCAAAGCCCTGCAAAAATTTTTTTTCTTAAATATTCAATTTCTCCTTTACTATTGACAGGAGATGACTGTGTTTCCAAGGGGTTATAGATAATAGCCCAACCTAAAATTCAAGCATAAAATTTAGAGGAAATCTGCTTCAAATCGGTTGCAATGGTCGAAAAACCGGAAATTGCAGGGCTTTGCCCCCACCTACCCTATATGTTGGTACACAATTTTTATTTAAAAAAATTACTACTTATTGTGAATAACAAACCAAACTTGGATCCGAAAAGGAGCCGAGTTTCTTAGAGAGGCTAGTTCTTAGAGAGCTTTTCCTCCCGCAGACTCGACCCATTCAACCCATAAGAACCGCCCAATGTGATTTTATGTTTCTGAAAATCAAAATGAGCCCACCCGAGGACGTGCTTGTAGCTAATGATGTTGAAGAAAACATGCCGGGCCTCTCTGCGGTGGTCTGCTGCGATAGCCTGTCATTTCCGTTAGTTATTGCAAATTGGCTCCCAAACGTGCCGAATTGGCTTGGCTGGTTGATCACAGTCCCATTTCAAGTTCATTGCAACTTTTTGTGCAAGCTCTTTATCAATTAAAATTTGGTTGTTTTATATTAATCGTACTAAAGTGAACAGCCAAATGAGTTCATGGTGTCAGCAGGTCAGTAGCTTCTTTTTAAAAACTTCAAAGATTTAGATATTCCCTTGATACAAATTTTACGATTCTCGACTCAACCAAAGGGTTTCGAATGTGCTCTTCGGGATTCTGAAAGCCGAATCCTCATCTTATCCACCTTCTCAGAATCAAAATTACATTCGGCGGTTCGATTGGAAGTCGGTTACCCGGGAACTGATATCGGATTCCACTTGTGGGGTCTTGTTATTCCATTCTAGAAACAGTTGAAGATAAGAAGCTGGAAATAAACGGTATTCAAGGTTTTTTTTTTTGCTCTCCCCTGCTTTTCTTCTATTTGCTACATTCCTTCACTTCCCCTATTTACTACAGAATGATGTCGAGAAAACAACACGAGGATGGTATCTATTCATAAGGCACCGGGAGAATTCTTTGGAGACGGAGACCCCATGCATGCATCTGCATGAACACTTATTTTACGCGAACAGAATTTCATGTTGTATATAGGTTATTACCTACTTACTTGAGTTATTATTAATATATTCTTCTGAATGGTGTAGGTATGTTAGCTGCTCTACCACTTGTTTGCTCTATGCCGTCATCCGATATACTTAATAGGTTTGGAGCCTTCATAGGTCCTTATCATTGGTCAAAATGGCCACACAGTAGAGAAAGTAGCAGAGGAGTCGTTTTCTCTCCCTAAACACCTCATTGGATTAGACCTCTGCACCGTCGGCAAACACCCACTTCATAAAACAATTTAATTAACAACTCAGCAAGGATACTCACTTATTGCTCGTCTGCTGGAGAGATGAGAGATAACCGGAATCCCCAATCATTGGCAACATTTCTCCTGGAGAAATAATAAAGTTTTTAAACTCGCGCAGTTGTTCACAATGTCTTTTTTCATTAGCTACAAAACGCGACTCGGCATCAGTTTGGCACAGATACTGCACATAAGCACTCACAAAATCACTGTAGGTACCTACTGGCTTCCGTCTTGAATGCTAATGCCGACCTTACGTTAGCTCCTCAACTCTTGTCGACTCTCTAGGGCGTTTGCCGATCCTGATATCCTGACCTTGTCGTAGCGCTCCAACAGGACTCCTTCATGCCCCAGTTGAACAACCGCGACCAGCATTTTGTGATAACAACAGGAGACCCTTAGCGAGCACCTGCCAGTGATTGGAATCGTTCAAAATATTGCATCCCCCCCCCCCCCCCCCCCCCCAACATGACAGCACTTCTGATATTTCAACCTTAAGTCAGCCAAGATCAGACTAGTATACCAGGAAGTGCAAGAGGTCTTCTGGTTCAAATAAACCATAAAAAAACGCATTCGTCAACTGAAATGGCCTGGAGGGAAGGAAATGCCAGATGAAGAAGCAGCACCAATTGCACCATCCAGTGTGAGTCTTCCTGTTCCCGGCTTTCGCTACATGGACTCTCCTGGTAATCACCTTATAGATGCCACGAGCCGAATCCATTTCCCCTCCATGAAGTCCTCTCCCTGCTCACCATTACCTCCATCTGGACGCCCCATACCTTAGTCGACGGGGTACTCATTGATGACGCTTGCCTCCTCACCAGCCAGCTCTTTGACAACAGAATACCAGAATATGTTTTCCTGGATACCTTGACCTCACTATGAATCTAAAAATAGTTTATATAGTCAAGGGCTGCCGATGATGAAGAGTTTTATATAATTTTCTAGCATTGAATGATTGGATGCAGAGGAACTGAATTCAATTCCTCTGCATCCAATCATTCAATTAATTGAAAATTTTTCTCGCAAGAGCAAAATGCTGTGAATGCTGGGTGAGTAAAATGCTGTGTTGCTTTAATTGAATCACTCCTCGTCAGTTGTGTAGAAAGTCCCCTGATTCACCTTCACATTTCCTGGTGAGCTTCCATGTGGCCCGCGTGTAGCGGAGTCCAAAAGGGATTAAACGGCATTAGACGACCTCCTACATAAACCCTTTGTCTTCGTATGAGCTGGGCTCCTTTATGAAACCGGCTGTCCGAACCATTGTTTGCCAAAGGTGTGGGGGAGTGGTGAAAGGGTCTGATACAGTCTTCGGGATGTTCAATGTAATCACCGGCAGTGTTGGGACAATGGATGATCAAGAGATCGCTGATGAGTTCATTGTTGATCACTGTCACCTCGGTTTCTTGTTGATATTGTGAGTCCTGCACAAAATCACTGAATTAAAACCCTTCCAAAAAAAAAAAAAAAAAAAAGAAAAAAAAACGCGAAATGGCGGTATCGAGACATTGAGGGAAAACCCGCTATTTCCACATCGGCAGGAAGTGTCGTGGAAATCTCGAGTGCTTTGGTTTGGATGGAAGTACAGGTGAATTTAATATTAAAGCTGAGAGGTCAGCACCAATATTATTTCGCCCTGGATCCGCATTTGAAATGGGAATCAGAAGGCTGGCTTCCCCCAGACGATCTGTCGCCAAGGGATGCCGGGCCTGCTGACACCGCCTTAGAAAAACCCACTCTCCCGGTGGCCATAGAGGAGTTGTCCACAATCTGTTTTCCCAAATAATGGGTTCGCGCGAAAGTATTGGGTCCGCTGACCTGGCTCCCCGGACATATTGTCGCCAGGTGGGGCCCGGTCCTTCATCCCAATCAAAAATGCGTTTTGATTAGACGTTAGATTAGACGATTAGAAGAGAATAGCCAGTCAGTAATATGAAGATGAACGATTGTGGAGTCCGAGTAATTAACAGCTCTCTCGTTAGTGAGAGAAGCTGGACTTTCCCGATCACGCCGCCGAAACTGGCGCTTCCAGAAGAGTTTGTCCCATCCGGCCACATACACTGAGAATGTTCTCAGTATGCATGCTTTCTTCCTTTCCTTTTGATTACCAGGATTTCAATCCAGGGAACACACATCAGTGAATGCTTGCCCATCCAAACCAAAACTCTTTTGCCCCCTTCCAGGTTCCCGATTGGATTGCGTCTGGTCTGTTCTGTCGGTCACAATAGGCGCCAAAGGCCGAGGCTGAAGCTGGAGGGAGTGTAGGTTTAAGGGTAAACTGTGTTATTGATGATAGTGAGGGTCAGGCTACCGTTAGACGGATTTTTCCCTTCAAGCTGAACTCCTAATGTGATGCAACATGATCCCGAGTGAAAAGACAGCTAATGTGGCGCTACGGAGCGTGTTACGGAGATTAGGTCGGAGTCTGTGATTAATGTCGACGGTCGAGACCTACACCCCCCCTCCCGCCGCCATTCGTCGCCCACAAAGTGCAAGAATGAAAAATAAATATTCCGTCTTCGCTCTAATGACCGATAGGGCGCTCTGTTTTTAAAGGTGACGCCAACTTGAAGCGTATTGATGAAGTGCAACCTGGCAGGGCGCTAAATCCTATCTCGCTCCTGGAGAATCGTACTTGGAGCCCCAACCGCTAAAATCGTTTTCCTTTATCATCGCTTCATCTAACTCTAACCCGCTCACAAGATTTATTGACTCGACGAAATATCGCGCATGTACTCGTGTAGATCTACATAAATCTGATTTGCTGTTAGAATGATTACGAGGATTACTGCGTGCCCTCAAAGGTCACTTTGCATGACTAATCTCGTCAATTCTTGGTTTTCCCAAAACATCCTTGAGTCGTTTTCATCAATAGTTTTTACAGTTTCAACTTGTTTCTACTTCGGGTTGGGTAGCGATGTTTTCTTGCCGTTTTTTCACCCCTCATTTTTCTCCAGTTCTTTTTTTGTTAGTAAAGTGCCACAAGAAGCATTTTTACGTGTCTGTAGGATTGCACTTCTCTTTGAAAAATTCTTAGAAAAACCTCCGTCGCGATTGCATAGGTGTATTATTCCAAGAAAAATAAACCAAAATAAGTGGAACGAATTTGTTTGGAACAATATTTAATCGAAAGAAAGACTCATCGCCCAAGAATCAAAGAAACAGGAAAAAATCTCCAACATCTCCTTTGATGAAGCCAGACTCGCATGCGGTTTTTGAAAAAACCTCGTCACTCCTCATGCTCAAGCTTGTCAGATAATGATGCCCGGTCAAAAAACTAGAATTCCCCTCAGAGGAGGGGGGATTTTAAATGAAACAGGCTTTTTAGCGCAACCTTTCCCTGAAAAAATGGAAATAAAAGGTGCGCTCAACTCTTCGACATGCTTTTTGTGTGCGGGTGAGGGTGTGTGTGTGTATCACAGCATCACGCCCGAGCGGCTCAACAGATTTTCATGTGGGTGGTCTCATTGTGATCAGCGAGTTCGGGGGGTGGTTATAGACTACCTTGTTTGGAATTGCCACGGATACAATAACTTAAACATGAAAAACATTTTTTACTCAGAAGATATTGATATAATTTTGGTTTATTATTCCTGGAATAATACTCCTAAGTTTTCGCGACGGAGGTCGACGACTGCGATCGGCCTCAAAATTTGACATTATCCGTTTCAAGAAGTCTAGATTCCAAAACCGAAATGTCCGTACGCCGTCCGGGCCGTTTTGAAAATTTTGAAATTAAAAAAAAGTTTTGAAAAATTTTTCTTGAAAAAAAAAAAAAAAATTCCTAAATTTTTTTATTGACAAATTAATTTTCGCACAAGTAACCTATGTAAAGAATAATAAACCCTTTTGTAAAATTTGCAGCGTTTTTGAGGTTTTCTTTTAGAGTTTGTCGTCGCCCGAGGAGAGGCGTGTATAGTAATCGCCTCGTGTTTTTGCCGAGATAAGCGCTGAAGCTTTGTTGCCCTGTGAGCTAACGAAAGGGAGCAGAAGAGGATCATGACGATTAAAAATAAGTTATTGAAAAAACCTAACGACGAATTATATATTTCTGAAAACGAATGAGTAATACACCTTCAACGCTCATTTTATTCCGTTTTTCCCAAGGGCCCAAACCCCTTGCGTTTTCACCCCTGCGGGTCCAAACTCGGTTCTCCGAAACTTTCCGGGGGCCTATTCCTCTCGAGAAAAATAGCCTCAAAATAGTTATATTTGCATGAGGCTGACGACTTTTAAAAAATATAGGTATATACTGCGGTGTTAGGAGAAAAAAAAGATTTATCGCCAATGAGACTCTTGTTCACCTCTTCAAGGGACAGTGCCTGTCCGAAGAAGTGAACAAACTACCAAAAAGTAAAAGGAACCTACACCGCAGTGAGAGTCAAGGACTGCCACGGGACCACTTTATCGTATTACTTCAGGGCAGCTCCTTTCGTTGCCTCGGCCCTCCTGTCCTTTGTACCACCTGTCCTATGCTCCTGTTCTGGCCGACTCCTGTCGTAATCATGCAACAAACGGGACCTCTCCCCGCCCTTGTGAACAATGCACTGTAGGTACTATTAACAATCTAATTAAAGGAAAATGAATTTATTTATTTATCACTCGAGTCATTGATTTTGTGGTACTCTTGAAACATTATAGAAATTAATTGGTGATGATGGGGGGAGATGTGATGAACCGATGGCAAACACAGGAACAAAGAACAAAGGACGTGATGAAGCGATGCCCGCCCTCTTAAAACGTCGGCACATTCTCGTCTAATTGGACCGACCCTCAACAACTTTACACCCTCATAAACAATTAAATTAAAAATCAACGGTATGGTATTTTCTCTTATGTAGGTTCAAACATTTCACATCTTTCTAGTAGATTTCTATTATAATAGATAATTATCGATGTATTTCCATATTGAGAGTCTCTCAATGTCTCTTAGTCCCTAGTTTAAACGTTTGAGGTAGTTCTAAACTATACCGATCCTTCGTGGGTTTAAAGAGGCTACATGGGGAGGAGGTTTTGAAGGGGCTATCGATAGAATTTTTCCCAGAGCATTGAGTGAGTTGTCGTTTTCGATGTACAGTAATTCTAAGCTTGTCCAAGTACCGTACAATTGTGATCGATTATTGACAATTGGAAACCCAGCAACGTATTCTCCTCCGAATGTCTGCGAATATTAAATAACTTTTAAAGGAATTTCTCAGAGCTCAAACATTTTCACTCGGTCATCTGCGGAAATCTTGGAACTTTAAAAATGCTACTACCATTCACCGGTTTTCGGAGCACTCAGTAAATGGGTACAATTTGAACGGCCATCCATATCGTCTACATCGCTGGCTTCGACTGATACCCCGGTTCATCGGTTCGTAAAGCGAATGAGAAATCTTTCCTTTGGTCGGCCCGATTGATTTCCAGAGTGTATGAATGGAGCCCAGGGTTAGCCGTAGACCTTGCAATGCTTCTTTGGGGCCATGAGGGGCAGCCTAAATAAAATCCTTTTGTATTAGGAAAATCGGACGAATTCGTAGGGAAATTTTACTCGGCGAATGCTGCCAAATGCGTCCAACTCAAAGGCAAACGGAAGATTGGGGATGACAAACTCAACGAGAACCAAAAAGTAGAATTCATATGGGCGTGTAGTACAGCTCATTCCCACAACAGCAGTCAGAAACCTGACCACATCCCTGCTGACGAACTTTCTCCGCTCGTTGCCAACGAGCAATTTGTAAGCGAGACAATTTTTCAAGCCCTTGCCCAGGCAACAAGGGGAATTTGTATGTTGAGCCGATAACCGCCCACAAACACCCAGCGAAAAAGGAACTTCGGTAATAAAAGCCCTCTTGCGCGCGAGTGTATTGACCCCCTTCTTCGCCTTGAACAAAAGAAGAAAAAAACACTGTATGAACTCCTCCCGGATTTCCATCCTTTTCGCACAATATCCCTAAATCAAACGGAATCGGCTCGAAACCGCACGCTTGGATCATTCGAGCAAAGCCTGCCAAACTCGGCGAAAAACCGAAAGACGCATTAGCGGTCGGACCACAATTCCCAAAATGGTTTTTTTTTCCTCTTTGGGTGATATGTGGTTGAGATACGCCAGAAACTTAGGGGACTCGTTACGTAGATGGATGGCGAGAGGCCCAATATAAAATTGACTTGAAGGGAGCCATTCTTGGGAGGCCAATCTTGCCTAATTGTCGCTCCCTTATAAGGTGGTTTTTCGGCTTACAATTCGGTTTTTGCGCCCTTCATAGAATAATAAGTGCTTAAGGGTACCGGATTAGCTCCACTTTTTGCTTGATTTACGACGACGGGTCTTATCTGTCTTGAGTCGATCGAACGATAAAATATCCTGTCCGAGCGTTTTAAGCCGCCATCTGTTGGGAAGTTGGGACTTGTCTTTGGTATAAGTCTAGATGAGGAGGTTTCTGGGATGAATCTACAAAATTTGACTCCTGAGCTCAGGCAAAAAAATTTTCCGTTGTCCTTCCGGTAGACACCAGATGAAGTTTCCATTATGGTAGCTCTCAACCTTAAACAATAAGTTCGATTGTCTCTTGGTTGACCATGGCTAATTTTGCGGTCACCAATGGCACCTACTACAGGAACTGGAACCGATGCGGGTGTTTTGAGTACATACGTGAGGCACTGTTCCTAGATAAGTAACAACTGTTGATTGTGGTGTGTTTGGCTTTCGGTTTTCCAAAGGCGCATACTCCACGTTCACGCCGCCATATGGGCTGAAGGAGGGGGTAGGGAGTACCAGACAGCATCTAGGTTTTAGGATTCGCTTTTCCGGCAGTGGATACACATCGATTGAAATGGAAGAATGCATTTTCATCCTTGAATCGGTCCACATTGCCTCTTCGGGTATAGGTCAATTCCGCCGAAATCGGATTATCCTCGAGCTAGTATACTGTACCTATAATAGGTGCCTATAGGTACCACATTTTATTGAGGTCCACTCGAACTCAAAGCCGAGAGAGCATGTCAGTTCCGCCGATCCGTTGACAAAATGAGTGTAAAGACGCCGAAAATTTCGTTCTGCATAGCAGTGCAGCTGACGGTCTTATCTTGATCTCGACCGAACAGAACTTGCAGTTTTTGGCCATTCTTTACGAAGATGCAACGTTTGAGTGTAGTTCCAAGTACTAAGTACTTGGTAAAGTCTTTACCCAGTTGTTTTCAGTGCATTCTTATGAAAATGGTCATTACATACCACTAGTATTTTTCCTACTTGCTGACAAGAAAAAAAGAGACTTATGTCAAGTATTTTCCATTACACGTGGTCCGCGCCAATTCAAACATTTATCCCTTATTCACGAGTCGTGGACAAGTGCTCAAAATTTGAATTGACGTGGAAGACGTTAGTCGTTGACTTCGAACATGCAATTCATCTCGCAGCAAAAATCGTTTATTCCACCCTCTCCATTCAAGGCTGCAAATTCCTTCTGACGCAGAGTTGGTGGCGTCAATTACAGCAACCTACTTGGGATATTTCGAAGTTGAAGAAAGCTCAAACGAAGCAGCTTTAAATAAGACAGCCTTTCTCTGAAAATGACACTCCATACACAGGACGAAGAAGTCATCTCTTCGAATTTTTTGTTAAGAGGTATGTAGGTGCCTTAAATGTTTGAGAACTTCTGTTATTTTACATAACAGTCGACGGAATTGACATTAAATGTCAAATTTCGGCTATGTTGGATAGCATTTCGATTCCGCCGGTGAGGTGTCTTCGCCAAAGCGGCGGAATTGACATGCGGCGTAATTGATACTGCGACGGAATTGACATGAAAATCGAATAGACCCGATCCCGCCTCTTCCCCATGGTTGGGTGGAGTTCGCCGTCCGATTGAAGGCAGAAAACTATTGTATCGGTCTCCTCGCTTCTCAAGCGATTCCCTGTCCAAGTACTAACCACGCTCGACGCTAATTAAATGCTGAAAGTTGCTGGAGGCGGCAAGCCTGTTCAGCCGGTTGACGCTAAAATCGTCTCGGCAGAACACACCTCCAGCTCCCTTGGGATTCACGGTTCGACTGAAAACGTCCACCTAAAGTGGTTGTAGGTTCCTGTCCAGGAAGGTACCTACCTAAGTAGGTGCTCGAGAACATAACTTGTAATCAGGTCTTTTGATTCAGGAGCCTGTTAAGGATTGATAAACGGACTAAGCGGAATAAGCGGACTGTGGCAGAAATCGTAGTTTTTTCCCCGATTAGGCAACGCTTTATCCACAAGGACATCCAATTTCCCCTAAAAACTGTGATTACGTTTCTGAGCGTTGGTCTAGCAGCGGTTCAATTTCCAGGGGGTTGACCGTTGACGAATTCAAACTCATTTGCATGAGATGATCCCAGTTTCCTGGCGGTTAACCCCAACCGAGGGTTCGGCGCCCTTCCCACAATTCACATGCATATCATGAAGTCACGAATGTGTTATCAAAGGTTTAAACTCGTGAAATCAGCTTCCCCGTTTTGCCGGCATCCAACCGGACAGGCCACATTAGCCGTTACGAACGACAGTCCTTACACGTAAGTTATGTACATACTGAAAACATTCTATGAGATTTTTCCGAGTGAATGGAACCGTTTGACCCGTTCCGTCTCGCCGTGAAACGGGAAAATATCAATCGAGCTTAATCAACCGCGAGGGAGTAGTTTCTCACGTGAGAGATAAAAAGGAGGAAATTCTTCGACTCGATGTATATGTGTGGAAGATTCACAAGATTTCCAGTCGTTCAAAGGGCACTGTCAGTTTGGTTTTTTGAAGGGGAGAGGGAATGCCCTACGACTTCTCACAAAATGACTCAATTTTATTGGAAAAATTATGTTGACTATCAGAGATTATTGTGAAATAGTATTTTTATGTTTTACGACGTATGAAAAATGACATTTTCGGGAATAGGAAAAATTCGAATTCACCCATTTAGCTTTGTTATATCTTAGGGCTTTTACGTCACTCTTCTTGGAGGTTAACTAATATTAGTTAACCTCCAGGAATAGAATATTCTATTGCCCCAATTTCGTTGCACGCCTCATTTTAATTTGAAGTGAAGTGTAAATACCTAATTAAGCAGATTTCATTGTCTTTAACGCCCATTTGGGGGGAACCGCTGATCTAAATTATACCTAGATGCCTCTGGGATTATTTGAAATGTTTCGTCTTGGCCTCGTTATTCACAAGAATGGGCTCTGCATAATCCCGCTGTGGGGTCTTATCGACAGTGAATGCTCAGAACCGTTCAAAATTCAATTAGTACGCCGCCACCTTTTGAAACTGCAATATCTCCTTGGCACATTTGTATAAACGCAGATTTATAGCTTGCTCGGCACTATCGTAATTTTTAGCCCAGAGCTCATCCATCTCCTCGGGGTCCGTCCAATTTGCATTCAAACCGATTTTTTTCCTCTTGCTCGGCTGAACCTCGTTACCTGACAAGACGTCTTCATTGTAAGGAGAAAATGTGTGTTTTGTCGGGGGTGCGGTCGTTAACTCTTCGGTTGAATGGGACTTGGGAATAAAAATGACAAGTATCAATCATCCGCCCGGCCTCAAGCCCGATCATTTCAAAGACTTTGGCTGCGAACCTTCACAGTGATAGATCTTGTCGGGATTTTTATCCGCTACACCTAACCCCTCATCAATTATTTGCATCCGTTTCGACTCAATAAAACTGGATGCCGTGTCGTAAAACTCGTTCACCAGAGCCCCCTTTCATTGAGTGCACGCGAAAATATTTATGGCATATTTTTTAACGTTACGAGAGCCGGCAGACTCCGGTAAAACCTGCACTAAGGTCGTCCAAATAATTTAAAAGTTGATTTTTGAAATGGCGACTTTTTCTCACGGTCCCCAACGATAAATTTTATGATCAATATAAAAAGAAATCTATTTCTTGATAATATCACTAATTATAATATCATTAATTAGAGGATTAATCCTATTTAAATGAAGTTAATTTTTTAATTTTCCCACGCTATATCTCGCTATATCGGACAGATAACGATCCCCATTCGTTGGAAAGCTCTCGATTTACCGCGCTTTTCTCCCGTACTTGTTCTTTGTATTTATGAGAAATTAATCCAGTAATACGGTGTTCAAAATGGGTAATAAACAATAATTGTTTAACAAAAAAATTATTTTTTGTATACAAAAAAAAAACCTATCTATAGGTTTACCTATAGGTAAACCTTTTGTAAATGTTTTGTAGTCACATGGATGAGGCGTTGGTGGCAGGTAAATTACTTAGGCAACATGATAACTATAAGAAAACAAAATAAAGATGGATCGACACGAAGAACGCGTGAGGGATGTACAGAGGGTGGAGAGATCCCTCAACAGCGCAGCTGCGGAAGCCAAGAGGAAGCGTCTCCTCCGAGTCAGCACATTACCCCAGGTTCGAAAAACGGCTCTGAAGAGGATTGCAGAAGGCCGTTCGTCGCAGTGGCTCACAGTCATTCCGCTACGACGACTTGGATCTCTCAGCCACTGAATTCCTAGATGGATTGTCCGTGAGGTATGGCCGAGAGCCCGCGGGGCTACCCAATCTTTGTGATGGTTGTGATTCTCAAATGAATCTCAACCATGCATTGAACTGAAAAAAAGGAGGCCTGGTCAAAAGAGGGCAAGACCAAATTCGGGATCAGTGTGCGAAGATGGCATGTCTTGCGTGGAACTCTGTGGGCCTCGAGCCAGTGTTGGTCGAGGGGGACGATGGTTGGTTGCGGACATGAAGGTGCACGGAGTTGGGGACCAGGAGAGGACAGCGTACTTTGATACCCGGGTTGTAAACCCAGACGCCTCCTCTTATGGTGCCCTTGACTGGCCAACAATCGCCCAGAATGCAGCCAACGCGAAACACCGCAAATATGATGCCGCAGCAGAGGACCTTCGGGGTTCTTTCGCGCCTTTGTTAGTCGGCTGTGACGGGTCCCTGCACAGGGAGTATGATCGGTTTCTGAAAAGAATGGCCGAAGCTCTGGCAGAAAAATGATTGAAGCCTCTGTCCCAAGTCACCTGTTGGGTCAGAGTGAAAACACAGGTAGGTAGCGGTGGTCAGGGCGGTATCAATGCGGCTTCGTGGCAGAGGACGGGGCCATTATGCCTCTGTGATGATTGTCGGCCAGAGTACGAAGGCGCCCAGAATGGCATAAGACGCCATGAACGACTCTGAGAGGGAGTTTTGTGTCGCCACGGCCACCTCTGCCGTGCGAATTTTGTATCGATAACACATATTTCACATAATAGGTGTTGGGTTTTGCCACGTATAAATAATATAATGTATCATTTCCAATATCACCTGCCACACAAGTTTGTATAATCGGAGCTCTCCCTTTTGGCTGTTTTGTGTATGACGGTCTCCCCAACGACCCCTTTAACCGTCCCCTTACCACAGTATAAGTATAGTGTATAGGGCTTCTGTCTAAGCCCGTGTATAGTGTAGGTTGTTGGCTTCTGGGTAAGCCAACAGTATAGGTTGTTAGCTTATGCCTAAGCCAACAGTATAGGTTTATAGGGACTGCGGGTTCCTCAGAACACCACATCGCCGTCTGAAGGGCTATCCCCGAGTATATGTGTATAGGTTGTTAGCTTATGCCTAAGCCAACAGTATAGGTTTATAGGGACTGTGGGTTCCTCAGAACACCACATCGCCGTCTGAAGGGCTATCCCCGAGTATATGTGTATAGGTTATTAGCTTATGCCTAAGCCAACAGTATAGGTATATAGGGACTGTGGGTTCCTCAGAACACCACATCGCCGTCTGAAGGGCTATCCCCGAGTATATGTGTATAGGTTATTAGCTTATTCCTAACCCAACAGTATAGGTATATAGGGACTGTGGGTTCCTCAGAACACCACATCGCCGTCTGAAGGGCTATCCCCGAGTATATGTGTATAGGTTATTAGCTTATTCCTAACCCAACAGTATAGGTATATAGGGACTGTGGGTTCCTCAGAACACCACATCGCCGTCTGAAGGGCTATCCCCGAGTATATGTGTATAGGTTGTTAGCTTATGCCTAAGCCAACAGTATAGGTATAGTCTGGTATGTACAGCATACAGCAGAGATAGGTACAGTGCAGGCTGCTAGCCCATGCCCAAGCCAACAGCACAGGCACAGTGTGCAGCTCGTGCAGATGCCAAGGGAGAGCCCACAAACACCACAGTATAAGTATAATCGATCGATCGAATAGTTTATCATGTACCTAAGTACTTACGATACCAGCTAGATATGTCTTGGGAAAAACTTCCGTATAATCAGCTTTGATAGGATGCACACACGCAGCGAGACACCACCGCTATCGTCATCTACTCACTACTTACTGCTGCCCCTGTCGCCGGGCTCTTTCCCCTGGCGTACTCCTTCCCCCACCACTCCACTAACGGTGGGGCCCTTGGTTGAATGTCGACCTCGCTATAGCGATCCCTCGCTGTAGCGACACTCCCAGGAAGAGAGATGGGAAAAGAGCAAGAATACCAGCAAAGACGTTACAAACGTGTATGAAGAATGAAAGAGTAAAAAGGCAACAGAGGTTTTATACACAAGCTTATGCCGAAAAAGGACAGGACCATCAGGCATCACCACACGGGCTGCCCTGACCACACCTTCCGTGCTAGCAAGAACAGAAGCAATAGTGCCAGCCTTCCAGTGTACACGGTGCTTGGAATCCCGGCATCTTGGTCCGACGGCAATTGTTGATGTCACGTGTAGAATTTGGTATCTGTTGCAGGGCAGCATAATGTGCGTCAATGAGTGACCCCTTTTTCCGAATCAAGGATCTTTTAGTTTGCATTAGTGATGTCTAGTCCCTCAATAGCCCTTTTAGCATCTCCCTCTACCATGCTACTAAGATAGGACAATTTATCTACATCACTCATTTGATGTCTGTTTTGTATCACTGACGAGAATTAATCCCAAAACTCGCGCCACTTCAGGACGTCTTGGGAAAAAATCCGCAAATCCCCCACAGGCATCCACCCCCTCTCTAACTTTGCCACAAGTCTCTTGATGGAAATTGCCTCCATTTTCGATTTTATCACGCTACTTTTCTCCATTTCCCGCTCGTCTAAGTATAAAACGAGGTACCTACCCATACCTGGTATTGTATAGTATATTGTATAGTAGGTATAGAATAGTATAGTGTTGTGGGAGGTATACGTGTGTTGTTGGTGTAGTATCATGGAGCACTAGAGGAGGAATAGACCTCCTAAAACCTCCATTCCTCCATGGTGAAGTATTATGTGACTAAAAATTATCCGGTGTGTACAGGCAACCAGCTTGAGTGAGTTAGAAACCATAAATCACGACCTTGAGGCTCCTCCCTGAAGGGTGAAGGGGGGTTTCCCGGAACGCTCACCAGAGGTAACTTTCCTACGGGTTGATGACGCCACTGCAACCCATGTTGCCTATTTTGTGTTTCCTCTTATCCCGAGGGAAATTTCCCCAGCTATGGGGAACTATTTAAAGATCCCGAATCCAACTAAGTTTTGTTTGGGGGGACGTAAAAATCGTCGGGAAGCGTTTTGATATTTGTTATCAAGCAACACAAATATAGTTTTTGTTCGATTCTGCGTTCGAAACGGTTTACAAACATTGAAGTTTGATTGTGATAACTTCAGTCGTGGCGCGAACTTTGTGTCGGGGGAATTTTACAACGCAAACAGAAGAAAACGGGATCTCTTACGTCAAAAGGGGGAGAGATGTGGCAACCCTGGCCGAACCACCGCCGCACAAGGTCCCACACACCTGCCCTTCCATAAAATACAACAATGAGAAAAGGGGGAATTCTTGACGTAAATTGACGCATATTTATATGCCCGGAATTCAGTAAATTAGTACGCAAATAAGCCGAGAGAACTTCCCGGCCGATGCACCATGTCGCCACGGCCACCTCTGCCGTGCGAATTTTGTATCGATAACACATATTTCACATAATAGGTGTTGGGTTTTGCCACGTATAAATAATATAATGTATCATTTCCAATATCACCTGCCACACAAGTTTGTATAATCGGAGCTCTCCCTTTTGGCTGTTTTGTGTATGACGGTCTCCCCAACGACCCCTTTAACCGTCCCCTTACCACAGTATAAGTATAGTGTATAGGGCTTCTGTCTAAGCCCGTGTATAGTGTAGGTTGTTGGCTTCTGGGTAAGCCAACAGTATAGGTTGTTAGCTTCTGGGTAAGCCAACAGTATAGGTATAGTCTGGTATGTATAGTATATAGTATAGTGTAGGTTGTTAGCTTATGCCTAAGCCAACAGTATAGGTTTATAGGGACTGCGGGTTCCTCAGAACACCACATCGCCGTCTGAAGGGCTATCCCCGAGTATATGTGTATAGGTTGTTAGCTTATGCCTAAGCCAACAGTATAGGTTTATAGGGACTGTGGGTTCCTCAGAACACCACATCGCCGTCTGAAGGGCTATCCCCGAGTATATGTGTATAGGTTATTAGCTTATGCCTAAGCCAACAGTATAGGTATATAGGGACTGTGGGTTCCTCAGAACACCACATCGCCGTCTGAAGGGCTATCCCCGAGTATATGTGTATAGGTTATTAGCTTATTCCTAACCCAACAGTATAGGTATATAGGGACTGTGGGTTCCTCAGAACACCACATCGCCGTCTGAAGGGCTATCCCTGAGTATATGTGTATAGGTTGTTAGCTTATGCCTAAGCCAACAGTATAGGTATATAGGGACTGTGGGTTCCTCAGAACACCACATCGCCGTCTGAAGGGCTATCCCCGAGTATATGTGTATAGGTTGTTAGCTTATGCCTAAGCCAACAGTATAGGTATAGTCTGGTATGTACAGCATACAGCAGAGATAGGTACAGTGCAGGCTGCTAGCCCATGCCCAAGCCAACAGCACAGGCACAGTGTGCAGCTCGTGCAGATGCCAAGGGAGAGCCCACAAACACCACAGTATAAGTATAATCGATCGATCGAATAGTTTATCATGTACCTAAGTACTTACGATACCAGCTAGATATGTCTTGGGAAAAACTTCCGTATAATCAGCTTTGATAGGATGCACACACGCAGCGAGACACCACCGCTATCGTCATCTACTCACTACTTACTGCTGCCCCTGTCGCCGGGCTCTTTCCCCTGGCGTACTCCTTCCCCCACCACTCCACTAACGGTGGGGCCCTTGGTTGAATGTCGACCTCGCTATAGCGATCCCTCGCTGTAGCGACATTTTGGACCCCTTGACGAGAGGACGGCGCGGCGCCCAGAATGCATTCTTATGCCATGGCATAAGACGCCAGGCAGCGGGGGCAGAAACGCAGTGGTTCAAACGCGGGCCGTCGGGTTTCTTGTTCATGTTTTTAGCGCAACCTTTTTCCAAAAAAATGGAAAGGTGCGCTCACCTCTTCGACATGTATGTTTTTTTTTAGCGCAACCTTTTTCCAAAAAAATGGAAAGGTGCGCTCACCTCTTCGACATGTATGTTTTTTGTTTGTTTGTGTACAGAGCATCACGCCCGAGCGGCTCAACAGATTTTCATGAGGGTGGTCTCATTGTCATCAGCGAGTTCGGGGGGTGGTTATAGGCTACCTTGATTTTTCCTCCCTCATCCCCTTCATCGGTTTTCGGGAGGTCCTTCACGACGAAAGTTGTTTATCTCTGATGTGTAACTAAGGAGGCCTCAAAAGGGGGACTAAAGTTTTTGTCCGATTTCGTTGGTACAAGGGTCTATGGAATGAGCTTTTCAGGCTGAGTCCAACGACTTCAAAACGATTTTTGCAGCCTGAGCCGTTCGTTACCTCTGATCGGCATAAGGTTTTATTACGCATCGGTCGTTAGGGTGCAGTTGTTTACGTAATGAGCATCACGTGGATGATGTGTTGTGTGGCATAGTTTGGTCGCTAGATACCTACTGTTTCTTAGTTTCTCTCGCTCATTAAATATATCGTAATAACAAAAAGTTTGCGCTCATCTATTCAATTCAATTGATGGCTTGTTGTTTATGTTTTCGTTTTTGTTTTAGCTTGTTACCTTGGATTTGTATAAAGTTTATTACGTTGAAGTAGGTAACAAAAAACTAAATAAAGACTTAGAATTATTTAGTATTAAATACTAATAAATTTTATTAGAGTGGCTTCGTATCAAGGACGGACTTTAATTTCACATCAAATTTCATGATTTGTTTCAAAAACAGACTCCTGCAGTAAGAGTTGCTTTCAAACACGGACATCTAACAAATAGCCAATGGGAGAGCAGGGTTGCGGTCACATGACTGATAATTTTGTTATACCTACCTACTAAATAAGTACTTACTTCCTTTGAAGGTACATAGTAGAGAGTAATCATATAAGCATGTTTTATGCTTCTTGCTTTTAGCCGTAGGCTACCAGCAAAAGCATCCGGGGGTCCGGGCCAGTAAGTAGGGCCGAGTTTTTTTTTTTTTTTTTCGTTGAAAAAACCTTTTAGGAATTCTGTTCTTTTGGCAGTGATTACATCGTTACATTGTATTTTTGGACTGTCCGTAAAAGAATGAGGCTATTCCTGAGTTTGCCTTTTATGTCTTTTTTTTTTTTTTTTTGTATAGCTCTCAGAGTATTCTGTAGTCAACACCAGAAATATATTAGGAAGCTTCTTGCCATCAAAAACCTGCAAAAAAAAAAAAAAAAAAAAAAAAAAAAAAAAATTCTCGACTTGTTGATAGATGAGTGATTAAAAGACGTTCAATTATTGGCTAAAAGCTCCTCGGAAGGCGAAAAACTAATGGAGATTCCTTGTCATGAAAAATAACTGTCCTATTATTCACGTCGAGTGGTGAAATACTCATCACTGAGCACGTCAGAACGTCATTGGGGCTTTTTATAAGCGTGAAAACGAGGCGAAAAAAAAAAGAAAGCGCTTAACCCGCTGATATCGTCACTGTGTCGAGACTGTGACAGGTCGTCGGGCTCAGAAATAGATGGGCAGTCAAAGCCACCTGTGAGGATGAAAGTAAACGTTTCATCAAAGTTGCGTTTCCTCTAACGGCCGACCGGCTTTTAAAGCCCTCGAATTAAACTCGGTATAAATCTCGGGGATTCGACTTCTAGAAGGGGAGTTTTTCCAGAAATAGTCAGCCGTTTTGGTTGATTTATTCACAATTAAAACCGGCGCCGGGCGCCGCACTAGACGCCTTGTATTGGGGAAGTCAGAGGCTCAAATCGCTGATTTAGGTTGTTTATTGTGTAGTCACCTGATAAATGGCTTAGTAGACATCGTAACTTCATGTTTGATCGAAATAGCCGATTTCGTTTTTTCGTTTGAGACTAGTCGATTTTTTGTATGGTCAACTTTTGCACGTTTTAAGGTGTGTGCAACTTTCTGTCTGGCCTTCTCCACCTTACACAAGTATGTAACATTGAAAAAAAAAAAAAAAAAATCTTAATTGTTCCACTTGTACTTATTAAAAAATAAATCTATTACATTCCTGCAGCCTGTACGGGGACCATCGAACTCCGCCAGATCATTGAATCTCTGGATCTTTTTCTGGATTTCCTAGATTTCTGGATCTCTGCATTTCTGGATTTTCGGATTTCTGAGCCAAAGATCCAGTGAAGCTTCTTGTCACCTATTTCGCTCTCCTTCTTCTTGTATTCTCTTGCTAACCCCAGTCGATGTGTTGACGTCAAGGGCAGACGGATCATCACTGGAACTGAGTTGGCGGAGATGGTAGTCCACACATTCACCCGATAACGCATCGCTGGCGGAGTTGGGATTATTCATTGCAATTACGGCCCCCGCCTGTACCACTCTACAAAACAAGGATGCAGTACTGCAGGCTGGATCATCGTAGCTAAACGCGCTTAGTATTTTTTTAATTTTTTTTATTCAAAATACGTATGTTTTTATTCGGAAAATATTTGACTTCCTGGGATCCTTCAAACATTCCATTTTTAGCCCCATGAAAGCCCTATAGATCGCCACAGTGAAATCGGATCGTTACGGGACCACCAAAAATGGATTCTACGTCCAAAAATACTTCGAAAACGACACCTAACTCGATTCCATAGCAAAAAAACTTTTTTAAAACCGCCCACCCCACGGGTTTGGGCGATCGGGCTGAAAACCTGGCGGGCACAACTAGATGGTAAACCAAGTAAATTGACAAAATTTCAGATTTTTTCAAAAATTCCTACTGCCCAAATCGGGCCGGCCGGCGGACGGACATTTTGTATTTATAATCTAGACTGAATCGGATAATGTCAAATTTTGAGGCCGATCCGAGTCGTCGACCTCCGTCGCGATTACATAGGTGTATTATTCCAAGAATAATAAACCAAAAGGGCGCCTAAATAGCCCCTAAAAATTGCTCCAGAGCTGGAAATCGTGTTAATCCCTCATCCCACAAATCAACATCCAAACTCCGACATACCTACAGAATGAAAATTCACTTTGCCAACTCGCCGGCGATTTGGAAAATCGAAAGAGAACTAACTCACGGACGAGTCACAATATGTCAGCCCGCTCTAAATCATCTGGCTGGTTCGTCCTCCGCAGGGGCACCGGTTTCCCTGTCAAACACGCAGTTTATCACCAAGTGTCTTCTTTCCTGTTCCGCCCGAACAAACAAAAACCTCCAAAAAGCCGGTATCGGTAATGGGATTCATAAAAAAGGCGGTCTTGCGAAACACCGGCAGCTTTTCGACTGTTCGGCCCGCCTACCAGGTGAGCCTTCCGAGAACGTGTTTGGATGAGACAACTTTTACGCGATACATATCGTTGTTTGTTGAAAAACGGGGAGCTAAAAGGTGGCGGAAATGCCGGAGAAGTTTGTTTAGTACAACCTTTTGGAAGGACAAAGCAATTAGCCCAGAGAGCCCTTTAATGTTGAAAGCTCGTCTTGATGCTTTCATCTCTATAATTTTATCATCGCTTGAGTATTGAACTTTTATAATTAGGTATTTGAGTTGTCTCTCAGTCTAGCCGGTGTCGAGTTTTCCAACTTGTTTCGTCCGTCCTCGTTATTTTCTAATTCATTTTCATTCATTATTGCAATAAAACATGTTTTTGGATAACTACTCAAGAAAATTCAGTGAGGACAGTCAACCTGTGGAGAAACGTGTAGCCACGTGATTAGACGCAACTGGACATTAGGTTTGTTCCTGGTGCGTGAGTGTGAGGCGATGTGAGGTGCTTACGCATGCGCAGTGCTAATTTGCGTTGGCCACTCCCACCAACTCACAGTTCCAAGAAAGACATGTGAGGTAGTGTGAGGATCGAATTTGCTGTTCCAGGAGTGTGCGTGTGAGGCGATGTAAGGTGCTCACACATGCTCACAATTTGGACTGTGAGCATGCGAGTGTGAATTACCCCTCTACAACTCGCTTGATAACCTTTTCTAACCTCGCCAGATCTCTTATACCTAACCTGACTCTGCCAAGAACTCATCAAAACTGTATGGAGTCAGTGTGACGACGTAACGTTTGATATGGGCCCTGAACGGACTAGCCGGAGCATCCCGGATATCAGCAGGGAGAACGTTGAAAAACTTGAGCCCCCACCTAGAACATAATGGACACAACAATCACAAGCGGCAAGAAACCCACAGGCAGTCACAAACAAAAATGTACGAAAGAAATAATATTTCATAGAAAAGAGAAATAATATAGCATATTATGCTGAAAACGCACTTTTTTTGTATAGCTGAATTAATATTATCATCCTTACTCTCTTCCGGTACCTCCATGATTCATCTAAACCTTTCACGTCGTAATGTAAAGTATAATAGCACGGCGGTCAAAAGACGAGCCTCCTGATATGACCAAAGAAGTCCCTCTGGCTCCACTCTTCGGCACTGAAGCAATTAGTTGGGAACTGGCTGCCCTTAAAGTGGGCCCCAATTTGATATTTTTTTCAAAGGAACGCTTCCTCCGACCCGCTAGTAATGACTCACCTATCAACCAGCTCACACCCCTTCCAGCGACATGTAGGCTTGGATCAATAGTGGAATAATTACGAGGAGGAAATGAGATATTGTGACATCGATTCGTTATTCATTTGTGTTAATACATTCTTTTTGAAACTCTTCGCCAAGTCAGTTCCATTTCCTGGCAATAAAATTACTGATTATAAATTGGGCGATATGGGAGGGAAATACTGCCAATAATTAGCAATTACTGGAATGCCCATAAGTTCATTATGCTTTTGTAGAGCTTAGTTTTATTGAGAACTGACATGTCGGATAATCCCAAGGATCGGTTCTCTGTCGGAAATTACTACAATAAACGACACTCCACTGGACTATGTGGGCAAACCTCCAACATGGGGCTCAGGTCCAGTGAGGCGTGAGAATTTTTTTTTTTTTACCTGTGTCTTCTTATCGTGACTATCCTGTCATCCTGTTATCCTGTCCCTGCCTCTAACTCAATGGATTATCGCCGCTCTCTTTCGACGCTCCGAGGAAAGGCGATCCCGGAACAAGAACTGAGTGCAAAAACTGAAAGCTAATCTTCCATCAGCTCCTTCCCGTCAATTTACTCTCTCGTGAGATTCACTTCACGCCATTCCCGTTCAAATTGACGAGTTAAGGCTTTGGTTGTAACTCGATTAATAGATAAGGATCCTGAGGTGTTATCAATTTTCACAAGACCGCTTAAAAAAAAAAAAAAAGTCCGGCCAAACAAACAATAAACTTATTCGTGACGTCACCTTATTAGGTTGAAAATCTCGCAACGTCTGGCTTGTATTACTCGTCACAATTGAGTGACGTGACCGAATTTATAGTCTGCTTCTGGTCGTAAATGGGAGATCGTTTCGGTTACAATGAACACCCCGCATTTTATTGCTCAGTTTAGGATCTTCATATTTAATTTATTGTGTCATAAACTTGTCAATTAGTACCCTGGGCTATATATTCAGGTATGCCGATTCGACCCCACATTGTTGATTGTAGGTCCGTCCTGAACAATGGGAGCGCCTCAGTTGTCGCTCCGACGTTTCGCTAACAAAGAGCCGCGCATCACAGTCCAATTTATCTCTCGAAAAATCAACAAAGAAAGTTGACTAACCGATTGATGCTTCTTAGTCACCTTTAGTTTTCTTCGGAGAGAATATTGAGTGGTAGACGGAGGTAGCAAGAAGGCTCATGTCTCACAAAAGGGCGGGTTGTGTATGAATAATGTATGAGCAGTGTATACAGAGTGGGTTACTGTATACCGAATCAAAAAGGGAAGCCCTTGGCAGAGGAATGCAGTCATTGTCCCTCGAAGAAGGTACAGCTTAACACATGGGTCATCACCCAGAGTTCGCTTTTTCTTGACCAAGGATGTCGCATGGTGACGAATCTTCCACGATGAAGAACTTAGCCGTTGGTGATTTATGAACTTTTCGGTTTCTTCCGGAGTCCAAATTGACCCTGCAGGAAAAAATCGCAATAAATGATCCCCTTTGTGAGGAGGGGATCTTGTTGAATTTCATTGACCAGTTTCCTGTCCCTTTCACCGGAGAAGTGGTTCCCTTTCCTTTTCTCCTCTTTAGACCTCTTGATGAGGGGCCTTTTTAGGGTGCCCAATTACTTACTGGGTAGGCAATCATGAACGTGAGCTCAGAGAAAGCTCAACCACCTTTGTAAAGACACCTGAAACACCATATAGTTGGCTCAAACCCACTACACTTAGACTTGCAGATTAGAACAATAACAGCAGAATGCACCAGTAATTACTGTGGGACGAACGTTATGCGTCCTGGAAGGTGGCGGCGGCCGACGCGTCGGTTAAATCATCCTCGGGTGCCGGAGTCAATTAGCCAATATTTCCTTCTTCCGTCGACGATGACGTGGGGCCGTCGATTGTTGGGCCAGGTCGGCGCCCTACAAACTTGGTTGGAAAGGCTTTTGTGCTGGAGGAGTATTCGTGGGGGGCCAGTCACGATGCTAATGAGCTGCAGAAGATCTCTTTGCCTTCCGAACGAAAATTCAACGGGAAGGAGTTGTGGTATTTTGTCGCTAGACATTCATGTTGGAGTGCCAGATTCAATTTGGGAAACGCAGGACGATATCAGCCAGAAATGAGGACAACTCAGCAAAAATCTGGAAAAGCACAATTTTTCCGTATAAGGTATACATACCTACCTCTTATATTAAAAATGTTAGTACTAAACATGATGTAATGTTATGAAATGTAATATTATGAAGTCTTGGTATAGTCTTGTAACTCCAAATGGTTTCATGGCTCTTCTAACCACTTTTATAACTTTAAAACCCAACTCTCTGTAGGTCCACAACTCGTTGTATGGGTCATCAAACAAGTTTTACAGCCCTTCAGACATGTCTGCAGGTTCTGTAGCTCCTCAACCAATCTTATAACAAGGATAGAGAGTAAAAATTGTCCACTCACACGGGTTTTATTGGTAAATTAAATGGGACCGGTTCGGGTTTTAGCCATCATCAGCCTGTACAATAATTTAATTATTGTACATTTGTATTAATTTAATCATTTGTTTTAACTAATCGATTCTTGTAATTATTGTACATTTGTATTAATTTAATCATTTGTTTTAATTAATTGATTCTATAACTATACCATACCATATAAGGTCCAGGATATTTACGATAACGATACGAATTGTGATTTGCAGAGGCTGATGATGGGCTAAAACCCCATCCCGGATCCCATTTAATTTACTAATCAAACCCATGTGAGTGGACAATAATTGTCCACAATTGTATAAATTATTTGTACTCTCTATCCTTATGAACGAAAACAAGTGTTTAACAAGATTGCTTTTCAAAAGCAGTCCCAGGGTCCTCAACTTGGTCGTCAGTGTCCTCTTCGATTTTCAATTTTTATCACACGGCTATGAACACTCGCCTGATATGTGGTGATCAGCTGTTGCAAGAATTACATCTCTCATCGAGGTTGCATTTCAATCAGGTTTAGGCTTGAAATTTGGTTCCGCAATCTACTACAATGGCGGTTATGGCTCTTGTTTCCAGTTACCCAGCCTGATCATACCTCAAAGCGCAACTTGCTGATTTTGATTTTTTTTTTTTTTCATATTGTGGTTGAACGCTGAATCTGAATTTTAAAAAATCAGGATGTTTGTCAGGACGCTTAAATAAATGATCAGGACACCCTGAAAATCAGGACGCTTGGCAAGTGATAAAAAATCAAGGGTTAACCCTCATTTGTGGTCAGTTCGTGGCCCGCAGAATATAAATAAGGACAGAACCTACATAATAACAACAAATTGGTTTACAAGTAGGAAATATTTTCTTTTAAATCCAGTGCAATCTCCTAAATCCCTTCCGAGGCAGACTTCGAAGTAGTTTGTCAAAATTGTTTTGGCACACCTGATCCCAACCTAACTCTGCTTGGAAAATGTGGATTAGTTGTGAGAAATATGAACTGCTGTACAGCATTGGATTCCTATTGGACAAGATGGCAGCTCGTATTAGAAACTTCGACCTTTTCGTGATAAACAAAAGCTCTTCGGAAAAGGACGCTCGAGATCCAGAAATGGAAAACCGAGATTGCTCAGAGGCGGAGGTGGAGCGGAGTGGAGGTGGGGATATAAAGAAAAACTTCTCCGGTTTCCGGGAGAACCTTAAATTTTTATTTCGGACTTGGTGAGATACGGGCTGGAGTTACCAAGACATGGGGCGTGTTTGGGGGACCCCGTTTTGTTGAGCTATGTACTCGCACATATATCTCGTGAGAAGGCCTGGTCACAACCAATCATCGTATTTATCACCTTTTTCGTCCACAACCCCTCCTTCATCTCGCTAAGCCCCTCGACGAGATCCCCAGGAAAAACCGTTCATCCTTAACACTCTTTCAGGCAGGAAATATACTTCACCCGGGCCCTCATAACTCACCCAGTACCTTTGACTTCATGTTCCAACCTCCTCTTATTCGAAAGAAAAAGGCTATCATGTTCTGGAGGGAAGCGCCTTTTAAGAAATGAATCACCGTGTAGGTAGGTACCAGTGAGATATGATTTGTCTCCAGCAAGAAACATTAATGGAAAGTGGCAACCTATACCGTTTGCTTGAGAGAAGACACAAAGAAAATAGAAATACTCCCCCAACAATCTACACAGTTCCTTCTTATTCAGTTTTTACGAGCTACTTTTCGATAGGTTCTGAACCACTCAACTAAATTGAGTTCAGAATTTTCCAACACAACGGTAAGAAAGAGGGAAAAGCTGTAAGTTCTATGGTACATAATTACATTTTAATTTTAAATGTATTTTAATCGCCCGTCTTACTACTGTAGCGATCTGGATTTATATAATATATAAAAATATATATAAAAATATATTATATTGTATTATAAGCAGCTGCTTTTTCATCGGACTGTCAAAACCAATCCTCTTCAAGAAACAGCCGCCAACTTCCTGAAGAAGTTCATCCCATCGACTAATATTGCTATTTTAGGAAAAATGCATACCCTGTTGTCAACTCTGCAGATACCAGAGCCGCGAAGTCGTTTTCAGATAGCCGGAAAGCCGCTTGATCTCATTTCGTTCGAGGGAAACAGGGTCACCACTAAGACGGTATTAAGTCGGATTGTAATCGTCAAATCCTCCTGAAATAAATCAAAACAATTTGAGATAGAGCAATCATTGCTGTAAGATAAAATGGTAGGGTTTTCTGAACACTATGCTGGAAATAACAGAGAAGAAAAAGAAAAGGAAATCGTCGCGAGGGAATTTTTACTGGCAACAAAAAGTGCCCTCCTTACAAGCCTGATGCCCGAACTGCTCTCGTCCTTCCTTTCCCTCAAAAAGTGTGTTGATTTGATCGAGATGTAATAATTTTCTAGTCGATGAATTTTTTATTGTGTGCGCGATTTTCGAGAGATGAATACAAATATAATAAATAAAGACAAATAGGAAATAAAACGCTTGGGCCGTATATAGGAACGTGGAAAGTGAGTCAGAGATCATGTCCGTTGACGTGCTATTTTTCTTCAAAAAGAAGACCTCTTGGTTCCCAGTCAGCAGACCTACTATGATTATATATGTATATTATTGGGTGTGATTTAACTAGATATGTTATATGGCAGTACGTACTAAATTTTGCTGTTGACACCCCCCCCCCCCCCCCTGATTGTAGCACAAACCGCCTCTGATAGTATTGGCAATCCTTTACTGCAGGTTGGGTACAGATATCTGGACGACTCTGGTGAACATACCCTGAACAACCCTTCTGGCTCGAACACTTCCAGTGGAATAGCCCCAGGTCGACGCCTTCAACGATTTGAACCTGGGTAGGAACACCTACCCTGTCACTTCCTCCAGTAAAAACAGCAGTGGCCCAGAACAAGGGCGCAGGGCCTCACCCTTCCCTCCACGTCAGGTGAGATGGCGATTCGGTCAGTCTCGTTCGCGCCCTCCCTTGTGCTAGTTTATTCACGACTCATTTACTACTTTAGCTGGAAAAGGGGAAACTCCGGACCGGAGCGTACGTCCTCCTGGTGACCCCTTGTTTGCTCCCTCGGACAGATGTCTGGGCGTGGACTTGAGGAACGTATAGTCCTGTCACCAATAATTGGTGACAGGTCACCAATTATCAGGTCACCAATTATTGGTGGGGTCTTAAGACCCTGGTGATCCTACACTCGTGGGAAGGTCCGATAGAAGGCAGCATCAAGGCAGTGGCGGAAGAAGTATCGTACCTACCTGTACGACTCCAGTGGAAATACGTTGCTCGCCCATTACGCTTCAACGCGAAGTGCCTGTATAGCGGACCCACAGGGGTAGACTCCGGCAAAGCTAACCTGGCTCACTCTCCAACCACAAGCGGCGGTGTGATTATGGCCACCCGTAGGATCACGTTTCACCCGCACCGCGGGGTCAGCTGCATACCTGAAATTGTAGATCTTCGTCATTTCCTCATTGATAATCAACAAGTCATTTCTGCTGTCTCGCAATATGCCCTCGATGGGGAGATAGCAATTTTCCATCATTTTCTTTTATGCGTCTTCTGGTGCTCGAAACTACTCTTTGCAAGAACTCTGGAGCCAAGTTGGATATGATTGGTGTGAATGGGAAAGAAGAGCGAATTGGTTTGTGTGCGCCAAAGTTTTCAAAACCGTTCACATTCAACTAGGTGGAAGACGATCGAGGGGGTTAAGGTATTGCGAGCGCTCACTGGGAACTAACGGACGGAACTGGAACGAGTTTTATATTAAGTCTGGAACTGGATCGAGAGAAGTAAAATATTTTGTTTCCTTCCCTATCGGGGCGAGGGAATGAAGTTAGTTTTCTATAGTTGAACGGGGTGAGGAACTTGGGTGAGTCGTTTGTGAAGAGGGTTTCCTCCTAGTGGCAAACACTCCGGCCCTAAGTAACGCCATGTACGTCACGACTATGGCGGAAGTCTCTAAACGGAGATAAGCCCTTTTCTTTATTCCCTCGAAAACAACGAGAGTCCTGCTCACATTTGTGTCCTGCACCCTGCAAGGCTCTGGTCGAAATACGGGCGAAGAATAAGAGCAAGTTAGGGTGTTTTTGAGGTTGAAGTGTCTTATCGTCATTGAAGTTGGAGGGTTTAAACCACGAATTCTTGAGCTACTTTAGCTCACTAACCTAACTCAAGAGTAGATGCTTCAAGCACATAGCTCCAGGTTTGCTAATTTCTTATTTTTGCGAAGTCAGTTAAGGATGGACATGTTCACCCTTTCTTTCAAACACCCCTCCAATTTAGATGTGTTCTGTTTGGAATGCACATGGGTTTTGATGTTATTCTTGGAATAATGCTCGTACTTAATAGCGACGAAGTTAGAAAATTCTGATCGGCCTCAAGATTTCACATTATCCGTTTCAAGAAATGTTCGCCGCCTGAGCCGTTATGGGCAGTAGGAAGGTTTTTTCAAATGTTCAGATTTAGTCTGAAATTTTGACAAGATTTTCGGTTTACCATCTAGTTGGGCTCGCAAAGTATGTAATAATAATAGTAATATTTTCTTATTGACACAGTATTGACAATAAGTATTATTAACCTCTATCAAAGAATAATAATCACTTGTGTAACATTAAATTTTGCAGGGTTTTTTTCTTCGCTTCACTCGACTTCTAGCTCAAATCTCTTCAAGGCCCCCTACAGGTTCCCAAAAGCCCCATAGAAAATCGGTTGATAACAGTGTGGGCCAACAAGGAGCAGAACAACAAGTTTGTAAAATTTCCAATTAGTTGAAAAATCAACCCATGTTTTCCCAGCGGGGGTAAAAAAAATTGATAGGTCTCAAACTTGGTTCTTATAATATAAGAAACATATTATGTTATGTTCTCCCACGAAACATATTATGTTTCGTGGGAGAATTAGCATAATCTGAAAGAATACACCTGAAGAACACGCCGTAAAATTTGTGATCATCCTCTGGTTAGATCCATATTGAAATCAACGCAACAAAGAAGGCGGTCCGGCCTGGATGTTGAGAAATATTCTACTCCATAAACCTCCATTTTAAACGGACGTCATTTAAAATTCTTTTTCTTTTCTGCCTCGAACGATGTCGCTAAGCTCGCTGCTTTCCAGATAATAACTTCATCTTTCCAACACCTCAATGATCACAGTCGTATCAGATATCGCCGGAGATGTTTTTGCCCGAAAGGATATCGTCAGGGGCGGTCACGATTTCTTCCGAGAAATACCGACAAACACCGTCAAAACAACTCAATTCTTCAGGCCGGCTCGGTCGGTGGCGAGAGCAGAAAAACGTCAATCACAAAAATAAAGGATCAGGATTTAAAAAACCCTGTCCGATCCGTTTTCAGCTGTAGGTTTTTTTTCAATTCAAGTTGTTTTCGGAAGGCTCTCAGCCCAATGGCCCTCTTTGGGGCTCTTTGGCGGCCGTTGACCAAGTAGGTAGTTGTTCGAAGTATCATTTTACAATACTTGTAAACTTTTAATATGCTTAGTATGCTGGAAAAATCCCTACTTTTGCACAACTGGATACAAAGCCGGTTCAGCATTGCCGGCAACCCATCAGGGAAGTCGCTCCTTCCCAGCATCCCACAGTTGGCATGTGTGGGGTGATTCCCCAGTTTTTTCCGCGTCTGACAATCTACATAATAATGCTGTGCTAATATCGATATCTCTGATATAAAATATTTGTCAGAGATATATTATGTACCAATATCGTGATCTCTGATATAGTTTATTGAATGAATTGCTTTCCCTAAACAATTAATTTTATGACATCTGGTTCGATTAAACCAAATTGTGTACAACGGACGAAAACGGGATAACTCGAAAGAAAATTAATGCTTACCTCGCGGAATTTTTATTTGATATTGATGAAATAAAATTTGTAATAACGAAGTTTCCAATTTTTTCCCAGAACAAAGAAGCGTACTGGCTAGAATTTTCTAGAAAATATTACATATAATATATGTAATATTTTCTAGAAAATTCTATTAGGTTACATATTATGTAACCTATAGGGTGTTTCAGAAGTCGGTACGAATTTGAAATAGCTGGGATTTTTTGGGGATGGTTGGCAGTCCTGATTCTTCAATTTTTGTAATCTGTAATCCTTCCCATGTATGGTGTGATTAAGTTTCCCTTAGGTTTGATTTGCTAAGTTTGTTGCTAAGTGTTGCTTTACGCTATGGAACGAATGTCTCTTGAGCAACGCTTTGATCGTCAAGACGAACGATTCCCGTTTACGCGTTACAACGCGTCATCTCCAGGGCTGGTAGGTACCCAAGAATGGCCTGCAAGACCATGTGATCTAACCCCTTGTGATTTTTTCTTATGGGGTTATGTGAAATCTAAGGTTTACGAAAATAAACCGCGACACATCCCGCAGTTGAAGGACGAAATTCGAAGAGTGATCGGCAAAATTGAGCCAGTAGTTTGTGCGCGAGTCATCGCAAAATTCAATGATCGCATAAATGTTGAAGAAAATGAGTTTTTCATTCCATTTGATAAGACTTATAGGTACCTACTTAGTATTAGCCGAAGGCATGGTTACCATCCCAAGGCCTCCTGGAAACATAACAAGCCATCAATTGAATTGAATAGATGAGCGCAACCTTTTTGTTATTACGATATATTTAATGAGCGAGAGAAACCAAGAAACAGCAGGTATCTAGCGACCAAACTATGCCACACAACACATCATCCACGTGATGCTCATTACGTAAACAACTGCACCCTAACGACCGATGCGTAATAAAACCTTATGCCGATCAGAGGTAACGAACGGCTCAGGCTGCAAAAATCGTTTTGGAGTCGTTGGAATCAGCCTGAAAAGCTCATTCCATAGACCCTTGTACCAACGAAATTGGAGGCCCCCCCTTCCCCCTTTTGAGGCCTCCTTAGTTACACATCAGAGATAAACAACTTTCGTCGTGAAGGACCTCCCGAAAACCGATGAAGGGGATGAGGGAGGAAAAATCAAGGTAGCCTATAACCACCCCCCGAACTCGCTGATGACAATGAGACCACCCTCATGAAAATCTGTTGAGCCGCTCGGGCGTGATGCTCTGTACACAAACAAAAAAAAAAAAAAAAAAAAAAAACATACATGTCGAAGAGGTGAGCGCACCTTTCCATTTTTTGGAAAAAGGTTGCGCTAAAAACATACATGTCGAAGAGGTGAGCGCACCTTTCCATTTTTTGGAAAAAGGTTGCGCTAAAAACAAACAAAAAAAAAAAAAAACATACACGTCGAAGAGGTGAGCGCACCTTTCCATTTTTTGGAAAAAGGTTGCGCTAAAAACGAGGAAAACGCGAAAATGACTACAGCACTTAATTGATAAAACAGCGCATAGGAGAAAAATAGCCCGTAACTGATAAAACAGTGTAACTGATAAAACAACGCGTAACTGATAAAACAGCGCGTAGTTGACAAAACAGGTTTTTGCCTCTCCTGTTATTTTGCGCAAACGTCAATTAGGGGAGGTGGGGGCAAAAGTTTCCATGGGGCAAAAGATTCCAGGCACGTTTAAAAAAAACTGGGAACAGTTTCGATGGAAATCAAGTAGGTAGTGCACTCACTCCTCTAGTTCTTATTAGTTGACCTATGTAGTATCGAGAGGATCAGTGCACCGTCTCAGGAGTAAATGAGGAAAGTGTGTTTTTGGCATGTGTGATGTTATTTTTTGGAACTATTCAGCGCACATTAAAACCTAAGAGAGAATAAGTTAGATTTTTTGGCATATTTTCCCTTTGTTGTGCATTAAATCAGCTGCAAAATGCTTCAACTCCCATCTCCCTAACCCGCCTACAATTGTCACAATCACACTTGAAGCAGAATGTGCCAAAATGGGGTAAAAGTTTCCAGACGCCGGGGGGCAAAAGTTTCCACTTCCCTCCCTTGGAGAAAGTGGAAACTTTTGCCCCGAACTCAAAATGTATGTAAACTTTATTTCTATTACTACTTAACTTCTATTTGTGAAATATGATGATGTGGGCTTCGAGATTAGAAACCCACCTAGCTATAGTGCCAACCCAACCGTTACAAAAAGGTCGTAACCTTGGTAAAAATGAAGTAGGGTCAAAAACTGATGTTATTTTTTGTTTTCAGCAATTTGAAAAAATGAACCCTTTTTTTAGAAAACTTACAGTTTTGATTTGGCCAGGACAACCTCCTCTAAACTGATAAGTGGGGCAAAACTTTCCACTGAAAACTTTTGCCCCACGCGTGTAAACTTTTTCCAAACGGATGTTTCGGGAAAATTGAAAATTCGCACTCAAAATGTTTTGGTAAATGAACCATTTTTTTACTGGATGTAGGGAAGAAGTTAAACTACAATATAGGCCCATTTTCAAATAGATATGACATCATGGAAGGCGGGGAGAGCTCCGAATGTCAAAACTGGAAACTTTTGCCCCCACCTCCCCTACGTGGTGTTAGAACTTGAGTTATTTTATTGATGGGATTTATTCCTTCAATAGACTTTATAAACGTAAAAAAAGGTCCATAAAGAGTTGTCGATCCCCATCAATAGGCATCAACAATAATTGTTGATCAATTATTGATATCACTAATTCCCAGCAATAATTCTCATGTTAGTTGTCTTTGTCGTTAAACGCATTTTTATCGGATCTCAGGATCTCGGAGACTCAAAGATCTGACATCGCTTCATCTTTTCTGACGTGCTTTGGCTCATCAGGGAAGTCAGACGCATCTAGGACCTACTATTGCTAGATAGCCAGGACCCATAGAGGAGAACGACTAGTTCCCTTCTGAAGATTTGCAAGTCTTCCATCTGCCGGCCCCACTGAACATACTTTGAACAAACCTTCCACGTCCACCCCATCGTTTTGGATTTGGAATCTATTTAAGGGAATGTCCTCTTTACCTTCATACAGAACAGTCCACCAGGTACATATATATCCCACGTCCATTACCTAACGACCTATAACTCAACAGAATTGCGGAATCTCAACTAGCTCATTTGGTAGTGAAATTGCAGTAACGTTATACCAGGAAGGGGAAACTTGTGAGCTTCGCCGTCTCACTCGCCAGGAAGGTACTCCAAGTTGGACTTCGTGACCAAATGTGGTTACAATGTAACATTGTTAAAATCGTGGCCGACCTCCTCAGACTTGGTGATTGTGAGAGTTGGGGAGAAGCCTTTGAGGGGGTCCCGAAGTCCCAACTCAATACTATCGAATAGCCCGCCTGTCGCTAACCATAAATATAAACCCACGGGAACCAGTCAAGATGTGGGGAGGGGGGGGGGGGTCCAATGAAAGGCGTTACGAATCGAAATATACGTGACCTGTGATTGGGGACGTTGGTGATAAATGAACTTGACCTCCATTTTAGCGACGATTCTCGCTCGATGACGAACGGAAAATTTTAGTCCCTGATGAATCAATTTCGCCCCGACGTGTCAGGTTCTGGAGCCGATTCCTCGTTCAAAATCAAGTGTTAGATGTTGAACGGTGATGTCTCGCCTTCAAGGCCAATGCTCCAAATCAACAATCGAGATTTGGCACCAACGGGAAATTTTCTAATTTCTCTTTCTACTGTGCGGCAGATACAGTAATTTATCATTTAGTTCTCGAAATATTCTCTCAATTCAGCATCAACGACGGGCCTTTTCAAGAATCAGGTTAAACCCCAGAGATTTAATTCGGAGGAATTGGCTCTTAGAATATATCAAACCAAATTAAGTTTCGTTCGATTTAAATCTTCCTTCTGGGAGATCCACAATTCTTCTTTTCCGAGAGATTTAATTTTAATCTTTTTTTTCTTCTTTCCAAATGTCTTCCCAAAAAAGGGGAAAAATATCAATATCATTGTTGAAGGCACTAAACACAAAACCATTATTGTTTTGACAGGAATATGTTCCTAGCGGGGTTCATTTGAAAATGTAAAATTTCACGACTTTTACAACCCCGTCGCGTCGTAAGGGAAAATGTAACTTCCTCATTGTCAATCACGCACGAACGGATCACCACTCGGAAAAATCTTGGACTAAATTATGAAAGAATATTAACACGTAAGTATACCCATAGTCCCGGAATTTGAACGAAGTAACCATCTGCGAAAATAGTGCACCTTCTGTCAATCACAATCTGTACAATTCGATCAGTCGGAAATGCGAGTGAAAAGTATAGCCACTTGACGGCGACGTTGAAATTTAATCGCAAATTTTGTGGCGTGCAGACAACCATACACCCATCAAACGCATTCAAGACCCACAGCTTGAGTGGTCCCATCATTTCTACCTCTTTGTTTCGGGGAAATTTCCCTGGTGTAGGTCGTAAATAATGTGGCGTTGCATTAAAGATATGGAACAAACTGAATGTCATAGGGCAAGCGGGCTTTAAAAACAAAACAAACGACTCAGATGTTGAGCTCTACTACCAGGAACTTCTTGTACTCCGAAGCTAACCCGCAGAATTCCACAAGCGGATCAGGGCTACTAAAAATGCTAAGAAGTGTGGTGACTCCCTCTGTGGAAACGTATGGCTTGGCGTTGGACGTCAGAAGCTCAGCACCTTGAAGATCTTACGACCTCCCTAACGGCACACTTGACTTTCAAGTTTCTGTAATGAGTGCAAAACTTCTCCGCCATCTTCTAGCCAATGACGCCACGCAGCCCAGCGTCAGCATCAGTCCTCAGGGAAGCAGCCAAAAGAAGACCATGTAATGCTGTATTGATATTGGTGATCACCAATTCCCCACCCACTAGACTCCAACTGCCAATGTCCTGGCAACAGCACCCACGAATATGATGCCGTCTACAATGTAGTTAATGATCGAATTTGTTTTGGTTTATTATTCTTGGAATAATACACCTATGTTTTCGCGACGGAGGTCGACGACTCCGATCGGCCTCAAAATTTGACATTATACGTTTCAAGAGGTCTACATTCAAAATCCGAAATGTTTTTGCAAAAAAAAATCCACTCAAAAATTTTTTTTAAATATAAAAATTTAAAAAACATTTTTTTTTAAATTTTTTTCATTGAAAGAATTAAATTTCTGTACAATTAACCTATATCAAAGAATAATAAACCCTTGTGTCAAATTTTGCAGCGTTTTTTTTTTAAAGTTCTCCAATTTCAAGACTTATTATTAGCTAAATTTTGTTATCTTTGCCAGGTTCCATAATCATTTTGAAGTATTTGATTTTTCAAAAATGATCGTCATAAGTGACTGACAACTAGTGATGAGTTTTATTTTTTATTTATTTTATTTTTTAAATATAATATATTTATATTATAAAGATAAACTATGGTGCTGGATAATATCTGTGCACTTCCAGCAATAGAAAAAGCGAATAGACTCTCCTGTGAAGCAACACTGGCATGCAGACGATTTTTCTGCTCAACTCTGGACCACCTGAAGAATCTCAATTCCTCTCAAAGACCAAATTATTACATAATTGCAGTACTACAAATTTTTTACTACTACTCTCAAGGGTAAATGTTCTATCTAGTGACCTACACTGAAAATCAATAAGTAAGGGTGTTTGGGGGTTGGGGGAGACAGTTGCGGGCCAGCGATTTCTAGCAGACTCTAAGTAGGTAGTCTTCGAAGATGGAGTAGAACCCCACCTACTAGACTGGGTCAGGAAGTCTTCCTGCATACCCCAACAACTGACGATTATAGAAATTCAATAGTCTCAGGTTGTCCACACTGTCACGTCAAATCGTTCAAATTTAAGAGGCAGAACGTTGTGGCGGTAAAATCAAATATACCGCCGAGGAGCCAGGAAGGAGGGCCCCACGACGGGCACTCCTGCTGCATCAGCGAATTCCGCCCAGGAACGTCATCACCGGCTACGTGACCGGCGGAGAGCCCCCTCCCCCTCTTTCGCTGAGTTCCGGAGGACCGGTGTGGTTGCCAGGGTAATGATTTTATTTATAACGCAGTGGCAAGTTGCCACTGCGTTATAAATAAAATCATTACCCAAGTTTATTAAAGTCATTATTTAAACAAGTTTACAAAGTGAGTGTTTATTCACCCTCTCAAGACCAGGGGAATAAACGATCATTACATTGTCCAGTCCACCTGGTACCTACTAAAAGCAAAGCACAAAATATGATGACCTCAGAGATCAGGAGGACATTTCTGCCTTCTATAGTGGAGATTGTCCTGAGTGCAGCATTCCAGGGGAGTGTGTAAAGAAGAAAATAATATTTTATACATATTATGTATCACAGAAGGGACCTCTTGTTGGAAAAGCGATAAAATCGTAGTTATTGCCAAAACGTGTAAACAGAAAAATATCGATTTTAGTATTTTTTCGGATCGCGGAAGGAAGAGTTAACTCTCCTAGCATCATTGAATTATCGAAAAATCTTTGAATTGGGCTTTGAAGAGGGTTTTGAACCAGGGGCGGATTGACCGGTCGTCGCGATGTATTTTTTATTTATTTATTTTTTTTTAAGTTTATTAAATATCTTGAAAATTTTTCAAGAAAATTTTACTTTCTTGATTAAAAAAAGACCCGTTCCCGGGAGTTGCCAATCTGTCAAAAAATTTTCTCCTTCAGGGAAAAACATCAGATCATGGATATTTCTTTGGTAAATATCACCAACTCCATCGTGATGTTTAACCTAGCAATGATTTTGTTTAACCTAGATACTGGGGTGAATTTTACGTGACGGGTGAAAATTTCGTTACTTACGCAAATTTTTCCATGACCCCCAGCCAAAAGACATATCTATGTCAAAAGTGCCTCCTCGGAAAATACATTGTACTTGGCTCGTGCAAGAAATGGTGTAGAAGCTTTTATTCATTTTTAACTGTTGGTATGTGTCAAAACAACGATAATATCGTTGTTTGATATATTATATCAAAAATGGTGGCAAAATGTTTGCACGGTTGGTGGCCCAAAAAACCTCTATTTCGCCGGACATTTTCCAGTTTTTCTCCTATACCTCGACAACTGAGCTTCGCCGAGAAAACAATTCACAAACAAAGTTGAAGGGCATAAAACTCTGCGTCGAATGACCTCCTTACACGTTAGAATCGGTTCAGCCGTCTCGCCAAAATCAAGCGTCAAAAATAGGCAATCTTTTCCAACTTGGCTGAAAAATAGGATTCGCTCCTGTTTCAACCCCTGTAACTTATGAAGGGCTAATTCAAATGAATTGGCTCAAAATTTATGTCTTAGTAGAGCGTCAAATTACGAGTTAAGGGAGCACCTTAAATTGAAAAAAAAAAAAATATTAGGAACCTACTAACAACCGAGGAATGAATTTAAACCAAAACAAGAAACGCCCAATCTGATACCGCTGGGCAAGCGGAAAACCACATTTTTCAGAACGTATTCGGCTGTAGTTGAGAAACTATTAGCCCGATTCCAAATTTATTTTTTTCTCTGATGAAAGCTGATTAAATTCCCCATCACATTAAATAAATTTTATTCCGTGTAAAACTTTGATTTGAGCTTTGATAAGGGAGGGACAGGCATGGGTAAAAATTGCAAATTTTGCCAAAAACTGAAATGGAAAGTCCAAGCCAAAAAATGCTTAGAATGAAAGTTGTGGATCATGAAGTTTTACATTAGGAGATTATCCTAGTTTTAAGATTACCTGACGCAGCGGTCGCCGAAGCAGCAGTTACGGCGAAATATGTCACTTTGGTGGCACAATATGGCTGTTACGGCGGCCGCTGCGGCAGCCAATCTGAAAACCAGGATAATCTCCTAGTGTAAAACTTCATGACTAACCATTTCAAAGTTACTGCTGAAAGATCATTTTGAAAATGTTGCAATTTTCCCACTTTTCCCCCTTTTCCTATTCCTGAGGTCTTCGGAAAACTCCTAGTAGGGGTAGTTCTGAAAGGAAATTTAATTACCTAGTTTTTGCGTCGTGACAATGAAATTTTAATCGGAGAATTTGTTTTGGAGGGAGTGAAGATAATGTTCTGAAAATAGTAATTTTATCAAGATTTGAGATAGGAAGATGATTCTGGCGAAATGACCGGAATACAGGAACGTGCTCAAATCGAGTTCTTCCACAAAATGTTTCCATCACTTGCAGTTTAAAAAAAAGATAAACAAACACTTCATTTGGCCTAAGGAACCTGAAGAAGTCGATGTCGCTTTGAGAGTGTTCTTTTGGGTCTAAAACGCAACAAATTTTCTCTATTGGAACCAGGAGTGAAAAAGTTCGACTAACTCAATTTCCGATAGCAATGTGAAGTCCTCTGGAAAAATAATAGCAGTATACTGCTCTGATAATAGGGTATACCCTCGCCACGGCCTGATCCTCCTGATACCCCCATACGGTGCAGCGTAGCATAAAATAGCCCTTAATCGCGTTGAAAATGGGGAGCTCAACTTTCAGAGGTAGCAAAAGAAAATTCCGAGCACCAGCAGCATAACTTCTAGGGGTTGAAACTAAAAACTTAATCCCTATTGATCTACCGTTATTTTATGTTTATAACTATCCTGCTTGAGCCTACTGGGACTGCTCCCCGTTCTAATGCACTCGTCCTTCAAAATGACAGTTTTAAAAGCTCGGTGACCAGCTTGCCGGTTCCGCAGGGAATCTCGTTTTGATAAAGCTGCTGCAGAGCGAGACCAACGCAAAATGGCTCTTTCCACAGGAGTTCTTTGCATATTAAACGAATTCGTTCGGATATGCATAGCTTTTACCTCAAAAGGGAAACCATGTTAGCGAAATTTATGCATGTATCATTAAAAAATAAGGTTAGTTCTCATTATTATTTATTTTTATTTTTTGGCAGAACTGATTGCATGAATCTTTGTTCGAATGCATGTATACAGTGTACAGTGGCAAGTTGCTAAATTTTTGGATTCTCGCGCGGCAGCTGTTTCTTCCCAAATTATTTAATAACCACCAATCAAGTCTCCCACGAAAATTAGCCGTAAAGATCCGCCCTTGCCGGAGACCTCCTCATTAAAGAACCCACTCCCGTTGGATTACTCCGAAGGCCGATAGGGCTGGTCGGGAGTTAAGTGTTGGGACCACCCACGCATCTGACGATATTTCGCTTGAATGGAACCGGATTAAGTATGAGGTGTCTGAACCCGAGCTGTTCCTCGTCGCCTTATAAAAAAAAAAAAAAAAGTCCTCCCCCAAAGCTGGCTAATCAAGGGGACTACAAAATGACTCGAGATTCGATTTATTTCGGCTCTACCGCCTTGTTAAAATCCAATAAATTGAGATAAAGAACTTTCTTTTTCTTTTCTAATGGAGATCGTTTGTCTCTTTGGTCTTTGAGGTTTGTAATCTTGTTCGGATCATTTGTTAACTCGAAGAGCCCCAATCTGTGCAATATCAAAACTCATCTATTTCTTAAGCCTGTGGTCTCTTGATGTTTGACTGCTACTGATTGGAGCAACTCACCTTTTAGTGTGTTTATTTAATGAGAAAGGCTCAGTATTCTTTTTTTCAGATTTTATATCCAAACAATCTCCCATACTTTTAATTGCTGATGCGATAGTGGAAGATTCATCAACAAAAAATGCCAACAGGCTCGTTAATCAATATTTCAAACTAGAAATTTATTGGCTGCTAACTTCAAGAAACAATATTCAAAATGACATGGTGACTTTTTTCCTTCGGAAATTATGACGTGGACGGATAATTTTTCTTCGAGAAGGACCATCGTGAGGGGAATAAACTTGAGTAAAGTCGTAGGTAGAATTTAATGCATTTATTCAGCTCCGCTAGGCCGCAAACAAATGACCGTAGTTAACTTGGAGTCGCATTGCATCGGAAATGGTTATTGAGTTGGGGGGTATGGGAGGCAGGAGTTATTGGGGAAAGCAGATCAACAAGCAACAACCCGAGCCGTGGAAGGCCTCAGGACCAGGTGGCATTTCTCGCGCCATACACTCCTCAGTGGGCCAAGAAAAGCCGGTGCATGGTTGTTAGTTTTCGCCCATCAAAAGACACCAACATCGAGAAACTATCCCCCAAGTCCCTACGTACCCAATAATCCTAATGTTGTTTCCAATGTTGGTTGTTCATCACCATTGTGTCATTCAAATTTGTTTCTCTACTACACTTATAGTGGATTGAATGTTGCTTTTATAAAAGCAACAGCGTGAACTATAAATAGTTCACGAAGTGTGAGGGTTTTCACGGTCGGGCCAATCTGCAACGTGATTGATCGTTAACGTTTTAAACGTGCTACAGTCGAGAAAATTTTATCAAACTCCGTCATCAGCTGTGCTACCTGTGTTCAGCACAACATACGCGACTTGTAACTTTCTACAACAGCCTTGTTATCGTGTTATCTACCAAACAACCAGCTGTTTTCTCCCGTTTCGCCTGCCCTTTCTTCTTTCGCATTCGTCGTTTCGCTTTTGGTTCATTCGTTAGGAAAAGGTTAAGGAGTGTCAAGATGTAAAAAACCAGTGTGCGCGAAAAAGAAGTTGTCAAGGGGGAATATCTGGGGCAAGGTGGAGGCAGTCTTCTTCCAGTTAGCTACTTTTGAAGGAGCAGTTATGAAATGAGATGAATTGTAAAAGTCTGGGTCTTCTTTTATGATGATCCTTTCAATTCCCGATCTCTTCACGTTTTTTTTTTTTTAAATTTTTTCTTTATAACACGTTCAACAATTGTTAAGGTTAACAATTAATTAAGGTTAATTCGGATGATTCATGATTGTGAAAATTACGAACTCTTCTACTTTCAACATTTAACCTGGTAATGTCGACCGGGAAGGCTAAAGTCTGTAAAAGTGCTTCACGTGATTGCCACTCTAGCCGGCAAAGCTCAGATCGAACGTCGTATAAGTGTTGATAGAAGGTACACGACAAAAAACCTTCCTGAGATTCGATTCTTAATCAGTAGCCCGCAGGAGTCAAGAGAGCAGGAGTCCTAATTACCTGTAGGAAAACGCGCTTTATGTTCAAGTAATGTAGCCACACGAAGATTGTGTTGAAGGGGTTCGTCAAAATTGAGATGAGAGCGCTTTTTGACTCAGCCTACTAGAGCTCTAGTTTTGATACAATCTCGAGGCCTTCGACGTCTAGCAAGTCTTTGGTTGGACCAGGGACTCGGGCAAGGTGAGGTCCGATGCCCCGTGTAAGGTAATTTGTGGCAGCTCTCGGGGGAGACACCGGCTCAACACTGGCCCCTGCAAAGTATCTCTGTTTATGTCCCAGCTCGGTTCATTTACATTGAGGTCTTGTTTTCTAGCCGGGGCCCTTTTTTTTTCTTCCCCGTTCCCGTGTTGCGGTGCTTCTCCCGACCACCTGTTGCACTCCTGCATCAACCTGTCAGCTTCCTGCCTGGTCCCATAGATACCGAAACATGGAACCTTATGGTGACAGTCTGGTTGTTCTTTGCAAGACCAGGAGTCTTAAAATTTCGAGGCAGGTGAAAATGTCTACTTCTTTTTGGAAAATACCTTCTAAATGTAATAAATTGTCTGTGTTAAAATTTGCGCTACAACCCCATTTCTTATTAACTGCACAAATAAATTTTTGATTGAAAAACCAAGTCTTTGTTCAGTGGGGTATGGCTGCCCTTAGGGACTCCAGGAGATCAGGTCTATGATCCACGATTCCGATGCTGCAACCCCGATGATCCCTCCGAGTCTCATTTGCCCCACAACTGCAGGCCGGTGTCCTTCGAAGAGGTACTAATTGGGTACAACTTCATAAAGGACGCCTTCGGCAAGCTCGGAGCGCGGTAATGGATGTTCTAGGAGGGCCGTCGCCTGGTAGAGTTCACGGGAAATGCCAGCCCGGCCCACCAGGGTGTAAGGAATGACTCTGTAATCAGTGAATACCGATAATCCATTAGTTGTGAGCATCTGGGACCTCATTATTTTGCAGTAGTAACGGGTATTCCGTTATGGTAGAGTGAAGAGTCAGCAGATAGTCTAAATTTTAAGGGTACGAATCTGTAGCCGATCCAGTACTTATAAGTTTAGGTATCCGCCCACTAAACACCACACAAGGCTGGCTCATAAAGTCTAGCAACTAGATATTCATCTCTCTGGCACTTGTACTGGTACCTGTCCCTTTTATGTAACTTTCCCTACTCAACGTTTTCACTGGAGGTAAATGTAAAGGTGTTTTTTGTACACCTAAAGTGACGAAGTTTTTCTAGATTTGAATATAAAATTGGTCCCTCTTTGGCGGAGATCCGAGTCGCAAACTCCTTGTTCTTATCACCTTTGGAGGATGATAATAATTTCCGGCCATAAGGCCGAGAGTGATCAAAGCTTCGAAGGAACATCCCAAATTTGCTTCTCTGGAGGCATTGGAGGCGAAAAAACTCTTCAGTGAACTCTCACAGGAGTCTTCCTGATACGAGCCACCTTCAGAGCGACGGGGTGGGGCACTCTGAGGTTTCCAAGGGTTCACTTGCAGCGGCAAACAAAGGCCATGGCGGCTATGGATTCCACCCCGGACTCTCATTATGAGCTCAGATTGGCTTAGGAGCATCTGGGGATTCCACACTCTCCATTAACATCGTCCTACCAACACCTTGGGACACCTCGTTGAGAAATCAAACAGAGCCAACAGATCGAGCCGTTGAACAGGAGACAAAGTGATCATTATATTTTTCGTTTCGTGTTAATGTAAATATGACAGTGCTAGTGAATGGCTCCCACTCTGACGCCCTATCACTCAATCTCCAATCTTCGGAAGAAATGGTGCAAGCTTGGTGGACATCCAATTCTCTCAGACTGAACTTCGACAAGGCGCAGGATCATCGGGTCTATTTGAATGATTGGGCGGACACCTCCGTGAACTTCCTGGGATTCCGGGCTGATACAATCTCTGCACTTGTCAACCAGTGTGAAACCGTATCTACCTACATTAAATTCCTGGATCCAAAGAGGTTTATAACGTTGAATACGCACGATCGAGACCTCGAGGTGCGGAATTCCAGGTTCCACCAACCTGCTCGTCCCCTACCAAGGAATACCAAGGAAGGGCCGAGCCATAGGGATTAGCCCCGCATTATGAGGCCCCGAGGTATCTCAAGGCACCCCCTACGGAGTCAGATTCCCCGAGCCAAAGTCGCCAGTGGGTGAAAAAGCAAGGGGTCCGGTGATACAACGAAAGTGCACTTTAGGACCGAATACCTAGTAGGTATTACCTACTAAGGCTGCCAGGGGCAAGGAACACGATTCACCTGAGCCCACCGATGCCGTCGTGTGGGGACGGGCGACTCCCGCGTACAAATGATGCGACACCTAGCGGCGCCGAACCGCGTTTACGGTACTTACCTACAGTAGTACTAAATAGTAACTATTTGATATAGAATTGAAACCGCGACAAAAGCCTACAAAAAACCGCTCTTCAGCCGTGTATCTTCTGAGTTAGAACGATAAGTCGAAACATCTTTCAAAGAGCCTCCAAACAGTCAACACAACTCCCGCAGGATTAACCGAGGTCCCGCTTTTGAATCGCCAACCAACCCCACGTCAGGTACAAAAGCCACCTATAGCGTAATCCTCTCTAGAACGGTCGGGGTTTCTCTTTCTGGGTTAGGAATCGGCTCTACATTTCCAGTTTGGCTCCAGTTGCCTCTCAACCTTGAGGCCAGCAATGTCGTCCTGAATGAGGATACCCCAGGATGCGGTGAACGGCCTGGAATGCAGTCTCACTTTTCTGCGCTATTTCGTCTTTTAAGATAAGAAGTCTATCGGGCACTAATAAATTTATTGCCGCGTGGTAGCGGTCGATTAAAAACCTCTAGAATGCCCCTCGCCAGATTTCTTAGATTCAGATAAATCCCGGTGGTTCCATCAATCTGCGAAGTACACTTAGACCTTATCTTTGGCAGTCTTGGTTTATAGTGTGATTATATAGAGATATGTTTAATGATGAGTCGTCTCAATGTGCAATAAATCCCATAAATTTACCCAACTATTAGAAGATAAGTGTGCAGTCCTTCGTCTTCTGTTATATTCGCCACTCTTTCGTCTCAACGTCTCACCCCCCGTTTCTCGGATTTGCGAAATCATTTTAATCGGCCCTCGCTTCCCTCCGGTAGAATATTGGGAGGCAGCTTTCTGGGCCCAAACCGACCACTTTCTTTCGAGCGGAACAAGTAGTTCAGAGACAACGGATCTAATTCCTTATACGGGCAAACGATGAAAGGCAACGGAGGGCCCTGTGGTGTAGTGGTCCAGAGCTCCATTAGCGGACCTCTCCTGACGTATAGTAAATACGTGAGCAACTTTTATTAGGGAGGCGTTCAGGAAGGTTCTGGTTCGAAAAATAATTACGTCTTCTCCTCACGATCAAGACGAAAATAGTTTTTTAAGCGGTTAAAGATACAACCACGTCTTTCCTTTATTTATGAGATGAACTGCTGCTAACTATAACAGTATAGATTTGGAGCAGGTGCCGCTCTCAATCTACAAATCGTGGAACACTAACCTAATTTTTTATCCGTAGAGTTTGAAATTCACACATTTTCCTTCTACTTACTCAATCCTGGCAGCCCCCGGTATACCCGTGACTATAGTCATAAAGCGTGCTGCTAGTGCTTTCCTTTTGGTTTATTATCCTTGAAATAATACACCTAGGTATTTAGGCGCGACGGAGGTCGAAAATTCTGATCGACCTCAAAATTTTACATGATAAGTTTCAAGAGTTCTATAGAAATCTTGAACTTATAGATTAATCTATTCTGGAATTCCAAAAACGAAATGTCCGTCCGCAGTCCGAGCCGTTGTGGGCTGTAGATTTTTTCTTCTTTTTTTTTTTAATCTGAAAATTTGACAAAATACTCGGTTTACCATCTAGATGTGCCCTCAAGGTTTTCACTCCGATCCCCCGAACCCGTGGGGCGCAATGGGGCTAAAATGGGGCCACGGGAGGGGTTTTCTAATGTTTTCGGGTATGGGGTCGAGTTAAGTGTCGTTTTCGAGGTATTTTTGGACGTGGAATCCATTTCGGAGGGTCCCAGAACGATGCAGTTTCACTGTGGGGCTCTATGGGGCTTTCATGGGGCTACAAATCGGAGATTTTTAAAGGATCCCAGGTGGTCAAATAAGGTGTCGTTTTCCGAGTAATTTTGAGTGCAAAATCCATTTTTTCGAGCTCCCACATCCCTTCAAATATTGTAAGTACAGAATTTTTTTTTTTAATTTTCACAATTTTTTTTATTTTCTTATTGAGACAGAATTAATTTTTGCACAATTATTATTCTCTGATATGGGGGCAATAATTATTATTAGGATAATTATTACCTTATATCAGAGAATAACCTATATCAAAGAATAATAAACTCTTGTGTAAAATTTGAAGCGTTTTAAAAAAACTATCTTTGGAGAAAGAAAACATGTCATTTCGAGTGAAAGAAAATGGTCATTCCGAGCATATCGTACCCTGCTGGATTTCGATGAAGTCGATAGTATTAGCGGATCCGCTGACCAGGGGCCTTGCGCAAAATTTGGTGGAAACGTCCAGAAAATGACGAATTTTCTTGGCCGTACAAATCGTCTCTGGGGCCAAATCCCCCCCCCCCCCCCCCCTTACAACCGAATCAGAATAATAAACAAACAACAACGCATTTCACAAAGTTAGGATTTTGGCTTCCATTCACATTTATCCTCCCGGCAAACATTTTTATCGTTTCCGATCCACCGAACTGACGATAGAACACGTTCCGCACCAAACTCGGGGGGGGGGGGGGGGGGGGGAGACGCTGTTGCCGCATGAAAATTACGGTCGGAGATAGCGGAATAGGCGTTTCATAGTAAAGTTTTCCCTCCTAATAATAAAAGGCTCGAAGAGACGGGGAATCCTCAAGGGGGAAAAATAATCGCCGGGGATTAACATTACTGGCTCGGAGCCCACTTACTGCCACTTCTTTTCCACTTACTTTTAGTCCTCGACCCTCTGAGGACTTTTTACATTAAAAGTCTGTCCTACTTTGTTATAATTCCTTGTCCAGTGTTTCGAACTGGAGTATACTCCAGGATCTTAGGAACTAGGCGTTTCTAAAAAAATTATAATTTTTATAAGTATACAAACCGTCTTTGGTTTAAAAAAATGTTAATCAGATCATTCAAATAATTCTTTAGGTATTTAAAGTTAACAACTAAATTACTGAATATTAATCTAAATTACGTAATTAATTGAAATAAATGTTGCACTTGGGCTCATTGTACCGAACGGCCTTCAATTACAATCACCTACCATCAATTTTGGGGTGCTTCTCTTATTCGGAGCTGTGGACTTGGGCGGCCTTGTCGGCACCGCCTACTCCAATTGTCAGCCCTTCTTCCTTATCTCAATTAAAATAATTGGGCCGGTCTTCCGGAAGTATCGAAATAGAACTCCGTTTTTTGGGGGGAAATAGGAAAAGGCCAAATAAGGCGTCCGGCTTTTTAGGTGAGAAAAGGGCCGTTGCGTGACCCCATCACCGGATCAGTTCGCCAACCCTGCGGGACCAAAAGGCATAAATTCTCCGTCGGCCCACCCAATCCTTTATAAATTGGAGCATTAGGAGCTCCAACACGGCCATATAACAGAAATCGGGTTTAACTTATGAGAACATTTATTTAATCCTTTATAATATAATATAAGTAATATTATTACTGGAATTATAATCTTATCTGTGAAGTCACGTGTTCTCTACAATTTATGAAGAATTGAGTATTCGTACACCTCGATGAGAACTTTTTCCGAAGACAATTTTTTTTTTCTTCTTTCGAAAGGAACGTGGGTGACCCACATTTTCTGGAGTGAAAAGTTTTTGCATCATTCGTGAAAGGGAAGGGGACTAAGTTTTGCTGAGAAAAACTTGTACACAAAAGAGAATCGACAAAGAGACTGAAAACCCCTGATTAGCTCAACACCGACGTGATTTACCACTGTATTGTATTTATTTTATAAAGTTTACTGAGCAAACGAGATGAAATTTTTATTTCACGTCCACCCTTGAGCCCTAAAATTTACTGTTCTGGTCTGTTGACCAACAAAACTATTTAAGAACACCACATCCCTAAACTGGCGTTCCCCAACGCGATGGGGCTCCATTCAACCGAACTGAAATTTCTCGCTATCGTCGTATCGGCTCGAAATGTCCGCCTCGATGGGCCTTTTCCTTTGATTGTTGACGAAACCATTTTTTTTTCTCGAGATGTCGGGTTTCTGATATTGCCAGAATCTCAATAACTGGAGTAGAGGCCTCCGCAGCAAAGTCGTAGAGGACGGGGGAACAATTCTGGGGCCTCGTATAACAGTAAACATTCCATTTTTATCCGGCAGTTTTTTTTCGGCTTTTTGAAATTTCGTTTGACTGTAAAGAAAATTTGTTTAAAACTGGTGTACACATTTAATTTAATGTTGGACCGACTTCTAATGCCCGCCTCCACGCTTCTCCGGTTTATTAGCTTTGGAATACCTATTGAAAAAACATTTTACGACAGTTATAATAATTTCGCAGGTTTATTACAACATAAATTCATCCTGACGGGAAGATCGTCTGCAGTCCGTTTTTCTCAGCGCTTCCAACATATCGCGCAGTTCTGTCAGTATTAATTCACGTATTAGTTTATTATTCTCATAATAATCAACTTTTGTTTTTGCAACCGTGACAAATATTTTGATCGTCTTCAAAGTTTGAACTTTAAAGTTTCATGTCGTGTAGAATCCAAAAATGCTATTGTAGGTTTACCCAATATACCGGGTGTAGGTATTTGTTATACCTACGTGTAAATATTGCTTTCCTGATTGATGAATAAACTTGCTTTCAGTAATAATTTCAATTTTTGAATAAATTCAAATTCAGTGAACTTTGTTTTTTGATGAAATAGAGTCGCAGTCATTTTCCGCTTTTTGGGCAACACAACTGGTTACTCCGTCATCATCCATGGTAATGATGGTGAACTCTAGATTGTCCCCTCCAATCTAAGTTTGAACTACGTTTGAACTACCTACTCGTACCTAATCAAACTCGTGACATGTTGATTTTGCTTAAACGTAAATGGAGCGTGAGGGTACGAATTGGGCCGAAAAACTCGGATAGGGGAGCGGTTACTGTATTCATATCCACATACATTCACTATTATTTCTTTCTTTTTCTCACACTCTGCAGTTATTTTTATCTTGAGTTGTATTGTAAGGTAGTACGACGTAGAAATGTTATCATTTCACTTTATGTTATTTTTGTATAACTCTCGTTAATTGAAAGAGTGGCCAGAAGGCCAAAATTTGCGAGATTAATATTATTTTTCAATTATTTTTGTACAACTCTCGTTAATTGGAAGAGTGTCCAGAAGACCAAAACTTGCGTGAAAACTTGGTCGATAATCAATCAAGGATCACGGTGCCGGTTCAATCCCCATCTCAATCCCTGTGGTGACGAACCATCGCGCGAGTTCAGTAATCTCGCTAAATGTAAGGTGACGAGTTCAATAACAACCATTTTGAGAAGTATCTCTTCAACCCGTGGGGTCGAGTAGGGTTTAAATTTTGGGTTAGTTTTTGGACATATAATCCAATTTTCGGAATCCCACGTCTACCCAACTAGTACTGTTTTATGATTAATTGGAAATGAATGAAATGAATTGAAATGTAGTACACTGAGAGAAAAGATTTTTTTAGTGGCTAGGTTAAATCCGAAATAACCTCGAAAAGAAATTGAAACCACCTAGAATCAATTGATTCAACCTAGAAAAAAATAGGTCCAGGTTAAAGTAACATAGAAAAATATTAATACAACCTAGACCCATATAGAAACAACCTAATCCGTTATTACCCGCCCTCTGACCACAACCTGGAATAAAAAAGTGTCAACCTAGACCAAATGTGAACTTCACATTTGGTCTAGGTTGACATTGTGAAGACCTAGAAAATATATTACCTACCTTTGACTTTTAAGTGGGGTAACCTAGAATCGAATGATTTGACCTTCCATATAATTCCCCTCCATTAAAGTCTCGGTTGTACAACTGAAAACAACGAGACATTTAAAAGGCGAGATTGTTACTTTAGGTAACAACTCAGACGAAAAAGTTAGACTTTCAGTCTCGGTTAAAACTACGGTACTACCACAAATAGTTTTAGGTTTAAACAACAGTGATTGTAATTCATTCGATAAATTCCAGGTTGTTTCTACGGTACGCTAAGCGGCCGCAGAGAGCGCCACTGTAGGCGGTGGGCGTTAATTCTCGTTGTCTTGGCACCCCTGCTATTTACCCGGTGGGGTTGAGGCCAAATCTCTGTCAAATTCTAATCATCTATATTCTGTCACTATGTGCAGTCATATTATGACGTCACATTCAAATTTTTGTACTGAGTTGGAAACAGAGACAACCCAGAAAGATAGTTGAAGTTGAGAGAACCAACCTGCAATGGAAGTGGAGCAAACCTAGAAAGAAAAGTGGACCACCTAGTAATTTATTAGGACCAACCTGAAAAGAATAGGAAGCTACCTAGAAATTTAACTGGTACAACAGGGATAATAAATGAAACAACCTCGTAAATAAAGGGGCACAACCTAGAGAAAAAAGGGTTCTAGGTTAACGCGCCATGGCTGTAAATTGTTTGAGGGGGGGTGAGAACTTTTTCGTTTTAGGGTAAATCAACCGTCTACGAAAGTGAAAAACATTGAATACCAGGGTGAGACAACCAAGTCATTAATGTTTTTAACCTAGACTGTAAATGGATGGAGGCGGCGGCACACACCGTGAACTTAACCTAGAACTAAAGTGTGGGAGTGGCGCATTTTAAATCTTGGTTGTTTGCATTTTTAGGACGGTAACTTCACTAGTATTTTCAATCTAGGTTAAATGATATTCAACCTAGACTAAATTGTTCCACCCTAGAATGAAAACAAAAAAAATCTAGGTTGGCAGCATTTAACCTAGAAAAAAATCGAAAAATAACCTAGAATAGGCCCTTTTTTTCTCTCAGTGTAAAAGCCTTTTGGTGATACAGTTTTTGATTATTTTTAATGTCATTTTATTGACAGGATAAATTCGTGCAGAATTTAAGCAAAACAATATAAGAGATTATTTTATTATAAATCCCTGGTGGGTTCGGACGTTGTTAAGAGACCTCCTTCAAATACATTTTCTTACAAAAATACTTTGAGAACGACTAACGTCGTGGGACGGCTACGAGCAAAAGTGGAATCAAGTATTTTACCAACCGTCGCTGTTGCAGTCTACAGTAGACGCCATGGAGGGATAGAGATTATATTATTCCTCCATGAGTAGACGCCAAACCGCCTAACCCATTTCGGTCACAAAATGAAACAGCTGCATTTACATGAAACGCTGTTACATGAAACAGTTAAATAAAGCAATTAAATAAAACAGTTATATGTCACAGCTACATGAATCCATTTTTTAAACTAAACAGTATTTTTTTATTGAAACAGTTTTTTGTGTCACCTGTGAAGTTGGGAAGATGTGGGTTAGGCGGCGTTGCTTCTACAGCGACGAATTTTTTGGTTAGGTGTTCATTCAATTTACGGTTTTATCTCGTTATGAAAACAAAGCGTGGCAAGGAATAAGATGTTTTCTTTAGCAGCCCCCTTCAACGCTGAACGGGTGAAAAAGGGTCGAAAGGTCCAAGCCCTCAATCACGAGAAGCGATACGAAGAATGGAGGCAGTGAAGGAATTCCGAATTTAGGGTATAGTTCAGTGAGGATTTTGCCAAAGGGGGTCGTAAATAATAATGAAACCGCCTCTTGTTTGTCAAGATCGGCCTTTTCCGCCTCCGTCGTCCGTTGCCACCTTTCCTCCCGTAAGATAAGATTGATCGCCCACGCCGGGCCCACCCGAACGTCGCAATCAAGCGGTTGATTTGATGTGATGACGGTAAAAGGGTGGGGGGGGGGGGACTGAGGTGTCAACAAGTCTTCGGACGCAAACACTTTCCACGATAAAAATCTTCCGGAAGTTGCTTAATTGCTTTTTTTGCTCACCGCATGTCGAATCGTGACGGAAGAAAATAAAAAATAAAAACGCTGCAAATTTACACAAGGGTTTATTATTCTTTGATATAGGTTACTTGTGCAGAAATTTAATTCTGTGTCAATGAAATAAATAAAACATTTATTTATTTTTTTTTTGGATTTTTATATTTTAAAAAAAAGTTTTTTAAATTTTTTTTCTTCAAAAATTTGTTTTTCAACATTTTTTGTTTGTTTTTTACTTGAAAAATATTCGTCCTCCTGGGATCCATAAAAAATCTCATTTGTAGCCCCATGAAAGCTCTGTAGATTGCAACAGTGAAATCGGATCGTTCCGGGACTCCCAAAAATGGATTCTACGTCCAAAAATACTTGGAAAACGACACCTGACTCGATCCCATAGCCAAAAGCCTTTTTAAAAACCCTCCCGTAGCCCCATTTTAGCCCCATTGCGCCCCACGGGTTTGGGTGATCGGGCTGAAAACCTTGCGGGCACAACTAGATGGTAAACCGAGCATTTTTTCAAAATTTCAGATTTTAAAAAAATCCTACAGCCCAAAACGGACCGGACGGTGGACGGACATTTCGGTTTTGGAATCTAGACCTCTTGAAACAGATGTCTAGAACGTCAAATTTTGAGGCCGATCGGAGTCTTCGACCTCTGTCGCGAAAACATAGGTGTATTATTCCAATAATAATAAACCAAATCAATTTTATGTTGTAACGCAGGGATTGCCTAACTGGTCGATATCGATAAATAAAATAAATTTCTCACAATTGTCTTAACGAAAAAAGATTTTGGGGGTCTACTAGGTCTAAAAATTAGGTACCTAAACCAACTTCTTAAGATTATTTAATAATTATTAAATAAGAACTTTCAGAATACTGTTGTGTTAGGTGTACCTGCTCAAGCATAATTATTTACACTCGATATTTACTGAATTTTTTGTCTATTTATTATGTTATTAAATTTTGACGAGAAATTGATGTCAAGTTTAAGTGTTTGAAAGTTTGACAAATTGCAATGTTTGAATTGGTACCTAAGTATTCTGTATCAAAACTGGGATTAGCTCTCCAAGGAACCCCATAGTCCAACCTTCTCGTAAAGGTAAATTAAGGTAATAAATTTAATTTAAGGTAAATAAATTTAATTAAAGGTAAATAGTCGACCAGCGGCTTTCTAATCTGATTACATTTGCGGTAAATGCCATCACCCACGGTACGGGGTTTTGTGACGTGTCAATGTGGACGTAGAATCGATTGATTCCGACCCACAATGTTAGTTAGACGTAATCCAATTTGCAACGTTTTTTCAACAGCTTCCAAAGGCACGTAACGAAAAATTATCACTCGTTCTAATGACAACTTTCCATTAGCAGGAGAGTTCGTTGTAGCCAATTAACAACATTAGTAATACCATTAACAGGCCCGCAATCCACCCACACAAAGGAAAATACCTCCGAGGATGTAAAGGTGGGCTTATCGCTGCTCAAATAAGAAATTGTTTTCATCACCTAAACTCAAAACTCATTACCAACTGGGCCTCTCTCGAACCCCCCTCTGGCGGCGGAGTTGTGGAAACTCATTTCAAAGCCGGAAAATTTATATGTCGGCGTTAACTCGACTTCAAGGTCTGCAGGAAACTGAATAAACTTCGGTAGGAAGCCAATCTAATAGGTACCCTTAATTCGGTCGAGGCGTTATCGCGATCTTGAAAATATCCCCGTAACTTGAATTGGCAGGTTCCGAATAAGACATAGTACCGAGACAGCTATTCAACACCGTACACATGGGGGATACAACTTTCGTCTTTTCCCGACCCGAAAAATATGTCAAAAATGAGAAGGCTCAAGTGAGGACGCGTTCAATCTGCCTGTGAGGCGTAACAAATGACCTGAATAGCTCATAAGTCATGCAGGTCAGTATGTAAGTGTATGAAAGGCGTGAAACTAGGAGAATACAAATTCCACCAAATCAGGTTCACCAATTCCAGTAATAGTCTATGGAGATTGTGCAGAGCAAATAATATTAATGGAAAAGGAAGTCAATGAGTTATACTTTGATTTTACGTTCCTCCGGGACATCACAATAAGGAATAGAAATACACCTGAATTTTGGGTTGAATCATCCCGAGCCGTGTTGTCACAAGTCAAAAAAACGCTGCAAATTTTACACAAGGGTTTATTATTCTTCTGCAAATAGTGGAAAAATTAATTTCATGTCAATAAAAAACATTATTAAAAATAAAAAATAAACAAATTAATTGAACACGTATTAAAAAAAATTAAACCGGTATTAAAAATAAAAATAAAAATAATTATTTGAACAGGTTTGGGAACCCTAGAAATGTATCATGCGTTCAAAATCACTAGGAAAGCGACTCCTCATTTGACCTCATGACAACTCTCGAAAGTCCCATTTGTAGCCCCAAAAATGCCCCATAGATCACCACGGTGCAATTGGATCGTTCTGGGACCCCAAAAGATGGATTCTACGCCCAAAAATAATTCGAAATCGACACCCAATTCGACCCCATAGCCGAAAAACCTAAAAAAAAAAACCTTCCGTAGCCCCTTTTTTAGCCCCACTGATCACTACGGGTTTGGGTGACCTGGCTGAAAACCTCACGGGCACAATGATTGATGGTAAACCGAGTATTTTTGCCTAAATTTGAGATTTAAAAAAATGCCTTCTGCTCAAGAACGGCTTGTAGCGTACCACCTGGTATGTGTGTGGGGTGTGTACCTAGATGTGTTGTTTTTCCTAATTGATTATTAGGTAAGATGTGTGGATGGCAGAATGCGTACGGCGCAGCTTCCGTGGTTACGCCGCCGGTGGTTTTGGAGGATGCAAGAGGGAGTACAGGTGGAGATTTGTCAGAGACAGTGAGAATGCTCCAGCTATAGAAATGGAGGATCAGATCCTCCATTTCTATAGCTGGAGCATTCCAGATTCTGGGTTCTTTAGGAATTCCCGAAGTGTCGGGGCATTCTAGGTCAGACTTAACCTGTACGAAGGGTGTTGGTTAAGGTTTTCTGCGGCCGTGTTGATACCGAGGGATGGTTCCCTGGCTTCCTATCTTGACTTGTCAAGTACGGACTCCCGGTTGACAATCTGGTCTTACAAGGGACCGCTTTTCCGCCTGAAGGGTGAGGGAGAATATCCGGATCGGTGGACATAGGGCGAAAAGTGTTGTGATTGGATATGGCGCCAATACACAAATAAATACGGGCTATGACGGCTGCCGGCGGACGTTTTGAGGGGCCTCCCGAGTCGGCTGGCGATGAGCCAATCTCAGGAGAAGTAGACGAGCGTCAGCGCGCTTGTGCTCAGTAGCGCGCTGAGCTTCGTACCCCAGAACCTGCGAGAGCGGGAAGGACATCGATTGGCTGAGTGGGAATGCAGAGTTCCCCACACGGCTTACACTTATTTTGGACATGTCTACCTAACCTTTGCGTTCTACTCGCCAAGCTACTCCTCCTTTTGGTGACGACGATTTATTTTTGGATTTTTACACGACATAACTCACTCCCTCCTCACTTAATGGCGGAATAAAGGTTCAGAAGCTTTGTGGGCCAAAATCAGGGCTCAGGAAGATTTTATTCCGGACTAACTTTGGACAGATTCTGGGATTTTGGGTCTTTTTACAACCGTCGGAAACGAAGAGGGGCGCAACGCTTCGTTCGCGCTCGCTACCGGGTTTAAGTGGCGTTACACTTATTTTGCTGATACAGTTGCTCAATCTAGTGTTCGGCACCGGTGTAATCTCAGAGGAATGTTTGAATTCCATCTTCATAGCACTCCCAATGAAGCCTAATGCTAAGGAGTGCGAGAGCATCGTACTATCAGCCTGGTTTTCCCGAAAACTGCTCACAAACGTTTGCAGGAAATTCTGAATGTTTGATTGTTTGGTTTTATTGTATCATCCGCAGATATTACAAAGGTTGGAATGAGAAAAATAATATATATACACGACTCAAACATCACTCGTCAATCCCAAGATGAAAAGTATTAAATTGCTATTCCATCGTAGAAGGTATACACTCTTCCAATATAAATCCATACGTTTCTAACAAGAAAGGAAAGAAAATAAAAGAATAAAGGAAAAATTGAGAAATGAGAGAGGATTGACGAGAAAAAGAAAATCAGCGTTCAAGTTAGTAAATATAACCCTCATTGACTATTGTTTCTTCTTTCTTCCACTAATGCTCCTATAACTTCATTAATGAAGTTATAGTCCAATTGGACTGTGAGTTCGAAGACCTGAGGTTCTGAGAAGACCAGATTTCGGCGTAGCCAATTCTCTGCAGGACGGTCCGCATCTGTGATGCCCAATTATATTCGGGTGCCGGGTTGGAGGAGTCCATTCCAGGAGGAGCCTTTGAAAACACAACTTTGGAACCCTGCTCTCGTTCATTGATTGAAGTTTCCTCCACCACTGCCAGGCACGTTTTAGCACTTCTGACTCCATGTGGTTGAGGTTGAATTCCGTCCGAATGTAATGGTCTAGGGTGTGAAAGAAGGAGTTGAAACAGCGCACCTGCACTCTCTCTAAAACCTCGACCTGGTTCATTCCGGTCACTTCCCTTCCGTAGAGGGCTGTTGCAGAAATTATTGAAAATTCGGAATGTTTAAAGTAGACCGATGTTAGCGATTTTTGGTTAATGTACGATGTATTATTATTTTTTATTTTATTTTTTTTTTCTTCTTCTTCTTCTTCTTATTTACAAAATGAAGAAACCTTTGCTGATTGCCACAGCCTCCAAGTTGATCCGAAGATGAGTAAATGATCTTAAAGTACGATTTTCATGAATATTTGCCCAAATTAGGTAGACAAAATCGTTGGTTCAAATTTTTCGAACCAATTCCAGGTGCCACTTGTTAAAACCTTGGCCTGTAGGTCAATTTTTCTGATCCAAAGTCCGTATCTCTGCATATACATTTGGGATACATTTCATGCACGTCAAGATCACTGTCCAGAGACGGAAGTGGAGCTCCCTAATAAATTAATTAGAATAGATAGCTATTAACTGTCCACTGATGTTTCATTTTTCCTTTGATTTTTCCGATTAATATATTAAAATACATAGGACTATTTGGGAATTTTTTCATAACTAAATACATTTTCATAATTCAATACATAACTAAATTTGGGAACTTTTTAAAATATTTTTTCCAATATTTTTTATTCAACTTCAGTAATTTGTTAATTTTAATGAAAACGTTGAGATAACCAATAATACACTTGGATCTGATATACGCATGTATACGAAAAGTGCAGGTAATCAACGAAAAAGCCGAAAAATGTCACTTTTTGACAATTTCTGAGTCTCAAAAGTGAATATAAACATAATTTTTGGAATCGACTCACTCAAAAACATAAGAGTGGAAGCAAATTTTGCTTTTAAAGTAGTACAATTAAAGTCGGTAGGAGTTTCGATCACGTTTTCGGGTGTTCTGGACCACTGTACGACGGAGAGCTCCGTGACTGCTGAACATACACCAATGGTCAGGTATTGCTAGAGAAGCAGATGTAATACACAGACACTAGTAATAGTGTCTTCTTTTACTAGTGACTTCAAGAGCAATCCCAAGTCTTATTTTGATTAAGTCGTGTCTGAGTTACCTGCCACATCCGCATAGATGCAGATCTGTTGTTCTTCACATATTATGTTGCCCGTTAACCCGCCAAAACCCGATTCTTGACAGACAACCATCTCACCGTAAATCCAGCTCATTGGGCGACCGGTGAACCAGTTCCGTGACGATTTTCCATAAACGGGCCTCCTCCAGCAGGCTCAACCCACTCCACGTAATTCGAGATGCTCGCGATATGACTTTGCGTGCTCCGTCAACACCCGCCTGCCCCGTTTTGACGTTAATTGCCCCCGCGAGGCTGTCGTTATTGTTTCAAACATACGAAAAAAAAAGGAAAACGGGACCCGCTTTGGAATTCGCCTTCCAGTCGGCGCCCATTTGGTCTTAAGCCGGTTAAGATTTGTAACTCAGATGTCTTCAGGATTATGTTTACGACTTCGCTAACGACTTGGTCGTCGTCGTGTTTTGCGTCAACTTTCTTTCTTTTATTTGTGTTTCCGTTAAGGGCCTGGGAATTGTCTTGACATGTGTCAGGATGCTGTACGTGTGAACATGCCCGTTGAAAGCAGCTCGAGGTGTTTGATTATTTTCGCTTGTTAGATCCGTTTGATATCAAATCCTTCCAGACTTCTAATCACTTTTAGCCTCGCTTACTCTAATCTTTGTCAGATATCGAAGTGGCGCTTGCAGCTGGTTTTGACTTTGAGAGGAACAGTTACAGTAACAGTTACTGATACGTAACATCAGTTACTGATGCTACGTGGCTGCACTGTTTTCTGCATTTCATTCTAGATACCTTTTTTTCTTTTATACATAGAAGTTCTTTTCCAGTGTGAGTACGTAGTCTAAATAGTTCACCGGCTGCTTCAAACGGCGATCGAATCTCGACCCTAAATCGCTCTCGAAGCTAAAAAGGGGAGCCAAGCTTCCGAATTCGTAAACTTTGTCTCGTCGACGGCGTAGACTCTCGGGAATGCCGATTTCAAACTCATTAGGGACCGGCAAAGGGTGACCGAAACTGTTCATTTCTTGGATTCTTCAGTTGAACGCTTTAGATGGGAATTTTAATGGTGTTGACGGGGGGGGGGGGGGGGGGGGGGTCTGGAACGCCGCGGCGTAAGGTCGTTAATCCCACAATATTGTCCAGACATCATACTATATGTTCACGATTCACCCATGGGTGAATATACCCTAATATGTATACCCTAATATGCATATTAGTAGTGCCTGAGGCCAAGTCCCCCAGAAATGAACAGAATAACAATTATTCTATTCATTTGGGACTTGGCGTCACCGATTATTGGTAGAATTTTCTTGCTAGAAAACTCTTCGAGAACGATAATAGGTATTGTATGATATTATACAGAGTGGACACATTTGGCTGTATTATTCTTGGAATAATACACCTAGGTATGTAATCGCGACTCCGACGACTCCGATAGGCCTCAAAATTTGACATTATCCGTTTCAAGAGGTCTGGATTCCAAAACCGAAATGTCCATCCGCCGTCCGGGCCGTTTTGAGCAGAAGGATTTTTTTTAATCTGAAATTTTGACAAAATACTTTGTTTATTATCTAGTTGTGCCCGCAAGGTTTTCAGCCCGATCGCTCAAACCCGTGTGGCGCTATGGGGCTAAAATGGGGAGGGTTTTTTTTATAGGCTTTTGGCTATGGGATTGAGTTAGGTGTCGTTTTCGAAGTATTAATGGACGTAGAATCCATTTTTGGGGGTCCCGGAACGATCCGACTTCACTGTGGCGATCTATAGGGCTTTCAAGGGGCTACAAATGGGATTATTGAAGGATCCCAGGAGGTCAAATATTTTTCAAGTAAAAAACGAAAAGTGTATGAATAAAAAAAAACATTTTTCTTGAAAAAATCCCCAAAAAAATTTTTTTTCTAACATTTTTTTCATTGACACAAGAGTTAAATTTCTGCACAAGTAACCTACATCAAAGAATAATAAACCCTAGTGTAAAATTTGCAGCGATTTTACTTAAGAATGGTGTCGACTTTGCAGGCGATTTTTTCCAAAACTAACCAACATTGAACATTAAAATAAAATTTTCATTAAAAATACGTGTGACAAGGCTGCTGACTATTTTTCACACTGCATTCAATTGGGACATTACGAGTTTATTTCGATTTTTGAGTTTATCCGAACATATCGATTTTAACTACCTACTTTTTTAGATTTCACAGCTCTTTTTTTTCTTTTTAGCTTATAACAAGACTTGTTATGAGCTAAAAAGAAGAAAACTTAGTGATATTAATGAAAAAAACTTAGTGATATTAATGAATGAATAGTATATTACCTAATATATTTCTTAATTAAAGTTAAAAGTGACCATAATACGGTATATTATACTTATATCATACGTTTCGGAAATTACCCAGTTTGGAGTACTCTCATCCAAATGAAACATCTAGGATATCACTTTTTAATGAATCGTTCAATCAAGGACTTTCATTATAATGATTCTTCATTATATAAATATCAATAATGTCATGCATCGTTACTTGAAAAAAAGAAATCGTTAATTTGGAAAATTGGAAAGAAATTTGCACGTGAACAGGTTTAGCTAAAGGAATACAGGACCAGTTCAACAGGTCGTCGTCTTCTTAGGAAAACTAGGAACATTTTGGGCTGTAGGAACTACAATAATATTCCTGCGCCTATATTATCGCGTAGATATTATGTAAGTGTTCAAATTTCTAGTTATTCATAGGGTTTTATTTTATCATTCTTGAATTTTGATGTGCCACAAAATTGGTTCTTATACGTTCCAAGAGGTGCCCGCCGTCCAGGCAGTAGCAGGAACTTTTTTTAAATTTGAAATTTTGACTAAATACTGGGTTCACCACGTTGATAAAATGGGGCATGGAATAAGTCCATCATGAACTGTCGTTAAATCCCTCACAATGTGATGTCTTTCGTCCATTCACCCGTGTTTTTGCCGACTTTCCCGCCTGACTTGTGATCCCGAGTTCCTGACAGTAGAACCTTCTCGGTGTTTAGGACCTAATGCTTTTTGGCTTTTGAGAAAGGGCTACGAAGAGGAGGCTTTAACGAAGGAGTGTTGAACTACTCCCAAGTTGATTCCGGCTCTTCTTGTTCACAAGTTTTGCCAACCAAAGTTTCACTCCATCCCGAGCATCGTGTTGGGTTTGGTGAATGACTGCCGGCACGTGACTACTTTCCGGGGACTTTCCGAGACTTCATGATTTTTGGCTTTGTCGTCTCGTTTCCCTCCCATTTTCAATCCCCGAACGCCCTACAAATGGCAATGACGACAGGATGATCGCTACCACTGTAATAGTGCAATAGCAATTATTGCTGCAACCGTTGTGATCATCAATCTAAGGTAGCTTCCTCTCCATCGTTAAACTTACCCAAACGCTGATGCACTGATAAGATTTAAATTAAATTTAATGAATCAAAATGACAAGTTTTTGTCTCAAACACAAAAGTTGATGATTTGGGGAATAATAAACCAAACGAGCCACGCAAAAGCTGCCAGGGGCTGACTATGCAATGCAACGCAAGACTGGTGAGTCATACAGGCTTTAGCATCACAACGCCACGTAAAGTTGAGGCTGCCGTCTCAAACTCCATCAGATGGAGTTAATTGTTTGGCACATGAGACAGTACAGATTCAAAAACACAAAAAACACAGACAGTACAAACAAACAAAAAAAAAGTTGGTTCATTAGAAAGATTACAATAATTGTTTGGCACATGAGATAGTACAGATTCTGTACTGTCTCATGTGCCAAAAAATTATTGTAAGCTTTCTAATGAACCAACTTTTTTTTTTTTTTTGGCTCGTTTGGTCCATTATTCCCCGAATCATCAACTTTTGTTTTTGAGACGAGACAAAACTTGTCCTTTTGACTGATGATGCCTAATGTGCTATGCGTAGTCCGTCGACAGTCCTCGCCGGACGGTAGGAATATTGGTTAAACCCCGACGGTATAAAATAGGATCCTATACTCGATTTTGCTTCCGAGTCTGCGAAGCAGCGGAAGCCTTGTGTTCACTTTCGGAAGAAAAAAAATTTTTGTTGTCCGAATTCAAAATTGCCAGTCGCATTTTGCGTTTCATAGCCTACTGAACAAATTTGGTTCCGTGTCTGTCGGTCTGTGGGTCAGTCGGTCTGTGGGTCTGTCGGTCTGTCGGTCTGTCGGTCTGTCCGCATTTCCTTGTTACAGCCATAATTTCCACAATTTTGAATGAATTTAGCTCAAATTTTGAGGGATTATGTGGATTAGGCTCCTTGAGGTCCCATACGAATTTCATCACAATTGAATCAGCGGTACGCTCTGCGCATGCGCTAAAGTGAAATTCTTGAAACAGGCATAACTTTCTCAATTTTGATCGGATTTCAATCAAATTTTCAGGAATTGTGTGCTAGATGGTATCCTGTCAGTTTCATCACGATTGAATCAGCGGTACGCTCAGCGCATGCGCGAACGTAATTTCCTTGCCACAGCCATAACTCCTACAATTTTGATCGGATTTCAATCAAATTTTCAGGAATTGTGTGGGTATAGCCCTAGATGGTTCCCTATCAGTTTCATCATGATTGAATCAGTGGTACTTCCTGCGCATGTGCGAACGTAATTTTCTTGTTACAGTTGTTACGTTCATTTTGAACTTGGCACGAGGAAGCTCATGTGCCATTGCCTTGGCAGTGTATTTGTTCTACCTAGTTGGGGCGCGGTGGGGCTAAAAATGGGCTAAGTGGTTATTGAAAGATTTCGGTTATAAGCTCGAGTGGAGGGTCGTTGTCGATGTATTTTTGGATGGATAATCCAAAGAGGAAGGTTTCAGATCCATCCGAAAACACCAACGTTATCTACAGAGCTACAAACGGGGCTTTTGACGGACAGCGGCCAAGAGGTCGAATGGGGTGTCGTTTTCGCCATTGAATCCATTTTTGGAGTCTCTTACCTATCCTAACACTATACAAATTTTCTTTATTTTAATTTCCTATTTTTTAACCGACCGAAAAAACTTCCTGTAAGATAGATGATTGACATCAACTTTTACCGTCGCAATCGGAGAATGAAAACGCTGCAAATTTTACACAAGGGTTTATTATTCTTTGATATAGGTTACTTGTGCAGAAATTTAATTCTGTGTCAATGGAAAAAAAGCAGCAATATTTTAGCAAATTTATTTTAGCAAAAAATTTGTTTTTGGATTTTTTTCCAACATTTTTTGTTTTTTACTTGAAAAATATTTGACCTCCTAGGATCCTTCAAAAATCCCTTTTATAGTCCCATGAAAGCCCTACAAATCGCCACAGTGAAATCGGATCGTTCCGGGACCCCAAAATATAGATTCTACGTCCAAAAATACTTCGAAAACGACACCTAACTCGATCCCAAAGCCAAAAAAAAAAACCTCCCGTCGCCCCATTTTAGCCCCATAGCGCCCCACGGCGTTGGGTGATCGTGCTGAAAACCTTGGGGGCACAACTAAACCGAGTATTTTGTCCAAATTTCAGATTAAAAAAAAATAAATAAATTCCTACTGCTCAAAATGGCCCGGAAGGCGGACGGCGTACGGCGGACGGACATTTCGGTTTTGGAATCTAGACCTCTTGAAACGGATAATGTCAAATTTTGCGGCCGACCGGAGTCGTCGACCTCCGTCGCGAAAACAGGTGAATTATTCCAAGAATAATAAACCAAAAGCTACCAATTTTGTAGCCTTTTCATTCTCCGATTGCGACGGTATCCGAAATTAGAAATCACCTAAAATTAATCCTTTTGTGTGTCAAAAAAAAAATTTATTTTAATCTGATCTATTTTTTCTTTATATTTTACAGTGATTTATGAATTAATAATTTTAATAATTTAATATTACTTACCTATTATTGTATATTTTTTCACAATCACTCAGGCCTGCTCCTATGGTTTGAACACAGACCCTTTTAAAGTGTTAAAGCCGTTTTGGGTAGCACCACTCAAATTCACAGATTATTGTAGGCTATAGTCATCATTAATGAGTCAGGTATTCGAGGGAGGTGTTGTTCTTTGAAGTAATTTTGAACAAAAAAATCGATATTTGGTGGGCCCAAACGTGTCCGACTCTTTACAGCGAAGAAGTCGACAAATTGTACCAAGGCCTTCAATGTATTTTCACTAAATTGTGGAGTCTACACAGACTTACCATATTGACGTGAAAAATTGGTTCTTTTGCCATTAAAAAATTATCCTGCATTCTCATTGGGAATACGCTGCTCTTGGGGACTGACTGCCATCTAGCGGAGGACCTAATAACTACCAAAACGCGATCCTCCTCCTGCAGGTGCTGTCCCCAACCAGAAACGGGATGCTGGAGAAGCTCCAATCTCCGCCGATGTCCCGCCAGGCAGCGCTGCTCGTCGTCCTTCGGTCTCCCTTTTTTCCCGCCCGAACCCGCCTAAACCACCCCTAAACCACCCATCAACGTGCAGACAGCTTTGCACTTTCGATTATACTTCTTATATCTCCTCAAAATTGCACTTGAAGAAAATACCCATATTATTATTTACATTTGCTCTTTCCTATCTTTGTCTGCATTGTGCGAATTACGCAACTGTGTAGTTGCCTTCTTGAAGAAAAAATTTCGGATGTTTAGCGATTTACTAATTACCCAATTATTTATTTTGCCTCCATTTAAAGTTGCGTAAATCTTAAATGTAAATTTTACCGCTGTTATTCCATCGTTTAAATGTCTTATCTTTCCTGCCTAGAAAGCAGCTCATTCACCGTTTTTTTTTTTTTTTTTTTTTCATTTCGTAGCCTTTTCAAGCAAAATCCGCTGACTGGTGGCACTTTATCTGGCGGAGACACTGAAAGAGAATTAATTAAAGTCCGCGTTTAGGAAGCGAGATTGAGCAGATTGATCTGGGAGGGTTTAGTTAACTGGGTTAGGTCGCCCTCTGCGTTACCTACTCTGATTTTATTGGTCTCAAGATAACACGACCTTTGGTCTTTGAGGTGAACCGCTCGAAGCGGAGGGGATTTTCTGGAGGAACAGAGACAAAGACAGAAATTCAAATTGTCTGAATAATCTGGTGAATACACCCTCTCAGTGGGGAGAACGAATAATCATAATAATATTATGATATTATTTATTATTTCGCTCTTTCTAATGAGTGGTTGTATTATTTCCGTTGTTGGGGTTTCGGGATGTGGGACATTAACTGTCTGCAGAACTGCCTGTATGCAACTTTGCTAGCGTACTACCAACATTAAATGGCTTCACAATCTACTTCATCCCTGGGCCCTCGCAATGGACCGTTCAGCTAAAACCTATTATATAGCGGTTCTAACTGTAACGCTATAGCGTTATGGTATACCATCAGTTTCGGGGATTCATACCATCAGTAGATGATACGAAGGAGGACACGTAACCGATTGAAGAGAACTTTGATCATGACCTCTCTTCTCCCGCGAACGGTGCAGCCCTCCCGTCCTTTGACGGGACAATTTAACAATTTAAATTTTGCCATTTACTGCTCATTGCGGTACGACAATGTCATATAATTAGGGATTCTGGTCAGGCCTCCTTTGTTGACAATTCAACTAAGGAAGCTGCCTCAGCCTCCCCAATTTACACTGCGTGCAAAAAGCGAACTGGAACCAGCCACGACATATCGTGGAGGGTTCCAGCATGCTCTCGGTTCCCTTTGGGGATCTCTGCACCTTCACAACACCTCTACATATTGAACAAGCCTGATGAGTGCGAGCATCCCCAATTTGTCGCTGCATGTTCCTCCTGCGTAGCAGATCGCGACAATTCTCATTATGCCCAGGAAGGTAAATTAAATATTCCCACTAAATGTTCCCACATTCCCTTCCAGTTTCTCCACAAACAACGGCGGCGAAATCGAGGATTTACGCCACAGGCCTTCCGCCAAACATACAACAGATAATTCATAATTCGTGGCCCTTCATATTAAGATTGGGCGGGTCACCTTCCCAGAATGAGCCCTGATTCGGTTTCCTAGGATGCACCTAGAAGAGGAAATTCATTCCACCCTACGAAAGGGACGCCCCGGACTGCGCTGGGTAGATGATGTCAAGACAGATGCGCGTACTTTGCTGGAAGTCTGTGGTTGGAGAGTAGCTGCACAACGCCGAGATGACTGGCGGACTTTACTTTGGCTGCCTTCCTGCTGGTGTGTTTTATCTGGACGAATCCTGTGAAGACAGACTGACCCTCCCACTCCAAAACCTCCGACGAAGTAACTATGGAGTATTACTTAGACGCTACGCTTCCTGGAACTCCCTGAACTGACTCACAACCACCATCACAAATGGCGACAAGAACACGGAGTTGGCGCTTAGGGATCTCCGCCTATCAAAATACACAATTTTATGACGACACCTAGTAGCACTGAGGTACACAAAAATATCCGAATTGGGTCCTACTCATATAATATATGAGTTGTTGAATGGGAGAAGAAATATATATTATATATTTCTTCTCCCATTCAACAACCCACAAACTAGAGCTTTTTTTTCGGCCCTTCACGATGCGACAAAATGGTTAAGAAACTTCGGATTCTAAGTAGAAAATCTTGTCTGGCTTCCGAAGGGGAAAAAAAGTCGACTGATTTAATAAACTGTGGAAAGGCGTGACGACCGGGATCGGTTTCGGTATTATTTATACGGCGTAATAGGTTGCATTTCGGGGCCCACGAAACGGCCGGTTTGATTTATGAGTTTTTCGTCTGTGATAGCAGAAAACGTTGCGACAGTCCACTAAAAATAAGGGCCTTCCACGTGCCTGCTGGTTGGCTGAGTTGGAGGATATCACGTCTGGTGGAGACTTCCTTTTGTGCTGATGATGAATACAAAAGTGTAGTAGACGTTTCCTGCCTGCCGACTCCGCACAATACCGAAACTTTTTTTTCTCAATTTCAAAACGCTTCAGAGACGCAATTCCTGATTGTTATTTTCTGTCGACATCGGCCTATGTACTTCGCGGAGTGTCTTCAGGTTTCCTCGAGAGTAACAAACCTATCAACTTACTAACCACATTTTTAATGGGGTCACGCCGTAACATAATCCTCGAGAAGGGAAGCTCCCGTCATTACGTATCCAAGTTCGACCGATATCACCTTCACAGAAATCCTCTCGGGAGTATTCGCATTATTCACGTTGAAATGCCCGTTCAAAGACTAGAACAAAAATTCGTGTATAATGATTGTACCAACAATTATTTTAGAAAATTGTGAAATAATAGGGCAACATTCAGGGAGAAAAAAGTTGAAAATTCTACGCAAGGGTTCATTATACTTCCGATAGTACAAATTTGTACTTGCAGAATTAATAACAGGGATTTAGGGATTTATTATTGGCCCACGAATGTTGTATTACTTTGAATTGTTATACAGGATTTTGGTTTATTATTTTTGGAATAATACACCTATGAAATCGCGAGTCGAGATTTAATAGGTTCGCGATTCGCGACGGAGGTCAAAAATTATGATCGGCCTCAAAATTTGACATTATACGTTTCACGGGTTCTAGATTCCAAAAACGAAATGTTCGTCCGCCGTCCGAAATGTTTTGGGCAGTAGGTTTTTTTTTTTTTTTTTTTTTTTTTTTTTTTTAAATCTTAAATTTTGACAAAATACTCAGATTGCCATCTAGTTGTGCCCGCAAGGTTTTCAGCCCGATCTCCCAAACCCGAGGGGCGCTATGGGGCTACGGGAGGGATTTAAAATATTTTTGGCTCGGGGCTCGAGTTTGGTGTCGTTTTCGAAGTATTTTTGGACCTATAATCCATTTTTGAGGGTCCCAGAACGATCCGATTCCATCCATCCATGGTGCTGCAAATGGGATTTTTGCAGGATCCTTGCAGGTCAAATAAGGTGTCGTTTTCCGAGTAATTTTGGACGCAAAACCCTTTTTTTCGAGGTCCCACATTAGTCCAAACTTTGTACCAAAAAAGAAATTTTTTTTAAATTTTTTCAAGAATTGGCACTTTTTTAATGACACAGAATTAATTTTTGCACAGTTATTTATATTTTTGAGCAAGTTGCAGGTCAGGTGACCCCTTATCGTGTTCCCCTAGTTGGTTTAGAGAGAGAATAAAAAAAGAAAAGCTCTTTTGTGTCAGTCAATAGAGTTTGGTTTAGGGGGGGAGGATAAATTATTTATCTACGAGTGGTGGATAAGTATTCCATTTGAATAGTGATTGCGTGTACAATTGAGAAGAAGGGGGCTGGCTAATCGGTGTGGTTAACGACTCGTTAAGCCGGTTGGCGGGGGCGGACGGAAAAGACGTCTACGGGGGTCGGACTTGGGGGAGGCGGCAGGAAGATCGGCGTACGAACTCGACGGAAGGCGGCCTTCCAGTACCCGCGCTGACAGCCATGAGAAAGGTGCTATGGAAGGGGACAGCGGGCTAGCGACCTGCACGGATCTCGCGTCATGCAGCGAGCCGGACTACTGGCCCGCCGCCGCCGAGCTCGTCCGTCGGTCGGCCCCGCAGACTTTGAAACAACATTATTACCCCGAAGGCGGATGGGGTTGGGTGGTCGTTGTCGTCGTCGTCGCCGTTTACACTTTGGCGCCGGGTCTGCACATGTCGGCCGGCGTTTTCACTCCCGAAGTTAAGAAGCATTTTACGACGGCACCCGCCCTCTCTGCAGGTAGGAAAACCCCTGGAAATTTAGAGGAAAAACAAACGAAAATCCTCTAACAAATTTTGGATGTTTTTTTAAATTCTGGAGAATAATTAAACGTGATTTAGATACGAGAGGACGTGGTATTCAGGTACCAAAAGAAATACTTAATAAATTAGAAAATAGAAAATACGCAAGACTTGTTTGAAACAGAAGTATAACATTTGTGCAATTTAAGCTTGTAAAAATGTTTGCCGGAACAAAGTATAACTTTTCTGACTTAATTCGGAATGTCGGTGTTGACCAGTTGTACGAGAGGGTGGAGAATTTGAGGTTCAGTCAAAGCTGCAATGCATGTGCCGACGTTCCACAAGATTTATTCTCCTATCATCATTCAGGCCCAATGAAATGAACATAAAATGGTTTTCGTTACAAGTTTACAGAATTTTTTGGGAGTTCAGTACCAGGCATTTACAATTTTGGACAAAAACAGTATGAAATTGTGAATTTATGTACGGAATAAGTTACGGATCAACAGAGGGAACAATGTGAAACAAGTATTTACATTTGGAAAGTTACTAATACAGAAAATATATGACTTGGATGACAGATGAATACCCAAACAAGTGAGGAGCAACGAATTTTAACCAGTTTTGGTTTATTGTTCTTTCTATGTAATCGCGATGGAGGTCGACGACTCCGGTCGGCCGCAAAATTTGACATCCGTTTCAAGATGTCTAGATTCCAAAAATAAAATGTCCGTCCACCGTCCGAGCTGTTTTTGACAGTTTATAAAAAGCTGAAAATTTGACAAAATACTTGGTTTACCATCTAATTGTGCCCGCAAGGTTTTCAGCCAGATCGCATAAACCGGATGGGCTCTGTGGGGCTAAAATGGGGCTACGGGAGGGCTTTTATGAAGGGTTTTGGACATGGGGTCGAGTTAGGTATCGTTTTCGAAGTATTTTTGGACGTAGACTCCATTTTTCGAGGTCCCACACCTGTTCGAATTATGTAAGTACTGTATTTTTTTCAGAAATATGTTTTTATTGTCACATAATTAATTTTAGCACAAGTAACCTATATCAAAGAATAATAAACCCTTGTGTTAGATTTGCAGGTTTTTTTTCTTTTTGTAAGGGGGGGGGGGGGGGATAAACAAATAGTCAAATGTAATAGTAATTGAAAAAAAAAAAAAAATCTGAAACGTTGACCTATTCATCATTTCTTTGACCGAACTTCAACAAATTCATCGCCCGCATTTAATAGGAAATAATTACAAAATTTGTAAAATTTAATTTTAAATTTATTTCATTGTTGAGACCGGTCTCGGTCTTCTTCGTTGATCATTTTGTCCATCTCTGTTGATGGACAAAAATGGCGTTTGTATCAAAACGGCGTTTTGAGATTGAAGATTGTGCCGACCATGACGAAGCAAAGCCAGGATTAATCCCGTTAAAATTAAATAATTAACAATCGATTTCAGTGAGTTACCACCAATTCAGTATCCCATTACCAATACCGCCTCTTCCCCCCTTTTTGTGACAGATTATCATGTAATGCTATTTTTTTTACCGAATTCAAACTTTTTTTAACCCCTTCAGTAGTCTATATACTTACCAGGTGATGCGGCATTAATATTACCTAAAAGTTAGAAAGAACAAAGGACCCAAAAGGTACCTTTGCTTTATTCACTAATAAAAAGGCACTTAAATTCTTTTCAAATCACTAAAGGGCACCACAAAAAGGATTTCACGTTCACAAATACGAAAACAATGGGAACTTTGTGCCTATAGTCTAGGGCCTATAGTCTACCTATATAGTCTAGTCTATATAGGTAGGTTATTTATTAAATAAATAAAAATTTTGTCATCATCGTTTGAAAGTCGGGCCAAAAATTATTATAGGGCCGAAAAATATTTTTCCAATTTCTCCTACTGAGAAATGTTTTCTCAATATTAAAAGGAAAATGATACAAAAGCTCTGGTGAGAGGTCTAGATAATGAAGACCTAAATTATTTTTAGACGCGTTGTTCCATATCAACGAGTCTTTTTTTTCCCGCTGAGAACGTATCACAACGTTGTATCGGTTGTGTCTAACCTTCCCCATAATTACAGTAGTGTTGGAGCCTCGCGATGAAAAATACCTTTTGAAAATGTCAAGTTTAGCTGAAAACAATAGCGAACGGGGCGGGTCGTTTTACAGCTAAGAGGTGGGAGTCAGATAAGGCTGGTAATAGGGAGGAAAAGGCGGATAAGCCATTAATGGCCCGAGTCGGCCTACCAGGACGCGTGTTGTGGTGATAAATGTCCGATTGAGGTAGGTTGGGTTCGAGTACGAGCTGTGTAAGTTTGCAAATGAGGAAAGGGACTTGGTAATAGACGGGGTTCTTTGTAATTGGGGATTATCCTGTTGACCGTTTGGCTGAGGTTGTATGCGGGATCTCGCGGTGACCTTTCTAATTGCCATCTGATTGGATTCGACCTATGTTTACATAAATAACACGGCTAGAAGTATGTTTGTATGGTGTGATTACCTGCGGGACCCAAATTATTATAATACAACAGGTGCGTAACGCCAAGCCAGTGTTAAGTTAGACTGAAATATTACAACTCTTGTATTTACAGATTGACAAGTGTTTTGGGAACTTTCTAAACGCGCCATAGGTCTAAAAGGTACAAAAGGTGCAAAACTCCCATTAGGAAATTCCTCCATAAAAAGAGAAGTTGTTCAAACTTCGAAAAAGCTGTTGTTGGTCAAGTTTCATACCAAATTTATCCCTTCTCTATGATGGAGTAAGTAAGGAGCAAATTATGAAAACTCTCTCTCTCTCTAATACCGCTGTAAAACACCATAAAATCAATGAGTACGCTGTCATTTGGATAAAGCTTTGGATTATTATTCTTTTAAAATTTAGATAATATTATTTAATAATATTAATGCTAAATTTTGTAGGGCACCCTGCTTAACAGATGTTGAGGGGATGCCTACGTGCACCAAATGTGTTCCTAATTGATTTCTAGGTTCATTATAAATTGTGTTGTGAGTTTGGGGGAATGCCTCTAGCTTCGTCTCTAGGATTACTCCCCTGGTGCATTTGGAAGAAGAGGAAGGGAGTGCATGAATATCCGTGCCCAGGGCATAATGCGAAGCAGTGTCGCGATCTGCGGACCTGGGATGCGGTACCGATGCATGATAGGAGGATCCACTATTTCCAGGATGGCACGAACTGTCGTGTTGGCCTGGAATGCGTTGATGAAGGGAACAGAGGGGAAACTGATATCAAAGTTGAAGTGTCAATATTGATATCAGTTCGCCCTCAGCCTTCGTCAATGGTGGCCGGGACCCATTCTTATGGAGGTTCGATCTTCCAGCAACAACGATTGAGTTGTCAACAATAGTAGTCTTGGCAGTGGACCCGCGAAAAATAATTGGTCCCGACCTGACCTGGCCTCCTTGGACGAAGTGTCGCCTCAGGATGCCCGGCCCTCGGGGCCAACCAAAAATGCACTGCGTTTAAACATTAGAGAGTTCCTAAAGCCACTTTTTGCCTAACGGTGATGAGTTACGGTCGACGTAACTCGAGATTTCGCGCATGCGCAGAAATAACGGCGATAACTTACGTCCTTATGCCTAACGTCGAACGTTATTGCCGTAAAGATACGGCGATAAACTTACGGTCTTAAGGATAACGCCGTTAATTTCGAACAATATAAGGTAAATAGCGGCACTTTAAATTTAGCGTGACTTTTGATAACACCGTATCTCTGTTACGGTGATATGTGAAGTTAGCTTTTTTTTATTCTCCCTAGACAAATCCCTTACGGCGATAAAAATTAACGGTCGACGTATCTCGGATGTTTCTTTAGGAACTCTATTATTTTAGAATATAAATGCGGTCAGTATATGACAAATAGGCGGCGGGAGTTATTGAAATTTATTATTACTTGTATTTTGATAATATTGAAAAACATTTTAGAGCGGACGGGCATGGTAAAAACGTCCTACGTCGAAAATTATTCGGAAAATGGCACTCCTTTGTGATTTGCGGCTTTGAAGGGTTTTGACTGGAGAGTCAAGTAATCAAGAGGAGTTTAACGAATCGATTTCAAAGTAACTTTACACCACACTGAGCAAATCACAAAGGAGTGAAACGTGATGTTTGATAAAAAGGAGGGGATTAGGTAATTCTACAGGAATGGAAGTTGAAAACCAATGAAACAAAGATTTTTGCTGGAGAAGCTGTTTTTTGCGCGCACTGATCTTAGTGAAATACTAATTTCGAAAAGTCTGGCGGACCAGTCTTATTGATAGAGAACGTTATGTACTTTGTTTTAGTTATGTTCACGGTTAGACCATACAAGTGATACCATTTCAGGACTTTCACCATAACGTTCCGCCTCTGAATGGACCTCTTCCCATGTGTTTCCTTTCAATAAAATGGCTATGTCATCTGCAAAGGCAACGAATCTGCCTGAGACATCCAGAGCAAACAGATCATTAACGAATACAAGAAATAAAATAGGGCCCAGTACTGACCCTTGAGGTACTCCATGACAAATTATTTCGTCAGTGCTTTTAGTCGTCTGAATTTTTCCTCTGAAGGGTCGAGTGGGGTGACATTTTCGTGGTAATTTAGGACGTAGAATAGAATCTATTCGGACGTAGAATAGGATCTATTAGGACGTAGAATAGGATCTGATCCTTGGGTTCCACGATCGGTCCAAACGCTATACCTATACGTTTTCAACTTCTTTATCATTTTGATGAATATTCATGGACATAAAATTAGTTTTTGCCAAATTTATAGACGCAGGAATAATATAATTTGACATTTTTATAGACTTGACAGCATTCTTTTCTTCGCTACGATGAACCCGATCCCCCTTTTTCTTGACGTTCGAGGAACTTTCTTAAAGCTTCGTACGTGCTTTGGCTACTTGCTGCCTTTTTTAAGCCTTGTTACTTTTGGCAGCCACAACAAGCAGCTTCCCAAATTTGGCGTAACCCATTTAAAACGTCCTCCCCCTTTTGCACTCTCTCTCGACGTGATCGTCTTGAAGCGGAGGTCAGAAAAATCCTCACCGGCCCATTCGGACGTAAGTGGTCCTTTTGCTAACCGAGAAACAATTTGTGGACGGTTTGGATTCCCCTCCATCGAAACACCTCAATCATGTCGTCTCCTTAGGAATCTTTATTGGTTTCCCCCGTATTTATGACTCACCGTTTTCGGACTTTCGGCCGTCAATCGAGTGAGACCGTCCGAAGTTTGAAGTCGAAACGCGATTATGAGATACACATAAGAAATGCTACGCAGTGAAGATCCATTTTTTCTCTGAAGGCCCCCTTGAGACGAATTAGGAAATGGGCATTTAAAGGTCGAACACCGCCTTTGGGAGAACTCACGAATTCGAATGGGAGCCCACAATTTTTCTACTATCCGAACCAAATTCATCAATTAAGATCTTCCACGAGGTCCCCAGACTATAATCCCATGTTTTACGTTTCTGCTACTTTCCGCCACTTTGTGGTTTTCAACGGGATAAAAAACCCCACTAAAACCACCATCATTCATGACGTTCTCTCGATTATGCCTTATGGCTCTAATGTATTTATCTCGGTCGTTAAGACCTCCGGACCGGTTTTTTTCTCCTTGATTTTTCACCAGGGGGAGCTTAATTAAAAAATAAATGTTCTAACGCGGCAAAATCTCGACGGTAAATTACTTCCTTCGGGCCACTGATTTGACTAAATATCAAGATGAGCCCCTACAGTAGGCCGGTCGGGAGGCTTTTCATAAATTATGGTTCACCCGAAGCTCCCGAAAAAAAGGGGTAAAAGAATTTTTTTTTATGCGAAAAAAATGCGGATGATATATTTTTATAGGATTACCCGTCGATAATGTGGGGTCAAACCGCTTGAAAGCCGTGTTCACAAATCACTTTGTCGGAAAGTTCAATGGGGAATGAATGTTAGCCCAGTCAAGCCAAAATACGACAATTAGAAAAATTAATACGGTAAATTGATGCGTCAGGATTATGCACATTTGGCCCCGAAAATTATCTTAGCCGCGGTTCTGCCTCTTTCAATTATGCCGTCTCGATCACAACCATCATTACACCCCGTGATTTTGCCATTATTTGCCCGGTTCGAGAAAATCGGCCGAGCCCCGTCCGTGCCGTTTTGAAATTGGCAAAACGGCTGTGCAGCCGTTAACTTGATGGTATCGCGAAATTGGCAGTCTGGTCTGGCCGAGATGACCATCTTGGACTGGAGAGCCGACTTTTCGTAACGTTTCCCCTTCGGGTGGAACATTGCAGTTTGATTATGGGGTAATGTACTGTGCGCCGTTCTATTTTAAATTAACCAAGTTCAAATAATACGGGCCTACCTGGCTTATCCTTAAAAGAATTGTTCTTTGGGTGAGCCCATCCGTTTCCACACTTCATGGATTTGTCTACCAGCAACGTGCAGAATTTCTGACTGCTCTGTTGACTAGACTCTTCATTAGATACGCTTCTGATTTTACCCCTCAGTAAGAACTTACCTGCCTAGGCCTCCCCATTAACTACCTGATGATTATGTCCCTCAGTGTGAACTCAGCTGACCAGTCTCATTCCTCTACTCTCTTATTGGGCCCGTCATCAATAATGATACAATATATTATATACGGTATATCATTTTCCAGCATTGTAGAGACCAGGCCACTTTACACGATAATCATATATATATGATTATAGCGAAACCACTAACCAAACATAGTCATATTCTCATTAAAAATCAAAGTAAAGATCTTATCTGCTTCCCCATTTGAGGCCAGCGGCGAGGATTATGCCTCTAAAATTACTCAGAAAACGAAAGCTTATTTGACCTCCCACGGATCATCCAAAACCCCCATTTGTAGCCCCATGAAAGCCCTATAGATCCCCAAGGAGAAATCGGATCGTTCTGGGACCCCCAAAAATACTTCGAAAACGACTCCTATATATCGCTGGCCCAGTTCAAGACCGGCTTAAGTGCAAATTTTGCGTTTTTCGGTTTTTGAGTCAGTCTTGCTCAATTTTTTGCGCTCTTTCTAATGGTATAAGCGGTTTTTTTCTAACTTTACCCAATCGCCGCCAGAGTGCACTTGCGACATTCTACACTGAACACAATCTCTCTGAACCCCAATGCAATAGTGGCTGATGTACAGTTTCGCGTTGACCTTGGAGATGAAAGGTATGTTTTTCTGTGCAAGAGTGTCTCAACAGCACTCAACTACCCGATAGTCCCGGGTAAGACCATCTCATCTGCCACTTAAGACTGTTTTACATGCAAAGATAAGGTTATTTCCATATTAGTGTAATTGTGAAAACTGTCTTATCTGCACTCTTAAGTCTGTCTTACAGTGGGGAGCTCCAATCCACTAGTATTTATTTTCATGCAAGACAGTCGTTTTCTGGTTACAATTTTTTTTAAAAATTCTTTTTCAGTCTTTTTTCAAATTCACAGTCTTAACATTGGCATAATTTTATAATTGTTTAAATTTAATTTTGGTTTTGTTTACTTTGAGCTGCAGATACTCGGCCTACCTTCATCATTAAGTCGCTGGCCCAGTTCAAGATCGGCTTAAGTGCAAATTCACAAATTTTTCAGGAAGCGCGTTTAAAAAAGCATTGTAAATTCAATGTTGAATTTCTCTGGAGCTAATGCAGCCAGCGTCTTGAAACTTATGCCACTGACTCAGTATGGTCTTGGTATACTTACCTGCGAATTTGAGATTTTTCCGTCTGGTAATTAAAGAGTTAATTAGTAGATACGACAGTATTGTCCTAAATATGTTGAGCTAGTCTGAAAATTGAGACCGTGCAAGAGCGACTTATTTGTAAATAATATTTGAATAATAATTACAAATCCATCTGGGAATTGTTTTAATTGGAGTATGATAGAAGTTTTGAAAAAATAATGTAAAATCATTCAATTTTCCCACCAACCATAACAAGTATCACCGAATATGTGAGTTGAATCAGTCTTCTAAACAATTGGCATCGAACACATGAATAGGAACGTGACAAGCAATCTTAAAATAGTTTGGGCAGTTTAAAACCCCCCTTTAAAACCCCCTCTCGAAGATCCTTTTTAGCCCCTTAGCGCCCCACGGGTTTGGGCGATCGGGCTGAAAACCTTGCGGGCACAACTAGATGGTAAACCAAGTAGGTATTTTGTCAAAATCTCAGATTAAAAAAAAAAAAAAATCTTACTGCCCAAAACGGCTCGGCTATGTTATGTATTCTTCTTCATGACACGTAGATTTGACGTGTCATGAAACGGATAATGTCAAATTTTGAGGCCGATCAACACATCCGCGATTACGTAGGTGTATACAAATATGTTATTCCAAGAATAATAAACCAAAAATGGAGCTGTTGGTAACATAGTTTGGTCTAAAATTTCCAGTGACATGAATTGCATCGAAACTTAAAAACGACCCATCTAACCCATCTCAATACCCCCTCAGTCCAATGTCACCCGTGAGGACTTGGTATTCATTGTCGCCGGAACATTGTCAGAAAATCTATTCGACCGGCCTCTGCCGGATGTTGTATACATAACGATATATCGTCCAGCAAAATTGATCGACCCGCCTATTCATTTTGCGGGTAATCTTTGTGCAAATTGCCAACATTACGAGGCCCCGAGCCCTCCGTCGTAAAAGACAAGTTGTACTGGCCAAACCTCGTAAAATCTCAAAGCTCGTAAAAACTCATCCCCGAGGACCCCGCATTTAACTGTTGGGGGTCGGTTTCCGCTTCAAACGTTCATCCACTGGTACATCCACTTTAACCCTCCACGTCAGGTGATGGAGAAACCGTTCAATGGATAATTATAATAATTGCAGGGGAGGGGAAAAGTCATTATTTACTGATACAAAACAGGGTCCTTTTAATCGCGGTCGACGGTGGCTTCTAGACTGCGTTTATTGCCCCTCAATTAATATGTAAATCAAACCCGTCCGGAGTGCCGGTGTAATGCCATTTACAACTTCTTGCAGGTCCGAACGGTTTTAAATGTGATTGCTTTCAATGTTCTACACACCACCAACTCACACATCTACCGAGTCGAGGCGAGCCTATTTGGCTCAAAATACTCGCTTTCTCCTGTAATAGATATATCTTGCGCTTGTTAATACATAAATTAAATGAGCCCAGTTAAAAGTGCCTATGAGCAAATAATTATTATATTTGGCCTGTAGAGATCTTAGTAAAAACGAACGTATTACCTACTAGTTAATGATAAATCGTGAAAAATACACATATACACATATTATGATACGGAAGTGGTCAATGACGTCTGGGATCGCCTTAAAGAGTAAAGTAGATGCTAAATATTGAGAGCACCCCTCTCAATGGACATTTTCGTTGACTTTCTAGCAGACCACTGCTTGCTCCAGTATCACTATCAGAATAAAATATATTAGAAAACATGTTTAAGATCGGAATATGCTGCCAATGCCCCTACTGTTTCAGTAATGGAACTGTACATGCATAAACTAATTCGGGCACATGCAGGCACTAGGGAACAGAACCGCAACATAATATGTATGATATTATCAGGAACACGATAACACGAATTCGCCATGGACCTGGGGTCCGGGGATGGCTCAAAACTGCCCTGCAAAATTCTTCTACTTCATTATTATAAATCATTTCCTTGTCCATAAACAAATAATCTTGAACAAAAAACATTTTCTTAACAATAACAAAATTCCATATACATTATTCAAATTTGGGGCTTGCTTCTATTTATTTTTTGCCCTTGTTTCGGTGCATTATTTGTATATTAAACTCCACTATTCATCCCAATTAAACTCTGCCACCAACTGAGCTCTGCCAGGCGTAGTGGCCAAATCGTACCACACTCATCCAATGGTCTCTGTCATTCAGCAGCCCTACCATTCTTTCGTTCGACAGGACGCCCTCGCCAAGGAACCACACCCTGTACTCGGCGAGGTTGGGCACACTCAAAAAGAATGCTGGACATCCTCGTCGAGCAGAGTCGACGAGGGGAGTTGGGCCTCCGATAAATTTATTGGTCTTAAGACAAGAACAGCACGGACCCAACAGATCACCCACAATGGGTGACTCTGGGACTCCCCAACCAGCTTCGCCGTCCTGACATCGGGATCAAGCAACGGGTACAGTGGGTTTCTGGACATCGCAGAACGCGTCCTCATATCCTCGACCCACCAGGTCCGGTCACACTCGATCAAAGACTCGATTTGAGCAGCCCAAGTATCCAGGTCCTCGGGGTCCCCCACACAAGCACAGCTGTGGCCTCCTGCCAGGTCCTCGAGCATTCTGAACCATACAACTCCCCTTCAGATCATCTCACCACCAGGTACGGCAGCCGACGGTTCAGCATCTTCAACAATGTACACAAATTTCGGGTCGACACCAGTCTCGAGATACACGAAATAGTTGGGAGTATTCCGAGGCAGACCAAACACCCGCTTTATGAAGAGCCGTATTACTTGTTCAAGAGAGTCGGATTGCACCGGCCCAGTCACCTTCCCAGTATAGCATAGCACAACTCTAGTGACCGCGTCAAGGACCTTGAATTTAGCATCGACTGGTATCGTATGTCTGCTGAGGAAAGACTTAGACTTACACTATTCTAGTATCACTATCATATAATATCCACAATCATATTATGGTGGATGGATAAGGTAGGATTATCAGGCATCGAAGACAGTTTCTGCAATGCCCTACTATGCTTGTTTTATATCTGTAGTGTATATTACTATACTATCATGGAAACAGTCAAGAGCTACCTGGGGTTACTGCTGCGCTTTATCGCCGCTCTTCTGGAGGGCATTCCGCTGCCCAGTACAGGAACCAATGCTGGAAAAGGGGAAGGGCCAAATGTCAATCCTGATATTCTAGTCTTTGGTGTATATAATAACTCATAACAGACGCTCAAAGTCTCTGAAAGGCGAGTTTCCATCTTGAGAAAGCTCCAATCCACAACACTAAAAAAACGCTGCAAATTTTACACAAGGGTTTATTATTCTGTGATATAGGTTACTTGTATAGACATTTAATTCTGTCAATAAAAAAAATTAAAAAATTTTTTTTTTGGATTTTTATATTTCAAAAAAACTTTTTTGGGGGGATTTTTTTTTCAAAAATGTGTTTTTTCAAAAATTCTTTAATTTTTACTCGAAAAATATTGAAATTTTTGGGATCCTTCAAAAATCCCATTTTTAGCCCCATGAAAGCCCTATAGACCGCCACAGTGAAATCGGATCGTTCCGGGACCCCCAAAAATGGATTCTACGTCCATTAACAAATATTTATTGGTTTATACTACTTCAATACAATTTTAAATGATTCATGTAATAAACTCTTCTTGTCGCCGTGGTCCTTGGGGTCCAGGTAGCTGCACCGGGGGGATAGGGGGACGTGGTGTCTCCCCAGGGAGGCGTTGTGTCCCTCGCCGTGTCCATCGGAAACAAATACAGGTAGCGCATCAGAAGGTGCATCAATACCGGGAGAAAATATAAGGGACGGGAATACTGACCTTGGGGGGGCTCAATGAGCCCCCGCTAGGTGTCTGTGTCTAAAGGCAGCCCATATAAAGCCACTACCGTCCAACGTTCTCCTGGCAGCCCACTCCAATATGAACGGCGGAAAGATCCTTCGGAGCCCCCTCGCCGCGTGTGCGTCCCAGAGTCCACGCCATTGGAGAATAGCCGGAAGTACCTCCACCACCGTCGAATCCGTGAGCTCCCTGACGGCTTGCATCGCTACCGGAGTCCCGTACTTAGATTTCTTCCTATTCAGGAGGGTGCGCAAGGGAAAGGTCGGAGAGTTTGTCGAGATGGCCACCTCGACGACATAAGCAGTGTCATCTTTCTTGATTATGACGTCGGGTCGAATGGCTTGTTCGTCGGTCCTAATCAGGGTCTCCGTCCACACATTCCAACCCTTCCGCCGAGCATATTCACCAAACAGGGCACAGACAGCGTTATGTCGTTTGCAACGTGCTTCACGCATAGATGGACAAACTTGCAGCACATGGTTCGGCGTCTCGCGTTGGGGGCATCCTTCACGACATGCTGCCGAACCTGCCCGGCCTCTAGTCATCCGTGCCCGCAGCGGTATAGCAGCTGCGTATGTCTTGATCGCCGCCAGGGTCCGCCACACGGGCACCCGTTCGTTGGTGTTACGCATCCAGGCTGTTGACTGGGGAACATCCCGAGCAATTTTCATGTCTGCTCCGTCGACAGTGTTATGTCATGCAGCTGCCCGCTCGCGGCGCCTGTCAAGTGTCGATGATTCAATGCCACTGTTGTCTTCACGAAACAAAGTATTACGGGCCTCGCTGACACGCTTCTTCCGTAGCAAGGGGATAAGCGCTAAAAAGCACATCAAACCCAGCCCTCCATCCGCCACGGGGGCGTAGAAGAACGCATTGGGAACATCTCTGGGCAGCCTTAGGAATGATCGTAGAATTCCTCGCACTCGTATGTCAAGCCATTGGAGCTGTTTCTTCGTGTGTGCAGTTAAAACAAGTCCATGCACAAGCGACGGTTGCCAGTGGGTTCTGATTGCCTCTAACTTCGTCAGGGGTCCAAGAGTCGACCGAATTATCTTGCCTAAATCCGTGATAGCTTTGTTGGGATCCGGTCTGACTGGGCCATAGGGATTAAATGTTACGCCGAGGTAGTTCCATACGGCATTCGAGCGAGCTACCGGTATATCATCTAGGTCACCCAGACTGGCAGTCACAGCCAACTTACCCTTCCTAGGAACCAATGGCACATAGAGAGACTTGCCGGCGTTGATCGACAACCCGCAGTGTTGTAGAGCTTCGCGGAAACTTCTGATGAGCACCCGTATCCCAGCGGCCGATGCCGCCAACAAACACGCGTCGTCTGCGAACGCAATCGATCGCCATCGTTTCCCACGGCAAGTGAAGCCAATTCTGCTAGGTAGCGACATCAGGGCATGATCCATGACTGCGTTGAAAAGAGTGCCAGAGAGCGGGTCTCCCTGCCGAACTCCAGCTTGGCACCGTATACGTTGTCCGCCCAAGATGGTGCTGGAAGATCCATACAACTTCATAATATAGTGGACCAAAGACGGAGACCACCCTCGTGCCACCATCACAGCTCTAATTGCATCGTGGCTAACAGAATCAAAGGCCTTGGCCACGTCGACCACCACCAGGTGCAGCTCCCTAAATTTCCGTTTTGCTTCCGCCAATATGGTCCCTTTAAGAGTTACGTTTTGGCCAATACCGTCGACGTTACTGATCAAGCCCCGTTGGTCCCGACAATGCCGGACATTCTGCATCAACCTGGCTGCCAAGATCTTGTGTAGGTGCCTCAACATCACCGACGGGACAGTGATCGGTCGATATTGATCAGGCCTCACTGGTCTAGTCACCTTGGGAATAAGTGTGGTGCGCCCCAACGTCATCCATTCAGGTGCTTCCTTCTGGCGTAGAATCGTATGGAAGATCAGTCTTTTGTACCTATGCGGCAGTGTGTTCCATTGGCCTGGCAGAATGCCGTCCACGCCCGCCGCTCCCCTTCGCAGGCGGTGCTCATCGAGCTCCTGGTCAGAGATTGGCTGAAACACGCCAACCATTGTGTCATTCCCCGGGCATGCAGGCTGCACGCCGTCCGGCCACGGAGTCGAGGCGCGCTCAAACTGGTCTCTCCAATATTGGATTGTTGCTGCTTCAGGGTTGACTGCGCCTGACCGTGCCAATCCGTCGGTCAAAATCTCATCGAGGGCAGCTCGCCGGTCTGTCTTCCAGAGTTCGCTGATCGACGGTGCCGTTCGTGGTCGTGCTCCATCAGTTGCTCTAGATCGCCAAGGGCGAGGCTCCCCGAACTTTGCAATTACCCACTGGTGGATACTGGGCATGCCGTCCCTACCTTCCAGCACTTCTCTGATCCCAGGCAGCAAGAGCCGTTGATCCTCCTCTGTCCAACCGTCATTGGTCTCCAGGTCTTCCAATATAGCGAGGTCTAGGATGGTCTCCTCATCCAACTCTGATGTGGTGTCCAGCTCAGGCACCGCTGGCTGCACAAACTCTTCGCTAACACGATCTCCCATCTCCGGGTTAATTAGTAAGGCATCCCTAATGTTGATGTAGGACTGCTGTCGTCTGTGTCGTCGAACTTGTTCATAACTCCTACGTCCAAAAATACTTCGAAAACGACACCTAACTCGATCCCATAGCTAAAAGCCTTCAAAACACCCCTCCTGTAGCCCCATTTTAGCCCCATAGCGCCCCACGGGTTTGGGCGATCGGACTGAAAACCTTGCGGGCACAACTAGATGGTAAACCAAGTATTTTGCCAAAATTTCAGATTTTTTAAAAAATTCCTACTACCCAAAACGGCCCGGACGGCGGACGGCGTACGGCGGACGGCGTACGGCGGACGGCGGACGGCGGACGGACATTTCGGATTTTGAATGTAGACCTCTTGAAACGGATAATGTCAAATTTTGAGGCCGATCGGAGTCGTCGACCCGCGTCGCGAAAACATAGGTGTATTATTCCAAGAATAATAAACCAAAAGGCTGTCATCTTGAAGAGGGTATACATCCAACCCTGCAGAGTTTGATAGTAAGGGCGTGTCCTTCAAAGCCTGTTCATTTGGTAACCATTAACGTACCGATAGGCAGGGTTAGTTTCTTCAAAGGTAGAATTGCAGTCAACTAAGCATGGGAGCTGCATGGTCCCAGCACAGACTCCACAGGACCTGTTCCCAGCCTTATCGGGGCGCCTTTTGGCAAGGTGGCACGACAGCGACAAGGGAAGCACCACCGAACATGGAAAAGAACCACCCATGAGCAGCATGGACACACCAGCTGGTCTGGACCATAATGCTGTTCATCTTGCGCCTCCACACAGAACACGCGATAATCGAGAAACCTCTTATTAGGACTGGGGTTAGGAATGAAGAACCCAACAGTACGTGGTGAGTGGTGTGGAAATAAAAAGGACACAGCTGCTAACCTCATCTTCGCATCTGAAGCCCTGGAGCTCTCTCAAACCCAGCCATCCCTCGCCAAGCCTCCGCCCCTCTGGTACTAGATCTAATAAAATATAAGCCGTGGCGTGTGGTACTATAGTATACTTACCGCCTCAATCAGATCCCAAGGGTTCTCGATCGGTACCTATACATTTTTTGAAAAATTAAGAATTTTATCGACATTTACAATTCAAAACAAAAAACCAAATGCGTGAATTAAGGATTTTTTTGTGCAAACCAAATTTTCATACCTATCAAAATAGTTGAACCCGTTGCAAAAACAGATTAATTTCTCAGGACAAACCAAAATGAAGATTCGCTAAAAAACGATCAATTTGAAGGATATTTCCCATATTCATCCCTGAAGAGGCAGAAACACGTTGTTGAGGAGGGACCACCGTTGCCATCGTCTCCTGTTTTCTATATTATTTTATGGACAAGTGTGTTATTTTATTTGCAACACCATCTGGGTGTGGTCAGTGGGCCCATTTTAGGAGTGTAGATCCCTATTTGGCTCCGGAGAACGTGCCTGAAATGAAAGTGTAGGCCATTGTTCTCGCGTTTTCCCACCTCGGTCCGGTCATATGATCCGCTCCGGCAACAGGTGAATCTCCGACGGCTGTAAATTGCTTGAGTGAGGTCGTATGAAGGTGGAAGCCTATAATAGGCTGGATGTAACCCGCCTGTCAAACCGGCGTTTCTCTTCGGACAAACGGAAAAGCCTGGAAGACAAGAGGGGCTCCCAAGACGCTGAGCTATGTGGACAGTTGAATGGGCGACCGCATTTACATGTCCGGGCACTAACTCCCGCCTAGATGAAATGGGCATATCCCTTCCCTCCCTGCAATGGACATTCCTCGCTAACGACGCACCTCGTCGGGGGCAGAACCCGTCCCATCAAGAGTAACGTAGTCGGTTCGTTCATCTTTTTCACCCCCTCCCATCCACGCCATGTCAATCAAGACGCCAAGAGTTATGGGTGCATTGGTTGTGAAGTATAGCCTCGAGAAGAACCCCAGAATAGCCTTGGAGGTACTTTCCTTGGATGACCTCGCCATCACCTCGTACCATTTGCACCAGGGGATTCCCTTTTGAGTGAAAGACCGAAACAACGTTATTCGAGAGAAATCTCATACCGCTCAGCTAAATGCCAGAGAAACACATTCCTCGATCATATCAGAAACGGGACCACAAGTACTGAACCCAATCTGGGTGAATTTTGTGTACATATGTGAGGTAGTGTTTTGAGATTTGAGATTTAGGTGTTGTTTGTTTGGCGGAAAGCTGCAGACCCCGTTAGTCTCAATAACGACCCTCCACGATGTATGTTCAATTAAACTAACATTCTGCCTGGATTCGCGTCGCTAGTGGAGTTGGAAGTGGAGACCCTGGTCAAAGTATTTGCATTGGATTCGTCAACGACACACCCCAAAGCCCCGAATAGTCCTTGTTCTATACGCGTATAGAACTTGTTCTAGTGTGAGCTCCAAGGACCAAGCTTAATGCTAAATGTCCTCCCCTTGATGAGATTTTTTTTTTCCCCTCAACAGATTGCCGAACCTATGGGTCAACTTCACTTGGATAATTACGCTTAAACGGTTGTGATATTTTCATTTTTCTCTTTGATTATGTTTCAGGATAACCATAAGATATTATCTTGGGCTATAATTATGTTTGGGGCAGGTGGGAGACTATTAACGAGGTTTTTTAATTCCTAATAAGGAGATGCTGATACCAAACACGATATGTCGTGGCCGTTATCAGTTCGTCCTGGGTTCGCAGCGGAACTGAGATCAATTGTTGCAGCTGCCTCGAGCGAGTTGTCGCCAAAGACGGCCTGACCAATTGATCCAGTCTTACCCAAATCCGCCGTTGCTGCAGCTTCCACAACTATATTGTCTACAATGAAGGCCTGGCCAGCGGACCCGTGAGTCGAGACAAGATCCGCTGTAGCAGCTTCCACAACCAAATTGTCGGCAATGATGGCCTGGCCAGCGGACCCAATCACTATTCACTCACTGCTTATTTACTATTGAAGATGTCGCAATAAATGAACAGCATGGTATCACATTTAACGTTGAATTTTCCCTTGTCTTCGACAAGTTTTTCGTCGACGTCGTCTCAATTTTACCCACAATTTAAGCATTTGATCTTGTTTACCATTTAAAACATTTAACAAACAAGATTTAATCTTCTTTACCCCAGTTGGATTGTGACTCACGCCAAAAGCAACCCACCCCAAATATTTGTATTTGGGACCAAGATCAGGGCATGAAGAAACAAACTGAGAAAGTTACCGAGGCCTTCCTCCCCTCCCCCCTTCGCGTTACTAAACGGTCCCTCTGTTTACGTTTTTTCCTTCCATTATCATAATATCCTAAGCCGTTTCCAACCCTCCTAAACATGGGGAAATATCTTCGTTCAGGGATCCAGAGGAAATACGCCGAAGAGTTCCTTTCAATCTGCGACAAACGTTCAGGAGATTACGTTTGTTGGCCAACATCCGAACCCGCCGCATTTCTCGATTTGTATGGAAATTGCGGTTGGAAGGAGCTGCCGACCTGATGTTGGTTGCCATTTGAGATCTGAATGCAGAAGGAAATGAAGGCCTCCGCAGTGCGTTATTTGCACGCCTTTGTAACCGTAAAGTACTAAGAAAACTTCTTGAAAAAAAAAATCACGCAGGCGGCAATTGTCAAATACCAGCGTTATTAATAATAGTTTAACAACCGACGTTGAATGGATTGCGCTCGCAGTTAGCGAAAAATCGTGAGGGCCCTCAGGCAGCTGGTAATGTAGTAATGGGAGGATATGTCGGCTGTGTATCTCCGAGGGCCATAAAGTTCGAGTTTGCCGGCTTCTCCGACGATCCAGCGCGCACCGCGAACGTACTGTTTGATCCCCTCCGGTCATTTCTAATCTCCCGACAGTTATCCGACGGTTACGAAAACGCCGCGTCAGGCCTTCAAGTTCTAAATCAATATGGTGTTTGATATTAAAAGTTGCCCGCCCTGTTTGTCTTGGGTGGTCATCAATTTGAAATGATTTTTTTATTGTTGGCACTATAAAATAGTAGGCCTGATTGAAGCCTGATAATGTAAATTTGTTTGGTGGGACGGTCGGAGTTGTGTAGGCACTATGTCCAAATTCACAACGCCGCTCGCAGTTGATGAAAATTGGATGTGATGGTCTACGGGCCGGTTTCACCAACCTCATGTTAAAGTTCAAGTTAGCTATTTTGAGGTTAGAGATTGACATAAAATCAGTTTTAGCACACAACAACATAACTTCAAGTTAACGAGATAACTTCCGAAAATCCGCAAGTTAAAAAAGTGGAAGTTAACCGTCCTGGTAACTAGGAGACAACAGCTGGTGAAACGTGAATTTTTTCGCTACCTAATTCATGGGTTAGCCTAACTCGAGGTGGTGAAACCGGCCGTACGTTGATTTTCCTAAGGTCCGTGCTTGAGATGTCATGGGTTCCCCTTGGGACTGAGCAGTGCATAGCACTATGCAGGCTCTTAGGTTGAGGCAGTGAGGCTAACAGCGTATTTTCACGGGAGATGTCCCCATAATATGACACACCTCTTTACCCTTGTTTCAGTACCACCACCAATTCCCGCAGTTCCCGCTCGTCAGGTCCGCTGCTCCAGTCCAGAGTTTCCCCCTTCCAACTAAAATATTGTGATACGACGTGCGCCTCCATCTTGGTTCGATCTATAGACTAGCTGTTGAAGCCCCCAGTGGCACAGCGGTAGCGCCTTTTATTTACCTTTCACCAATTATGAGGGTCAAGTGAGAAAAAGGAAATACCTACTCTCCTAAGTTCTGACATATTTCACTTTAAATGCGATTTCCAAAACACTATGGCGAATCAGCACCAGCACTAGCTGTTTGTCAGTGTAGACAATTTCAACGCAGGAACGGAAAAAAAAAATCCTCTCTTCCGCCGTCCAGAGCTGAACTTATTAGTATGCCAGCGGGGTATAACGTTGTGACAGAAAACTGCATAATAAGCATGTAGTTATTAAAATGACTTGAGTCAAATGACGCATGAGCTCCCTTAACGCATAAAATTGCCTCCCGTAAAATTTACATTAAATGTAAATTTTAAATTTTAATGTCTACTTACCGTGAAGAAACGACTCCTTGTGACAAGTCTCGGGTGATAGAAACGGAGGATAAATTGTTCAATAATTAGACAAATTATTTGTACAACCGTGTAACTGAATTTCGATACGTTACTTGTATAAAGATGTTTATCAAGATGCCTGCTGATAACATACATTTCTAAGAAAAAAATTAAAAATAGCCACGTCGGCCACGCATTTTATTATAGGTACCTAATTTTAGAATGACCTAACGCATCCTATTTTGCTACACAAGGTGTTAAGCACTATGGGTATTCTAGCAGGCTGCACGCGGTTTAAGGCAGGATAAAATATTAAAGAGTCGTATTCGCAGCCGTTTTGGGAGTGGGATCGATTTATGGAGGTCCGAGGCCCAAATAATGATACAACCTTGTTAAATCCAATTTGCAGCGTTTTATTACACTTATTTTTCGTTCGAACCGATAACGAAGATTATAACGAGACGCGTGGTTTGAATAACTGGCTGCTGTAAACGAGAGAATGACCTGTACAATCACCCACTAAATCCCCCTCTCTACCAGTTTCGGTCAAATTAAACCGACGCGCCGCTAATCTTAATCAACATCCAATAAGTTCGAGGTTTATTATGGCAACATATGGTTTGAGGTCCGGGCGGATAGTACCTCCATGTACAGCTGCACGTCGTCCATCAGAAAATCCCCTTCGCCGGTCACTTTCAGAGCTTGTTAGAGTTGATTAGATTTTGAGCGGTAAATCTTTTAAATGAACGCTATACTAACAGAGGATCATTTCAAGATGCAAATTTTCCCAAGTTTGAAGGAGGGCCGATTGGTTCGGATGGGTTGGAATAAGAATTGCGTAGGCCTGGAAAAAAAAAAAACCAGTTGAACGCATTGGTGGCGTTATTAATATTACTCGACTACCACGCAATATCAAGGGGAAAACAATTCGCAATTCTTTTACATAGATTGATGAACTGGTTAAGAGATCAATAATTTTTCATCCATACTGTATTGAGTTAGTTGTGTAAAACAAGAGTTAACTTAAATTATAAATATGCAATTAATAAATGCAAACTCTGGCAGACGGGCAATGTTAAGCCTATGTTAAACCTACCTGCTTTGTTCTGAAGTTTGTTGAATATAGGTACGAATGGTTTGTTTTTTTTCTTCTTCTTCTTCTTCTTCTTCTTCACTCTGATTGGATATAAAGACTTATACAAATAGTTGATTGAGTTCCTTAGTACTACGTTTTCCATAGAACAACTCTGTGCTTGTTCACTGTGTACGGAATCAAAGGAAATGAGGAGCCTCCTTCTTGTAACAGCGCACCACCAAAACTTTGAGCAACTTGATCAGGGAGAGGGGGATAATAGCCACATGGTGAGTGTGGCACGTTGCTTGAGACTATGAATTCATGGCGGACAAAATTCCTTTGCGACACGACTATATAGGGGTAGCAATCGGCCGGAGGTACAAACGGGCAGAGGTTCGGGACCTTCCACTATAAAATGTCGATTTCAGACGCGTCTACAAGTTATTATTTTATTTATCGTGGAAATAGACTACTTCGTCTGAAATCGTTACCTTCCGCTATAGCTCATTCGTGGAAAACGTTAACCTCATCAAACCCTGAATACGCTTTCATTCGTCACTCAGATGCGAGAGAATCTACCGCTTTTCTAAATCACCTGGCTCCCATTGAGACGATTCCATATTAAATGTTGGACCTGAAGCGGACGAATCCAAATTTTAAACGTGCTCCCGGCCAACCGTCCAAGCCCCTGAACCTGTTGCTCCATCTCAGGTCCATCCGTCACCCACGGCACCACCTTCTACCCCCGAAAGCTCTGAGCTATGATGTTTCACGATTTATTTGATTCAAGCCTTACGAACACCAGGTTTATTCTTTGACAGCTTCAACACAAGAAAACCTTGCTTTCTCCTTTATCATCCCCATGCACAGTCCATCTCGTTGTTGCGAAGCATGTGCGCAAAAGTCTACTTGATGGTCTCAACGCAGGTGCGCAAAAGACTATTCTTTCTGGGTGGCGATTGATGATTAAATGGGGTAACCAATCCAACCAAGAGGGATTTGAGCGCAATGGGACTCTGCCCCTGAAACTCACCCCTTGCACGATCCCAAACGCTACATAAACGCCAAGCTACGCTCAAAAGACGATTTAGCTCTCATAAGCGCTAGTGCAACACCCGACCAATTCCCATTCATACGAAAAGCGACTACTAAAAATTTCATCAACTTCCTCTTTTCCATGAATTTCCATTTTGTTTTCCCGCCCGAATCTAAGCTCCCGAAAAAGATTTGCAACCCGCATCAGAAGTAACACGTATTGAAGATCATTCGAGCGCACCGAATTAACTTTTTGATTAAACTCGGGTTAGCAACGCGTCGTTGAAGTTTATTAATTTTCCTTTGAGGACGATCTGACTGTAAACCTAATTAGTTTCTGAAGCAGCCGCTTTGAAGATTTGAGTCTTCGCAAAAAGTGATTCAACGTGAGCCTTTTGATCTGTCAACGAAGATCAAAAACGTCAGAAACGTATTGACCCAATCAACGTAATACGCTTGTCATTGGACTCTTTGAACAAGTTTGTCGTTGAAAACGAAGATTGATTAGTACATTCCTTGTACTGAAGAGGATTGTGTAATGTTTTATCGCATTGTGTAATCCAATTTGGAGTTGTTTTTTTTTTTTTTTTTCTTGGAAAAGCTATAAATTCAACATTTATCGTAGAACCACCATAAAAGCCGACCCATTGGAGCATGAACCGATCCAACATATACGTGCACCTTCCGAGTCCCCCCCCCCCCCCCCCCCCCGACAGAGTCACTCTGGCTGGCCATTTTCGTGTAATTGAGAGAGGATGCGTCGTAGATAGAACCAGTTGAGCCAATTACTCCTATAGAGCCATAACGATTTGGCAACTCTTGGGATCCCGAGAAATATCGTTTAAAGAGGCGAAGGACGAAAACGGCAAAAGAGGCTGAGGCCCCCAAAGAGGAGGTAATTGACGCCATTTGCCAGACCTTATTATCTCTTTTTTCGCCTTCTCACCTAGAAAGGAGAATCAGGCACAAATAATTACGTCTTCCCAGAAAGAAATTCCGTGTGAGGGTAATTATTTAAAAGTGCGGGATTCTAAAGAGCCCTGAGCGGAATACGGAGCGCCTAAGGGGTATTACCGTACTGAGGAATTTATTGATATTGCCGCCACCGTAACAGTTAATCTATCTTCCAAGAGCACAAATGGACCAGTTCAAAAATGGAGTTCTCGCCGAAATTTGTCTTACGACCCCAGCTGTCGTCAGTTCATAATGTATTTATGCGTCCAGGAAGGGCCTAGTGATTGTTGTTAACTTAGGGGCCGACAAAAGTGGACCCTCTCGAAGTTCCTCGCCGGGTCCAGATCGATCCTGTAAGAGCCTGTAGACTCTGCTGCCTCCTAAAAGGTACCTAATGTCCTGCAACTTCCTCTGGCACAGCCCAGAAAGTGAATTGGACTACCCCCTCCCTCCTCTATGTGTTAAATTGAAAACGTTCCTAGAAAGCCCCGTTGTTGAAACGGACCTTTTTCGGCCCAGTTTTTTGCTTTTAGTAGCGTGAGCTCCAAACCAACCCTTTAAAGGAGTTGTGATTGAAACCACACTTTTTTTTTTTTTTTTTTTTTTTTTCTCCCCATTTTAAGCAATTGAGACTTCTCATTTTCGGGAATCCCCCAAAGTAAAATCCTGCGTGCGCCACTGGAAATGTCCAGTAAATGTCTTCCTTCTTGGGCGATGCATTCATGGAATCGGTCCTTCTTGTTTCGCACAGCACGCTGAAGCACATCGGTCGGAATTCCGTTTCGAATCGAATTTCCGTTTACCATTTTATTATTTATGAAATTATTTGAAGTGATTAGTGAAATACTTGAATAGATTTAGGAAATTCTTGCAGTTTACAAGGTTCGGCTTCTTCCTTCGCTGTTGTTCCCAAGGTTTCGTCCGAAATGTAACCTTCCGTTCGTCCCCCGCACCTCACAGATGCACGATTTTCGAATGATAGGCGCCAAAAGCACCGGTATCTGTTTGTGGTGAATTCCGCCCGTCTTTGACATTTTCATGTTCATACTTATCAGGATCACCGGCATCATCGCCTTCAAAATATTGAAGATGAACTATCTTGATTCACGAAAATTACTTGCCGGCTGGAACCCTTCCGAAGTTACGACCTTTCGCCGCATTTGGCGTGGCAGTCGAAGTGTGCAACTTTATGTCTGTAGCAAATAATTTAACTTTTTCTAGGCGCCCCTTGTACGAGAAAAAGAGATCTCATAAGCCTCATGCGGATGTTAACGAATTGCACTCTGCCTACAGCAGATAATAATGTAGAGCTATTCGCACATTGCCGCTTTATGAGTAGAATTAATTGTTGCAGTTTACTTCGCGTTTGGCCCAATCTCGAGTTTCTGGGCCATTCGTGAGTTTCCAGGTTATTTATAAAGAGCGGGCTAAAAGGCGGGGGTGACACGATTTCCTCTGTACGCTTCGGCATTTAAAGGTCCAGGAGGGCGGGTATTAAATGTCCTTTCGACCGACGGAAAGAATGGAAGAGGAGCAACAAAGGAGACAAAAAGGCGAGTGACTTGGAAGTGGATGGCAAAGTTGACTCGGTTAAATCGTTTTGTTATTTAGGGTGGAGACATTTAGATGTTGTTGTACAAAAATGGCAAAAATCCACAACCTAGTGCGCCATCGTTAATTTGTGGACATCGTCGCAATGTCAATTCTACGCCGATTTTGATGACATTTTGCCGGTTTCCTATTCAGATGGCTAGTCTTCCTTCCATCGTAAAGTCAAAGTTTGACTCAGAAGGGGGATTCTAGACCTTAATGGTGATTTCGTATTCAAACGTATTGTAACTCTCAATATGGCTCGTACATTACCTTACAATACATCATCGCTGACTCTGACAATCGAAGAGTCTATGAAAGAGATATCGGAGTGGTTCGCTAGAACTAGACTCTGTTAATGAGACGAAAACTGAGACTCTACTTTGGGTTGCGAGACTTGTCATCCTTGGTCGAAAACCCCCCAAGAGTTAGATTTCTAGGAGTATTGGTGGATCCAAACTGAAATGGAAGCAACACTGAGAAACTTGAATCTTGGTTAAACTCAATAGTTTTCCGCCTGCGTAGATTACAGAAGAAGCTACCTACGTAAAAATGCAGTCGTAGCAGCATTGCAGGCTGCTTTTATTTTATTGTTTTATTATTTTATTTTTTATCCTCTGTTGTCCTCAGTTTCGCATGCCATTTTGGCCTAAACCTTACTTTTAGGAAGCAGAATTCACTTTATTTCGAGCACTGCTTCCGACTTATCGTGGTATCGATACTTTTCTTCTATGATATGTATCGTACTGATGATGGTCTAATCAACCGAAACGCGTCTAAAACTTTATTTTTTATCGTGGAAAGAGACTACGTCGTCTTAAATCGTCTTTTTATATGATTTATTGAAACTTTTAAATCGATATTATCGAGGTCGATACATTTGTTTAGAATACGTTTCATGAATACTTGACTGGTATCATAACGTCCCTATTCTGGAGTCCGCTGATCAAGGACGGGAAATGCCCAACGTGCCATGGAACTTTTATCTTCGTCAAATTCGAAAATGCCCGGCTCGCTTGAAATTGAGTTAGTCGATCGGACCAGGTAGCCAAAATCACTTGTACAATCTGTTCGCCCAATCAGCCGTTAGACTCCGAATACGGCAACCTTTTTCCGTCGAGCCAGTTCAGGTCGGCAGTGCGCGCATAAAAAGAAAACCCAACACCCCCCTTCGCATGTTTTCTTTTTTTTTCTTTCAAGCATTGAATTAACATAACCGTTCATTACTTAGATCTGGGGTTTCGGTAGAGGCCAGTTTCCAAGAGTCCCATAAGAAGATGAGCTCCACCTTGCTGTCACCTGGACGTCATAACTTACCTTCGGAATGTGCCCCCAACTGTTGTTTCTGTAGCTTGTCGGAACATCTTCGGAATAAGCGACATCCCCGAAACCCGAAAAATAAAAATCCACCGAAAAAAAAAATGTACCCCGCGCAAATTGATCGAGTCGACAAACTCTTTTTTTCGGCCGGTTTCAGGATCTGGCCCGAAAACCGTGCAGAGGGGAACTCCAACAGTTTTAGGGAATCATAAACCACATCTGTGCCTTCCCGGGATATTTATTTTACGATTAAAATTTGCATTCTCGCGCTGTTTATTCATCCCGGCTAGCTATCGATATAACTGGGAAATGTCTTCCCTCTCACCCAAATGTTCTTGGGGGTTTACAGTAATGTGTTTTATGAATATTTGCACAGGTGCCTGCGTGTCAGATATCTTCACGTTGGAGTTTCTATAGCCATAATATCTTTTCTCCAGTGTTTCTCTTTCATCCCACTGCCTAACTGAGTTGAAAAAAGTGACACAATTTCGGATAAAAAACGCTGCAAATTTTACACAAGGGTTTATTATTCTTTGATATACGTTACTTGTGCAGAAATTTGACTCTGTCAATAAAAAATTAAAAAAAAATTTTTTTTTGGATTTTTTTGTTCAAAAATGTGTTTTTTTCAAAAATTCTGCATTTGTTACTCGAAAAATATTTAACATCCTGGGATCCTTCAAAAATGCCATTTTTAGCCCCATGAAAGCCCTAAAGATCGCCCCAGTGAAATCGGTTCGTTCCGGGACCCCAAAAAATGGATTCTACGTCCAAAAATACTTCGAAAACGACACCTAACTCGATCCCATAGCTAAAAGCCTTCAAAAAACCCCTCCCGTAGCCCCATTTTAGCCCCATGGCGCCCCACGGGTTTGGGCGATCGGACTGAAAACCTTGCGGGCACAACTAGATGGTAAACCAAGTATTTTGCCAAAATTTCAGATTTTTAAAAAAATTCCTACTGCCCAAAACGGCCTGGACGGCGGACGGCGTACGGCGGACGGCGGACGGACGGACGGACATTTCGGATTTTGAATGTAGACCTCTTGAAACGGATAATGTCAAATTTTGAGGCCGATCGGAGTCGTCGACCCGCGTCGCGAAAACATAGGTGTATTATTCCAAGAATAATAAACCAAAATTTAAAAAAAAATTTTTTTGGATTTTTTTGTTCAAAAATGTGTTTTTTTCAAAAATTCTGCATTTGTTACTCGAAAAATATTTAACATCCTGGGATCCTTCAAAAATGCCATTTTTAGCCCCATGAAAGCCCTAAAGATTGCGCCAGTGAAATCGGATCGTTCCGGGACCCCAAAAAATGGATTCTACGTCCAAAAATACTTCGAAAACGACACCTAACTCGATCCCATAGCTAAAAGCCTTCAAAAAACCCCTCCCGTAGCCCCATTTTAGCCCCATAGAGCCCCACGGGTTTGGGCGATCGGACTGAAAACCTTGCGGGCACAACTAGATGGTAAACCAAGTATTTTGTCAAAATTTCAGATTTTTAAAAAAATTCCTACTGCCCAAAACGGCCTGGACGGCGGACGGCGTACGGCGGACGGCGGACGGACCTTTCGGATTTAGAATGTAGACCTCTTGAAACGGATAATGTCAAATTTTGAGCCCGATCGGAGTCGTCGACCCCCGTCGCGAAAACATAGGTGTATTATTCCAAGAATAATAAACCAAAAACTGATGGGTCGTTTGAGTCTGATGATGTAACGATTCAACCCTGGTGCAATCGGGATACAGAGAACTGTTCTCTTCTTCTTTTTTTTGTAACACCATAAATTGTTCATAAACACCAGACCATCCATTTATGGGTTTCTAGCCATTTTAGTGCCGTCTTAATGTCGGTCTAACCAGCATACAACTAATGTGGCGGGAGGGACCTGAGGCCGTATTCAACCCCTTCGAAAGCTCACTATTTCACGCTTCATAGCTACGGGCTATCTCGAAACTCTCCCACTTCTCAAGCCAAAGGCGCCGAGCCGGTATGATTAACGACACATTAACGGCTAACAGGTTTCTAATCAGTGAAAAATTGGCGAATCTATATGCGCGCGCGTGGGAGCTTTTTTGAGAGTTACGGGCCTCCGTGTGGTCTCGAAGAAATGGGGAAGGTTTCCTGCAGTCGTTATATTAGCTCCTTTTATGGAAGTTGGGAAATTTTTTTTTTTAAACTAGGGAGGACTTTTTGACGGTGAAGATACGCGACCAATTAAAGACTCCGACTGCATACTATGGGGCTTTCAGGGGGCTATAGCCCCTTACGTATAGGTACGTATACGTATGGGGCTTTTGAAAGACGCCTAGAGGTCGAATGTGGATTCGTTTTTTTGAGTAATTTTGGAGTAAAATCCACGTCTGTCCAAGCAATGTATTAATTTAAAATTTTTTTTTTTTTTACTTTTTTGTTAAACAATGATAATAATTAGGGCTCGGATTGATATGCTCGATAAAATCACCAAATATGCTCGAACATCCCATTAATGTGCTCTCAAATTTGCTCGGAAAACACCGTTAAAATTTACTGAATGGTAGATTAAACGAAAAAATCGACAACTTATGAGGTTATAAATGGGGTTTGTGTAGGACTTGGGCTATAAAGTTGGATAACGTGTCATTTTCAAAGTAATTTCGGACGTATACTCATCAAGTGGGTCTCTGTTGAGCTAAAAATGGGCCACATGAGGGATGTTTTAGGGTCATTGCGGACGAGTGGGGTGTCGTTTTTGAGGTATGCATACACGAACGTACACTGAGAGAAAAAAAGGGCCTATTCTAGGTTATTTTTCGATTTTTTTCTAAGTTAAATGCTGCCAACCTAGATTTTTTTTGATTTTCATTCTAGGGTGGAACAATTTAGTCTAGGTTGAATATAATTTAACCTAGATTGAAAATACTGGTGAAGTTACCGTCCTAAAAATGCAAACAACCAAGATTTTAAATGCGCCACCCCTACACTTTAGTTCTAGGTTAAGTTCATGGTGTGTGCCGCCGCCTCCATCCATTTACCGTCTAGGTTAAAAACATTGATGTCTTGGTTGTCTCACCGTGGTATTCAATGTTTTTCACTTTCATAGACGGTTGATTTACCCTAAAACAAAAACGTTCTCACCCCACCTCAAACAATTTACAGCCATGGCGCGTTAACCTAGAACCCTTTTTTCTCTAGGTTGTGCCCCTTTATTTACGAGGTTGTTTCATTTACTATCCCTGTTGTACCAGTTTAATTTCTAGGTAGCTTCCTATTCTTTTCAGGTTGGTCCTAATAAATTACTAGGTGGTCCACTTTTCTTTCTAGGTTGGCTCCACTTCCATTGTAGGTTGGTTCTATAAACTTCAACTATCTTTCTGGGTTGTCTCTGTTTCCAACTCAATACAAAAATTTGAATGTGACGTCATAATATGACTGCACATAGTGACAGAAAATAGATGATTAGAATTTGACAGAGATAGACGGTGGGGTTGAGGCCACCTCCTACAGTGGCGCTCTCCGCGGTTGCTTAGCGTAACGTAGAAACAACCTGGAATTTATTGAATGAATTACAATCACTGTTGTTTAAACCTAAAACTATTTGTGGTACTACGGTAGTTTTAACCGAGACTGAAAGTCTAACTTTTTCTTCTGGGTTGTTACCTAAAGTAACAATCTCGCCTTTTAAATCTCTCGGTTGTTTTCAGTTGTACAACCGAGACTTTAATCGAGGGGAATTATATGGAAGGTCAAATCATTCAATTCTAGGTTACCCCACTTAAAAGTCAAAGGTAGGTAATATATTTTCTAGGTCTTCACAATGTCAACCTAGACCAAATGTGAACTTCACATATGTACAACTTCACAGTTGTATTAATATTTTTCGATGGTACTTTAACCTGGACCTATTTTTTTCTAGGTTGAATCAATTGATTCTAGGTGGTTTCAATTTCTTTTCGAGGTTATTTCGGATTTAACCGAGCCACTAAAAAAATCTTTTCTCTCAGTGTAGAGTCCATACATCGCGGTCTCAGACCCATCGACCCTCACCGTGTTTGTGTGTAGCGTCTATTGGGTTATTACGTCGCTTTTGAAGGATGTCAGGGGGTCGAATGAATCGTCTTTTTCCAAAAACTACATAGGTATGCATTTTGTGAATTTCTAATTTTTTTAAAAATATGACGGATGGAATGAACCCAAAAACTGTTGAAAATCGGAAAATATACAACCATGGTGGCTGACTGAAGTTGGCAACAACAGCTCCGGACATGTGGCAGGGACTGAGTTTTCGATGCTTATTGAATTTCTAAACAATTAAGAAAACTAATTATCTCTCTAGAATGATATGGGCTGGAAAGAGCTCGTCGACTTCTTTATGGGTGAAAAACTTTTATTGCCCAAAACGTTACGACTTCATTGAAAATCGACCCATCATCGGATCTGACATTTTCGTGAGAATGGCCCTTATATGCTTGATAAATTCTGTTGGTCCCAGAGAGGTGAAAATACTACCAAAAGGCTTCTTCCAATGTTTACTGCATGTACAGGAAAAAAAATATGCTAATATGCTCGAGCCCTAATAATCATCACTTAAAAAATCTATTTCCGAGACCTCTAAACAACTGCGAACCACCCAAGCTCAATTCATTTCTCGGGTACCAGATAACGAGAAAGTTATTTTCATCAACCAACACACTCGTAGAACGCTATTTCGTGGCCCTGAAAGCGCCAAATGTATTCGTAGTGTCGCCTATGCTCGTCACGACCCGAAAGGTAATCTCAGGATAATTGAAGGGAGGATTGACAGATCGGATCTTATTAGGCGTGTCCAAGGTACATCCCATTACGTGCCAACCTACGTCCTGCCGACGACACGATCTTGCGGTTTCTGCAGAATGAAATCAGATGAATGGGGCATGTTTCCCGGTCGTCAACCCCCTTGTTTTCTTCTGATCTCGATTCCCTACGATTTTTTTTATTTTGTTACCTTTCCCGGGGCGATTTTTTTTTTTCCTTCTCTTTTTTTTATAAAATAAAATAACAAGCCTGGTTTAACAACTGAATCGCATTATTCCATTTGTGCAAGATCCGCAATGTCAGATCTAAGGATTTTAATTGCTAGGGGAAGGGCGGCGGCGGTGAGCAGGTGGCTCGTTTCCCACTTTTCTTGGCGAAAAAATAATAAGCAACGACGCGAGCGGATCAAGGGCGCATTATTTATAATGGATGTTACCGAGCCAGCTCTCTCCACCTGAATATGGCGTTAGTAACTAACTTGAGCTTAAAACTGTTATAAGCTCGAGTTTCGTTCGTACCCTTTTCGTGGTAAAGATGTCGTTTAGTGTATGGTAGGTAACGTTAACGATCACGCAATATATTCGCAATAAGAAATGCCAAGAAAAGACATAAAATAACACAAGATGGTTCCGAATGAAATGAAAGATACTATCCAGCCGTGAATATTCTACGTGAAAATTTCACGTAGAATATTTAATATTCTACCATCATATTAAGGGGTCGAAGGATTGGAACTGGTATGGGTTGAAAGTTACTTCAATAAACGGAAACAAATAGTTACTATTGAAGGTATCAATAGCCCTGAAAAATCAATAGATTATTGCGTCATTCAAGATGGAACCCTGGCCTTTTTCTTCTTCTAGATTTTTACCTATTCTAGCTAGGTGGTCTGAACCTTCGAGGGATCTTTGCCGATGACACGGCAATTTTGTGTGATGGTGATACGTGGGAAGAGGATGTTGAAATTGTGAATAGTGAATATAAAATTTATATTCAAATAGGATTTTTCTATTAAATAGAACCTTCAAGTGGCTCTGCAACAACACTTAAGCTTAAGCGTAACAAAAAACTAAATTCCTTGTTCTTTCTAAGTCACCGTCTAAAAATGCCTTCAATATCTCAATTAAAGTACATGTATGCGGTTCTGATATAATGTGTGCCTTTGGTGTCTGCTCCTGTGCTATGCTGAGTTCAGTCTACAAGATATTTGGGAATAATAATTGATGAAGATCTAAGATGGGATGCCCATGAACAGTTTTGAGCAGTGAATCAAAAACTCCGAAAATTTACTCATTTGTTCTACAAACTACGAGGCTGCCTCAGCAAGGAAAGTCTAATTAGTGTATACAAGGTACTTTTTATTTTTTCTCATATTTCATTATTTTTTATATTCCCCTTTTTTATTTTTTGTTTTTATAATTTTGTTTTGCTTTCCTTCACATTTTGTTTTATTTGATATATTTCTGGTTGCTTAATTATCCCCCTCTCCCCTCATCTGCCTACGCCATACCTACGCACTCTACATGACATGTACATTGTATTCTGCACTCTGTACTATGAACAAGTCTTGTGACGTTTTAAATGTATGTTGCTTAAATTCCCAAAATTTCGACACTTTATCATTTTTGGTCATTCCTTTTGGCCCTGATGATCGGAGAATATAATATATTCTATGATATATTATCTCTTTGAAACGTCGGCAAGTTCATCGTCTTATTTGACCGAACCTCAACAACTTTACACCCCCGCTAGAATTGCAATTCGCCCGATTTTCGTACGATGAAACGTGAAGCGTTGATACGAATTCTGATTAAAATCTTACAGAATTACGGGGTTTCATTAAAAGGAACGATCAACACCATAAGAGGGTGAACATATTTTATTATTAAATAATTATACATTTTAAATTAAATAATAAATTTTATGTTGACATTTCGACGAGACGGCAAACATCTTACTGAGTAGTTGGCTCCGTTGGTTGTACGGTGGTTGGTGCCTTAGTCGGTTGAGTAGTTTCCTGAGGAAGTTTACTCAGTGAATTTTGAACACTTGCGATTATGCTGTTCGCTTCTTCTGCATGTTCTGGGTCTTTAGCTGCTGCGTCTTTCAAGATCTCTAAAATAAATCGATTTACAAAAACATCTAGCGAACCTTCAAGGAGGGAAACCCCAAGAGAGTTGTCTCGATGCGTTTTGGAAAATTGTCTTCGTTTGTCGAGTTATTTTCATCAACATTTACATCTATCTCTCGGGGTTTCCCAAAAGCCCCCGAATTCGAATCAAAATTCTATGTCTGACTTACCTAGGAAAAGTGCTCCTTTCGCTGCTATCACTCGGCCGTGCAACTTTCCGGATTTCGGCGTTGAGTCATTTATTCGTATAACAGCCCTTTCAAACTTTTCGGCCACTTTCTTCATCCTATCCCAGTTAACAGCTTCGCCTGTCACCAACACTACCAGCAAGCTGCATACAGCAACAATTTTGAACATCTTTACAAACCAAACCACTCTCCACTTGCTCAGGTAACTGTGAGTTAGGATTGATCTGGAGCTGATTCAATTACAATACACTTTACAAGTTCAGGTTTTATTGTAGCATTAAAAAAACGCTCTCCCATAGTTTCGGAATTGAGTGAGAAGATTTTATTCGAGAACCGTTGTTTCAATCTTCCATCCGTGACTTATGGATTTTTGTTTACTTTTTCCGAATAACTTAGATCCCCAAGAAAATTTATCTTTTTTTTTAGATTTGAAAAATACCGTCGTAGGGGGCAAGAATCTTTTTAATTATTATGTTGCCCAATTTAATAGCTCCAACGAAGCTGTTAGCCTGCACACACTGCGTGGGGATTTTCGAAGGGGTTTGGACTGTGCGTCAGTATGGGGTGTTATGAAGGATACTCTCCAGCAGTGAAAATGTGACACAAAAAAGAAATTGTTTGTCACGGTTAATCGAAAATCTATTTCACTCTCCACAACCACCTCGCTGAAAATCACTCGGACAGGTGTTGAATTCCGCCTTTGAAGTTTCGACTTTGGAGGACAGTTGTGGGCTTCACGAGGGCCTCGCCTGGTGTTGCTCTGTTATTTCCAATTTCACGCTCTACCAAGCGGTCACAAAGAGTGGACCATAATTTCACGATGATTATTCGCGCTAATTATCGTAATAGAAATCAGGTCGGTTTTCGTGCGTGGGTTGTCAATTGTGTAGGTATTGTTTGAAAATGTTTGACACAAATTCAGTGTGTGTTAACGTTTTTCTTTTTTGTTGCAGGTTAGTTCTCAAGTCTGTGGGTGATCGCACAGCTAATTGCTGAGTCTTTTGAGTAAGTAGGAAGTCATAGGAACTGAACCCTTGGCGCAGGAGTGCTGTGAGCCTACGTGTGGGTGAGTTACATACTTACAAAGTGTTTTATGTGTGATGGTTGAGTCCAAAAGCCCAAAATCCAAAATCACGCCAGATGATCCGAATGGGCCAAGTTAGTTTTCCCATGGTCCGCGATCGAGAAGTAGAAGGTTCCCTCTGGATCCGCTGCCCAGGCATATCAAGCGGAAGCGCTAGCGGTTTATTTTCACTGTAGACGTCCAGATACGATACACCTTCTGATAAGGCCTCAATAATGTCTCGAGGATTCGCCATGGCAGAAGGTCCTGGGGTCCCCTGGTCTGAGCCCATAATATGTATATGTGATGGAATACAGGAACTCCCTACCTATCACCGATTTGGACGCTGCCAATCACACTTTTATAATTTTTCTATATTTTATCTCAGTTTTATCGAATTACCAATATTACTCGAATAACACTTTGTGTCATCACTAGCTGCTCACGGCACCCCTCGCGGCACAAATGTCACATTTGAAATGTGAACTACTCTGGACTAACCAGAATAGATCTCCCTCTACGTGAGTGTGTCGTCACACGTTGAACTAAACGGATCTCCCGTATCAGTTATTATTTTATTAAGACTTTTATAAAGACTAATTCAGTTGAATCGTCAACAATCAGTGCCTCGAGGGGGAGTACGCTGCATTCGAGTGTTTTTGTGCATCTTCATTAAAATCTCAGTTTATTAACTTTTAATCTCGTGTTCGTTCATCATCCTCATGACATCGTCGGATATCGAGGACGGGCAGTTGAGTGAGGGCGAGGAGGACACAACATATATATATCCCAGTATATATTATATTCATCCTTCAGAATTGTTCTACGTATTCCTCATCTTGTGTTCCATTCATTTTTCATTAATTTAACTCATACTCATTCATTCATTTATTTATTACGTTTTTGAATTGACTTTCTAACACTAATGTCATTTGTATGAGCTCCCCGGCCAAGCAGGAATGGATGGGGATGCGGTGGGGGCTCAACTTCGGGTCAGAAGGGACGTGTAAAAGCAGAACCTCCACTCCAGTCCAGGGTTTCTCCCTAGCCAAAATTATAAGATCCGACACGTTAGAAACGCCGATCATTATGACAAGTAGAGAAGAGTAGGGCGAGTGAGACCAACCCTTCGGTCGTTGGACCAAATTGTTCAGGGAACTTCCCTGAGGGAAGTAACTGGCGGTCCCACATGTGGGATATGTATATCCCGCGCAAGGAAGCAGTCACGTGCCATCTAGTGGTTCAGCAAGGAAGTACGCCCGTCTACCGTTCGCTCATGTTCGTTATAAGAGAGAGCCGTTTATGGAAGGATTCCCCACAAAAATAAAACGCAACAATAATTGTTAATTATTAATTTCATGTCGTTATCAAATCTTCTATACCAACTATTACAATGGAAATTAACCCTCAAAAATGGACACTTTAAAATCAGGGCAAAAGCGACACCTAGTTCGCCCTGAACCCAAAATCCTTTAACAATTCCCCACCTGTAGCCCCATAGAAGCTCCATAGATCTCGATGGTGTAGTCAGATGAGTCTCAGGCCCCCAGAAATGGATTCTACGTCAAAAATTACTTCGAAAGCAACACCTCTTTCCACCCCTTGTCTGAAGCCCTTCTAAACTTCGTTTGTAGCGCCATAGAAGTCCGACAGATCCCCATCATATATACGGATGGGTCTGAACCCCCCATAAATGGAATCTACGTCCCAAATTACTTCAAAAACCACACCTCATTCGACCTCTCGTCCAAAGTCCTTCGAAAGCCCGGTTTGTAGCCCCAAAGAAGCCCCACAGAACCTTACGGTGTAATCGAATGGGTCTGAAACTTCCATAAATGGGGTTCACGTTCAAAAATACTTCGGAAACGACACTCCACTCGAGCCCCTACCGTAAATTCTTGATACACCCTCCCCTCACCTTCAGCCCGTTCGTTGCCTCACACCGATCGTGTAACTGTGCGTCACCATTGTGAGGTGTCATTTTCAGTCATTTTGGACGATGAATCGATCCCACATCTGCCCCACACATGTAACGCAACTTAACCGTAATCCGATTCGGAACACTTCTTCTTCTTCTTTTTTTTTCTATTACAAGCCACCGATCAAAACCACAAGTTGGACCTCCAGCGGAAAGAAGGCGTTGCCCGGGCGTTGCATACTGATACGATGCCTGAGCCGATTTCTGGGCGCAACCGACACACTAACCTCTTACAAGTTTGAGGCCAAGTAATTGTACGTTATTACCCCGTTTCACAACCACAATCTCTTTTTGCCGTCATCCTCCTACCAAAAAGAAAGGTGTAACCGTAGGCAAGCGCCCCCACAACACCGGAAGAATGATCTACGGCTTGTGATGGTAGCTTGAAACTCCGTCCCAACCCATAACAACTTGCTTAACAAATCCTTCTTTTTACATTGTTCATAAACAAACTTTTCATTGCTGGCGATGCGAATTCCATATTCAGTTCAAAACCAGAAAAACGTGTAATGTTGGCTTAATCATTACCCGCATCTCATAACTTAGAATATGTTGATATGCATTTATTATTACCTCGATATTATCAAAGCTTTCACTGAAGAACCGAGAGTGGGAGTATGCTGTGTAATGTACAAACCTACTTTATTCAGTGTTCTGCGATAGAGTTGAATTTCATCTACATCACGAGCAAATGTATCAGTATGGAGGTTGTCACGGTAACAAATCTTTGCCAAGTTCAATAATTGAATTAATTATTACTTTCAGCTAATGGAACGTTGAGATTAAACTGACGACAGGGAATATGTGTGGAATCACGTGAGAGGTACCTGGATCGTCGTTAGAAAAAATAGTGGAAGAGTGGAAATGCTGCAAATTGGATTACTCTTGGGGTTGTTATGCTTACTGAGCTCAGCCAAAGTCGGGCAGTTCAGGGACTCTCTTGAAACGGTTCCTCGCTTTGCTCGGCTATTTAAAGCAGGCAAGGAGGACTCGCTTCGCTCGCGCATTTGCGCCACTTGCTTATTAAATTTTAATTAATGAATATTTAATAAAATACAGTTTTAAATGGATTTGTCTATCTTTTTTTATGGTGTGTATTGACAGAATCAAATATTTACACAATTCATACGAGATAATAAACCCTCGCGTAAAATGTTCACCGATCTAGTAGGTCATTGAACGTAGGTCGTTCCTAATGTCATTGAACGTTGTCATCGAGTACACAATTGCATTACCCCCGCATTTCTGATGCTGAGCAGAGTTGGCATTCAGCCTCTCAATGACCCCATTTCCCAGGCTGTTGATGTTCCAGCGGATAATCCTAGTTTGACCCCTCGTCGTCGATGATAAAACAAACGTTGTGAAAGATCATCGATTTGTGTGAATGGGTTCGTTTGAGGGCGAAACAAGAAGGGAAGTTTCCTCTCGACCCGGAGCGGCTTTTGTCGGAGTCTGGGGCCGTGCCACGTGTCCGCCCCCCACGTGTCTGCCCCCTGGTTTTGCAGGAAGTGATTTAACGGTGAAATTCCGCCACTCGGATTGACTTACGAGGTGGAGAAACATTTTTTTTTTCGTCGAGGACGAGTTTAGTTAAGTATGGACCCAGTTATTTTTACTTACCTTCGGGCAATTTTTTTGTCGGGGTTTCCACCTCTTCCTCGTTCAATTTGTTTTGACGTGGTTGAACCCCTGGCAAACAACCTCTGGGGGGTTTTTCAACTTGTTTTACTCGCCCTCGGAAATGCTCGAGACGAAGAGAACGAGAGGAAACTTGACAGAAAGTGGTTCTTTGTGTTATGAAAACGCTGGTTTCTCGTTGATTTACTATTCTCGGAATAATCGTCATAAGATTTCACTCCGTGGTTCAAACTTTTCAGGCTTTTGATCGCCCTCAAAATTTGTCCTTGCATGTTTCAGGATGTGTAGAATCCAAAATCGAAATGTCCGTCGGAGGCCAATTGGTGGCGAAAATTTAAAAAAAAAAAAAAAAATCTTCCAAGTTCTTCATGGGTTTAGAACTAACGTTTTCTCAGTCACGCACTGTTTTTGGTTTATTATTCTTGGAATAATACACCTATGTTTTCGCGACGGGGGTCGACGACTCCGATCGGGCTCAAAATTTGACATTATCCGTTTCAAGTGGTCTACATTCTAAATCCGAAATGTCCGTCCGCCGTACGCCGTACGCCGTCCGCCGTCCAGGCCGTTTTGGGCAGTAGGAATTTTTTAAAAAATCTGAAATTTCGACAAAATACTTGGTTTACCATCTAGTTGTGCCCGCAAGGTTTTCAGTCCGATCGCCCAAACCCGTGGGGCGCTCTGGGGCTATAATGGGGCTACGGGAGGGGTTTTTGAAGGCTTTTAGCTATGGGATCGAGTTAGGTGTCGTTTTCGAAGTATTTTTGGACGTAGAATCCATTTTTTGGGGTCCCGGAACGATCCGATTTCACTGTGCCGATCTATAGGGCTCTCATGGGTCTAAAAATGGGATTTGTGAAGGATCCCAGGATGTTAAATATTTTTCGAGTAAAAAATACGGAATTTTTGAAAAAAACACATTTTTGAACAAAAAAAACCAAAAAAAAAATTTTTTTGAGATAAAAATCCAAAAAAAATAATTTTTTTTTTAAATTTTTTCATTGACAGAATTAAATTTCTGCACAAGTAATGTATATTAAAGAATAATAAACCCTTGTGTAAAATTTGCAGCGTTTTTTTTTTTTTTTTTTTTTTTTTTTTTTTTTTTTTTTTTTTTTTGCTGCTGACAGTCTCAGGGTTATCTGGAGGGAGTAACCACTTATCCATTTTTGACCATGGTAGGATTCAGGACTCTTCTTCAGGACGTTCGATTAGGAGCAGCGTAAAAATTAAAAATCTCATTGAAAATAAACAAACATTTCTTAAAGTAATCGCTGGAACCCACGCAAAAATCTATTCGTGTATTCTAATTTTGCGACATACCATCTCTCTGGTATTTGGATCAGTGTCCCTTTTGACATCTGCTCCCAGCTGTTGTCGGGTATTATTTTTGGGAACGATGTTCGGTGTTTTGTTAGCATGAGAATCTGTCATCTGGGGTGTCGGAGGGTTTGACGATAAATGAGGCTGGGAAGCTCATTGGCGATCGACACCGTCTATAAATACGCTCCAAGAGAAAGAGAAAGTCGCCATGTATGAAGGGGGACGAGGGAATGTTTGTTTAGAGGTGACGGAGGATATTTACCCCCCCGGGGGATAATATTAGGGCCGTTCTTACTGGTTGACGCGGTTCGGACCCGTCTTTGCGTGCCAATCCATTTGGATCAGGCGGAACTTTTTGCGCAATTCCTCACGTCCGACCGGCCATCTGAATTTCTTTCGGGGGATGAAGCGATGGATCGGATTTCCCCTTGTTTGCCTGCCTGTAGGACGCCAGGCGCCTGACAGAACAACCGGTCATCTTCTCATCTTCATCATGACCGGAAATTCGAGAAAAAAAAAAGCCGTCAGTTTGCCAACTTCTTGAGTGACAAGTTGTGGGGAATACGTTCTGAATGAGAATTTCATCGACTTTCAGGCATGTCGAGCCTTTATATTCGGGATAAGAGTCGAGAATTTTGAACGACCTCAAATATTTTGTTTCATGTTTTGGCACTTTTTTGGAAAAATTTGAAAATTTGACTAACTCTCTGTTTGCCATCTAGTTGAGCCCGCAACGTTTTCAGTCCGTTCGGTCTACCCCATGGAGCTAAAAGGGGGTTACTGGAGAGGTTTGTGAAGGGTTTAGGCAATGGGGTCGAAATAAGTGACGTTTTCAAAGTATTTTTAGACGTAGAATCCATTTTTAGGAGAACGATTCGATTTGACCTTGGGGATCTATAGGGCTTTCATGAGGCTACAAATCGATAGTAAAGGTATAAAAGTCCGTAAGTGATCTTGTATCGCCGGTAGGCTTTTACAAATAAGCCTTCTCATTCTCATTCATTCATTCAAGTCCGTAAGTGGGGAGGATAAAATAAAATCCAAAAAATAATAAAACCTAATTTTAGGTAGGTATTTTTAGATTTTTTTTTTTTTTTCGTTTCTATAATTGAAAATTGGACTTTTACACTTTTAATATCAAAATGGAGCATTTGCAAAGAGGTCAGAAGGTCGAATGGGGTGTAGTTTTCCGATTAATTTTTCCCCATTTGTTAGGGTCCATTATCTGTCTAAATACTGTACATCAATACAGTTTTCTCAAAAATTTTATTCAATTTTCAATAAAAATAAATTAAAAAATATTGACATGGAAAAATTTTTGCCCAATTTATACCGAAGAATGAGAAACCTTTGTGTAGAATTTCGTCACAAGGCGTTCTAAAAAACGCCTAAACCACACTTCCACTTTTTTCCAGGAGAGACAAAAAGCTGATTGATGGATTGATGACGATAAAGTCGAAATGTGGTTTAGGCGGTTTTTCCCGACTGACAAACATTGATTGAGGAGGTTTTGGCAGTTTTGGGTTTACCGCGCATTCCGTTGGCGTTGCGTCGAAACTGATAGTTTCGCTCGCTGGAGATTTCGCTCCGGAAGCCGTCTTGAATTCATTTGGCCAAAATGTGGGCGGTTTTAGAACGTGAGTGACAATTTGCGGTTTATTCAATATGAGCTGATTACCTCCTAATTGGTTATTTTAATCGGGCAATACCACGAAATTGACAATCTCAATGAATAACCAACACCACCTAAATAACAAATTTTCATGATTTTTCATGATACCCATAAGTCATATCAGAACTGAGTTTTTGGGATCCAATGAAGAGGTAACAATCCGAGAAAAGTTAGAAAATTGTCTTTCATTAAAAATAAAACAGTTTTTTGTATCACTTCCCCACTCATCCCACTTTGTCCCTCCCATTAGCGGTGAGTTAAATACAATTCCTTATTTATTCCCGCTAATTGGTGTATTATTTCCCCCGTATAATCCACAGGGATTATCACACTTGTAAAGTTGCGAAAAAATCAATAATTATTACGTGGCGTAAGAACTTGAGTGAAGAAAATTTAATTGCTGAGCCGAATGCGCTCCCAATTCACACTCTGCTGAAATCACTTCTTATTCGTTGCTCTGCTGAATTCAGAGGGAAATGTGGAATGACTCCCGAAGCAAAGAAAATTTAAAATTAAAAAAAAAGTTCATCTCAACCGAGTTTCTCAAATATTTGTTGGCACTTTTCAAAGTTTTAAACGATTCGCATGTTCGGTTGGTTAAGGTTCTTGCGACTATTGATGAAAGACAAATAATTATTGCCGATACTTTTTTCCCGAAGAATTCCAGCTAATTATTAGCTAATTAGCTGGAATTCTTCGGGAAAAAAGTATCATCAGGTCAAGGCGATGACGACGCACCGTAAAAACGACGGGTGAGTTTAGTTTGCAAACTCGGTCTGCTCGCGGTCTCGACGTTATAAAAACCCGTTCCCCATACATACAAAACAACGCTAATGATAGGTCATTAAACATTAATAACGGTGATTTGGGCTTTTGGAAAGGCATACAGGCAACCTACTCTGAGCTTGTCGTGGGAGCCCCTGAGGATGAAAGTGCGTTCGAGACGTTTTTGACGGGCAATTTGAGACGTCACGAGAGCGTTTGATCGTGAAATGAGCCAACCGGATGAAACCCGCCGGATCACGCTCGAGCGAACCAAAAAAAAAAAAAAAAAAAAAGCAACAAATTTCCGTTCGGTCAAATTTGGAACAAACGCCGATTTCCACATGATTGATCCGTTTTTAAGCTCAACAACCTTATTAGCATTCGCGACCTTAAATACAGTAGGTTACAATACAATCAGTCAGTGGGCGGAACTTGACACGCACAAGTTGTGTCTATTAGCAGAACTTTTGTGCTCTCCGAAACAACAGTAGGCCGATTTCGAGCATTTTCCATGGGCATAAAGCCTCTTAAAGTCGAATGTTGTTTTGAAAGCGGAAAGCATTAAGGGAAAGAAGAGAATAATTGGTTTAAAAAATATATATATATTTTTACCTTAGCCTACCTTTACCTTAGGGTGAAGATACATTGGGACAGAAAATCGATATTTTGTCAATTTTCAACCACATAATCGCTAGTTATTGTAATAATTATTATTACTATAATATAGTAATTATATTATAATAATGGCCGCAACGGGATTTGCAACTAATATTGCAGTTACTTACTCACTTGGACGGCGGCGATCAGATCGATTTGTATCAGTTCTTATAATTTTTATCAGTTGCGGACACAGATTAAACTGCTGCGGAGCAGTAACGCCAGAACATTCAGAACTACAGTATTTTGTTCATTTCGAATCACAGAATCAGGTGGCGTTGTGGTCGTTTGCCTAAATCTCACTGGGAAGCGGGAAATTTGAAAAATGTTCAAAAAACCGTGGTGTCAAAAAGTATCCCCACCTTACGGTACCAATTGTTTTGTTTTACGGGATTTTTTGAAACATTTAACTTGAAGTTTTTACATTTTGTGGACGATACTATAATATCTCGCGGGTTATTTAGGTTCCTGGCCGAAGGTTTAAAAGAGCCGAATCGAATCTAACTAACCTGTAAGTCTCTCCATATTTTTTTTTTTCCCCACACAACAGATTCAGCGACAAGATCATCCGTTCCATAACAGGTACTCCGTGGTAGGTGGTAGGTGAGAAACGACGTGCTCCAGGAAGACCTCAAACTATCTACAATTCAAGAAACCATCACTTCACAAACCATCACCTACACGAAACTGGTGGAGAAAGCCGAAGGGGACATGAACCCATGCGTCGCGGCAATGAGAGATCCACCAGGTTTTGCGACAAGACTCAAGAGGAGACATCTCAGACATAATCGTATCACAACTCACAATCATCATAACAACCAAGACATCCCATCCCAACCAAACTAACAGAACAGCCCATCCGAAGAGCTCATCGAAGCTAGTGGAGAAAATCAAAGTCAAAGTCAAAAGTTTTTTATTTTCTCCACTAGCTTCGATGAGCTTTTTGGATGGGTTGTTCTGTTAGTTTGATTGCGAT